>CM060418.1:197241940-197841940 GCA_030545235.1 Helianthus tuberosus
ACGAGTTGTTACATCCTCCCCACCTTAATAAAAATCTCGTCCTCGAGATTTACTGGAATAATTGAGGATACTTTCGCTTCATCTCTGATTCCAGCTCCCAAGTGTATTCGGGTCCTCGTTTCGAATCCCACTTGACTTTGACCAAAATTAATCGTTTGTGCTTGAGAAATTTCACCTTTCTGTCTTCTATTTGTAGTGGCTTCTCAACAAATTTTAACTTTTCGTTTACCTCTATATCTTGGAGAGGTACTACCAAAGATTCGTCTGATAGACATTTCTTGAGGTTGGATATATGAAATACATCATGTACTCCAGCTAACTTCTCTGGTAGTTGTAAACGATAAGCAACTGGTCCTATACGTTGGATCACTGAAAATGGTCCTACGTATCTTGGACTTGGCTTTCCTTTCTTACCGAATCGGACTACTCCTTTCCAAGGTGAAACTTTTAATAGTACTTTATCTCCAACTTGAAACTCGAGTGGCTTGTGTCTATTGTCTGCATAATTCTTTTGACGATCTCGAGCTGTCTTTAGTCTTTCCTTGATTTGTGTAATCTTGTCGGTCGTTTCTTGCACTATTTCAGGACCTGACAATTGACTTTCTCCTATTTCTGCCCAACAAACTGGAGTTCTGCACTTTCTTCCATACAGTGCCTCGAATGGGGCGGTTTCAATACTTGAATGATAACTATTGTTATAGGAGAATTCAATTAATGGTAAATGGTCGTCCCAATTTCCACCAAAATCTATTACACATGCTCTGAGCATGTCTTCCAGAGTTTGGATTGTCCTTTCACTTTGTCCGTCTGTCTGAGGATGATATGCAGTGCTTAGGTTTAGTCGAGTTCCCATTGCTTCTTGGAAACTAGTCCAAAAATGAGAAGTAAAATGACTATCCCTATCTGAAACAATGGAGAGTGGAACTCCATGTAAGGATACTACTTCATTTACATACAACTTTGCTAACTTTTTCATGCTAAAGGTTTCTTTCAAAGGTAGAAAGTGAGCTGATTTGGTTAATCGATCCACAATTACCCAAATCGCATCATTACCTTTTCTGGTTTTGGGCAACTTAGTAACAAAATCCATTGTTATGAGTTCCCATTTCCATACAGGCATCTCTAATTGTTGTAGTAAACCTGAAGGTTTCTGGTGTTCTGCCTTAACTTGCGAACAAGTAAGACACTTAGAAACATATCGAGCTATATCCTTTTTCATTCCTATCCACCAAAAGTTATTTCTTAAATCTTGGTACATCTTATTGTTTCCAGGGTGCATGGTATACCTAGATTTATGGGCTTCTTCCAAAATCTTATTTCTTAATTCTCCCTGCTTAGGTACCCAAATTCTTCTTTTGTGGAATCTCCAAATTCCATCAGCTCCTTGTTCTAATTCTTTTATCCGTCCTTTCATTCCTTCAGCATCATCCTTTATTGTTGTTTCTTGAATATTCTTCAATTGTTCCATTAAATCTAATTGTAAATTTAATCTAAGAGCACGAACTCGCTTTTGTTTTTCATAATACTTACGACTTAAGGCATCTGCAACTACATTTGCCTTTCTTTCGTGATAATGAATATCACAGTCGTAGTCACTTAGGATTTCCATCCATCTCCGTTGCCTCATGTTTAACTCTTTTTGCCCAAATATGTATCTTAAACTTTTATGATCTGTATAGACAGTAAACTTACTTCCATACAGATAATGTCTCCAAATCTTAAGAGC
This sequence comes from Helianthus tuberosus, assembly GCA_030545235.1. Taxonomy (NCBI): domain Eukaryota; kingdom Viridiplantae; phylum Streptophyta; class Magnoliopsida; order Asterales; family Asteraceae; genus Helianthus; species Helianthus tuberosus. Next base: position 197,243,667 of record CM060418.1, read on the forward strand.
AAAAATTATGGATCCTAATTCTAAATCATGAGTCGTATAGTTTTCTTCGTGCTTTTTCAATTGCCTTGAAGCATATACAATTACCTTCTTGCGTTGCATTAGCACACATCCAAATCCTAATTTTGAAGCATCACAGTAAACTTCAAAATCTTCAGTTCCTTCTAGCAAAGCTAGGAATTGAGCATTTGTTAATTTCTGCTTCAAGATCCTAAAGGCTTCTTCTTGTTTAGGTCCCCATTCAAACTTAACTGCTTTACAGGTTCGCTTAGTTAATGGTACAGCTATCTTGGAAAAGTCCTTAATAAACCGTCTATAATATCCAGCTAAACCTATAAAACTTCTAATTTCCATTGCGGATTGCGGAACCTTCCATTTGGTAATTGCCTCTATCTTAGCAGGATCTACATGAATGCCTTCATGATTTACCGTGTGACCTAAAAATTGCACTTCTGGCAACCAAAATTCACACTTCGAGAATTTGGCGTACAACTTTTCTTTTCTTAACAAAGTTAAGAGTGCATGCAAGTGCTGACAATGTTCGTCATGACTTTTGGAATAAATAAGTATATCGTCAATAAAAACAATTACAAATTTATCCAAGTACGGTTTACAGATCCTATTCATCATGTCCATGAATGCGGCAGGTGCATTCGTTAACCCAAAGGGCATGACTGTAAACTCGTAATGACCATACCTAGTTCTGAAAGCAGTTTTAGGTATGTCTTCTTCTTGTACCTTTAATTGATGATATCCGGAGCGTAAGTCTATTTTAGAAAAATATCTAGCTCCTTGAATTTGATCAAATAGATCATCAATCCTAGGTAATGGGTATCGATTTTTAATTGTAACCTTATTCAATTATCTATAATCAATACACATTCTCATTGAACCGTCCTTCTTCTTTACAAACAACACTGGTGCTCCCCACGGGGATGAACTAGGTTGTATGAAACCTTTACGTAGTAATTCATCTAATTGCTTTTTCAGTTCTAACATTTCTGTGGGTGCTAATCGATAAGGTGCCTTGGCTATCGGTGTAGTTCTTGGAATTAGATGAATCCTAAATTCTACTTCCCTATCAGGTGGTAATCCAGGTAACTCTTCTGGGAATACATCTGGGTATTCTTAGACTACAAGAATCTCCTTAAGTTCTTTACCCTTAGTACTAATGATTACTGAAATCATATATACTATTCCTTGTTTTCGTTCATAACTAGCAACTTTCATTACTGATATGAACTTCATGGACTTATGTGGTTTATCTCCTGTAATCATAATTACTTCTCCGGTGGGTGCCTGAATTTCTATGGAATTCTTATCACAGAGAATTTGTGCATGGTTGGCTACTAACCAATCCATTCCTAATACAACATCAAATTCGGCTAATTTCATAGGTAATAGGTTTGCAAAGAATTTATGACCTGAGAGTTCTATATTTCCTTTTTGCAAAACTTTATCTATGCTTACAAAATTTCCATCTGCTGTTTTGACTGTAAAAATTTGCCTAAGGTTGGTTAAAGGTAAGTGAAGAGCTTGGCAGAATGAAGTATTGATAAAACTTTGGTATGCACCAGAGTCAAATAATACTTTTGCGTAAATGTTGTGAACTAAGAACGTACCAGCTATCACATCTGGGATGAGTTCTACCTCCTGAGTAGTTAATTGGAAGGCTCGAACATTCTTCTTGGTAGCTCCGTCGGCCGTCTTGGCTTTGTTGTCTGTTGGTTTGACCAATTTAGGACATTCTGTTTTGAAATGCCCAGCTTCTCCACAGTTATAGCAGATCCTGGTTTTCCTTCTGCAGTCTTCTTCACGATGTCCTATGGCTTTGCAAAAGTTGCAGGTCACATTACATCTTCCATAATGTTTCTTTCTGCAATTCTTGCAGAACGGTAGATTTGAGGATTGCCCTGTTCCTCTTTTCTTGAAGCTGCTATTATTACCCGTACGAAATCCTTGGGTAATTTTCTGAGCCAGTTCCTTTTTCATGTTATCATCTCTTGTGCGTACCAGTTCATGAGTTAGGGTATTAGCTAATTCTACCGCATCGTCAATAGTGCGAGGTCTCGCAGCTTTAACGATGTTACGGATTTCACTAATCATTCCCCAAATATAGCGAGAAATGATTACCGGTTCTGGCGAAGCCAGTGTTGGTACCACTCTAGCATATTCGAAAAATGTCGAAGTATATCCTCGACAGTCTACACCCATCATCCGATGGTTTAAGAATTTATTTGCCATTTGCACTTTTTCATATTCGGGACAGAATTTTCTTTCTACCAGACTCTTAAATTCTTCCCAGTTCATGGCATAAGACATCATCCTTCCTTTTGCTTGTAACACCGTGTTCCACCATTCTAGCGCCCCTTCTTTAAAAAGATTTGACGCGTACATGACCTGATCGTCCTTGGCACATTTACTTATTATAATTACTGCCACGGTCTTCTCTAACCAACGTAGTACTGCAGTTGCTCCTTCATTACCTGCAAACTCAGCGGGTTTACAAGCAAGAAATTCTTTGTAAGTGCAACCAGGAGTTGCAGCTTTCATTTTCTTAGGGAGCGGAGCCTGCCGTGGATTTTTATCGTGATTAGTATGGTTACCGCCTCCATTTACGCTATTGCTGAAGTTATCTTTAGAAATACGTTTGCTAGGGATGATTTGTTTAGGTTCGATTGGATTTCTAACAGCAGCAACTATTGCTGGAATAGCATTGGCTATTCCCTGAGCAACGATATTTTCGATATCTTGCCTATTTAGAAATTGATCCTCAGGATGTTGCTCATATTGATTAACCTCATTAACTGGTTCGTTATTAGCGTTTTCCATCTGTTAATTTATATAAATTATTAGTATCAATTAAATAACAATTATATACAAAACAATCATACAGATTTCACAACACATATATAGTCAAAACTATCAATTTCTCGATTCCATTTTTATATTTATATATATGCGTCATTACACACCTTTATCTTACAAAATTTTATTTGTAGTTATTTTACATGATTATATTTTCCTATTTATTATTTTACAACCACAGTTTCACATTCTCACACCACACTATCCCTTGTCAGTTGGTATTTCAGTAACGACGTTCCCTCTCGTCATATATCCAGGAGATCTGTTCTCCTACTTCCCTGATCCTATTTCCTGCATCCATTAACTCCTAGCCAAAGTGGCGGAGTTCAGCTAGATTTTCATTGCTCATGGGTGGATTTGGTATAGGTTCTGGGTCTAACTGAGGGAAAAAGGAATAAGGACTGTTGAGCAGGTTTTGAAACTGCCAGTCATTAGTCCACCACTCATCCATTCCTAGAGGTTGGGTGTGAATTATAGGTTCTGGAATTGCTGGTTCTAAGTTTATAGGGAGTTGATTTTCGACAGGATAAGAGTAGAAATTATTATTGACAGGCCTGACTATATCACAGCTTGCCAATGCGCGATCCAATTCATCCTGAAATGTTAACTCCTCAACTTGTTTAGAGCTTTCCCCAATTTCTAACTTTGTCTGCCTAGAACCTCCTCCAATCTCCATTTCTATCTGCTTAAAACCTTCCCCAAACTCTTTTTCCATCTGCCTAGAATCTTCCCCGACTTCAATCCCCTTCCCTTTATCTAACGGATTTTCTATCTTGGGAATCTTCCTAGTAGCGGGTTTCCTTCGGCGTACACGTCTCCATCCCACGAATCTTCTTCTTTTCTTAGGTTTAGGTTTCTCTGGAGGTGGAGCATTGAACTCAATAGGTTCTTCTATATCGGGTATGTACCTATTAAAATCTCTTGAAACCTCTATTTTCACCGGATAGAGATTTAAATTATGAAGGGCTTCAGACAAGTCACTCATGCTGTTTAGCACATATGCAAAATACAAAATTTTATAAATAACCTTTAAATATTATTGCATACCGTGTGACTAAAAAAAATAAAAACAACTGAAAATTAAAACACACTAGGTTTTACTGTAAACTTATTTATTTACTGGATAAGGTTTCTGGATTGTAGGTGATAAGGATGCTAAAACTTGAGTCAGAGTATTTAGAGATTTGCATTAACTGCTACAGTGGCTAGCATATAAAGATCTGCCCATTTTTCATCTAACTTGTCCTCCCATGGAGGGTTACTGCCTATTTCTTGGATTTTCTGATTAAATTTCTTTTCTTGTAATTTCTTTAATTTCTCCTGACTTTTCCAAATAATTAAACTTCTTTTATTAGGAGAAAGTGGTTCCTCATATTGTGCTTTACGGACAAATATTCCTTCATCAGGGTTTTCATAGGGTTTTGAGGAAATTGTTTGGGATGAACTTCCCTTCTCATTTGATAACCTATCTAATTTAAGATAGATGTTTGAAAGCTTTTGCTTACCCATACTGTACACAAATATTCAAATAATAAAACACATAATCACAAAATAGCAATCAGTAAAATTAAGTATTTTCTAAATACTTAATTGGCTTAAATCAGTGGCTCTGATACCACATTTTTCTGTCACGGCCCCCGACCCGGTTTTACCCGTTTCAGGAGCCGCGGAACAGAAAATCCCGTGGTATTTATTTAATTGAGTTTAACAGCGGAAGATTTTCTTCAGGATCTTTTTTAAAAACTGCAATTTCCCGATTATTTTATTTCATAACTAGGGATAAAACCGCAGTAATTTACAATCATAAGATTTCTCTAAGAAATCCTTATTTTACAAAACATGTTTCTTTATTTTATATTGAGCCACTTCCTTAAGCTTGTAGTGCTTCACGGCACTTTTCCTAGATCACAACAGATCACCTGAAACATGTTTGAAAAAGGTTTTGTCAGGGGAAATACTGTTGAATCATTCTTTTTAATAAAATGACACGTTGTTATAATTTACAATATTAAGAGAGATTACAATGTTTCCAGATATCAACCAACTAACCACGGTATTTGTCACTCGACTCGTTTCTATGACTGTGGTCATACCACTATTGGGTCCTGTCACCCAATAGTGACGTATATCACTAATTAAGCTCGCCCACCTAAAGTGATAAAACAGTAGTAATGTGCACAATACCCCACATACCGGCTGTAATTTGGTGATTACATAAACTTAATCACTGTAATTATAACTTTTGAAAATAAACATGATTTTGAAAGTAATTTGATAAAAAGAGAATGACTCACATTGAAGATTTATATGAAAAGAGCTTAGCCTACTGATTAGCCTTGATAACCTAGTTAAAATAATAATGCACACAAATTAGGTTAGTAACTAATACAGCATTTACGATAACTCACGAGATTAAACCCTCACATCGAATGAAAAAGTGCGATACTTAAACATCCATCGAATTAACGACGAATGACAAAGCATAAACCCTAATGTGGGCAGCACTTAAACATCCATTGGATAGTTTAATCAATCGGACATTGAATCGTAGCAGCGATCAAGTTATTACCCTGTTTTGCGACAGCTATTCGTGAATCGTGTGTGTTTTTATAGTAAACAGACTATATCTCGAAAGGTATAATGTATTTTTACGTAGTTTCAACTCCAGAATTCAAGTCCCAAACCCCACTATTTATAGTAAAAATTTGACCCCCTCGCGTGACGCGAGGGGTCACCCTGGGGGCGTCGCGTGGCGCGAGGGGTCCTATCCTACCATAGGGTAGCCACGTCCCTAACTAGCCTTGCTGACTTGACGGATTCTTAAAATTCGATACTGACAACAAGTTTTTAAGATAATCGTAACTAGGGAAAAGCCCCCTCCCTGAGTTTTAGGGGCTCTGATCCTGATTCTGATTATTCTGAAAATTTTAGGGTTTGTACAGAATCACTTGGGTGTCTCAATTAGGGTTTCCTTTTGGACAAAATAAAATAATAATTAGGACTTTTGATACGAGTTGTTACAGGGTTCACCTTGAATTCATCTTTTGTGACGATAAATCAAAGGAATTTGTCTTCTTCCATTCCAAATGAGCAATTTCTCGGGTTGAGCTTCATGTTAATGCTGCACAGAGTTTGAAATGTTCTTTCGATATCTTTGAGCATGGTATCCTCCTCCACACTCATGATGACAAGGCCTTCCATGTAAATTTCGACACGTTTGCTAATTTGCTTGCCAAACGTGTCGTCTATCAATTTTTTGTAGGTTGCGCCCGCATTGCGCAACCCAAACGGAATTTTTGTATAACAAAAGTTTCACATAGGTGTTCGAAATGTCGTTTTATTCTCATCCTCGAGTGCCATTTGTACCTGGTGGTACCCTTTGTAGCAATCGAGGAAGCACTTCCACCTAAACGGTGCGAGGTTGTCGACCTTTTCATTGATTTCTAGAAGTGAGTAGCAATCTTTGAGGCAGGTCTTGTTAAGGTCTTTGTAGTCGACGCACATGCGCCAGCCCCCACTCGCCTTTTCTACCATCATCGGGTTTGCCAACCAGGTTTGGTATTTAACTTCCCGCAGAATCCATGCGGCGAGCAATTCATTGACTTGCTCGTTCATTGCGCTGTTTTTTTCCAGTCACAGGTTGCGTCTTGCCTGGACCACGGGCTTGATACCTGTCATATCCGCATGAGTCCAAGCAAATATGTCTGTGTTCTTGAAGAGCAGCTGCTTCAAGTGCGTTCTCACGTTATTTGACAAGGCGTGACCCAAAGTAATTGGTTGTTCGGGGTACTTCACGTGAAGTACCCGTTTTTCAAGTTCCGTTCTAGGGTTTAACTTTGCTGTCTTTGCCGGACGTAGCTCGTCCGTTGACATGACTTCTCGGCGTGCGTAGATGATCGCAATCCCCATTTCGGTTGGAAAATCGATTGCGGAGGAGGGAGTGGACGTGATCATACTGAAGTCGCCTTGTGCTTCTCTACCGAGAAGCACGTCACATCTGGATGTGGTAAAACCATAAAATTTACCTCCTCCGTCTGTGTGTTCCTACCGTCAGTAAGGCGCACCGGAAAAGTGATTTGGCTGAGGGGGAACACTGTTTCCCCCGCAAAACCGGCCAATGGATAATCTACCAACTGCAACCTGTCTTTGTCCTCCTGGTCGAATTTTTTAAAGCATTGCTCATATATAATATCGGAGGTGCTGCCCGGGACTACGAAAACGCGCTCGGTGCGGTAGTGTGCTAGACAACCGGTGATAATGACGGCGCGCCTATCACGCGATCTGCCTCGAATGCAGGGGAAAACGACTTGTTCATCACGCCAGTCGTTGTCCTACCCCCTCTTACTGCCTTCCTCGGTTTTCTGCGGCCCCCACTGATCATGTTGGTTTCCATATACTTCATTTTTTATCGGATGGGCCCTCGTCTTAGTAAGTTATGCGCTTGGTTTCCTTCTGCGCATATGGCAACAATTGTTGCAGCTTTCAATTCTTGAGGGCTCGTTCAATCTCCTGTCGAAGACTAGTACAGTTGTTTGTAGTGTGACCACTATCTTTGTGGTAATCACAATACAAATTGACGTCCTGGCCTCACTTGCTTTGCATCGCGGCAAATGGTTTAAAGTTCAATTCTTCAGTGAGAAGAACCTCCCTGGGCGTTTAGGTGTGCTCGGTCCATTGTTGTGACGCCCTAACACATTCTTACCCTTAATTTGTAGCGGAAAGTACATACCTAAAATTTCTTTCATGATATTCTTTCTTTCACTTAAATACATTAATCCCTTTTTATAAATTAATCAAAAACTAACATACTTATATCAAATTAAGTGACCACATACACACCCACGTACAATCCATGTCTTGACTCGATCTTCAACCGCGTACACTTCTTGATGAAACATCCATCAACCTGTACGGCCTGCAGTCACCACATTCAATCACATCATTAGCAACCTGTGACATAATACAAATTCTTAACACATGCATAATAAGGCGTCAACATATCATGCTTTCTCTTATACTAGCCCCTTCATCCATCCATTCGATCACTCGCATCGGATTGCGGAGTCAACCTTCACTTCCATTGTTAACATGCCTATACTTCACATTAATTCTCAATAGAAAAACGGTTAGTATCATTAGCTTCCCTTCATATGAACATGTCCTCGAATACACATAACTCATCTTATTCATTCAAGCATTTAATTAAATACTCACTCAAGTATGTATTCACTTTCTATTCATACACGTACTTACAATTTACATCCTACATGTATAACTCCTTAATTCATCTTTATGCATAATTCATTATGTAAGTTCCCTTTATTACCCAAACTTAATCGAATCTCTTTCTTAACCACTTCCGACCCATTTCCACTAAAACTTAACTTAGTAATAACATCGATTCATATCTTCTTACATTACATTCAATAATTACCATATATCATAAATACATTACCAAACAAAAGGGTAAGTTCGGAGTTCACTTACCTCGTGTGTCCGAGTTCAAGCATAGCTTCTGTGTTTATCCTTGGCCCGTTGCCCTTCCATGCTTGTGTCCATGTTGACATGACTCCTATCCGTACATGTCATCACATTCATCATAACATGATTAGCATACATGAGCATACATACCTTTTAATGAAGGTTTCTTGCCATATCATCTTATCAAACTAATTTCTCACTTGTAATCCATTCAAAACACATTCCTTATACAAATCTATGATCTAATACATCATCATCACATTCTACATACATTTATTCATTATTAGCATACAATCTCACTTATCATTTTCTCTTAAGCATTTCATCAAACACTTGGTGCGCATATCACTTTCTAAGCATAATGTACAAGTGCTTTAAGCATGTTCTTCCCTATTTCATCTTATGAACCATCACATTCAAGCAAAATCTCATAATCATAAATTCCACATCAAGTTTATCTATCTCAGTCTATCATATAACACCTTATACATCACAAGATCACACTATAACATCTACAAGTTCATCATGATCATCATCTTCACACTCATGCAACGGGTTTCATTCTAAATCACCCAATTACTTGAAATCATTTATAACACAAGTTCTATTTGGTGTTTCTAACACCTTTACATGCTTAATTTCATACAAATTCATGGATTGATCATAACCCACTTCAAACAAGATCATCAAATCGAAGTTTTAAGACATACCTTATGATCCCCTTGTGAAGGTGATCGTTAATTCATGTTCGGTTGTGAATTTGGGCTTCGTTTAGCCTTTCAATTTGGAGAATTTGATGAAGTTTAGTGTTTTGGCTCCATGGGAGCCTTCCCTGCTCGTTGATGAACACACACACGATGTGTGTGTATGTGTGTGTGTGTGTGTTGTTTTCTTTTAATAAAACAACTTTCAAGTTGTTCACTTTGGTCCCTCATGTTTCGTTTTAATTAAATAAGGCTACAACCCTCCGTTTAATACCAACGATACTAATATTCAACTAGGTTAATTATTCCTAGTTAATATTCATTTACGGGTTCACTTTTACCCCTAACGGTATTTTTACCCGTTCCTTTATATTAACCGGGTTTAAATTACCAAACCCATTTTTGGGGTGTTACAATTGTCGGTCCAGAGTCTCCTTTTTGGGTGCCCTTTGGTCCAGCTAGGCGTTGATCGTTGATCTGGCGTCCTAAACTCATGGTCGCGGGTCCACGAGTTCCTGTTGCGCTTGTTGTTGTTGTTATGCCTGGAGGGTTCTGGACGAGAAGATTACGCTTCTGTTGGAGAAGTGCGATCTTAGTCTTTTTGTTGGTCATAAGGAACGCTCCCTTTGGGCATACGTTTTAACTGCCATTATAACGTCGTCCCATTTTTTGGGTAAGTCGTCCTTACCCGATATTGTCTTTATCATTTCAACATTTTTTACAGCTTTAATAAAATTTGCGTGTGTAAGCGCATCTAGTACCTCTCCCATCTCGAGGCACTCTGTATTAAAATGTGTAATGAAGACTTCCAGGCCTTCATTATTCCCGTGCCAGATATTCATAACGTCTGAGGTATCACGGGCGTGACGTCTCTGCTGCCTAAAATGGGCAAAAAAAATTTCTTGCAAATCTTCAAATGATGCCAGTGAGCCCACTGGCAAACTATCACACCAGGCCCTTGCAGTTCCCCTAAGGGTCTGGATAAATAGGTGGCACCACAAGGGTTGTGTCCAGCCGCCGACAAGGCCGACGCTGATAAATACGCACATGTGGTCGTCCGGGTCTGACAACCCGTTATATTTGCCCACACTGGGCGGAAGTTTGGATCGTATAAGCGGTGCCAAGGCAATTTCCTTTACAAAGTTGGAATTACCTGCTGTGGATTTCAGTTCGTAGACTGATCTGTAATCGTGCTTAGGAGCACGATCATAAGCTGTGTGGGGTTGCAAAGGAGTGTAGTTGCCTTGGTCATCTGACCGACTGCAAGTTGTGTGGGAATCCCTGCAATATGTGTAATCGTCGTGGTCAATTCTGTCATGAACGTCGTCATTGGGATGCGGCCCAAGACGGCTTTGTATACCGGACTCGTGGCGAGTAACTGATTCTCGCCTTATGTTGTCTGGGTAGGCCTAGCCTTTGGTGTGAAGAGGCCCTAGCCCGGGATCCGTAAGTTGAATCCCTTTCTTGTAATGTATGGAGACTCATATATGAGTCCCCATGCTGCTCACGCCTGTCCTTAGACGCACGATGTTGTGGAGGTAGCACCTCGTATTGAAGAATGCGGGACGCAGGTGTAAATGGTGCCGGTGTAGGTCTTCCGGCATGTCGCGTGCCGGCGCAGGCCTGTGCATAGGCTTTGTTTAAAGCAGCATGTTGTTGTAGGTATCGGGAGTGGAGATCAGCCCCTGGTGCTAAAGTGGGTGTAAAATGGGGAATCTCCGGCATATTCGCCGAGATGTTTCCCATTTGCACAGATGTGCTAATGTGGCCAATTGGATGGTTGGGGGGAGTATTCCCTGTTTGTATTGCACTTGGTGGGATAAAGGGTTCCCCCATATTGGTAAGATTTTGTTGATCAGACATGATTGTAGAAAAAAAGAGAGGAGTGTGCTAATAGAAATACTGGTGGGCACCAATGATGAAACATTGGTTAACCTTGAGGTCAGTCCACGGGTCCAGTCTCGTCCAGTAAGGTTAATAACTTCTTTCCCCAATCGATGGCTGGGTCGCCCTCTAATCTGTCACCTGCACAGTGAAACACACCGTGACTCACAACAAGGAGAATGGGGTGGGGGTTGCTCCTTGTTACCACCATCTGGCGTGAGAATAAGTATTCGCTTTGGAAGCAAAATAAGTATTTAAGTAGTAATTGTGAGAGAGCAGATTAGCCTTACCTCAAACCTGGTTCGAGATGGGTATTTATAGCCGCATAGTGAAGAAGAAGGGCTAATGAGCCGCTTGATTGGCCTAGGGCCCGACTGACAACTTGCAGCGTTTTGTATACATGATAGGAGCGTAGGTCACGGGAGTGTTGGGCGCACGCGGAGGTGTTGCCACGTGTCCTGCTGTATCGGTTGCACGAAGGAACACCCACCACGTGGCCTGCAGGGATTGTCAGTCTGTCCACCAGCTTTTATGCATGTGGGTTGGGCAGCTAGGCATTGGGTGGTCAACTGACCGCTGTTGTCACTGCCCGGGCATACCACTTGCTGGTTGGTCACAGAAATCAAAGTGGCAGTTCCACTTATATAACAATAGGATGCGGTCTTGCACCACATCGCTACGTGTGATAACTGTGCACAGGTGTGCCAACACTTCCTTTGCCGCTCTGGGCGCGCCCGCGCAGGACCGAAGCATGGAAACATGTTTGACCGAAAGTAAATGTAGTAAACAACTATCATCTTTGGTAATAATCACCGTATCCCGCGTTTGTTGACGAAAACGGCCATTTTCATACACAAGGTGCGTTTTCTCATCTTTCCCCGAGAGGGAAAGCAAACTGGTTTCACGTGTGCCCTCACAAACTGAAGTAAATCCTTTGTCGATTGGGACAATGAGCCGGATGATGGTCACTCGTGCCCAAACCTGGTGCAACATTTGGGACCATACCCCTTCATATACCTAGTTTTTATTTTGAAAAAAACGCCTAAACTTCCTTCTTACATGTAACATGTATATGTAACTTTGTTAGATTTTCCATAACCTAAATAAAACTTTCAAAGTACGGTATCACTTATTTTTGCTTCAGTTACTGATCCGAAAATCCAAGTTTCTTTTTTTTTTTAATCTATGATTTATTTTATCCTAGAAAAATAGTATGGAAGAACATAAAAACCATTCATATAATTTGTGTATTCTAATTTTTGTAGAATGAGAATTAGAAACTAATCCAATGGTGGTCTCCACGCTTGCATAGCCTATTCGAGTTCTGTGGGAGAGAGCAGAATCAAAATGTCTATCAAACAGGTGGCATGATAAAGATGTTTTATTCCAGTTCTCAGATATTAGAGTAAACTGTCATCTGTTTCTTTGTGTTTTGGTCACTTTTGTCACTTTTGTCCAAAATTCAAACCTTTTGAATCTGGGTCCTTGAGGTTTCAACTTTGTTGCCATTTTGATCCAAAAGCAAAGTCAGGTCATATTTATCTAATAAAATCCTGATATTTGTCCTTTTCCTCAAGGGCAAAATAGTGATTAAAAAGTATAGATATAAAAAATAAATTAAAAAAAACATCTACTCTCTCTCATTCTCTCTCTTCTCCCACCATCACCATCAACCACCTGCTACAACCACTACCACCACCACCATCATCAAAAACACCACCATTACCACCACCACCACCATCATCAAAAACACCACCAATACCAACCCTCCTTCAACCACCATCACGCCATCTTCTAACCCCCATCATCACCGCCCCATCTACCATCATCCACTAACCCACACATCGGATCTGAACCAGGTTTGATGGCAAAGTTGTAAACAATTTCACCCATCCAGTTTTAGTTTTAGTTTGAACCCTCCTCCTCAGTTTAACTTTAATTTAACTATCCAAAAAACAACTCCAGCGGAAACTCACCTAGACTTCACCGATTCAACAAAACCCTTGAAAGCTCCAAATCCGGTGAGTCTGAAGCATGGCTACAAAAGTCGCTAGGCGCCCCCCTAGTCGGTCGACCGGGGAGTTGAAAGTACTCGACCTAGGCGGAGAGTACTCGGACATGTTAAATTATAAAGAAATTAATTTTTGGAAATTAAATATATGTCAAATAACATATATTTACTAATATTTATAACAAAATACGTGAAAATGATATTTATTCTTTAATATGATAAACATCGAAATCATGTTTTTTTTTAAGTCTACTAAATCCGATTCTGACCAAGGTTGACCGTGTCTGATCGATTCCGAGTAATTAGGTGGAGTTGAAGAAAGTATCCTCGACAACCATGGTCTGAAGTGGGTTTCAGCTCAGATGGACACGGATTACTCAGCGAACCTACTAGCACAGTGGTTAACTTCGGGCGGAGAGCCCTGCAAAGATTCCTTCACCAAGGATATTATCATCAGGGGTTGGACCGGGGGGATGTTGAGTTGTCTACGGTGGTTACCTCAGTCGTCGGATCCACCATGCACGATGGAACCCTAACAAACATCATCGTTTAACTACCGTTGAAGGCGCGACAGTGGCAACCTACTCCGTCCCACACCCATCTTATCTTCGATCTCAGTCTCTCTCTAGCAGATCCCTCTATCTCCTTTGGATTAGGGTTTAATTTGGGGAAGAAGATAATCTCTCAGTCTGCTTTTATAAGGTCAAAGATCGAATTTTATTTTATTATTTTAATTAAAAATTTGTTATAATAAAACTTGTAATGACCAAAATGCCATTCACTAAACTGAGGAAAAAGAAAAAAAACAGGTTTTTTTTAGAAATCTGAGCTGTCTTTGCTTTTGGACCAAAATGGCTACAAAATTGAAACTAAAGGGACCCAGATTTAAAAGGTTTGAGTTTTGCACTAAAGTGGTAAAAGTGAACAAACCTCAGAGACCAAAATGGCAGTTTACTCCGGATATTATTTCACACTAAACCAAATGTTTCTAGTTCTCTTTCTCATCAGTTCAGGTCTTCAAGAGTTCAAGGTTAAGTTGGTTCTAGATTGCTTCAACATCAGTTTCATATGTCCGTACTCCTTATATATAGTATTAATTAGGAGTGTTCAGAATTCGTTTCGAATTCGAAAACTTCGAAATTCGATATGATTATCAAGAGTTTGTTTCGATTATAAGAATTCGAATTCGAATTCGATTCAATTCGAGTCAAATAAATCAAATACGAATCGAATACGAATTTATAGTTTCAAATTCGATTCGATTGGAAATTCGAATAAAAATTATACATTTTTATTTATTATTCCTATATATAATACATATATAACTTTTATTGTGCTATACTATAAACTATTTTTACAATTTATTCCAGGTGTTAAAATTACCCATTACCAAACCCACTACATGGCCATAACAAAAACCTAAGTAACAAATCTATTAATAGATTTTAACCCTATATATACTAACTTGTAATGTGGAGTGGTGATTCCCGACTTCTAGTTTTGAATTTTAGACTTATGGTACTTTATTTGGAACTTTTTAATGCGATATCATGCTTTATGGCTGCTTTAAAATTTATGTTTCATCTTGATAGTTTTTTACATGTTTTAAAAGAATCTAAATCAAATCGAATGTATTCGAATTCCGATTCGAATTCGAATTTTTAATCGAATACGAATTGGGTTTTTTATTCGAATACGAATTCGAATCGAATTGAGTAGGTTTTAATCGAATTCGAATCGAGTTCGAATTCAAGGTCAAATAAAAATTATTCGAATAATTCGATTCGAAAATTCGATATTCGATTCGATGAACACCCCTAAATTATTAATTCATAACATCCTCATAATAATATTGGTTTTGGTTTCTTTGACCACTAAGCTTTTCAAATTACTTCACTTTGACACTTCCTTTATTTTATGATTAAATATATGTCTAAAATACTCAATAGTTAAACACATAATCATTATCTTATTTATTTAAGCAATGTTTCATTTTTTTCCTTTTTCTTTTTTTTTTAATTTCTTTTTTTAACCTTTTTAAATTAAACAATATATTTTCTTCGAGTTATATAATTACTAGAGTTAAATGCCTGGTTGATCCTTGTAGTTTGCAGGTATTGTAAACTTAGTCCTAGTACCCTGTGGTTACAGTTTTTAAACACGGGTGATCCTTATCACTAATATATGTTAGATTTCCTAAGTTAAGTATGTGATAAATGTCTATTTTACCCCTGATCTTCTTCCTTATCTCTCACTCTCTCTAAAAAACTCTAACATACCACACACCTGCAGCTCCTCTCTACCACGGATAACCACCATTCTAAACAGTTGTTCATGTTCATCCACCATCTCCAACACTTACCTCCACTATTCTAACCACCATGGAACAACCCGACCACCGCCTATTCACCTTGTTACCACCGGTGAAGAAACACCAAGTTAATCCTGATATTAGCTTGTGGTTTATGTCTCGTCCAAATAAGATTAATCTTTTTCTGAACTCGATGAACAGCTATGTCAGTCCTGCAAACAAATCAACACACTGTGAAGCTTGTTACAAGGAAGGGAATAGGTGTTCTCCTTGTAACCACCCTCCGGCGTGAGAATAAAAACTTGTTTTGAGGAATAAAGACTATGTATTAAGTGAGAGAGGAAGAGAGAGGTAAAGTTCTCTATTTATAGCCGAGGTGATTTGTGAAGCTGATGGGCCTTGGGCCTGAGGTCTACAAAAGGAATATCCATTATGTCTCCTTTGCCACGACCGTGAGTGATTCTAGGCGAGATGGTAGTTGGCGCATGTTAAATTGTAACACCCTTGCTATTATTTTGCGGTTTTCGTATAGTTTACGAAAACAAACATGTAATTTTGATAAATAAGGTTAGTTAAAACTTTTACAATTTAAAAGAATATACAACTTAATGTAATTGAATTCGTCGTTTAAAATATACGACGAAACGCCGCGCGAAAGCTTGTATTTTATCGTGTTCGGTTCCTCATCGAGCTTGATCTTCATCCGGGCACTCTTGACATTCACCTATGATCAAAACCAACTTAAAAGTTAGTTTTGATAGTTAAATAACAAGTTTAAACAAGTTATGTGGGTCAAACAAACAAAATTAAACAATTTTGGGATTCAGGGGGGGCTAGACGCCCCACCTAGCCCCTTTTTTGATAGCAAGTTCCTTTATTGTTGCTGCACTTTGCCCAGCTACGAAAATTCACCAAATATTAACTTAGAACTTGCATAACTTTCACTATACAAGTCCGTTTTACGCGATTCTTTTTCCTACGCGTTCGTAATTAAATTCTCCATCATATGGAGTTAAAATCCAACATCCGGATTAACAAAATTTAAGACTTTTAAGTCTTCGGCTTATTACCCTTTTTACCAAAATTTTGACCCGTTTGTGATTTTATCAAACAAACATGTTCATTTGATCTTTAAACTCATGAAATTCATAATTTCAATATCTCCTATCATATTAATCTCAAATCACGGGTTTCTTATATAATAAAAACCCGTTTATGCTTAAATGCTTATTTTGACCCATTAAGGGTATTTAAGCACTTTTAAGCGTAAAATCACTTTCATTCCTTTCTAGCATTGTAATCCTACATTTCTTATTAAGTAATCTTCCACCACAACTATATGTGTGGTGGAATTACTGAGGATATCTATATGTTCCTAGTTTTACCCCTCGGAGTATCATTTTACGGCAAAGACCCATATAGAGTCATTTGACCCAAGATTTACCCCTTTCACTTTTTATACTTATTCAAAGTATTTGTTTGATCAAAATTCTCATTTCTAAACAACCCTTAAGGGTCGTTTGCTCAATTTCACTTATAAGGGCATTTTGGTCACTTTTACCCCTCCTATTACGACGAAGGACTTTTAAAGCCATGTTCGACCAAAATCCCACTTTTAAAACTATAATCTGGTTTAGAAACTATTATATTTCTAGAATACCATAATCATAACTCAACATATTCGGTTTACCGCAAAGATAACCGAATATCTATATTTTATCCTTGTCTAACTCTTAAAGAACCTCAAGTTCTACATGATGAGTTGAATCATTATACAAACTGGCTCGGATCAATATATTGACCCGTTTCGATACCTTGCCTTAGTAGCCGCTAAGCAATAGCGATGTACATATCCATCTGATATTTATTCCTATAAACATATAGCTCAACAAACCATTAGTCGATATTGTCAAAGGGTGATAATTTCACCTTTTGACCCGTTTGGTCTAAAGGACCATGAAACTCTATGAGATGGTATTTATTACCATCTCATCCATATGACTAACTCCGGTTTACACCGTATAGTCGTTCTACTTGTAAATCATCTATTGATTTCTTTGACCCATTATAACCCATGCTATAACATGTCTTTCCCCAATTTAACGGTTATTGTCAACAAGTGACCAAAGTACCATTTTACCCTTATTATTTGCAATGGTTTACCTTATAAGGTAACCATTTAAAAACTCGTTATCTTTTAGTCATTTCATGACTAATTAACCGCATTAGCTCCTTTTTATCCATTAAACATGATTTATGACCATTGTCTTTTGTTCCGGACCGCACTTGCCGTGTCGGAAGATCATAGATTAAAACAAGACTTACTATTCACGACCTATCAAACCAATAGGTATTAAATAATTAGAGTGTAAGCTTTACTTACCTTGTATCCGGATTATGCCCTTTTCCGCATATACGATCCGTTTGACCCGCTTCTTTCCCCAAGCCTCCATCTAGCTTGTCAAGAGTCAAACTAGCATCATAATTCGTAAGATGGTTAGATTAGTCATCATTATTATGACTATTTCATCTTACAGATCTTATGTCGAAGCTTCTATTCGACTTCATCATAGGTTTGTTTGACTTTCTAAAGTCAACTACCTTTAATCATATAATATGCATGATTAAGGCAAATCAACATTATGATTAGGACCCGTTTTATCCCATATCTCATGTAATTAGTCAAGCTTGCCAATTACGCGTTTCATTTGAATTTCAACACTTTACTTCTCATTTAGGCATTTTAACAAACACCTAATGGGCATAACTCTACACATTTGCTAACTAGTTCATAACTAGTCATTTTTACCAAGATTAACATCAAAATTCAACCACTATCACTTATGATCAAATACTCAAACTTGCAAATTGTTTAGGTATTTCCTGATTACTAAACATGCATGATGATTCTAATCATAATCATATCATCAAATCCATCTTATGACTAATACCCACTTAGCCTAGTGTGGGAATTCATTCAATCATTCAATTCATATCATGTTATGCATGATTTTCACTTACGGTTTTGTTACTAAACATGTATACATCACTAATTCAGTCCTAATTTCTACGATTCATACTAAAATCGCATATAGTGATGTTCATCCAATTTTTACAACTTCATGTAACAACAAAATTTTACATACCTCTTTGATTCGAGCCCGATTTGTCCTTCAATTTTATTGATTTTGTGTATGCTAGAATTCAATGTAGGGAACCCCTTTTTTTCTCCTGTGGAAATCTCGACCAGAACACACACTATAGTGTGCATTGTGGTGTTTTATTTTTAATAAATTAAAAACCATTTAAGTTATTTGTCAACTTTGGTCCCTCCACTTATTCAAGTTTTATAAAGGGTGTTTTAACCAAGTTTTCTTATTATTCTTAAAACACTTAACTAACTAGCTTGATATTCCTAGTTACTTAGTGGGTCCCGGGAGTTATAACCCGGTTTATTTTAAGTCCCGTTAACTCGGGCTCTTATAAACTCAATTCCTTAAAACTTTGATTTGCTTGTATTTAATATTAGGATTTCTTATTTAAATCCAAATATTTACCGGGTTATTTTTTTTACTACTAACGGTACTTTACCCGTCTTTTAGTATTAACGGAGTTTGATTACCAAACCCGTTTTCGGGGTGTTACATAAATGGATCCACGTGTCCTGACAACTGTCCTTGTTGTCTACTCTGTCATCGGCAGTTAAGTGGAGATCATGGAGTAGTGGTCGGCGCAAGCTGATTGGTGCCACGTAAGTGTCCTTATGTACATCTTGTCTCCTGCACGGTTGCTCATCGTGCAGCATGATCAGATACAGCATGTTGAGTGCCTATTGGTCCACTGTCCTGCCACTCGTACTTTTTTGTAATGTCCGATGTTGCCTTGCGCTTCGTGTCCATGCGTGCGGCCTAGGGCAATCCCGTGTAGTCGGCGTAAGTTCAAGGAAGCTAGTTCTTTTGTCAAAGGAACTAAGTGTTAGAAATGGTTCTGTCTTGGTCCTGACCTCGCGCGCGGCTTGGCGCACATTCTTATAGTCGGTGCAAGGTCGAGGAAGTCAAGGCTTTGGTTTACTTTGGGTATGGTCTCGCACGCGACATGAGGCTAACTCATTTGGTTGGCCCAAGATTTGAGACCATACCCCTCCAACTGGAAATCACAACCACCCACCCGTGTAAACCTCCTCCACCTTCAACACCATCCGTCAACCTCTGATCACCAATATCATCACATCGGCGTCAACCTCCGGTCTCCATCACAATCGGCATCAACCTCCGTCGTCAACCTGCTCACCTCGTCACCACCGGCGTCAACCTCAGGAGTCCATCACAACCGGCGTCAACATCTGACGTCAACCTTGTAACACCCTTGTCATGTAAATCCGATATTTTAAAGGTTTTCGTATATAAAATGAAAATTTAACATGTAATTACTATTAAGGATTCTTAGAAATTCGAGTAATTTAAAACTTTTACAAATTAAAAGTTTACAACATAATTTATATATATAAGTTCGTCATTTACAACGACATCAAAACGCCGTGCGGAAGCTTCATTCTGATGTGTTCGGTTCTTGTAAATCGCTTGATCTTCATCCGCACATTTTGGGAGCATTCACCTATTGCCAAAACCACACAAACTGTTAGTTTTGACATGTTTAATCACGTATAATCAAGTTCTAAGGGCCAACAATAGAAAAGAAACAAAATTTCTGAAATAATTGGCGGTCGCGCCCCGCGACCGTTCTCTAGTCATCCTTCGCGGCCCGCGACGATGGTTGCGTCGCGTGACCGTAATGTTAATATGTAGTCGCATAGCGCGACCGCCTGTTTTTTCACAGCAGGTTTGTTTCATTGTTGCTGCACTTGCCCAGCTACGAAAATTAACAATTAACAACTTAAAACTTGCATAACTTTTGCTATACAAGTCCGTTTTACTCGATTCTTTTTCCTACATGACCGTAATTTGATTCTCATTCATATGAAGTAAAAGCCTGCATCTGAATTCACAAAAATCTTAGATTTCAAGCTCTCGACTTGAAATTCATTTATGACACTTTAAGCCATTCATGCTTTTACCAAACTAGTCTGTTATTTTCTTCCAAAATACCATGGTCATCATGTTATATCCGTTTACTTATTTTCAAGATTCAACTTTACGAGTTCCTTAAGAAATCTTAACCCGTTTTGGATATATACCCGTTTTGACCCGTTACGAGTATTTTACATTTTTAGGCTTAATTCATGCTTCTATAGGTCTACATCCTATCACCATTTTTATACGTATTCAAGGACTAAATTTAACAAGACGCTTAATTCAAAACAACTCTTTAAAGGTTGTTTACTCTATTTACCCCTCAATGACTTTTTGGTCAATTTTAATCCTTCATTTTGTGACGAAGGGCTTTCGCCAATAATTGACCGCGATATCGCTTCTAACTACAATACAAAATATGCGTACCTGGCTCGGATCAACATATTGACCCGTTTAATACCTTGCGTCCATAATATGCTAATTCATAGCACCGCTAAATCATAACCATTTTATCCTGTGCGCATAAGACTCAACAAGCACTTATTAGTCATTATTTGTCAAATGGTATCTACATTACCACTTGACTCGTTTGGTCTAAACGATTTAAACGCTTTGCGCTTATATTGGAATGGTATCTATTTACCACTTCATTAAATAACTAAATTCAGATTTCCCACCTCTTTAGCTATGTCTCTTAAACTCTTTTTCCTTACGCATTTAGTCCGACATGACTTATGTCGCTTAGTGTTGTTCTATATTTCAACTTTTACCTATTTGTTCGTGACTAAATCACCGTTTCCCCTTTTTACTCGTTTAGGCTTACTTATAAAGTAGCCGTTCGAAAACACATTTTTATTCATGTCACTTCATGACCATTTTGCCTCTTTATCATTAAACATAGTTTTTCATCATTAGATATGCTCCGACCCGTATGGTTTTGTGTCAGAGCCATATCTTGAATATCATCTTAATCGTATAAGAAACTTTTAGAACAAACATATATTCTACAAAAAGTGTAAGTTTCACTTACCTTGCATCCGGTTATGCTCTTTTTCCACGTACTCGATCCGTTTGACCCGCTTCTTTCCCAAGTCTTCATCTAGCTTGTCTAGAATCAAACTATCATCATCACAATTCGTAAGACGGTTAGATTAGTCATAATCATTTATGACTATTCCATCCTACGGGTTTTAAGTCGAATTTATCATTCGTCCATATCAAAATTATCATTCGATCTAATCATTGGTCGGTTTGACTTTTTAAAAGTCAAATGACTTATCAACATATTCAAATGCACATTTGGTTCAATGAACTCACTTAGGCATATTCCATCCGAACTCTTAACGAAATCAAATTTTACATACTAACTAGTGGGCCGCGATTTCATTTAGGCATTTCATATCACTGAAAATGGGTTGTTTTTGGTGACTTGTTTAACCTGTTTACAGGTCTTCAAAAATTATGATTTTTTTATGTGGCGTACCTCTCGGAGGGTTAGGCATTGTGTTAAAATTTCAAGATCTAACTCTTTACCAAAAATTCGTAAAAATTCATTTACTAAGCTGCAATCAGATTCGTCACTTCTGACTGCAGCTTACGGAAAAATTCATTAAAAATTCCTCGTTTATCTGATTGACGAAATTCCAATTGTCGATTCTTTTAATCGCTTAAAACTATCTAAAGTAAAAATTTTAGATCATAACTAAATTCGTAAATTGAGTTATGACATTCGTAATGGGCTGCAAATTCTGCCAGAAAACGCAGCTTGAACCTCTGATACGTAAAAATTCATTAAACGCTCAATTTTCGTCGAAAAAATGCGATTCCAGTGGGGTTTTAAAGATATTTCCTGGAATTACATTTTAGACTCAAGAAACACATGTTTTTTTCACGTTTTGTTCAGGTTACAGCCAATAAAAGTCGGCTGTAAATTCTGATCAGGAGCTGTTTGAATTCAGCTTTCAATTTAAGCATGTTCTTGACATCATAACGTTAATTTTTAGCAATCAAAACCCTAAAAACATCTCATACATGAATTTAGCATCAACAAAATCTGAATTTACTTGAGCTAGGCATGATTTCAATATATTCTTGTCTAGGGTTTACTCCTAAACACTATTTCACATCAATATCATCCATACCACAATCATGCAACATCAATTTCGAATTTCTTATGTACATCAAGAATTCTCAACTTCATAAATATAAAAAATTCGACATACCTTACGATCCTCACGACTAGGTGATCGTTTCTATGTATTTATGCATCGATTTGGGGCTTGAATCAAGCTTCAATTTGTTGATTTTGCTGAAGTTAGGGTTTGAGCCCCTTTTTTTTGTTCTCCTGGTCGATCTCCATCACGCACACAGACTGTGTGTTGTGTTTTTATTTTTGATTTTTAATAACCCAAGTTTCTCACTTAACATTATTAGCCCCTCATGTTTCCTTAATTAGTAAGTAGGCTACAACCTACTTGTCTTCAACAATATTTTGTTTTATTAACTAGGTTAATCTTTCCTAGTTAGCTTAGTGAGTTCGAGATAGTCATAACCCGTTTTATTTTAAGTCCTGTTAACTCGGGCCTCTTCACATAATTTGTTTTCTCAAAAGCTTTCGTTCAGCTTTTATTTAATATTAGGCTTATTTATTTAAAAATCCTAATATTCACCGGGTTACTTTTACCCCTAACGGTAATTTACCCGCCTTTTAGTACTAACGTAGTTTAATTACCAAATCTGTTTTCGGGGTGTTACAAGTCTACCCCCCTTAAAGAGGTTTCGTCCTCGAAACCTTTTCTTACATAATTTATCGAGTTTAACTTATGCATTTGCTCTCGATAATCAATTGAGCATTGCTCATATTTTAACCAATTGTTAGTGTTACCAGAAAAGTGTTGTATTATCTTTTTGGTTATTAATCATCTACGTATCTCATACGACATAATACAACTTGAAATAACGTAATCTCGTTATTTCCACTAGTTTAATTAATTTAACAATATTTATCGCTCGGCTCTAATGTGATTATAGTTCACATTACACTTCTTGACCGTGATCACGCCACGCCATGCCAAATTTTATATCAACTTTTATTTTCAAAAATATCACTTTTCGAATATATCGTCTTGCACCTGTCAGTGTCAAGACTTATATCATTCATGTTAATCATTTTCCGAATTCGTTTCATAATATTCGTGTTTGTTAAAGCATTGTTTCTCACTAATACTGAATTTTAGTTTAACGTTTTTTCTCTTGAGCTCATGTCAATTCCAAGGAATTTACGTCCAAGGATTTATTCCCTTCCGTTGTCATTTCGGTAATGACTTCATCCACTTTGGTGACGTAACACAATTTAAATAATTGTGAATTCTTGTCATTTTTTTGCCCGTTTAAATGTTTTAGTGAAAATTCTTCACTTTTGTCAACCAGACCTTTCACAATCTCTTCGCTTTTAACCCATTTAATTAACTTAGCGAAACCCATCGCTTTTGTACGAACTTTATCTCCCGTTATTATTTTACGCGGGAAGTTACAACCAGTTTCCTTGTTTTATACTATTGACCCGTAGGTTCTTTCGCTTAGCGTCGTAAGCTATTTCTTTGTATTTTCACATTTTTACCTTATTAAGGTGAGACCCCAAAAATTCGTTTCTTTCCATTTGCGACCCGAAGGTCTTCTTGGTCCCGTAGACCTTAGCCTCATTTATAATCTCGTAGGTTATAATAATCCCGTAGATCATCTTTTATTCAAGTCTTTATTCAAAGGTATATACATTTATATATGTATATGGCGTTAAGGCACCCCCCCCTTTTTTTGTGTTCAAAATCATTTATTTTCGCCTTGGTATTTCCTTTGACCTTGACCGTAGTCTAAGGCTACATTTGTTTTCTTTCGGACATATTTTCCGACTTTATGACTTCTCACGTCATTTATGCGTCGATTCATCTTATGCTCACCATTATCCAGTTTACATATATTCGCATTTGATTATGTCCCATTATCGGGCTCATTATTCTTTTGCTTTTAACGCTACCGTTATCCCGCTTGTGCTTACTCATGCCATCCGGCATTATATTATATTCGACCTGTTTGACTCATTCATGTGAAATTTATCATTTATAGATGTCAACTTCATTCTTTGTTCGACCCGTTCAACTTTAAAATAGTTGAACATAATTTATCAAAATTTCTATTTACATTATCTTGTCGTCTTTTAGTCGTGACTCAAAACCCGAGTCTTTTAACTTTCCATCCGAGTTCCCGTTTCTCGGTCTACGCATGTGTTTAATCCTTACCCATCAACCGGGTATTTTACCGAAGTCGTTATTATTGCAACCCTCTCGGTATGCATTAAGACTTCGCTTCACTTTTATATTCCGACTTGGTCCTCAAGTTTGACGTTTTACAAAGACGGCCCGTTAAGAGACACATTTGCAATCTCCGGGTTCTAGTGTAAGTACACCCCCTCCCAATTCATATCTTAATCATTTTACATGTTTGCATTCTCCGGGTTCGAGTGTAAGTACACCCCCTCCCAATTCATATCTTAATCATTTTACATTAATCTTTGGCCCATCACTCGGGCTCATTATCCGAATGTAATACGCTTCCGTCACCCGGCTGTGCGTTTACATTATTATCAAATATTTTGCTCATTTGATTCATTTGGGTACTTTTTAATTTATCCCACTCACCCCGTCCTTACTACATCGGATGTAAGCATGTCCATCATAAAAAGTTCATGGTACCACGTGCTCACCACTTACTTGGCCAGAGTAAGCGATCAGTACCTGGTATACATGATCTTTTTATAATTTTCACATTACACCCCATGTAAGTAATGCCTCTATTTGTTTCTCTTGGAAACAATATCCCGAACAGATTTTCTATTCGGGTTTTTCCAAGTTTTTAATCTACATATGCAACTTTCAATTTCTACTTATTTGTTGCATATTACTATTTGTGCAATTAAATTTAAAATGTGCACCTGGTAATGCTTGCCCTAACGGGCTTCTCTTGCCATTAGCCTTGTTCGCGACCGCCACGCGATTTAGGTCCTTGATGAGCATACTCTTTGGACCGTTCCTCTATCAAATCCGCGATTTGTTAAACTCTCGCTATCTTCATATGCGAGTGTCCTTCAACTAAAACATTTACAACAGTTAGTAATTTCGACATTAATGGATGTCCGTATTATAATACAAGGCTTTTCTACTATACACATCAACGCATGTAATTTTGTTGACTATATCTACTCCATATCGTTTTTATTGGTATAACGTGTATTACACGATAACCATATGTGTTGTTCTCAACACTCTAATCATACTAAACCATTGATATACATGTACTTACCGGATTTGCGATCAAGCCTCGAACCGAACACTTTATTCTTTAAACCTTGAGCTCTGATTACCAACTTGTAACACCCTTGTCATGTAAATCCGATATTTTAAAGGTTTTCGTATATAAAACGAAAATTTAACATGTAATTACTATTAAGGATTCTTAGAAATTCGAGTAATTTAAAACTTTTACAAATTAAAAGTTTACAACATAATTTTTTATATAAGTTCGTCATTTACAACGACATCAAAACGCCGTGCGGAAGCTTCATTCTGATGTGTTCGGTTCTTGTAAATCGCTTGATCTTCATCCGAACATTTTGGGAGCATTCACCTATTACCAAAACCACACAAACTGTTAGTTTTGACATGTTTAATCACGTATAATCAAGTTCAAAGGGCCAACAATAGAAAAGAAACAAAATTTCTGAAATAATAGGCAGTCGCGCCCCGCGACCGTTCTCTAGTCATCCTTCGCGGCCCGCGACGATGGTCGCGTCGCGCGACCGTAATGTTAATCTGTCGTCGCGTAGCGCGACGGCCTGTTTTTCACAGCAGGTTTGTTTCATTGTTGCTGCACTTGCCCAGCAACGAAAATTAACATTTAACAACTTAAAACCTGCATAACTTTTGCTATACAAGTCCGTTTTACTCGATTCTTTTTCCTACATGACCGTAATTTGATTCTCATTCATATGAAGTAAAAGCCTGCATCTGAATTCACAAAAATCTTAGATTTCAAGCTCTCGACTTGAAATTCAATTATGACACTTTGACCCATTCATGCTTTTACCAAACTAGTCTGTTATTTTCTTCCAAAATACCATGGTCATCATGTTATATCCGTTTACTAATTTTCAAGATTCAACTTTACGGGTTCCTTAAGAAATCTTAACCCGTTTTGCATATATACACGTTTTGACCCGTTACGAGTATTTTACATTTTTAGGCTTAATTCATGCTTCTATAGGTCTACATCCTATCACCATTTTTATACGTATTCAAGGACTAAATTTAACAAGACGCTTAATTCAAAACAACTCTTTAAAGGTTGTTTACTCTATTTACCCCTCAATGACTTTTTGGTCAATTTTAATCCTTCATTTTGTGACGAAGGGCTTTCCCCAATAATTGACCGCGATATCGCTTCTAACTACAATACAAAATATGCGTACCTGTCTCGGATCAACATATTGACCCGTTTAATACCTTGCGTCCATAATATACTAATTCATAGCACCGCTAAATCATAACCATTTTATCCTGTGCGCATAAGACTCGACAAGCACTTATTAGTCATTATTTGTCAAATGGTATCTACATTACCACTTGACCCGTTTGGTCTAAACGATTTAAACGCTTTGCGCTTATATTGGAATGGTATCTATTTACCACTTCATTAAATAACTAAATTCAGATATCCCACCTCTTTAGCTTTGTCTCTTAAACCCTTTTTCCTTACGCATTTAGCCCGACATGACTTATGTCGCTTAGTGTTGTTCTATATTTCAACTTTTACCTATTTGTTCGTGACTAAATCATCGTTTCCCCTTTTTACTCGTTTAGGCTTACTTATAAAGTAGCCGTTCGAAAACCCATTTTTATTCATGTCACTTCATGACCATTTTGCCTCTTTATCATAAAACATAGTTTTTCATCATTAGATATGCTCCGACCCGTATCGTTTCGTGTCGGAGCCATATCTTGAATATCATCTTAATCGTATAAGAAACTTTTAGAACAAACACATATTCTACAAAAAGTGTAAGTTTCACTTACCTTGCATCCGATTATGCTCTTTTTCTGCGTACTCGATCCGTTTGACCCGCTTCTTTCCCAAGTATTCATCTAGCTTTTCTAGAGTCAAACTATCATCATCACAATTCGTAAGACGGTTAGATTAGTCATAATCATTTACGACTATTCCATCCTACGGGTTTTATGTCGAATTTATCATTCGTCCATATCAAAATTATCATTCGATCTGATCATTGGTCGGGTTGACTTTTTAAAAGTCAATTGACTTATCAACATATTCAAATGCATATTTGGTTCAATGAACTCACTTAGGCATATTTCATCCGAACTCTTAACGAAATCAAATTTTATATACTAACTAGTAGGCCGCGATTTCATTTAGGCATTTCATATCACTGAAAATGAGCTGTTTTTGGTGACTTGTTTAACCTGTTTACGAGTCTTCAAAAATTTTGATGTTTTTATGTGGCGTACCTCTCGGAGGATTAGGCCTTGTGTTAAAATTTCAAGATCTAACTCTTTACCAAAAATTCGTAAAAATTCATTTACTAAGCTGCATTCAGATTCGTCACTTCTGACTGCAGCTTACGGAAAAATTCATTAAAAATTCCTCGTTTATCCGATTGACGAAATTCCAATTGGAGATTCTTTTAATCGCTTAAAACTATCTACAGTAAAAATTTGAGATCATAACTATATCCCTAAATTGAGTTATGACATTCGTAATGGGCTGCAAATTCTACCAGAAAACGCAGCTTGAATCTTTGATACGGAAAAATTCATAAAACGCTCAATTTTCGTCGAAAAAATGCGATTCTAGTGGGGTTTTAAAGATATTTCCTGGAATTACATTTTAGACTCAAGAAACACATGTTTTTGTCAAGTTTTCTTCAGATTACGGCCAATACAAGTCGGCTGTAAATTCTGATCAGGAGCTGTTTTAATTCAGCTTTCAATTTAAGCATGTTCTTGACATCATAACACTATTTTTTAGCAATCAAAACCCTAAAAACATCTCATACATGAATTTAGCATTAACAAAATCTGAATTTACTTGAGCTAGGCATGATTTCAATATATTCTTGTCTAGGGTTTACTCCAAAACACTATTTCACTTCAATATCATCCATACCACAATCATGCAACATCAATTTCGAATTTCTTATGTACATCAAGAATTCTCAACTTCATAAATATCAAAAATTCGACATACCTTACGATCCTCACGACTAGGTGATCGTTTCTATGTATTCAATATTCATGCATCGATTTGGGGCTTGAATCAAGCTTCAATTTGTTGATTTTGCTGAAGTTAGGGTTTGAGCCCCTTTTTTTATTCTCCTGGTCGATCTCCATCACGCACACAGACTGTGTGTTGTGTTTTTAATTTTGATTTTTAATAACCCAAGTTTCTCACTTAACATTATTAGCCCCTCATGTTTCGTTAATTAGTAAGTAGGCTACAACCTATTTGTCTTCAACAATATTTTGTTTTATTAACTAGGTTAAACTTTCCTAGTTAGCTTAGTGAGTTCGAGATAGTCATAACCCGTTTTATTTTAAGTCCCGTTAACTCGGGCCTCTTCACATACTTTGTTTTCTCAAAAGCTTTCGTTCAGCTTTTATTTAACATTAGGCTTATTTATTTAAAAATCCTAATATTCACCGGGTTACTTTTACCCCTAACGGTAATTTACCCGTCTTTTAGTACTAACGTAGTTTAATTACCAAATCTGTTTTCGGGGTGTTACAATCCTGCTCACCTCATCACCACCGGCGTCAACCTCTGACCACCAATCATGACACCACCTTTGTAACCACCACCCTCCTCCAATATAACTACCCTAAACAACCACCAATAACTTTTTGCTTTTGTTTTTCAAAGAAATGTAGAAAGCTTATTGTGTTTGAACTTCCGAAGGAAAGAGACAAAAAGCTTCTTGTTGTTGTGTTTTAAGAGAGAGAACAGAGGGTATGGTATGGCGGGTGATATTTTTTAAATTGGGTAGGGTTTCTTGTGGAGTTGTGGGAGGTAGTTGTAGTTGGATGAAAAAAGGGAAACCTAAAACATGTTTTTCGGTTAGTTTGTGGTGGTCTTGGGTTTTGTAGAGATAGAGAGATGAGGAAAAAGAAGATGATGGGTAAAATAGAAATTTATCATAAACTTAACTCTGAATTATAACATAGGTTAGTGATAAGGATCACTCGATTTTAAAAATTGTAATCACTAGGACTAATTATGTAATTATTAAAGCCTTAAGACCAAGTCGGCAATATCTGCAAACCATAGGGACCAACGAGGCATTTAACTCTAATTACTAGGTGCTTAATTTTATTTACGTTTTGATATATTATTTGGGTTTTCACTTTCGTTTGTTATACCGAGTGCATCGAATCGATCAAGTTCCAGCCCGACGTTAATTTTTTTTGTTATTTACCGTAACAAACCAAATCTATATCATTCAAACTACTCCGGTAGTGGTACCAATATACGTTTTACATGTTTCTGATATAAACACGTGTCCATATCTTTGTTGCATATTGATTATAGAAAACGTTTGTACCGTAAGTCCGTAACGAACTGAATTGTTACCGACTACACTTTCATCGCGAAGAGAATCCCACTAGTTTTACATAAATTCTTCTATATATTAATAAACCAAAGCTTTGAATAGTAGAAAAGGTTAGTTTAGGTATTTCACAGTCTTTAGCATGTGCTGGCACTAAGTTATTTGACCCAAGTGAAGAGGTCCAATTTGCAGAGAACAGAGAGAGCGTGCGAGGAAGAGAGATGAGCAACGCCGGTGGTTCCGGCGCCAGCTTCCACCGACGACTATTCCGGCGACGCAACCCCACTTTTGTTAAACTACAGTTGCAGAGGAGCGACGGCGGCGGTGCTAGGGTTTGACGCAGAGAGGACGGTGGTGATGTTATTGGGCCGTCAAGCGGCGGCGGTGTAATGAACAGTAAAATAAGCCCCAATATAAAACCCTATACCTGCACCCAAACACCGAAGGAGACAGAGAACGGTAGCCGGCCATGTCCCCGTGTGTGTGTGTGGTGGTGACTAGAGAGATTATCGGTGTGCGGTGGTGCCGGATTCAGTGTGCGGTTCCGGCGGCAGGGTTGGTATTCGTGGTGTATATCTGTCTTCCGGTGGCCAAGGTCACGACAACGATGTTGGCTTCCGGCAAAGAGCACACCGGATTGGACATTGCATGTCTCTGGTCTGTCCGATTCCAACAGACCCAACATCGGTATCGGTGTCCATGACTTTGGTAAGTACTCGATCACTCATTAGAAGTATTATATTTTCGATTTACATGAAGTTTTCTATTTAATTTCGAGCATTTAATGATGTTTGTTTCTTGCCATCAATCCACCATTTTTGTGTCTAGGAGCTTCTGTTGAATTTTGAAGTTTCAATATGTATTGAGCAGAGAGAAAAACTAATACACTATGGATAATTGAATCTATTTTTCTATATAATTTGTAAATTGTAAATATATTTAATTAATATGTTTTCATGGTACAACATCACTTGATTATGTTATTATTTTTCAAGCATACAGATTATGATTGTTGATGATTCATGTTGTCTTTTTCAGGAAGTTTTACTTTTGATTATGTTTCTATAATTTTGGTCATATCGTATTTTATAAATTTACCCGTTTTGACCCAGTTCTATTTTGGCAAGAACCCGTTTTGGCCTGAACCTATTTTGGTTAGAACCCGTTTTGATCCAAACTTCATTGATCAAATTTCAAATTGACCAATTCTGACCCGAACCTGTTCTGAACCGCGACCCAACCCGACAAAATTTTTTGAATAACAAACACGAACCGTTTTATTGGTTTCCGTCAGGCGTCAGCCAAAAGTCGCAATCGGTTAGCTGCACCGAGAACTAATGCAACCACTTTTCCTTTGAAGAAAATGGTTTCCACGTAGAGATAATGGTTTGGAACCATGTCGAACACTTGGTGTGCATTAACAAAAACCAAAAAAACAGCCAAACTTTAAACACAGAACCTAAAAAATCACGGGTACCGTACGAACACCAACGGTATCGTACAATTTTTTTTAGTTTCAGTGGTAGGGATGAGCTCGGTGCCAACTGGTACTGAATCGATATTGGTACCGAAAATACCGGTTACGGTATCGGTATATGAAGGTAAAAACCGGTAGCGAACCGGTACTAGGAACACCAAACGTCAGTACCGAACTGGTACTTAGGATCTTTCGATTCAGGAAATTCGGTACCGGTACCCATTACTATTTGCTCATCTTTAAACTTTTGAATTAGAAGTGAAAAATCAAATTAATCACTAATTGTTAAATTGCTTATAAAATGCCTTCCTGATTATTGCTTACCGGTAATAGCAGGTTGTGTATGTATTGCTGCACTGAGGAGTGAAGACCAACGCAACCACTATTTTTTTTTTTTTTTGAAGAAAATGGTTTCCACCTAGAATAATAGGTATCGTTTGCAAGTGGAGCTTTTGATTGGAGTGGTAATTGGTCATATTTTTTATAAATATATGTGTATACTTTTTTTATTGTTGCATTTTTTTAACAGATCAGCTTCAGCTTCTGAGTTGTATTTTGTAGGTAGCATGATGTGTTTTGTTGGTAATGGCACTGGTCTGTAAGGTAACGTGTAATATGTAAGATTGAAACTTGCATTTTGTAACACTTTGGAATAAAGTTTCATTTTGTTGTTTACAGGACATATAGCAACAGATGATAATGGAGACTTTCTTGATTGCAGCTATATTTTTACAATAATTTTACACTCCTAGCGACATTTATCACACAATGGCGAGTTAACTAAGACCGTGGGGTATGGTGGGGCGGGGGTTTGGGGCATGGGCTGACACGTGGACTTCGAGGGGCACCGCTGGTCAGTTGCATGTTGGGTCGGTATGGCGGGGCGTGGCTAGCCCGCGTGGGTTGGCCACGTATTATAATTTTTTTTTTCAATTATTATAAAAATGCACACAAAATTTAAATTTAAATCCTAGCCACCTATAGCCTAGCCAACCCAGCCAATGAGAGCCGGCCACGGAAGACCGCTAGGCCCGCCCAACGCCCGGGTTGAAACCCCCGCCCAAGCGGCCACGCCGAAACCCAAGCCCACCCGGGGTGGTGACTTGGGCGTTTGTACCCAACACACGCCCCAACCCCCGTCCCATACCCCATAGTCTAAGGGCAAGTATGTTGGCTTTAAACGGTTAAAAGTTGTGTATTTTGCCAACAAATGATACGAATTATACGTTAGATGGTTAAAAAACTACATCCCTTATTGCAGGTGAGACTCGGCAAGAATGGTGTAGAAAAAATCATAGGCCTGGATTCACTTTCCGACTATTGAAAGCACTTTTGCATGCACTAAAGTGATCCATCAAGAAGGGAATCAGGTTTGCCAACCGGACTTGAAAGTATCTGGTTTTACATGGTATTTGGAAGTTTGAATTAATAAATAATACAAATTTACAAGTTTTTGCATCTGATATTTCCCCTTACGTGGGAGCCGGTTTTTTAACTCATTTCCGTGTTAGAGTTTGCAGGTAAGACATTCTAACTAATTTGTATGTATTCACTACTGTTTACCTCAAGGTTTGTCATAGGTAAAACGTTTTGGTGCTGAGAGGGGGCTTTGACTATGGCTGTGAATCGGTGATGGTTGCCACGGCAGTGGGAGTTTGGAGCACAGGAAAGAGAATGTTAGGTGATGAATTTTGTTTTGGTAGGATGTTTTAGTTTTGATATGAAACTGTAAGCAATGCTTTTGAAGAAATGAAGTTCATAATGGTAGTATTGTTGTTGATTATTGGTGGTGGTGACTGAAACGATGTGTCTCAGCCCGAGTATTCATGGCGTTTATAATACACACACAATCTCGGTTAATCTAGAGTCCACGCGCAGCGCGCGTGTATGAATAAACCTAGTTGGAGTTAATGTTAGAACTGGAACATAAGAAATTGACAACTACATTGCTTAAATTAGTTAATTTTTAAAATTAGAACCAAAACATATTATTCTTACCAAAGTATTGGAACCAGCCATGTAATTAACTCTAAAGTTCTCATAAATCTGAAATAAAAAAAAATACATTTACACAATAGTGATATTTGAAACAACGAATGAAAAGAAAATTATAAGTTTACATCTAGTCAATTGCCACCTACCCACAAAATTGAGGTGGGTCCCGCATTTAGGTTTAAAAATTATTGTTCACAAAAAAAAAATGTTAATTGCCACCTACCATGACAAGTCAACCGTTGTGATTTTAGTCCCTGTGGTTTGGAAAGTTTTGTCAGTTTAGTTCAAATGTTTCATTTCTCGCATATGGGTCAAAAATGTTTCACCGTTGCCATTTTAGTCCACGTGGTTAACT
The DNA here is from genome assembly GCA_030545235.1 of Helianthus tuberosus. Classification (NCBI taxonomy): domain Eukaryota; kingdom Viridiplantae; phylum Streptophyta; class Magnoliopsida; order Asterales; family Asteraceae; genus Helianthus; species Helianthus tuberosus. Next base: position 197,277,453 of record CM060418.1, read on the forward strand.
TCATCCATTATTTTTGTTAACAAGAAGGGCAATTCAGTCATTTTACCATTTTAGTACACTGGATTAACTTTATCTATTATTTTTTTAACGAGAAGGGAAATTCGGTCATTTTATATGGTCGAATTGCCCTTATAGTTAACAGAATTACATATAAAATAACTGAATTTCCCTTCTCGTTAACAGAAAAAATGGATGAATTTAACCCAGTGTACTAAAATGGCAATGATGAAACCTTTTTGGAACCACATGCAAAAAAGTGAAACCTTTAGACCAAACTAGCAAGATGACCCAAACCAAATTGACTAAAATGATATTTAACTAAAAAAAATCACTTAAAAGTTTCTAGTTTTGGACCAGGGTTCATCACTTTTTGAACCGGTTCACTAACTTGTGTTGAATACAATTAAATACTACCCAAAACTGGAGATTTCCAGAGCAAAAGCAAAATGAGCAGAGAAGTTTCTTGCGAGTTGGTGGGAGGTAGAAATCATTCAGGTGTTTTGGATACTTTGAAATCAAGATACCCTTGCGCTCATGAGCCTCTGCCCGCTGCTGCAACTGCAACACCGGGTGATGGAAGATATTTGACATCTCTTTGGGTTTTCGAGGATCGAGAAGTGGATGAACCAGAATCCCCTCTACCCCTAGTAAGGGCATGTTTGGCTAAGCTTTTTGAAACAACTTAATGACTTAGGAAAAGGTCTGGAGTCTGCGGACCACATCTGCAGGCATCTGCAGGAGAAGAGGTGGACCAAAGGTAAGAAGAGGGTTTGTTTTTTTTTATACATAAACCTCTTCACACACATTACACACACAACACACACCAGACATCTCTCTGCTTTCACTTCACCACCGCCACCGCCACCACTTCACCACCGTCACCACTGCACCACAGCCACCCCGTCACCACAGATCGATGATGATGATGCAGATCGACCACCGCCATCAAAACCCACCACCACCGCCGCCCCTTCTCTCTCTACGATCTCTCTCTCTCTTCGTTCCAGATGTCGATGATGATGATGATGAGGGTTTTCGATTTAGGGTTTTTCCACAGATCGATGTTGATGATGATGAGGGTTGTCGATTTGGGGGTTTTGTTTGTGATGTTGATGATGATGTCGGAGGTGGTGGCGGAGTGGAGGTGGAGCAGAGGTGGTGGCGGAGTGGAGGTGGAGGTGGAGCAGATTTGGGGGTTTTGTTTGTGATGTCGATTTGGGGCCGGAGCAGCGGAGGTGGTGGTGGAGATGGTGGTGGCAGAGGTTGGAGGTGGAGATGGTGGCGGAGGTGGAGATGGTGGTGGCAGATTTGGAGGTGAAGAGGTCTGCGTGGTGAAGAGGTTCCAAGAAGACTTGGGTCCATGTCTGCTCCAAGAAGAGGTCTCGCAGACCTTTTTTAATGAAAGGTCTGCGAGAAAACAAACAAGCTGCACACATCAAACGTCTGCGTCGCGCAGACATAAGTGTACAAAAACGTGTTTGCCGCTCAACCCAAACCCACCTACCATATTTCAACCCTACTAAAGATGACGAGTCTCAACCCAAACCTGCTTGTAGGTACATGCATATGGGTGGGTGAGTGAGGGTGTATATGGATCTATGCTTACTTGTGGGTCTATCCATAATAGGTCAGACAGATTGCAGGTGAAAGAACGCGACGTGAACTGGATGAAATCTACAAGATTTTAAAGACGGTTTGTGATACTCATAATTTACCTATAGCTCAGGCGTGGGCTCCTTCTGGATACAGTAGTTATGTGGCTAATTCAGAAAATCTAGAGCAGAGTTGTAGTAGCTTCAACAGAAGCTGTATAGGGAAAGTCTGCATGTCAACAGTTGATCTACCATTCTACATTCGTGATGTGAACTTATGGGAATTCCATGTAGCCGCCAGAGAGAGACACCTAGACAAATCTAAAGGAGTTGTTGGGAGATCATTGTCATCCTGTGGTACATACTTCTGTGAAGATGTAACAGAACTCGATGAAGACGATTACCCTTTGGTTCACATTGCACGCAAGAATGAGTTAACTAGTTGTTTAGCTATCTATCTCAAGAGTCTTGAATCAGATGCTGAACATGTTATAGAGTTCTTTTTACCAGAATATATCGCAAACGAAACAGGCCTGAGAAGGTTGTTGGAAACAGTTAAGCAGCAGATCAAAAGCTCTTCTCGGATGCAATTAGATATTATATCACCTCCCCAAGTTATTGGAGGAGTCCCCTTTAAGTGGGACTTCGCGTCGTCTCCACCTTCTCCCGTAAACTTATTGACTGAAAAAGGGGAGGCACCGCCACCTGAATCAGAAAATATCGAAAATGAGCTATCTAACTCTGCTGCAGCAGGAACAAGCCAGAGTGTTGTTCCTTATTCGGAGAGCAAGATTGAAAATTTTAATATTGATCCAGGAAAAACAAGTAGAAAAAGGAAGAGATCGGATAGGATGATTAGTCTTGAGGAAATAGGTAAACATTTTGGGAAGACAATGGACGAAGCCGCATCTATCCTTAAAGGTGAGCCCATAGCTTGTCGATGATGTCAATATTTGTGTGCTTAATTTCCTTTAAATATTTTAATCTTCACCTTGTGCCTACATTGTGTCTATGTAGTTAGCAGATCTACCTTGAAGCGCATTTGCAGGAATCTTGGTATACCAAGGTGGCCATACAAGAACGGCCCTGATAAGAGTGATGCTGATACCTTTATGAAGCCAGATCAAACAGTAGGCGTCTTTACATCTGAAGGAGCGCCTACCTCAACTCGTGATCCTAATATTCTTACCAAAAATGATAAGCACGGTGCCACACATGTACCCCATCAGAAAGAACAAGAAAATCCGCTTGATGAATTTGTGCAGCCCGAAACATCCATCAGTGGAAATTTTTTCGAGACAGATGGAGATGTGACGATTAAGGCAACATATAGAGAAGATACTACAAAGTTTAGATATCGCCTTTCAGATGGATTGGTAAAGCTGGAGGAGTTGGTTGCAACACGGTTTCAGCTCAGGATTGGAAGCTTTAGACTGAAATATAAGGATGAAGACGGCGACATGATATTGATTGCTTGTGAAAATGACTTGTTAAGATCGGGTGGTCTTAGGCAACCAGATTCTAACACTGTGATTAAGCTATCCGTACTTTTGGTTGCTGATCAAAGTTCTGATGCTTAGGCTTTGTTTTGCAACAATTACGTTTCTAGTTATATAATCATTTTCTTGTAAAAAGATTGTTGAAAACGAATCACCAGATTAATAGAATAGGCTCAAAAGATGATTTTATTCTTGTAACACCCTAATTTCATATCTGACTCGATATCATATATTAAATGCGGAAAATGGATCCCAATTTTTTTTATAACAAACTACTGATTGTTTATATTAAAATCCAATATGAAAATCACCAACAATATTCACACAATAGATATAGATAATTATTCAAAGACTTTAACAAATAAATAAAAGCTAGGCCATCATAATGATTCACAACAACGACCAAGAGTTATTTTGTGTTCACCCGATCCTCGAGACTTGACCTTTGACTTTATGCCCATTTTCGAGCCCTCACTTGGACTTTGTCACTTTACGTAGGGCATAAAAGTACCACTCGTACATTTGTTTATATATATTAATTTGTAACATGGTAATGAATAATATCATTTTTTTTTGTCTTTTGTGGCTTTTTTTTAACTTTTTTTTATTTGTAACAAAACTTGTTTTTTTTTTACCATTTTGCCACAAAAATTAAACAAGTTTAGTTTTTTATTAGTTTTTATTTTATGTTTTTTTATAGAAGTCATTGGCAGTCCATTCTTTGTGAAAAATATAGATCTGAATAGTCTGATTATCCGAACTTGAACCGGTTCATTTTCATTCTAAATTGATTACTACTTTAACTGGACTCTTTGCAGATAAGAACTTAGATGTTATTTTTTTTTTTCTTAAATGGGGCCAGTGATGTTGAAAGGTGTTTGTTTTTCTTTTTCGGTGGGTTACCTAAACTTTGTCAGTGTTTTATACGATTTTAAATTTATTTTGTTACAAGTGGATTGACCGGTTTTTTCGTTCGTGACCCGTGACTAGTATAAGTACTATCTATCACAAAGTGCCATAAAATATTTATCTACGGATGATTCAGATTTTGGATCCACATTTGTTCTTTGGCGCTATCGTTAAGTTACATCCAATCACATGCATTCTGGCTTCAACAGAGTCACAGTGATGTGATGTTATATATATATTTTTTTATATTTTATAAACATGACAATCACAACAAGGACATACGAATTTATATTTTGATATCATTATTATATCATTACGAGAAAACTATAAGGTTTCCAACGCCAGTTTTCGTCGGAAATGTGTAGGAAACGGGGCCACGGATTTCCGACAAAATGCTATGGTAGATAAGAGACTCGTGGGTAAACTGTTTCTGGCGCATTTCCGACACAAGTTCCTATGCATGTCCGAAAAAATAGTGGTGTCGGAAATTTCCTATGCATTTCTGACGGAAACTTTTTTTTGAAGGGTTATTTCATGTTACATTGAGAGATTATATCGTAACGAATAATGACAAGTCATACATGCCATAATAAATCACATTGGGCCTTGATATCTTTTAATGGTTCATTATGGCCTTTATTATGTAACATTTGGTATTGAAGGGTTATATCCTACTTCATATCAAATTGTTATACACAATAACAAGTCATGCATGCCCTAGTGGACCGTATCTGGCCTTGATATATCTACATGGTCCATTATGGAATGTGTACCATTCGGTATTGAAAGGTTATATCATGTTGTATTGGGTCATATCAAATCCTTACGGAAAATAACAAGTTATACATGCGCTAAAATGAAAGGTTAGTATCATTAATTTTTTTTTTACTATAATGATTATTTTTTACAACTAATTAGATTCCTACGCATATTTATGAAAGGTTAGTATCAACAATTTCCTACATATATTAATAAAATTGTTTTAAAATATTTTTATAAATCTTTTTAACAATTTCGTCGGAATTCTGTCGGAAATTCCGACACATTTCCTACGGATATTATATAAATGATAAAATTTTAATATGTTTAATTTATTTATTATTAATATTTCTTTTATGATTAACTGGATTCCTACCCATTTCCTACAAAACTATTAAATTCATTATTTTCCCACGAATTCCCGACTAATTGTTAGGCCAGGGGGTGTGGCTTAATGCCACCCCGCCAGCTCAACAACTATAGCGCCCTGGGGCGCCAAAAACCACATCGTTGCAGGTAAAGGGGGCGCCATTGTCCTTCCGCCAGCACGTTAACGAGCAAACTTTGAGTGGATCGAGGTGGGTATATGTAAGACCCTAAAACGATTAACTTTAAAAACGACGCAACGGAAAATACAAGCCTTAAAATTCTTTCTTTATTAGTCCCATTACTTACATGAAGGCTCAATTACAAAGTGTCGTACATTTATTAGAAAGAATTTACAACATTCCATTTATTAACGCTTCAAAGAAATACATAAATCAAACTATGTGACCGTCCTTTTTCAGTACAATCCTTGCTCTCGACTCGATCTATGTCCACTTCTCTTCGTTAGTGGTAGAAGAAATCCATGTAGTACCTGTGGACATCACATACAACTTAACCATTAGTCGTTAACAACATCATACGGCATTATTCTCATATAATTTAATATCAAATAACATTCGACAATATAAACTTTGATTTATTCAACTATCCTCTCGTATTTTTCTCGTTCCGAGTTCGACTTCGATACCTCATGAACCCGATGTTATTTTACCTGCATTACATTACAACTTCAAGGCACACCATCAGCAATCGTCAATGCCCAAACATAATGAAACCATTCCTTCATACCTTTATAACATCTCGCATTCATATATGTATACTAATTCCTACGTGCATTCATAGCGAATTACATTTGTATATGTATACATTCCTAATTCATCCATGCATACAAACATAAACACCTACATATATACGCACACATTCGTACACGCACACATACATACGAGCTCTCGCTTACCACTATTATTCATATATGTACCTATACTTCTTGTCATAATCACAACTTTCCATGATATAGGTTTTATACTTATTGTCTTGCATACTTATTCGTTCCTAGACTCGATCACTTCTAGATTTCCTTTACTAACAAGAAGAAAAATCCATACCTTCACTATCCGGAGGCTCATAACGTCTCTTATATACAAAACCGGCTTCTTTTACCTGCATTACATTACAACTTCAAGGCACACCATCAGCAATCGTCAATGCCCAAACATAATGAAACCATTCCTTCATACCTTTATAACATCTCGCATTCATATATGTATACTAATTCCTACGTGCATTCATAGCGAATTACATTTGTATATGTATACATTCCTAATTCATCCATGCATACAAACATATACACCTACATATATACGCACACATACATACGAGCTCTCGCTTACCACTATTATTCATATATGTACCTATACTTCTTGTCATAATCACAACTTTCCATGATATAGGTTTTATACTTATTGTCTTGCATACTTATTCGTTCCTAGACTCGATCACTTCTAGATTTCCTTTACTAACAAGAAGAAAAATCCATACCTTCACTATCCGGAGGCTCATAACGTCTCTTATATACAAAACCGGCTTTAAAATAAGTCATGAGACATTGAAAATCATTTAAACATCGAATCCGGATGCAAAAAAAAACAAGAAAACAAAGATCGCCAGCTTGTGGCTTCCTCACGGGGCGCGACATCTGTCGCGTTGCGCGACGGTGAAACTGAAATGCTGTCGCGTAGCGCGACAGCCCTATTTCGACATAATGCTTCCATTTTGCTGCTGCACTTATGCCCAGCTATGATTTTAACCAAAACACTAACTTCTAAATTCCATAACTTTCGACCTACATATCCAAATCACATGATCCTTGTTTCCATGCAAAAACAGCCTAAGCTCATGAGTATCGAGGAGTATAGTGGATGGGAGGAACGTTTCGAAAATTGGGTTCAAGCTAATCACTTAGAGGCGTGGGAATGTGTTGAAGAACGGTATGTTAGACCGATTGATGAATACGGAGAGATTGTTTCTATTAAAGACTTAGATGATAAAGAGAGAAAGAAATACAAAAGTGAAAAGATGATGATCAGTATATTGCAACAAGCCATTAAGGAAGATATCTTGATCTTATTGCAACAAAACGGAAGTGCACACTCAATGTGGAAAGCACTAAAAACGAAGTTTCTTGGAAGTTTAGACATGATCAAGAACAAAAAATCACTTTTGAAGAAATAATTTGATCTATTTCGTGGATTGAAAACTGAAAACACCAAAACGATTAAAGAAAGATATTGCAATTTGGTGGTTAACATGAAACGATTGGATATCAAGAAAGATAGAGAATAATGGATTGAAAAGTTGGCCCATGCATTACCACAAGATGTTTGGGGCACGTATCTTATGATTTTGAAGAATAATGGTGAATTTGCGAATCTATCGCTGAGCAAGTTTATTGAAAAACTCGAAGTTCAAGAGATGGAACAACGGAAAATGGCGAAAATGAAGAATTCTAATGGTGAACAGGACATTGGTTTGTACAACAAAGGAAGTACGATTGATAAGACCAACATTGCACCAAAGATCGAAACTGCATTTAACGCAAACAGTTCTTCTGGAGGGTCATCTCAAGGATCAAACAACAATAATGGATTCTCTTCATATCCATCATTTGATCCAAATTTTTCAGCAACCAATAATGGCCAAGTACTACAATGCAACATTGCATTACATCTTCAGAATGGTCAGAATTTCTCGGAAGAGGTTGCCAAAGGTCATATGTCTTTATTGGTGACAGTATTAGAGTCTTATGAAAGTTTGGTAGCCGGAAGGATTGGTAATCCGATGTTGACCAAAGAGAATTATGATCAGATTGATGCTGAAGAGATGGAACTAATGGATATAAGGTGGTGTATGGCTAGTGTTTTGAGAAAAGCTGAGAAGTTTAAACAGATCACTGGAAGAGATGATTTCCGTGATGCTAGAACTTCACCTTTAGGTTTTGATAAATCTAAAGTTACTTGTTTTCATTGCAGGGAGAAGGGGCACTTTAAGCGAGAATGCACAAATCGCGAAGCAAGTGGAGCTCAAAATCCATTCGGCAACAATGATTATCATCGAAAAGCGATTTATCATCAAGTTGCTCCGCATCAACAACAATCGCCACAAACTTCGCATGCTAGGAAGGATCTGATCGAAGAGCCATCAAAGAAAGCTTATCTAGTTCTTCAAGAAGATGAAAGAATCCCAAAAGGTTTTAATTGGGATCATTATGATCCTAACAGAACTTCAAATTCTAAAGCATTTGTTGCTCAAATTTTTGAAGATTCAACTGCTGAAGATGAAATAGCGTATGCCTATTACGAATCTCAGCAATTCAGTCCTAAGAAGATCGAAGAAGAACCAGTTTCAACAGAAGAGGCTTCAGTAAAGCACCAATCTTTGATCACTCATCAGATGAAGAGAGTGATGATGACAGTGAAGAAATTCAAAAACTTGAATATTATAAAAGAGAATTTTCACCTGATAGGTATAATTTGTATTTTGCAGGTAAAATGGAAGAGATCAAAGAAAGACAAGCTGCGAAAAAGAAGAATCATAAGGCAGCAACTGTTGTAGAAAAAGTCAAACCTGAGGAAAATGTTCGAGTAATAAAGAAGCAGGTTAAAGAAATTCCAGCTATCAAGGTTGAGAAGGAAGCAGATACTGAAAATGAACCTGAAAAGTGTGAAAATTGTGATACTGTGAAAAGGCACAACAACAAATTGATTCATAACATGAACAGACTGAAAGAATCTTATGATGTTTTAAACAAAGCTATGAATCAATATAGCAAGTCAAGCAATGAACAAGAGATAGCTATGAAGACACTCAATGGAGCGTTTATGACGACGCAGAAAATCACCAATCAGTACATTGAGAAATGTGCTGAACTTGAACAAAAATTGGAAATTCAGAGGATAGAAACTGAGAGGGTAAACAGGTTAATGAAAAGTTATTCATGTGCTTCTTATGTGATTGACAGGATTTATCCTACATTAGAAGGCATGGAAGCGTTTGAAGAGAAGAAATCTGAAGTAAAGGATACTGGTAAGAAACATAGTATCAATTATACCAAGTGTCCACCGCCGCTTGAAGAAGGATATTCTCCACGAAATCCTAATTCAGAAAGAGTCAAAAAGGCAACCAATTTAAAGTGGGAATCTGAACCTTCAGATGGATTGCCAGATAACATCGATGTCACTTTCACAACATCTGATACTGATCATGAGTCTGAGATAATTATGAAAGTGGTCGATCAGGTGTTGGATAAGGATGAGGAGTCAGAGTCAAAGTCTGAGTCTGAGACTTCGAGTTCATCAGTCAACAGTTCGAAATCATCAGTCAAAAGGGTTTACAATATTGATTTTCTGATAAAAAAAATAATTTGAATGACGAAACATTCAAAGTAGCATATACTTTGAATGACTCCAACAAATTATATTCTGATGAAGAATTTCCAATAAGAGGTGTTAAAATTGAACAGATTAAAAAGGTTTTCAAATTAACAGAAATTAATATTTCTGAAATAAAAATCTTTCTGAAAAACCTAAAAAATACACTTCAAGAGTTCAACAAAGATTGAACAAGAAAAAAGGTTACAGTTTGGGTTCTGGTTATCAAAAGAAACCAAACCATAACAGTAATTGCAAAAAGAAAGGATTAGGTTTTATTCCACTAGAAAATCATAAAAATGATAAAATTTATAAATCAAAAACTGTTTTGGTATCAGGAACAAGTTCTGAAGAGGAGAAAGAGAATTTATTCAGAAAGCAGACGAACAAAGAATTCCTTGCTAAGAAGCAAGAGGGAATGAAGAATGATGTTGCTCAGAAGAAGGAAATGAGAACCTGTTATCAATGTAAAAAAGTTGGGCACATTGCCTGGAACTGTCCAAAGGCAACCCAAACAAAACAGGGAGTCTCTGAAAACTTAAAAGAAAAGTTGGTTGATAATGAACCACCAACCGAACAATTTAAAGTGTTAAAAAATTCAAAATTTGAGGTTGGTGAGAGTTCAACACGTTTCTACAAAAGAAGAGTGAATCTGAACAACCACAAGTGGGTTGTTAAGAAATCAGAGGCACTTTCTGGCGATGAGTTTGTTTCTTCGGAAGCAAAGGAGCCACTTTCTGGCGATGAATCTGATTCGTCAAAGTCAGAGGAGCCACAAGTTGAGCTAAAAAGAGAAAAGTCAGTTCCGCCAATGGATGATGTCAACTTTCCACCATTGCGGGCTGAAAATTTAAAACAAAAAGTTGGAGAAGTGGAAATTTCGAATCAATTCTATTCAGAAAAGAAAGAATTCGATGTCGAAAAGGTTTCCAATGGGAAACTAAAACATATTTTTGGAAAAATGGTCGATGGTAGGCAAAAGGGGTAAAAGAATTGTATGAATCAAAGAGAAGAACTTTCACACCGAGTGAAAATAACTCGGATGCACCCAAAGCTGGTCAGGCTTGGGTGTCTGTATTCTCTGCTTAAAAAATCTTGACTTGCCGGAACTCCCAGGTTGGTAATTGGGGAGTAGGAATCGGCATCTTTCTTGAGAAATTCACAACTGTGATATTTCGACTTACAAGTAGTATTGTTGATAAGATCCTACAAGTGGTTAATCAAGGTCATTAAGTTGAACTTGATTTAACTTTCATACAAGTGGTTAAAGAAAAGGAAAAGTGAACTTACAAGTGGTAATTTGAAAACAAAGTGATGAATGAATCCCCATGATGTGTGAAATTAACAAAACATCTAAAGTTACTTGTTTTCGTTGCAGGGGGAAGGGGCACTTTAAGCGAGAATGCACAAATCGCGAAGCAAGTGGAGCTCAAAATCCATTCGGCAACAATGATTATCATCGAAAAGCGATTTATCATCAAGTTGCTCCGCACCAACAACAATCGCCACAAACTTCGCATGCTAGGAAGGATCTGATCGAAGAGCCATCAAAGAAAGCTTATCTAGTTCTTCAAGAAGATGAAAGAATCCCAAAAGGTTTTAATTGGGATCATTATGATCCTAACAGAACTTCAAATTCTAAAGCATTTGTTGCTCAAATTTTTGAAGATTCAACTGCTGAAGATGAAATAGCGTATGCCTATTACGAATCTCAGCAATTCAGTCCTAAAAAGATCGAAGAAGAACCAGTTTCAACAGAAGAGGCTTCAGTAAAGCACCAATCTTTGATCACTCATCAGATGAAGAGAGTGATGATGACAGTGAAGAAATTCAAAAACTTGAATATTATAAAAGAGAATTTTCACCTGATAGGTATAATTTGTATTTTGCAGGTAAAATGGAAGAGATCAAAGAAAGACAAGCTGCGAAAAAGAAGAATCATAAGGCAGCAACTGTTGTAGAAAAAGTCAAACCTGAGGAAAATGTTCGAGTAATAAAGAAGCAGGTTAAAGAAATTCCAGCTATCAAGGTTGAGAAGGAAGCAGATACTGAAAATGAACCTGAAAAGTGTGAAAATTGTGATACTGTGAAAAGGCACAACAACAAATTGATTCATAACATGAACAGACTGAAAGAATCTTATGATGTTTTAAACAAAGCTATGAATCAATATAGCAAGTCAAGCAATGAACAAGAGATAGCTATGAAGACACTCAATGGAGCGTTTATGACGACGCAGAAAATCACCAATCAGTACATTGAGAAATGTGCTGAACTTGAACAAAAATTGGAAATTCAGAGGATAGAAACTGAGAGGGTAAACAGGTTAATGAAAAGTTATTCATGTGCTTCTTATGTGATTGACATGATTTATCCTACATTAGAAGGCATGGAAGCGTTTGAAGAGAAGAAATCTGAAGTAAAGGATACTGGTAAGAAACATAGTATCAATTATACCAAGTGTCCACCGCCGCTTGAAGAAGGATATTCTCCACGAAATCCTAATTCAGAAAGAGTCAAAAAGGCAACCAATTTAAAGTGGGAATCTGAACCTTCAGATGGATTGCCAGATAACATCGATGTCACTTTCACAACATCTGATACTGATCATGAGTCTGAGATAATTATGAAAGTGGTCGATCAGGTGTTGGATAAGGATGAGGAGTCAGAGTCAAAGTCTGAGTCTGAGACTTCGAGTTCATCAGTCAACAGTTCGAAATCATCAGTCAAAAGGGTTTACAATATTGATTTTCTGATAAAAAAAATAATTTGAATGACGAAACATTCAAAGTAGCATATACTTTGAATGACTCCAACAAATTATATTCTGATGAAGAATTTCCAATAAGAGGTGTTAAAATTGAACAGATTAAAAAGGTTTTCAAATTAACATAAATTAATATTTCTGAAATAAAAGATAAAAATCTTTCTGAAAAACCTAAAAAATACACTTCAAGAGTTCAACAAAGATTGAACAAGAAAAAAGGTTACAGTTCGGGTTCTGGTTATCAAAAGAAACCAAACCATAACAGTAATTGCAAAAAGAAAGGATTAGGTTTTATTCCACTAGAAAATCATAAAAATGATAAAATTTATAAATCAAAAACTGTTTTGGTATCAGGAACAAGTTCTGAAGAGGAGAAAGAGAATTTATTCAGAAAGCAGACGAACAAAGAATTCCTTGCTAAGAAGCAAGAGGGAATGAAGAATGATGTTGCTCAGAAGAAGGAAATGAGAACCTGTTATCAATGTAAAAAAGTTGGGCACATTGCCTGGAACTGTCCAAAGGCAACCCAAACAAAACAGGGAGTCTCTGAAAACTTAAAAGAAAAGTTGGTTGATAATGAACCACCAACCGAACAATTTAAAGTGTTAAAAAATTCAAAATTTGAGGTTGGTGAGAGTTCAACACGTTTCTACAAAAGAAGAGTGAATCTGAACAACCACAAGTGGGTTGTTAAGAAATCAGAGGCACTTTCTGGCGATGAGTTTGTTTCTTCGGAAGCAAAGGAGCCACTTTCTGGCGATGAATCTGATTCGTCAAAGTCAGAGGAGCCACAAGTTGAGCTAAAAAGAGAAAAGTCAGTTCCGCCAATGGATGATGTCAACTTTCCACCATTGCGGGTTGAAAATTTAAAACAAAAAGTTGGAAAAGTGGAAATTTCGAATCAATTCTATTCAGAAAAGAAAGAATTCGATGTCGAAAAGGTTTCCAATGGGAAACTAAAACATATTTTTGGAAAAATGGTCGATGGTAGGCAAAAGGGGTAAAAGAATTGTATGAATCAAAGAGAAGAACTTTCACACCGAGTGAAAATAACTCGGATGCACCCAAAGCTGGTCAGGCTTGGGTGTCTGTATTCTCTGCTTAAAAAATCTTGACTTGCCGGAACTCCCAGGTTGGTAATTGGGGAGTAGGAATCGGCATCTTTCTTGAGAAATTCACAACTGTGATATTTCGACTTACAAGTAGTATTGTTGATAAGATCCTACAAGTGGTTAATCAAGGTCATTAAGTTGAACTTGATTTAACTTTCATACAAGTGGTTAAAGAAAAGGAAAAGTGAACTTACAAGGGGTAATTTGAAAACAAAGTGATGAATGAATCCCCATGATGTGTGAAATTAACAAAACTAATTTTCTGGAAAAACCATTTTTATTAAAACAAACTTAAATGTTTTGAAATCATAATGGAAAAATAGTTTGTTGTCAGGGGGAGTTCTGATTGTTTAAGCCAAGAAAATGGAGAATTGAAGCAATTCACATCAGTTTGTTGAAAGTAAAAGCAACATATTTTCAAATTTTCCCGTAAAATCAAAAATCGAAACATATTTTTTATTTTAGGGGGAGTAAAAAATTTAGAAATTTTGAAAATTTGAAAAATCCAAAAACATGATAAAATAAAAAACCAAAAACATCGAAAAATCAAAATGAGTTTTGTTGTGAAAAAGAGGAAATGATAGTACATTAGTAGATAATCACAGTACGCTAAAGAATTGGAAAGTTAAAATGTGATAAACGGTCTCACTGACAGTAGGTTTTTACACGCTTAGTAGATTGTTTTCGAGATATCAACCTAAATATCAAATACTTACTTATCTCGTGGGGAACATCTCTCGGATATATAGGTAACCCCTGAAATCTTGTTTGAAGGGCTTTCTATTTCTGACATACTAGGTCTTTGTGCGTGATGATATCTGGGGTATTATACCAGGACTTCTGATTTTGCGGGAGCAATAGCCTAGTCCTCGTATAATACTCAGCACTGCTTTAATCATAAAGCCCACCCTCAGCATACAAAACGATGAAACATTGAAAAATGCTAATCATGTGCTGTTGAAGAAAAGATCCCCAAACGGGACTCACCTAAAGTCGAGCCATCATCTCTTTGTCTGAATGGAAGTTCTAACCTGAGCTCTCATGGTCTCGCATTACCCGTTTACAGATATCATTAGTGTACATTCATCTGTAAGACTAAATATAGGAGTCTGGATACGGGAGTATATTCTGAGGTGGAACACGCGAATAAGTTTAAGTTCTTAAAACACTAATCCGTATCTCGAATCAATTGAACTTTGTGTGAAAATTTAAGTGGATCAGTATACTGACAATCTAAGTGAATCGTTTAGAACTTAAAGTGTTTAAAGCTCAATGGTACTAGTGATTTGTCATAAACTGATATGATCCTCTTACACAAACTCACAAAAATATTGTCTGTAAATATTTCTTTATTGCATTTTAACACACTGAAAATTTTAAAAAAACCCCAAAAAGAATGTGTTTTAGCATAAAATTTTGAAAAATCAAAAAAAAAATTATTTCATCTTAGTTTCGACAACTGATGTTGGAAAGCTGATTTTCAAAATTCCAAGTGCTGAACATGATGAATAACAGGGTTGGGAGAGTTTGTTTGAAATGAGAAATGATTTTGAAATGATTAAATGCTTCATTAATTTGAAACCAAATTTGAGTGTTACGAATACACATGGTTAAGCAGAGATTAAAATTGTTATAAATAAAAAAAACCTTATGTTTTGGGTAGAGTATGTGCAGGTAAAAAGCTTTGAAAAGGCTAGGTTTCGACTCTTGAGGATTTTCCGCATAAGCATATGTAGATTAGAGCCAGGTTTCTGATCCTGTTGCTACGGAGAGCCAGGAGACGTTCCTGAACCTGTGAAAGATGCAGATTGTGAATTCCAGACTACGATCCCAGCTTATCGAAAAGGGGAGTCTGAAGGCATAAGAGCAAGATTCAGATCTTGGAATATTGTTTAAGATAGAAGCTGCTAATGCTGAAGAGCTTAAGGAATCAAGAGATCTGATCAAGAGAATTTGAAGAGTCAGATTGAGATTCTGATAGAAGAAGAGAGAGATTGATAAAGATGCGTACAATGGAGAATACTTTGGTGAGAGTGTGAAGACTGATCAAGACTGAAGACTCGACACACTGAAGGCTCGTCATCATCCAAGGGGGAGTTTGTTAGTGCATATGTCTGTTGACTTCGTCTTGTATCTAGTCATGTAACTAGATAGATAGACCAGGACACGTAGTACGAGAAAAACGGGAAACAAGGCTGAACCAGCCAGTTCGTGCGAACTGACCAGTTCGTGCGAAGTGGACCATCTCGTATGAACTTGTTTCATGCGACCTGGATTTCCTATATATAGTGAGTCTTGGGTCTTCATTTATAACTTCTGATTCCGGTAGCGAAGCTCTGCCAAAGTGTCGCCAGCTCGTGTATCTTTGTCAAATCAATACAATAGACATTTAAAGTGATTCTAAGTGTAAATCAAGCTGCTACAACATCAATACGTCTGATTCCGCCTTTTGTATTGATCGAGAACTCTTCTAAACGTCTCGTTTGATCTATTCACCAATCCTACAGACAGAACGTTTGAAATTTGCCCAAACCGTTTGAGAAACACCCAGATCGTGTGAAAAGTTTTCAGCTCGTTTGAAAGTGTCTCCAGGTCGCACGGTTTGAAAAACCAGAACGTACGGGGTGGTCAAATCGCTTAAAATTTCCAGATCATTTGAGTTCAAGTCGTACCAAATCCAGGTTGTACCAATCTCAGGTTGCACCAAATTCAGATTGAGCCAACTTCCAGGTCGTTTGAACTAATTCTTCCAGGTCGTGTGGTTTGAGGCTTCCAGCTCGTTCCAAACCCTCAGATCGTTTGAAAATTCTGTTATTGTGAACTCTCGAACCGAAACATGGAAAATGAATTCTATAACGCGTTCAGTACTACCTCAGCTACTGCAAGTTCAGTTGCTCAGAACGTAAACATGGGAAATGAAACGGGAACGTTGCAGAAACCCCCAAAGTTGATGAGCATTGAAGAATATTACAGTTGGCAAGAACGGTTCGAAAACTGGGTTCAAGCAAATCATCTAAAGTCTTTGGTTTGTATTGAAACTAAGTATGTTTGACCTCGTTCTAATATGGGAGTTATAAAAATTATTTCTGAGTTTTCGGAAAAAGAGAGAGACATGTACAAGGCAGAAAAAATGATGATAAGTTTACTACAACAAGCTGTGAAAGAAGACATTTTCGTATTACTTCAACATGATGATAGTGCACGTTTGATTTGGGAAGCACTTCGCACAAAATTCGAAGGAAGTACGAATAAAAAATCATTATTAAAGAAAGAATTTGAATTGTTTTCAAGTTTACCGGGTGAAACTACAAAGACTCTTATTGAGAGATATTGTCATTTAGTACGTTCATTGACCCGGTTGGATATCAATAAAGATCGAGAGGAATGGGTTGAAAAATTAGCCGATGCTTTACCTCAAAATGAATGGGGTACATATCTTTTGATTTTGAAGAATACAGTAGAGTATGATAGATTGTCAATTGCTCAATTCATTGAAAAACCTGAAGGACAAGATCTTGAATAACAAAAGATCGGTAGAATGAACAATTCAAGTGGTCAACAAGATATCAAGATGTATTTAAAAGGTAATGTTCAAAATGTTGAAGCTAGTCCAAAGATCCAGACCGCTTTCAGCGCAGAAAACTCATCCGGATCACTCAATCAAAGTTCAATCAACAACAGTGGATTTTCTTCATATCCAAGTGTTAATCCTAATGTTTCAACTTCAAATTATCAGTCTCAAAGCTCAAACAATGGTAATGGTCATGTGCTACAATGCAACATCGCGTTGCATCTTCAGAACGGTCAGAATTTTTCTGAAGAAGTCGCTAAAGATCATCTGGCATTACTAGTTACCGTGTTAGAATCATATGAGAGTTTGGTTGCAGGAAGGATCGGAAATCCTATGTTAACAAAAGAGGATTACGATCAGATTGATACTGAGGAAATGGAGCTAATGGATATTAAGTGGTGTTTAGCGAGCGTGTTGAGGAGAGCTGAGAAATTTAAGCAGATTACCAGAAGAGATGACTTACGTGATGCTAATGTTTCTACTTTAGGTTTTGATAAGTCTAAAGTTACTTGTTTTGGTGCAGGGAAAAGGGACATTTCAAGAGGGAATGTACCAACTGAGAAGCAGGTGGAGCTCAGAATCCTTTCGGGAACAATGAATATTATCGGAATGCAATATATCATCAGGTAGCTCAACAACCGTCATCATCCCGTACTATTTTGATTGAAGATGGAAAGAAGATAGCTTGTATTACTATGCCTCCAGATCAAGAAGATGAAAGATTGCCAGAGGGATTTAGCTGGGATAAATATATTCCGGCTGAAAGTAACTCAAAGTTTAGAGCATTTGTTGCACAGATCATTCAAGAGCAAGAGTTGATGAAAGAATGGATGGATGTGTTTGCAACAAGCCATTAAGGAAGATATCTTGATCTTATTGCAACACAACGGAAGTGCACACTCAATGTGGAAAGCACTAAAAACGAAGTTTGTTGGAAGTTTAGACATGATCAAGAACAAAAAATCACTTTTGAAGAAATAATTTGATCTATTTCTTGGATTGAAAACTGAAAACACCAAAACGATTATAGAAAGATATTGTAATTTGGTGGTTAACATGAAACGATTGGATATCAAGAAAGATAGAGAAGAATGGATTGAAAAGTTGGCCCATGCATTACCACAAGATGTTTGGGGCACGTATCTTATGATTTTGAAGAATAATGGTGAATTTGCGAATCTATCACTGAGCAAGTTTATTGAAAAACTCGAAGTTCAAGAGATGGAACAACGGAAAATGGCGAAAATGAAGAATTCTAATGGTGAACAGGACATTGGTTTGTACAATAAAGGAAGTACGATTGATAAGACCAACATTGCACCAAAGATCGAAACTGCATTTAACGCAAACAGTTCTTCTGGAGGGTCATCTCAAGGATCAAACAACAATAATAGATTCTCTTCATATCCATCATTTGATCCAAATTTTTCAGCAACCAATAATGGCCAAGTACTACAATGCAACATTGCATTACATCTTCAGAATGGTCAGAATTTATCGGAAGCGGTTGCCAAAGGTCATATGTCTTTGTTGGTGACAGTATTAGAGTCTTATGAAAGTTTGGTAGCCGGAAGGATTGGTAATCCGATGTTGACCAAAGAGGATTATGATCAGATTGATGCTGAAGAGATGGAACTAATGGATATAAAGGGGTGTATGGCTAGTGTGTTGAGAAGAGCTGAGAAGTTTAAACAGATCACTGGAAGAGATGATTTCCGTGATGCTGGAACTTCACCTTTAGGTTTTGATAAATCTAAAGTTACTTGTTTTCATTGCAGGGAGAAGGGGCACTTTAAGCGAGAATGCACAAATCGCGAAGCAAGTGGAGCTCAAAATTCGGCAACAATGATTATCATCGAAAAGCGATTTATCATCAAGTTGCTCCGCATCAACAACAATCGCCACAAACTTCGCATGCTAGGAAGGATATGATCGAAGAGCCATCAAAGAAAGCTTGTCTAGTTCATCAAGAAGATGAAAGAATCCCAGAAGGTTTTAATTGGGATCATTATGATCCTAACAGAACTTCAAATTCTAAAGCATTTGTTGCTCAAATTTTTGAAGATTCAACTGCTGAAGATGAAATAGCGTATGCTTATTACGAATCTCAGCAATTCAGTCCTAAAAAGATCGAAGAAGAACCAGTTTCAACAGAAGAGGCTTTAGTAAAAGCACCAATCTTTGATCACTCATCAGATGAAGAGAGTGATGATGACAGTGAAGAAATTCGAAAACTTGAATATTATAAAAGAGAATTTTCACCTGATAGGTATAATTTATATTTTGCAGGTAAAATGGAAGAGATCAAAGAAAGAGAAGCTGCGAAAAAGAATAATCATAAGGCAGCAACTGTTGTAGAAAAAGTCAAACCTGAGGAAAATGTTTGAGTAATAAAGAAGCAGGTTAAAGAAATTCCAGCTATCAAGGTTGAGAAGGAAGCAGATACTGAAAAGTGTGAAAATTGTGATACTGTGAAAAGGCACAACAACAAATTGATTCATAACATGAACAGACTGAAAGAATCTTATGATGTTTTAAACAAAGCTATGAATCAATATAGCAAGTCAAGCAATGAACAAGAGATAGCTATGAAGACACTCAATGGAGCGTTTATGATGAAGCAGAAAATCATCAATCAGTACATTGAGAAATGTGCTGAACTTGAACAAAAATTGGAAATTCAGAGGATAGAAACTTAGAGGGTAAACAGGTTATTGAAAAGTTATTCATGTGCTTATTATGTGATTGACAGGATTTATCCTACATTAGAAGGCATGGAAGCATTTGAAGAGAAGAAATCTGAAGTAAAGGACACTTGTAAGAAACATAGTATCAATTATACCAAGTGTCCACCGCCGCTTGAAGAAGGATATTCTCCACGAAATCCTAATTCAGAAAGAGTAAAAAAGGCAACCAATTTAAAGTGGGAATCTGAACCTTCAGATGGATTGCCAGATAACATCGATGTCACTTTCACAACATCTGATACTGATCATGAGTCCGAGATAATTACGAAAGTGGTCGATCAGGTGTTGGATAAGGATGAGGAGTCAGAGTCAAAGTCTGAGTCTGAGACTTCGAGTTCATCAGTCAACAGTTCGAAATCATCAGTCAAAAGGGTTTACAATATTGATTTTCTAATATAAAAAAAAATTGAATGACGAAACATTCAAAGTAGCATATACTTTGAATGACTCCAACAAATTATATTCTGATGAAGAATTTCCAATAAGAGGTGTTAAAATTGAACAGATTAAAAAGGTTTTCAAATTAACAGAAATTAATATTTCTGAAATAAAAGATAAAAATCTTTCTGAAAAACCTAAAAAATACACTTCAAGAGTTCAACAAAGATTAAACAAGAAAAAAGGTTACAGTTCTGGTTCTGGTTATCAAAAGAAACCAAACCATAACAGTAATTTCAAAAAGAAAGGATTAGGTTTTATTCCACTAGAAAATCATAAAAATGATAAAATTTATAAATCAAAAACTGTTTTGGTATCAGGAACAAGTTCTGAAGAGGAGAAAGAGAATTTATTCAGAAAGCAGACGAACAAAGAATTCCTGGCTAAGAAGCAAGAGGGAATGAAGAATGATGTTGCTCAGAAGAAGGAAATGAGAACCTGTTATCAATGTAAAAAAGTTGGGCACATTGCCTGGAACTGTCCAAAGGCAACCCAAACAAAACAGGGAGTCTCTGAAAACTTAAAAGAAAAGTTGGTTGATAATGAACCACCAACCGAACAATTTAAAGTGTTCAAAAATTCAAAATTTGAGGTTGGTGAGAGTTCAACACGTTTCTACAAAAGAAGAGTGAATCTGAACAACCACAAGTGGGTTGTTAAGAAATCAGAGGCACTTTCTGGCGATGTGTTTGTTTCTTCGGAAGCAAAGGAGCCACTTTCTGGCGATGAATCTGATTCGTCAAAGTCAGAGGAGCCACAAGTTGAGCTAAAAAGAGAAAAGTCAGTTCCGCCAATGGATGATGTCAACTTTCTACCATTGCGGGCTAAAAATTTAAAACAAAACATTGGAAAAGTGGAAATTTCGAATCAATTCTATTCTGAAAAGAAAGAATTCGATGTCGAAAAGGTTTCCAATGGGAAACTAAAACATATTTTTGGAAAAATGGTCGATGGTAGGCAAAATGGGTAAAAGAATTGTATGAATCAAAGAGAAGAACTTTCACACCGAGTGAAAATAACTAGGATGCACCCAAAGCTGGTCAGGCTTGGGTGTCTGTATTCTCTGCTTAAAAAATCTTGACTTGCCGGAACTCCCAGGTTGGTAATTGGGGAGTAGGAATCGGCATCTTTCTTGAGAAATTCACAACTGTGATATTTCGACTTACAAGTAGTATTGTTGATAAGATCCTACAAGTGGTTAATCAAGGTCATTAAGTTGAACTTGATTTAACTTTCATACAAGTGGTTAAAGAAAAGGAAAAGTGAACTTACAAGTGGTAATTTGAAAACAAAGTAATGAATGAATCCCCATGATGTGTGAAATTAACAAAACTAATTTTCTGGAAAAACCATTTTTATTAAAACAAACTTAAATGTTTTGAAATCATAATGGGAAAATAGTTTGTTGTCAGGGGGAGTTCTGATTGTTTAAGCCAAGAAAATGGAGAATTGAAGCAATTCACATCAGTTTGTTGAAAGTAAAAGCAACATATTTTCAAATTTTCCCGGAAAATCAAAAATCGAAACATATTTTTTATTTTAGGGGGAGTAAAAAATTTAGAAATTTTGAAAATTTGAAAAATCCAAAAACATGATAAAATAAAAAACCAAAAACATCGAAAAATCAAAATGAGTTTTGTTGTGAAAAAGAGGAAATGATAGTACATTAGTAGATAATCACAGTACGCTAAAGAATTGGAAAGTTAAAATGTGATAAACGGTCTCACTGACAGTAGGTTTTTACACGCTTAGTAGATTGTTTTCGAGATATCAACCTAAATATCAAATACTTACTTATCTCGCGGGGAACATCTCTCGGATATATAGGTAACCCCTGAAATCTTGTTTGAAGGGCTTTCTATTTCTGACATACTAGGTCTTTGTGCGTGATGATATCTGGGGTATTATACCAGGACTTCTGATTTTGCGGGAGCAATAGCCTAGTCCTCGTATAATACTCAGCACTGCTTTAATCATAAAGCCCACCCTCAGCATAAAAAATGATGAAACATTGAAAAATGCTAATCATGTGCTGTTGAAGAAAAGATCCCCAAACGGGACACACCTAAAGTCGAGCCATCATCTCTTTGTCTGAATGGAAGTTCTAACCTGAGCTCTCATGGTCTCGCATTACCCGTTTACAGATATCATTAGTGTACATTCACCTGTAAGACTGAATATAGGAGTCTGGATACGGGAGTATATTCTGAGGTGGAACACGCGAATAAGTTTAAATTCTTAAAACACTAATCCGTATCTCGATTCAATTGAACTTTGTGTGAAAATTTAAGTGGATCAGTATACTGACAATCTAAGTGAATCGTTTAGAACTTAAAGTGTTTAAAGCTCAATGGTACTAGTAATTTGTCATAAACTGATATGATCCACTTACACAAACTCACAAAAATATTGTCTGTAAATATTTTTTTATTGCATTTTAACACAATGAAAATCTTAAAAAACCCCAAAAAGAATGTGTTTTAGCATAAAATTTTGAAAAATCAAAAAAAAAATTATTTCATCTTAGTTTCGACAACTGATGTTGGAAAGCTGATTTTCAAAATTCCAAGTGCTGAACATGATGAATAACAGGGTTGGGAGAGTTTGTTTGAAATGAGAAATGATTTTGAAATGATTAAATGCTTCATTAATTTGAAACCAAATTTGAGTGTTACGAATACACGTGGTTAAGCAGAGATTAAAATTGTTATAAATAAAAAAAACCTTATGCTTTGGGTAGAGTATGTGCAGGTAAAATGCTTTGAAAAGGCTAGGTTTCGACTCTTGAGGATTTTCCGCATAAGCATATGTAGATTAGAGCCAGGTTTCTGATCCTGTTGCTACGGAGAGCCAGGAGACGTTCCTGAACCTGTGAAAGATGCAGATTGTGAATTCCAGACTGCGATCCCAGCTTATCAAAAGGGGGAGTCTGAAGGCATAAGAGCAAGATTCAGATCTTGGAATATTGTTTAAGATAGAAGCTGCTATTGCTGAAGAGCTTAAGGAATCAAGAGATCTGATCAAGAGAATTTGAAGAGTCAGATTGAGATTCTGATAGAAGAAGAGAGAGATTGATAAAGATGCGTACAATGGAGAATACTTTGGTGAGAGCGTGAAGACTGATCAAGACTGAAGACTCGACACACTAAAGACTCGTCATCATCCAAGGGGGAGTTTGTTAGTGCATATGTCTGTTGACTTCGTCTTGTATCTAGTCATGTAACTAGATAGATAGACCAGGACACGTAGTACGAGAAAAACGGGAAACAAGGCTGAACCAGCCAGTTCGTGCGAACTGACCAGTTCGTGCGAAGTGGACCAGCTCGTATGAACTTGTTTCATGCGACCTGGATTTCCTATATATAGTGAGTCTTGGGTCTTCATTTGTAACTTCGGATTCCGGTAGCGAAGCTCTGCCGAAGTGTCGCCAGCTCGTGTATCTTTGTCAAATCAATACAATAGACATTTAAAGTGATTCTAAGTGTAAATCAAGCTGCTACAACATCAATACGTCTGATTCCGCCTTTCGTATTGATCGAGAACTCTTCTGAACGTCTCGTTTGATCTATTCACCGATCCTACAGACAGAACGTTTGAAATTTGCCCAAACCGTTTGAGAAACACCCAGATCGTGTGAAAAGTTTTCAGCTCGTTTGAAAGTGTCTCCAGGTCGCACGGTTTGAAAAACCAGAACGTACGGGGTGGTCAAATCGCTTAAAACTTCCAGATCATTTGAGTTCAGGTCGTACCAAATCCAGGTTGTACCAATCTCAGGTCGCACCAAATTCAGATTGAGCCAACTTCCAGGTCGTTTGAACTAATTCTTCCAGGTCGTGTGGTTTGAGGCTTCCAGCTCGTTCCAAACCCTCAGATCGTTTGAAAATTCTGTTATTGTGAACTCTCGAACCGAAACATGGAAAATGAATTCTATAACGCGTTCAGTACTACCTCAGCTACTGCAAGTTCAGTTGCTCAGAACGTAAACATGGGAAATGAAACGGGAACGTTGCAGAAACCCCCAAAGTTGATGAGCATTGAAGAATATTACAGTTGGCAAGAACGGTTCGAAAACCGGATTCAAGCAAATCATCTAATGTCTTGGGTTTGTATTGAAACTAAGTATGTTCGACCTCGTTCTAATATGGGAGTTATAAAAATCATTTCTAAGTTTTCGGAAAAAGAGAGAGACATGTACAAGGCAGAAAAAATGATGATCAGTTTACTACAACAAGCTGTGAAAGAAGACATTTTCGTATTACTTCAACATGATGGTAGTGCACGTTTGATTTGGGAAGCACTTCGCACAAAATTCAAAGGAAGTACGGAGATGATCAAGAATAAAAAATCATTATTAAAGAAAGAATTTGAATTGTTTTCAAGTTTGTCGGGTGAAACTACAAAGACCCTTATTGAGAGATATTGTCATTTAGTACGTTCATTGACCCGGTTGGATATCAATAAAGATCGAGAGGAATGGGTTGAAAAATTAGCCGATGCTTTACCTCAAAATGAATGGGGTACATATCTTTTGATTTTGAAGAATACAGGAGAGTATGATAGACTATCAATTGCTCAATTCATTGAAAAACTTGAAGGACAAGATCTTGAATAACAAAAGATCGCTAGAATGAACAATTCAAGTGGTCAACAAGATATCAAGATGTATTTCAAAGGTAATGTTCAAAATGTTGAAGCTAGTCCAAAGATCCAGACCGCTTTCAGCGCAGAAAACTCATCCGGGTCACTCAATCAAAGTTCAATCAACAACAGTGGATTTTCTTCATATCCAAGTGTTAATCCTAATGTTTCAACGTCAAATTATCAGTCTCAAAGCTCAAACAATGGTAATGGTCATGTGCTACAATGCAACATCGCGTTGCATCTTCAGAACGGTCAGAATTTTTCTGAAGAAGTCGCTAAAGATCATATGGCATTACTAGTTACCGTGTTAGAATCATATGAGAGTTTGGTTGCGGGAAGGATCGGAAATCCTATGTTAACAAAAGAGGATTACGATCAGATTGATGCTGAGGAAATGGAGCTAATGGATATTAAGTGGTGTTTAGCGAGCGTGTTGAGGAGAGCTGAGAAATTTAAGCAGATTACCGGAAGAGATGACTTACGTGATGCTAATGTTTCTACTTTAGATTTTGATAAGTCTAAAGTTACTTGTTTTGGTGCTGGGAAAAAGGACATTTCAAGAGGGAATGTACCAACCGAGAAGCAGGTGGAGCTCAGAATCCTTTCGCGAACAATGAATATTATCGGAATGCAATATATCATCAGGTAGCTCAACAACCGTCATCATCCCTTACTATTTTGATTGAAGATGGAAAGAAGAAAGCTTGTATTACTATGCCTCCAGATCAAGAAGATGAAAGATTGCCAGAGGGATTTAGCTGGGATAAATATATTCCGGCTTAAAGTAACTCAAAGTTTAGAGCATTTGTTGCACAGATCATTCAAGAGCCAGAGTTGATGAAAGAATGGATGGATGTGTTTGCAAATGATGAGAAAAGTCAAGATGGAGAGTCTGTCACTTCAGAAGATAGTACAGAAAAGACACTAGTCTTTGATCAATCACCAATTGATAGCAGTGATGATGATGAAGAAATTAAACAAATAAACATTGGTAAAACTCATTTATCACCTGAAAGTTTCAAATTTTATTTTGCAGATAAATTGGAGAAACTAAAGGAGAAACGAGCAGCAAAAGAAAAGAAAGAGGTAAAATGTGAGAATGTTGTTCAGGTGGAAGAGAAGTATGAACAGAGTGAAGAAGTTAAAGTTGTTGAGAAGATTGTTAAGATTGAAAATATTATAGAGGTCACAAAACCTTGTCTGAAATGTTTGGAACCATGCAAACATTGTGAAGAGAAAGATAAGAAGTTTAGTGAGCTAGAAAAGATGAAAGAAAAATTGTTGTTCGATGTTAAGTACATAAAAGAATCGTATGATGTGTTGAACAGAACGGTTAATCAATTGGAAAAGACAAACTCAGAAAGGGAAGATGCTTTGACAATGATGAATGCAGTGATGATGTCTAAGCAGAAGGCCATCAATCACTATATTGATGAGTGTGCAAAGTTGAAGCAGGAATTGGAGACTGAAAAGATTGAGAATGAAAGAATCAGACGAATGATGCTGAGTTACTCAAGTTCTGATTACTTGATTGATAGAATCTATCCAACAATGGCAGGTTTTGAAGCTTTTCAAGATAAGAAGTCTGAAGATATGGATACTGGTAAGAAACAAAGTGCAAATTATAAAAAGTGTCCGTCTCCAGTTTGGGAAGGGTATTCACCGAGACATCCAAACTCGGAACAAGTCAAAAAGGCAGTCAATATAAATTTGAAGTCAGAAACAACGGATGACTTGCCAGATAACATCGATGTCACTTTCACAACATCTGATACGGATCATGAGTCCGAGTTGATTAAGAAAGTGGTAGATCAGGTGTTGGATAACGATGAGGAGTCAGAGTCAAAGTCTGAGTCTGAAACTTCGAGTTCATCAGTCAACAGTTCGAGTTCATCGGTCAAGAGTAGTCATAATAAAGAGATTCCGAAAACAGAAAATAGTTTAAATGATGAACCAATCAAAGTGGCATATACTTTGAATGATTCAGACAAATTATATTCTGATGAGGAATTTCCAATTAAAAATGTGAAAATTGAAAATATTAAAACAGTTTTTAAATTGATAAAAATAAAGTTTTCAGAAATAAAAGATAAAAAGGTATTTTCAAAACCTAAATATACTTCTAGAGTTCAACAACGTTTAAACAAGAAGAAAGGTTTCGGTCCAGGTCATCAAAAGAAACCGAATCATAAAAGCAATTTCAAAAAGAAGGGGTTGGGTCTTGATGTTGAAAATAATCAAAATATTAAAGATTTTAAATCAAGAACAGTATTTGTTTCAGGTGCTTCTTCAGAAGAAGAAAAGGAAAAATCTTTTTGGAAACAGTCTAACAAGGAGTTTCTTGCTGAAAAACAAAAGTTTGAGAAGACTTTGTTTGGAACCCAAAAGGAAACAAGAACTTGCTATAGATGCAAAGAAGTTGGTCACATCGCCTGGAACTGTCCAATGGCAACCAACATAAAACAAGAAATTCTTTCTAAACTTAAAGAAAAAATTGTTGATGAAAATGAACCACCAATGGACAAATTCAAAGTGTTTAAAAATTCAACATTTGAAGTTGGTGAGAGTTCAAGACGTTTTTACAAAAGAAGTGTGAATCTTAACAATCAAACGTGGGTTGTTAAGAAATCAGATGTTAAATCTGGCAATGAATCTGACTCGTAAAAGTCAGAGGAGCCACAAGTTGAGCTAAAAAGAGAAAAGTCAGTACCGCCAATGGATGATGTCAACTTTCCACCATTGCGGGCTGCAAATTTAAAATCAAAATTTGGAAAAGTGAAAATTTCGAATCAA
Organism: Helianthus tuberosus; assembly: GCA_030545235.1. NCBI lineage: Eukaryota > Viridiplantae > Streptophyta > Magnoliopsida > Asterales > Asteraceae > Helianthus > Helianthus tuberosus. The sequence goes on from CM060418.1 coordinate 197,305,035, forward strand.
TTTAATTGTGAAAAGAAAGAATTCGATGTCGAAAAGGCTTTTAATGGGAAAGTAAAACATATTTTTGGAAAAATGGTTGATGGTAGGCCAAAGGGGTAAAAGAATTTTATGAATCAAAGAGGAAAACTTACACACCGAGTGAAAATAACTCGGATGCACGCAAGGCTGGTCAGGCTTGGGTGTCAGCATTCTTTGCTTCAAATCCTGACTTGCAGGAACTCCCAGGTTGGTAATTGGGGAGTAGGAATCGGCATCTTTCTTGAGAAATTCACAACTGTGATATTTCGACTTACAAGTAGTATTGTTGATAAGAACCTACAAGTGGTTATCAAGGTCATTAAGTTGAACTTGATTTAACTTTCATACAAGTGGTTAAAGAAAAGGAAAAGTGAACTTACAAGTGGTAATTTGAAAATAATGTGATGAAACCCCATGTTTGTGAAATGACAAACACACTAATTTTCTGAAAAAATCATTTTGATTAAAACAAACATAAGTGTTTTGAAATCATAATGGGAAAATAGTTTGTTGTCAGGGGGAGTTCTGATTGTTTAAGCCAAGAGAATGGAGAATTGAAGCAATTCACATCAGTTTGTCATTTTATTTGTACAGTTTATTGCTTTTACTTTCAAATTTTCTTGGAAAATCAAAAATTGAAACATATTTTTGATTTTAGGGGGAGTAAAAAAATTTTGAAATTTTGAAAAATCCAAAAACATGATAAAATAAAAAAAATACAAAAACATCGAAAAATCAAAAATGAGTTTTGTTGTGAAAAAGAGGAAATGATAGTACATCAGTGGACTATCACAACATGCTAAAGAAATGGAAAGTGAAAATGTTTTTAAACAACTCTCACTGATGATGTGCCAGTAGACTTCACACGATTAGTTGATTGTATTCGAGATATAAACATAACGATACACTGCTTATCTCGTGGGGAACATCTCTCTGATATATGGGTAACCCCCGAAATCTTGTTTGAGAGATTGCCTAATTCTGAGATACTAGGTCTTTATACTGTTTGATATCTGGGGTATTATACCTAGTCTTCTGATATTGCGGAAGCAATGGCCTAGACTTCGTATAATACTTTACGCGCTTTTAAAGTTTACCCTCTGCATAAAATTTGAAAAATATCAAAAGATATGACTCAATTGCAGTTGAAGAAAAGATTCCCTAAAGGGAACACACCTAAAGTCGAGCCTTCATCTCTTTGACTGAACGGAAGTTCATACCTGAGCTCTCAAGGTCTCGCACTAACCCAGATACAGATATCAAATTGGTATATTCACCTGTAAGACTGAATCCAGGGAATCTTGATACGGGAGTATATTCTGAGGTGGGACACGCTAATAAGTTAGTTCTAATACACCTAATCTCGTATCTTGAATCAATTGAAACTTGTGTAGAAGTTTAAGCGGACAACAATACTGACAATCAGAAGTGAATTTGTTTAAGACTTAAAGTTAAATCAAGATCAACGGTGTTAGTGATAAGTCTCAAAAACTGATATGATCCTCTTACACAAACTCACAAAAAGATGTCTGTATATAGTTTATTTCCCAAAATCCAAAAAGAATTTCAGTATGTTTTAGCATAAAATTTTGAAAATTCAAAAGGATTTTATTTCATCTTATTTTCGACAACTGATGTTTGGAAAGCTGATTTTCAAAATTCCAAGTGCTAAACATGATGAACGACAACAGGCTTGGGAGAGTTTGTTTGAAATAGGAAATGATTGTGAAATGATTAAATGGTTCATTAATTTGAAACCAAACTTGAGTGTTACGAATACAAGTGGTTAAGCAGAGATCATAAATGAGAGATCATGTTGATTTGAGAATGTTTCAAGTAGTTTCTAAAATTGTTGTAAATGAAAAATCTTATGTTTTGGGTAGAGCTCGTGCAGGTAAGAACATCAGATAGGAGCCAGAGTTGAATTTGAGCCAGGTTCTTGATTCTAAAGCCTGTAGATTGAAGATTCCAGACTGCGATCCCAGTTGCTTTCAAGGGGGAGTCTGAAGCTGTGAGAGCCAGTTTACGTTTCTGGAACTGATCAAGATGCTGTAGAAGAAGATGCTATTGATGTTGATGAGCTTAAGGAATCAAGAGATCTGATCAACAGAATTTGAAGAGTCAGGTTGCGATTCTGAAAGAGTAAGAGAGAGAGATTGATGATAGGATGCTAACAGAGAATGATATTTTGGAGCAGGAGAAAAGGCTGATTAAGACTGAAGTCCAAGACTCGACACTTGAAGACTCGTCATCATCCAAGGGGGAGTTTGTTAGTGCATATGTCTGTTGACTTCGTCTTGTATCGAGTCCTATAACTAGAATAGATAGACCAGGACACGTTGTACGAGAGAAACGGGAAACAGACCTGAACCAGCCACCTCACATGAAGTGGCTAGGCCACCTCGCACGACCTGGGCCAGCTCGTGTGGACTGGGCCAGCTCGTGTGGACTGGTTCGTGCGGTCTGGTATCTCCTATATATATGTGGTCTTGGGTCTTCATTTGTAACTTTTGGATTCCGGTAGCGAAGCTCTGCCGAAGTGTCGACAGCTCGTGTAACTTTGTCAAATCAATACTATCGACATTTAAAGTGATTCTACGTGCAAATCTAGCTGTTATAACATCAATACGTCTGATTCCGCCTTTCGTATTGATCGAGAACTCTTCTGAACGACTCGTTTGATCGAATCCCGATCCTACACTAACTACCCGAATGAGAAGTTGGGCGTAACTGCTGAACAGTTATCGTATGGCAAGGGTGGAATCCTAAGATTAAATGGACGAATATTGTTTCCAATATATGGAGGACTTAGGGAAGTGATCCTTCAAGAAGCCCATAGTTCTAAGTACTCTGTTCATCCTGGTAGTGATAAGATGTACCAGGATTTAAAGGCAAATTATTGGTGGATAGGTTTGATGAAGTCTATAGCCACTTATGTGGCTAAATGTCTGACATGTGCGCAAGTTAAAGCCGAACACTAGAAGCCGTCAGGTTTGCTGCAACAGCCTGAACTTCCACTTGGAAGTGGGAAATGGTAACTATGGATTTTATCACTAAGTTACCAAAGACAAAGCGAGGAAATGATACTATTTGGGTTATAGTCGATAGGTTGACTAAGTCAGCCCACTTCTTACCTATTAAAAAACCCACAGCTCTGACAAGCTAGCTCAGCTGTACGTGGATGAGATTGTATCTCTTCACGGAGTGCCAGTATCTATTATCTTGGATAGGGATACTAGATATACGTCTCATTTCTGGAAAACCTTTCAGCAATCTTTAGGCACTCGTCTGAATTTCAGCACTGCTTATCATCCTCAGACAGATGGCCAAAGAGAGCGTACGATTCAAACGCTTGAGGATATGCTACGAGCTTGTGTTATTGATTTAGGAGGAAGTTGGGATGATCATCTTTCGTTGATTGAATTTTCGTACAATAATAGCTACCATTGGAGTATTCAAGCAGCACCTTTTGAAGCTTTGTACGAAAGAAAGTGTAGGACGCCAGTCTGTTGGGCGGAAGTTGGAGATGTCCAACTAACAGGACCTGATATAGTCCAGGAGACGACAGATAAGATTGTGCAGATACGTGGTTGTCTCAAAGCTGCCAGAGATAGGCAGAAAAGCTACGTAGATAAAAGGCGTAAACCTCTAAAATTCGAGGTTGGTGACAAAGTGTTACTTAAGGTATCACCCTGGAAAGGGGTAATGCGTTTTGGCAAGAAGGGCAAGCTGAGGCCTAGATACATAGGACCATTCGAGATCATCGAATGTGTCGGAACTGTGGCTTACAAGTTAAATCTGCCAGAAGAACTCAGTGGGATACGTAATGTGTTCCACATCTGCAACTTAAAGAAATGTCTAGCCGATGAGTCGCTAGCAATGTCACACAAGGACGGGCAAATAGATGAAAGTTTGAAGTTCATTGAAAAACCTTTGTCAATCGAAGATCGACAGGTTAAGAAACTTCGAAAGAAGCATGTACCGATTGTAAAGGTACAATGGGATGCCCGTAGAGGCCCAGAATACACGTGGGAGGTTGAATCCACAATGAAACAAAAGTACCCTCATTTTTTTCAGTAAATCTCGAGGTCGAGATTTCTTTTAAGGGGGTGAGGATGTAACACCTCGTAAAATCAAGACCTATATAATAAAGACACGTGTCATGGACTTTAAACGTGTAATGGATTGATCTGGAGGGACTAAAATTGTCAAACAATGTAAATATGTGAATAAAGGGATCCAAAGTGTCAACATGCCTAACTTGTGCCTCTGATTGACCTCACACGATGTCCGTATTCTTTAATGAATAAAATATCGAACTTAGAAAATCGTTTATGCTTAAATTGAAAAGTTTACAAAGCATAAGGGTTAAATGTGTCAACATGTTTAAAATTACCTCTGAGTGACCTTTTAACATTTCCGAGACTTTGTAATACTTCCTTCTACTTCCATGAATGTTGGATAATAAAATCGTGGAGTTTCGACGCACGTAAATAAACAAAGTGGTAATCCCAAGTAATAAGGGTCAAATGCGTCAATGTTGCATTTCAAGACCGTTCGGGTGACCTCGTAAATAACCGAAAGCTTATTGATAAATGTTTGGAGACTCAAGACCCTTAAAATTTAAGTTTGGGGGTTAAAAGTGCAATAAACGAAAGTTAAATCAAGTTTAGAAGGACCAGGGACCAAAACTGCAATTAATGAAACATGTTTTCCTGTTATAAGGAGTGTCGCGGCCCGCGTAGGCTCCTTAAGAGTCCTACGCGGCCCGCGTAGAAGTACCAGATGCAAAAAAAGGGACAGGTGCATGCCCAGCCAGTTCCACCGCCTTTGCATGCCATTTTTCGATACCAGGGACTGTGCCAACAGATTTTCATGCATAGGGGACACCTGGGATCATCATAAATCAGTTGTATAGGCAGGTGGATCAATCTTGAAGCTCTAGAAATCCTATTTAAGGGCCCTTTGTTTGCATTGTTCTTGGATTCACTTGAATTTTATTTCACAACACTTTCTTTGGAGCTCCCTGGAGTTCAAGAGAGCCATCTTCTGTTCTAAACTCGTGCTAAGGACCCTAGTAAGCATTCTTAACCTCTTAAGTTCTGGTTTTATTAGTTTAATGACCAAAAGTCAAAGTTATCGTAATTAAGCTTTGACTTAGTGATTAATCACTAATGGTCAAGTCATTTCTCGAATTGAAAGTAGCTATGAGTTGGTAATTATGTAGGTAATAAACCCTTAAAAGGGCACCCACTGATTATCACTCTAACTTGGTCAATTGTCGGGTCAAACTTGTTATTTAAAAGGTCAACAGAATCTATTTTTGCAAATAAATTCATAACTAACAATGCAGAGGTTATGGAACCTGTTTTAACACTAATATAACTTGGTAATTAATATAAGAACATGTTTAGGCATGTTCAACCCGACAATTCTGAGTTTAGACTCGGTTCGAAACCAAAAGTCGCAAAAGTAGACTTTTGCTTTGACTTTCAGTTCTGACCCGATTTACCTTAGTTTAGATATGCCTTAGGGTTCCTTTAGGACCATATTATAGGTTAGTATAAGCCTCTGAAGTTATACAACCTAGTTCCTTAGTAATCCGATTCATTTGCATGTTTCCGTTATTTGCTTAAAAGTTAACCATTATGCCCTTTTGATATTAAAACGAGATTTTTGAAAATGTGAGAGGACAAAAACCTTTATTACTGATTTATAAACATGTCCTAAAAGTTTTACATCAGTTTATGGTCTAAATTAGGAGATATGCTCAATATCGTAAACGAAAGCCTTTTTATTAATTAAACGGCATTTTCAACATAAATCCAATTTAAACCCAAATTTTGACACCAAACCTTTTACCCACTGATATAATATAATATTTAGGGAGTTTTGGAAATTTTTATTAAATTTTAAACTGATCATAACATAAGGTTTTTTGCATTGATTAGGTAATTGACGATTATGCCGTTTTTGTTAATAAAATGAGTTTTATACATCCTTTACATATCAAACCTTTTCCAACTAATTTTATATAATAAATAAGTTATTTTAAACTGTAAAGGCTGGTCAAAATCTCAGATCTCTTTAATAAACCCGAATATCGTCAAATGCCGACTTTTAGGCAATTTAGGCGCATAGTATGGTTTAAAACCATATTAGGCACCTAAGGCTTGTTACCTACTGATGTTATGAATAAATTTTTATACTTTAACAGTAAGTAAAATTTTTGAACTCAGGTTTCCAAATTTGACCCTTAAAGCTTATGTGAAATGCCCAAAATGCCCCTACGGTGCATAGTTTAGACATAAATGATAAATTTCACCTATATACAATAGCCTACTGATATAACTCACTAAAATAAGTATTTTTACTGATCATTTTATAGCAGAACCTCATATTACTATTTAACCTCTTTTATAAGCTTTAAAATGACCAAAATACCCTTACGGGGCTTAAATTGATTTTAAATTCGTTTTGGGCATAATGGAAGGTATCCTACTGATATCATAACACATTTTAAGCATATTAACTTAGGAAACCTGTTCATGACTCATTTGGTTACCTGTTATGCATTTTTCACATTCGGTACGGTTTATGTAAGTAGTTTGCATAAATTAACCGAAACGGGTCAAACCTTATCATTTTCACTTCAAAATCCAGAATGTGTTTGGTTTACCCATATTAAACGAGTCTTCATACTTGTCGGGTCTAAATCAGATTCTAATACGGTCTTCGCTTAATCTTGTGTTTTGAACCGTATACCTTTCTTTAAAACTAACCGGTCTAAGTTTAAACTTAAGTAAGACCCGTTAGGAATCTAATAGGTTATTAAAACCTTCATTCCAGATTTAGGAGACCAGTAAAAGCTACCGTACTTGCTGCTTTGTATACGGCTGGGATTAAAATTTATATTTTAGCTCAGGTAAATACTTTTAACTTATTTTCCCTTATACGGGCTTGGGGTACGGTATTTAATAATACCGCTGGGTCGGGTATTGAATTTTTAACGGAATAATGGTTAAATCATTGAGATAACTCGTTTAATCTGTATTGTTTGTTTAAAGCCTTTGGGGAGATTAATGACCATGTCCTGTATATCCTCGGCTCATTCATTGAAATGGTCACGACTTAAGCACGGGGTGTAGGCATACACCTACCGGTGCGTATGTAAAAAGATAAACCCGCTTGTTGAGAATAACTCGCTGTGGGTATATTATGTGGTGTGTCTATTAATCTTTTAACCCGATATTTCTAACCCGGGCTACTGAACGTATAACAAACATATATTTCTTTTACAAGATTATTTTTAAATAATTATCCAAAGTTATAAAAGATTATTTGTGCCTTGTGCATTTAAATCAATTTTCTTAAACGTTTTCAAAATGAGTCGGTTAATTGTATTTACCAGTGAAAACTGACGTATTTTCCAAAAAGGTTAAGTGCAGGTACTAAGCGAAATGGGTTGGCTACTCCTAGTATCAAATAAAGAGTCTTGCAAGCTCGTGATACTTAAATCTGTTGAACAATATTTCTTTTATCTTTGATCCGCCTGTGGATCCATCTTGCAACCCGTTTTGTAATAATTAATGTTATTTTCAATCGGTTTGTAATATTATTACTTTTAGACTTCCGTTGTGCATTGAACTGTGATTGTTTGACTATGATGATATCAACTACGTCATGATACTCCCCACCGGTAATACGTAGAAATATCGGGGTGTGACAATTTTTCTCCAAAATCGATATACGATCAGGATATCATCAATTAAAGGTACAGGAAGAGGACATTCCTAAGACCGCTTTCAGAACACGGTATGGCCATTATGAATTTACTGTCATGCCATTTGGTTTAACCAATGCCCCAGCTGCATTTATGGACATGATGAACCGAATATGTAAGCCATATTTGGATAAATTCATAATTGTCTTTATAGACGTTATTCTTATTTATTATAAAAGCAAAGAGGAACATGCAACGCATCTGCACGCACTTCTAAGTTTATTGAGAAAAGAAAAGCTTTATGCAAAATTTTCAAAGTGTAAATTTTGGTTAGAACAGGTACAGTTTCTTGGACATTTAGTCAATCATGAAGGAATTCATGTAGATCCCACCAAGATCGAGGCAATTACCAAATGGAAAACCCCAGAGTCACCAACCGAGGTTAGAAGTTTCTTAGGATTGGCCGGTTATTATCGAAGATTTATTCTAGATTTTTCTAGAATAGCCATTCCTTTAACTAAGTTAACCTGTAAATCTGTTAAATTTGAATGGGGACTAAAACAAGAAGAAGCCTTTAGAATTCTTAAGCAAAGACTAACCAATGCACCCATACTAGCTTTACCAGAAGGAACTGAAGATTTTGTAATCTATTGTGACGCTTCTAAGTTAGGTTATGGATGTGTATTAATGCAACGTCAGAAGGTTATAGCTTACGCCTCTAGACAACTTAAGAATCATGAAGAGAATTATTCAACACATGATCTAGAATTAGGAGCTATAATTTTTGCCCTTAAAATTTAGAGACATTACCTTTACGGTAGTAAGTTTACCATTTTCACCGACCGTAGGAGTTTAAGATATGTTTTTGGGCAAAAGAAGTTGAATATGAGACAAAGACATTGAATGGAGATACTTAGTGATTATGATTGTAATATCCAGTATCATGCAGGAAAGGCAAATGTAGTAGCTGATGCCTTAAGTCGAAAGTATCACGAAAAACCAAAAAGAGTACGTTCTCTTAAGTTAAATCTGCAAATAGATTTGAATGATCAGATTAGGGAAGCACAAGAATCAGTAATCAAAGATAATACTGAAAAATTAAAAGGAATGATTAAGGAATTAGAACAAGGAACTGATGGAATTTGGAGATTCCATAAGAAAAGAATGTGGATACCTAAATTAGGAAACCTATGTCACCGTATATTAAAAGAAGCCCATAAGTCTAAGTATAAGATGCATCCTGGAAGTGATAAGATGTATCAGGATATAAGAAAGAATTTTTGGTGGATAGGAATGAAAAAGGATATAGCAGCATACAGTGGCGGAGCTAGACTTTAACACCAGGGGTATCCCAAAAAAAAATTACGGTGTATTCATATAAAATCCTTTATAGGGATATCCTCGTATTTTTTTAGGGGTATCCGTTATATAAAATCGAAAAAAACAAAAACAAAAAATTAACACTGCGAACACAACTTTGAGCCGTAGCCCGTGCTACGGCTGCTAACAAGCTGTCTCCGCCCCTGGCAGCATATGTTGCCAAGTGCTTAACCTGTTCACAAGTGAAAGCTGAACATCAGAAACCCTCAGGTTTGCTGCAACAGTTAGAAATGCTTGTATGGAAATGGGAATTGATATAAAATCCTTTATAGGGGTATCCTCGTATTTTTTTAGGGGTATCCGTTATATAAAATCGAAAAAAACAAAAACAAAAAATTAACACTGCGAACACAACTTTGAGCCGTAGCCCGTGCTACGGCTGCTAACAAGCTGTCTCCGCCCCTGGCAGCATATGTTGCCAAGTGCTTAACCTGTTCACAAGTGAAAGCTGAACATCAGAAACCCTCAGGTTTGCTGCAACAGTTAGAAATGCCTGTATGGAAACGGGAATTGATAACAATGGATTTTGTTAGCAAATTACCCAAAACAAGAAAAGGTAATGATACAATCTGGGTGATTGTAAACATGCTAACTAAGTCAGCTCATTTCCTACCAATGAAAGAAACTTTCAGTATGGAACAATTAGCTAAATTATATGTAAATGAAATAGTTTCATTACATGGAATTCCTCTATCAATTGTTTCTGACCGAGATAGTCGTTTTACCTCTCATTTTTGGACAAGTTTCCAAAAAGCAATGGGAACCAAGTTGAATCTAAGCACCGCTTATCACCCTCAGACGGACGGACAAAGCGAAAGGACAATTCAGACACTGGAGGACATGCTTAGAGCTTGTGTAATTGATTTCGGAGGTAATTGGGATGATTACTTACCATTGATAGAATTTTCTTATAATAACAGTTATCACACAAGTATCAATGCTGCACCATTCGAAGCACTTTATGGACGAAAGTGCCAAACGCCAGTCTGTTGGGCAGAAATTGGAGAAAAGCAACTATCTGGACCTGAGATAGTATAAGAAACAACAGACAAGATCATTCAAGTCAAGGAACGACTAAAAGCAGCACGTGATCGGCAAAAGGGTTATGCTGATAACAGACGAAAACCATTGGAATATCAAGTAGGAGATAAAGTGTTATTGAAAGTCTCTCCTTGGAAATGAGTGGTAAGATTCATCAAAAGGGGAAAGCTACGCCCCAGGTATGTTGGACCTTTTTAAATTATTAGAAAAATAGGACTTGTAGCCTATCAGCTACAACTGCCAGAGGAAATGGCAGGAATACATGATGTATTTCATGTATCTAATCTCAAGAAGTGTTTAGCTGAAGAATCGCTAGTAGTACCTCTTAAGGATATAGAGGTAAATGAACAGTTAAAGTTTGTAGAGAAGCCTCTACAGATTGAAGACAGGAAAGTTAAGAACCTCAAGCACAGGAGATTAGTTCTGGTCAAAGTAAAATGGGACTCCAAAAGAGGACCAGAGTACACATGGGAACTTGAATCAGAAATGCAAAGGAAATATCCACACCTGTTCCAGTAGATCTCGAGGACGAGCTCTAAAAAAAGGTGGGGAGGATATAACAACCCTCCTGAATTTTTCTGAAACCCTAATATATTTTAAAATACCTTTATATGTCTCAAAAGACACCCCTTATGCGAAAACGGGCCTTGAATACCTTTATCTCCATTCTTTGTTCCTGGCGGGCCGCGAAGACCACCCCTTGGTCTTACGCGGACCGCGACAACTCAACCACCAGGCCGCATACGGTGCTACCACGTGGCACAACGCGTGTGAAGGCTAGTTCGATGACTGGTCACAACTAGGCCCTACCAGCATACGTCGCATGCCGCGAAGGGGTTCCCTTCGGCTTACGCGGGCCGCGAGAGAGTCCAAGATCATAACTATAAATAAGGCCGATCAGTTTCACTTTCAATCCATTCACATTTTCTTTCTCTCTCAAAAATTAGCATAGTAGGCATAATTATCGGGCATAATACCCCCCTTAATTAACGAAGTTATGCCCCTTTGTAAGTATTATAACCCTGGTTACGTATTAGATACGCTGCCCGATTGATCCAGGGTTCCGTAACGGCTGTCGAGGTTCTGCCCGACGTAGTCGTTGGAATGTCGTCTCGGGGAGGGTATTACTAATATAAATATTGGATTATTATAATAACACATGTATATTTGTGTAATTAATAGATAACTACCAGGAAACCCTTAAAAGAAGTCTAAGACATCAATGTGAGTAATCTCCTTTTTGTAAACTGTTTTTACAAAACCTTAAATGTTTTACAATGCAATTAAGCAGTGATTGAGTCTTTGTAGTTCTTCAATTACTGCCGGTATGTTGGGGTTTTGTATACAAAATGTGGAACACGTTACAATTGGACAAAGAGTTAGCCAATGTGTAATATGACCCACCAGTGAGGATTGACAGTACTGAATGATTAATTGTGTAGACATAAACATTGTAATAGCTCTCAATACTGTTAAAGGATAAAACTCTTCTTGATTAAACTGGGATTCACTCACCAGTATTTCCCACTGACAAAATGTTTTTAAACGCGTTTCAGGTAACAAAATGTGAAAGCCAACTAGAAGCCAGCTGGACAGCACTGAAGGGTTGGAAAAAGTGGCTATAAAAGTTACCCAAATAAAAGATGTTTTATTTGAATAAAATAGGATTTATTCCTATAAAACAGTTTGTAATGAAAACTTGGGTTTTGTCCCAATATGTTTAATATTATAAAAGTGTGGTATTTACTCTGATAAAATATTTCCTAACTACGGTCCTGGTGAAATTTCCTCTGCCAAAATGATAAACACCGATACCACCAAAACTGGTCTCGCGGTCGCCCGTTCCCGGGACAGATAGGGGACGGGGGTTGTGACATAATAAATGTTTTATTTATGAGATATTGTATTTAAATGACCTTAACTTTCAATATTTGGCTGATATCACTCTTAACTTTTAACTTTTTTTCTTCTGAACCTGTCAAACTAACTAATTAAAAACAACTATATTTTCTCTCTTTTCAACTTAATAATACTTTTTATATATCTTTATCATTACCACTTTTTTTTCTCCACTCACAACCAATTTTAAAATATCTTAAAAAATTATAGAAGATGAAGTATACAAAGTAACATTGTTCCCTCTCCTCCAGTATTAGAGAACTAATGTCAGCTGAAAACTTAAGGAATATTGGATTTTAATAATCTCAATTATTCGTTATTGGCCGCCAACAGTTCCAACTTCAAAAATAAACATTGGCAGTCCCAACTATTGACATATTGGCCACCAATAGACCCTGACTAACAGAACCCTAACGCCGTTAGTCTCCGGTCACCGAAAAACCGTTTTTGACCAGAAAAAAGTCTCTTTACCATTTTTAAAGACTCGTCATATGGAAAAAAATTAGCCAAAATAACCAAATAAACATCTGATGGCACGCACATAAATTATAATTTCCTATACATACATTTATCAAATGGGGGAATAGTGCCAGTGTAATAACCCTAAATTTAAAAATCATTATTCTAGAAAATAAAAGAATAATAATTATATATATTTATATTATAATCCATCTTTCTGTATATCAACCAAAACTATTATTAGTATTTATAAATTACTCACTAGGAAACCCTAATTAAGACACCCAAGTGATTCTGCACCAACCCTAAAATTTTCAGAATTTTCAGAATCAGGATTAGGGCCCCTAAAACTCAGGGGGGGTATTCCCTACTTAACGATTATCTTAATAACTTGCGGACGAAGTTGAATTTAATGATTTTGTCGACTCAGCTAGCCTAGTCCCACACGTGGCAACCCTATACATAAAATAAGTTCTCTCGCGGGCCGCCTAAGGTTAGCTTAAAACTCACGCGGGCCGCCTAAGGGTCAAAATTCACCTATAAATAGAGGATGTTGGCACTTGATTCTGGGCACAAAAACGACTATCAAACTCCAAAATTTCGCTGAGTTATCGTCCGATTACTACCAAAAACAATAATTAAGTATAGCGGGGTGCTGCAGAACAGGGTAATAACTCGATCGCTATTACGATTCATTGTCCGATCGATCAATATATCCAATGGATGTTTAAGTGCTGCCCACATTAGGGTTATACTTTGTCGTTCGTCATTAATTTGACGGATCATCGTTAATTCGATGGATAAAGTATTGTACTTTGTCGTTCGTCATTAATTTGACGGGTCATCGTTAATTCGATGGATGAAGTATCGCACTTTGTCGTTCGTTGTGAGAATTTGATCTCATGAGTTATCGTAAAGGCTGTATTAAGTTACTAACCTAGTTTGTGTGCATGTTATTTAAATTAGGTTAAAAGACTAATCAGTAGTCTAAACTCTGTCCGTATAAATCTGAAATATTATCACAAGGTAGCATCAATTTGGAATTATTAAGGTACGGATCCTTACCCCACTCTTTATTGCTTCATATTCAAATTGTTATAAACCATTAAATTCGTAAAATCCTCACGTCTTTGATTATCGATTCATTTTGACAGTCCGTTCAAATTCTATTCTAATCATTTGAGTTAAGCTTTCATGTCATGCGATAGTATTATGTTAGTTGTACTCATTATCGCATGTTCCAATATATGTTCCGTTTTGTTATGAAAATAAGTTTTATAAGTTATGTGAATAAGACCATTTGTACTCTGATACCTTGAGTATCGCTTCTCGTGGAGTGTCCCACGAGCATGTTGTTGCGGCATCGACATCATGTGCTCCATCCGTGACGGAGAGATTAGTTCACGGCGTCTCTTAAGTACAAGTGTGGTACATAAGGCTATTAGGAGGCGTATGGATCGATCCTAGGATTTAAGTATAAGGAGGTGGATAACGGGTATGCCAATTCGCCATCTCATGTGATAATTATGCAGGAGTAGCTACCTGTGTATTGTCACATTTTAAGTTTGCTCATGGGTACATCCGTAAGATATGATTATGAAATTATGTTCTTGCATCGTATCATTTTCAGCGTTAATTGTTATTTTAGCCTAATATTCCGTACTGAGCATTCGGCTCATTCCGTAAAATTTTTGTATATACAGGTCTGAATGTTACTTTGGGAGGGGAAAAGAGAGAAGAATAAAGTCTAGGAATAAATCTGAAGATATTAGTTAATAAAGTCGAATGTTTCCACTTGTATATTAACTTTAAGTTTCATTGTTATATGGTTGTATCCTTGTCAAATAAATAAATGGAATTATGACTTTTGTTTATGATACTACTGTTATTGTGACACGTCAGCCCTTCCGGGTTGGGGTGTTACAGCTATGGTATCAGAGCAAAGGGCTCTTTCCTGTAGAAAACTTGAAGATAGTAATTAAAACCTGTGAGGAATGGGTAGATATCTATGATAGGATTCAACTTGATCTCTTATTTGGTTTAATTCCTATGTTTATTCGTATAGATATGCCTCCTCGTCGTCCGCTACGTAGGAGTACTCGTACTAACCATGTACGTAACAACACTTCTTCGAATGAGACTCCAGTTGATCCAAACGTAATTAATGCTATCAACCAGGCTATTGCCGGGTTGCTTCCAAACCTTGTTGCTCAAACAGCTGAGGCCGTTATTCAACAAACTCGTCATCCAGAACGTAATAACACGAATCCAACCTTTGGTGAAGAAACTCGTGAGAATACCACGAATAATACTACTTATAGTATAGACATATGGATTAGTAAATTCCAAAAACAAAAGCCGAAATCCTTTAGTCATGCTACTAATCCAGTCGAAGCAAGAAACTGGATAGCTCATGTTGAAAAGATCTTCGGAGTTCTTGGAGTTCCGGAGCAATACAAAGTTAGACTGGCTACCTACAAATTTGAAGATGACGCACAAACTTGGTGGGAAGGATATAAGCATGTCAAAGGAGGGGATGATTTTGACGCTAATCTTTCATGGGTCGACTTTCGTAATATCTTTTACGACAAGTATTTTTCGACCGCTGATAAAGAAGCTTATATCAGGGAGTATGCAGTGATTCGACAGGGGAGTGATGAACCAGCCTCTGAGTTCATTACTAGATTTGCAAGGTTGGCTAGTATTGTAGGAGACGTTGCAGGAACGGCAGAAGTCCAGGCAGAAAAATGCAAGTGGGCAGTCAATGATCGAATTCGGAAGTCGATCATGTACATGAAATTTAAGGATATCACTGAAGTTGCTGATGCAATCAAGACTTTTGAGTTCGAAAGGAAAGAATTCTTATCTCGAATTGGGGATAATAAGAAGAGAAATAGGGAAGGACAATTTAAGCCGGAAAACGGCCAATCATCCACTACGCCACAGCATCAAGATCGTAAAGTGCAAGGAAATCAAAACTCTGGAAATCAGGCACGTCCATGGCAACCTAGACTGCAAAACCCGAGGCCTGCTCAAAACCAGATTCAGTTGTATGCAGAACCCATTAGAGCTCAACCACTGAATCAACATGTAAACCCGAATCAGATTACATATCCTCTATGTAATACTTGTGGTAAGAGACATCATGGCGTATGTCACCGAAGTACAGGAGCATGCTTTAGATGTGGCCAAACTGGACACATGATTAAGGAATTTACTAAGAAAGACACTAAGAAGAATAACCAACCTAACGTTGCACCACCCAATGTTGGAGGAAGAGTTTTCGCACTTTCTGCTACTGATGCTGCTAATGTTCCAGGTACTGTATCTGGAACCCTTCAGCTTGATAAACATAGTATCTATGTGTTATTCGATACAGGAGCGACTCATTCTTTAGTATCCCACTCGTTTACTAAGTACCTTCCGATAAGACCAACTCTCTTAAATCATACTTTAACCATTTCCACTCCCATGGAAAATTCATCCGTAATCACTTCCGTATATAAAGATTGTCCGATCCGTATTGAATCTATTGTGTGTAAGGCCGATCTATTTCCAATACATATGTGTGATTTTGATGTTATTCTAGGAATAGATTGGTTTTCTAGACATCGTGTAACTATAGATTGTCATTCTCGCCGTGTTATTTTCGGTGATATTCATCATCCTGATATTATATATCAGGGAACTCAAGCTCATAAATCTCTTAAGATTATCTCTGCGCTTAAGGCTCGAAAATTCTTATCAAACGGCTGTGCTGGATTCCTAGCATCGATTAAGGATACTTCTGCTAGTGTTAAGAGTATCGATAGCCATTCCGTTGTTCGTGAATATCCTGATGTATTTCCGGATGAACTACCAGGATTACCACCCGACCGTCAAGTAGAATTCACCATCGACTTGATCCCTGGTGCCGAACCTATTTCTAAAGCTCCATACCGTATGGCTCCAATGGAACTGAAGGAGTTGAAGGAACAATTGCAAGAATTGTTAGATCTAGGATTCATAAGACCCAGTGTTTCACCTTGGGGTGCTCCGGTCTTATTTGTGAAGAAGAAAGACGGTAGTATGCGTTTATGTATTGACTACCGAGAGCTGAACAAGATTACTATTCGTAATCAGTATCCTCTGCCACGCATTGATGAACTCTTTGATCAACTTCAGGGGGCTCAGTTCTTTTCAAAAATCGACCTGAGGTCAGGGTACCATCAGCTAAAGATCAAAAATGATGATGTTCCCAAGACCGCCTTTCGTACTCGATATGGTCATTACGAATTTTTGGTTATGCCCTTTGGGTTAACTAATGCACCTGCAGTCTTTATGGATTTGATGAATCGCGTATTTCACAAATTCCTAGACAAATTCGTAATTGTTTTTATCGATGACATTCTGGTATATTCCAAGAGTCGTGAAGAGCATGAAGCACATCTACATGCAGTACTTGGAACTTTGCGACATAAGAAGTTGTATGCTAAGTTTTCCAAATGTGACTTTTGGCTTAGCCAAGTGGCATTTCTAGGTCATGTCATATCAGCAGAGGGAATTATGGTAGACCCAACAAAGGTTGAAGCTATTACAAAATGGCCAAGACCCACTTCTGTAACCGAAATACGAAGTTTCTTGGGCCTTGCTGGCTATTACCGAAGATTTGTTGAAAGATTCTCGGTAATTGCTTTACCACTCACAAAACTCCTAAGGAAAGGGGTGAAGTACTCATGGAATGAGGAACAAGAGAAAAGCTTTGAAGAATTGAAGAAACGACTCGTATCCTCCCCGATACTCACTCTCCCTTCTGGATCAGGAGGTTACCAAGTCTACAGTGATGCCTCAAAGAAAGGATTAGGTTGTGTGCTAATGCAACATGGGAAGGTTATCGCTTATGCCTCCCATCAGTTGAAGCCTTATGAAGTTAACTACCCTACACATGATTTAGAACTAGCAGCAGTCGTCTTTGCACTTAAGATTTGGCAACACTATCTGTATGGTGAGAGTTGTGACATCTTTACTGACCACAAGAACCTCAAGTACATATTCACGCAGAAGGAGCTAAATATGAGACAAAGAAGGTGGTTAGAACTTTTAAAAGATTACGATGTAAATATTCAATACCATCCAGGTAAAGCCAATGTTGTAGCTGACGCATTGAGCCGAAAGAATTCCGGGACTATATCTTGCTTACAAATTCAGCCTCATATTAGGAGGGATCTCGAAAGAATGAACATTTGGCTTCAGGTTAGTAAATCTGATGGATATCTAGCTAGAATGCAGATTGAACCTGACCTCATATCACGGATTAAAGATGCACAAAAGCAAGATGGAGAACTTTGGGCAATTGTGCAAAATCTTGAGGTGGGTAAGCAATCTGAATTTCGTATAGACCATCATGGGGTGATTTGGTGCGGTAAAAGACTTTGTGTACCCGATGACTCCACCCTTCGTGAGTCATTGTTAGCCGAAGCTCACAGCTCACCATTTTCAATTCACCCAGGATCTACCAAGATGTATCGAGACTTAAGACATAACTTCTGGTGGAATGGCATGAAGGAAGACGTTGCTCGATACGTAAGTAAATGCCTCACTTGCCAACAAGTGAAAATTGAACACAAACGAGCAAGCGGTCTGTTGCAGCCATTGGATATTCCCATATGGAAATGGGATGAGATCACAATGGATTTTGTTACCGGTTTGCCTAAGACATTCAAGAAGAATGATGTTGTATGGGTTGTTGTCGATAGATTGTCAAAGTCAGCACATTTTCTACCAATTCAGCAAGGATTTTCGGTTAATAAGTCATCCGAAATATTTCTTCAAGAAATTATTCGACTCCATGGCACACCATCTTCCATTGTTTCCGATAGAGACCCACGATTCACCTCACGATTTTGGAAAGGTTTTCAGGCAGCTTGGGGGATACGACTGAAGTTTAGTACGGCTTTCCATCCACAAACAGATGGGCAGTCAGAACGTACGATCCAAACCTTGGAAGACATGCTCCGAGCATGTGCACTTGAATGGTCTGGAAACTGGGATGAATATCTATGTCTTGTTGAGTTCGCTTACAACAATAGTTGGCAAGCAAGTATTGGCATGGCACCTTTTGAGCTTTTATACGGTCGGAAATGTCGAGCACCGATATGCTGGGATGAAGTTGGAGAAAAGATTATTGAAGGGCCAGAATTAGTTCAGATTACAAATGAAAAAGTCACTATGGCACGAGAAAAACTGAAAGAAGCTCAGAGCAGACAAAAGAGCTATGCAGATCAAGATAGACGACCACTCGAATTTAAAATTGGCGACCACGTTTTCTTAAAGGTAGCACCTTGGCGTGGCATTCGTAGATTTGGAATTAAAGGGAAGCTTAGTCCCCGTTTCATCGGTCCGTTTGAAATCCTTGAAAGAATTGGAGAAGTGTCATATCAACTGGCGTTACCGCCTCAACTCTCTCACGTTCATAACGTTTTTCATGTCTCCTCGTTAAGAGGATATAATTATCATCCACTTCATGTCATTAGTTATCCGTTACTTACAATTCACGAGGATTTGTCCTACGAAGAGGAGCCAGAAGCCATTTTAGATCGACAAGAAAGGGTTTTACGTAGGAAAGTAATTTCGTTTGTTAAAGTCCTCTGGAAAAATCACTCTGAACACGAAGCAACATGGTAATCTGAAGAATCAATTCGCTCTCTATACCCTAATCTATTCTCGTAATAGAATTTTAGTCGAGTAACGGTAAATCTTGCTCTTTGATATATGTTCATTTGTTTCTGTTTACGGTCATTTATGCTTTACCTTATGTGAATATATTTTAGTTATGACTAAGCATATCTATGTAGGAAATATCAGTACTAATAGTCACTCTAAGTATCTGTAAGTCTCTATTGACTTATCGTACGGTAAGATATTTTATTAAGATACGTTATAGAAGGACCATTAGGGCACATATATAAGGAAATTGACAAGTATAGTCATGACCTTAGTTATGAATTTCAGATACACATGTGTGGTTAGGAGATTCTGGTTAAATAAGTTAGTAACTCTGCTATGAAAATTTCGTTTCTGTTACTTATGCGATATGTTTGAAAAATTTCGAGGACGAAATTTCTTTTAAGGGGGTAATAGTTGTAATAACCCTAAATTTAAAAATCATTATTCTAGAAAATAAAAGAATAATAATTATATATATTTATATTATAATCCATCTTTCTGTATATCAACCAAAACTATTATTAGTATTTATAAATTACTCACTAGGAAACCCTAATTAAGACACCCAAGTGATTCTGCACCAACCCTAAAATTTTCAGAATTTTCAGAATCAGGATTAGGGCCCCTAAAACTCAGGGGGGGTATTCCCTACTTAACGATTATCTTAATAACTTGCGGACGAAGTTGAATTTAATGATTTCGTCGACTCAGCTAGCCTAGTCCCACACGTGGCAACCCTATACATAAAATAAGTTCTCTCGCGGGCCGCCTAAGGTTAGCTTAAAACTCACCCGGGCCGCCTAAGGGTCAAAATTCACCTATAAATAGAGGATGTTGGCACTTGATTCTGGGCACAAAAACGACGATCAAACTCCAAAATTTCGCTGAGTTATCGTCCGATTACTACCAAAAACACTAATTAAGTATAGCGGGGTGCTGCAGAACAGGGTAATAACTCGATCGCTATTACGATTCATTGTCCGATCGATCAATATATCCAATGGATGTTTAAGTGCTGCCCACATTAGGGTTATACTTTGTCATTCGTCATTAATTTGACGGATCATCGTTAATTCGATGGATAAAGTATTGTACTTTGTCGTTCGTCATTAATTTGATGGATCATCGTTAATTCGATGGATGAAGTATCGCACTTTGTCGTTCGTTGTGAGAATTTGATCTCGTGAGTTATCGTAAAGGCTGTATTAAGTTACTAACCTAGTTTGTGTGCATGTTATTTAAATTAGGTTAAAAGACTAATCAGTAGTCTAAACTCTGTCCGTATAAATCTGAAATATTATCACAAGGTAGCATCAATTTGGAATTATTAAGGTACGGATCCTTACCCCACTCTTTATTGCTTCATATTCAAATTGTTATAAACCATTAAATTCGTAAAATCCTCACGTCTTTGATTATCGATTCATTTTGACAGTCCGTTCGAATTCTATTCTAATCATTTGATTTAAGCTTTCATGTCATGCGATAGTATTATGTTAGTTGTACTCATTATCGCATGTTCCAATATATGTTCCGTTTTGTTATGAAAATAAGTTTTATAAGTTATGTGAATAAGACCATTTGTACTCTGATACCTTGAGTATCGCTTCTTGTGGAGTGTCCCACGAGCATGTTGTTGCGGCATCGACATCATGTGCTCCATCCGTGACGGAGAGATTAGTTCACGGCGTCTCTTAAGTACAAGTGTGGTACATAAGGCTATTAGGAGGCGTATGGATCGATCCTAGGATTTAAGTATAAGGAGGTGGATAACGGGTATGCCAATTCGCCATCTCATGTGATAATTATGCAGGAGTAGCTACCTGTGTATTGTCACATTTTAAGTTTGCTCATGGGTACATCCGTAAGATATGATTATGAAATTATGTTCTTGCATCGTATCATTTTCAGCGTTAATTGTTATTTGAGCCTAATATTCCGTACTGAGCATTCGGCTCATTCCGTAAAAAATTTTGTATATACAGGTCTGCATGTTACTTTGGGAGGGGAAAAGAGAGAAGAATAAAGTCTAGGAATAAATCTGAAGATATTAGTTAATAAAGTCGAATGTTTCCACTTGTATATTAACTTTAAGTTTCATTGTTATATGGTTGTATCCTTGTCAAATAAATAAATGGAATTATGACTTTTGTTTATGATACTACTGTTATTGTGACACGTCAGCCCTTCCGGGTTGGGGTGTTACAGCCAGGCAGCTGCCTGGCACCCCCCCATTGAACCAACCAGTTTATTCTATTATATCCATTTTAAATTACGCTTTTGTCTCTGTTTAAAATTTCCGTTTTGCCCCCAGCTCAAAATTAAATTACGCTTTCGTCCCCATCTCAAAATTACGATTTTGCCCTTAATTCAAAATTACGATTTTGCCTGCACTCCCCTATTGGACCAACCAGTTTATTATTTTATATCCATTTTAAAATTACGTTTTTGCCCC
This sequence comes from Helianthus tuberosus, assembly GCA_030545235.1. Lineage (NCBI taxonomy): Eukaryota > Viridiplantae > Streptophyta > Magnoliopsida > Asterales > Asteraceae > Helianthus > Helianthus tuberosus. The sequence continues at coordinate 197,326,715 of CM060418.1, forward strand.
TCTTTAAAATTACTGTTATGCCCCCAGCTCAAAATAAAATTACACTTTTGCCCCCAGCTTAAAATTACGATTTTCCCCTCGATTCAAAATAAACTTTTGGTTTTGCCCTCAGCTCAGAATTACCTTTTCGCCCCCAGTTCAAAATAAAATTTTGTTTTGCCCCCAGCTAAAAAATACGATTTTGCCCTCTGTTCAAAAATGTGATTTTTCCCCGTTTAAAAAAATTGTGATTTCGCCCTTAGTTTAAAATTACGTTTTTTCCCCCGTTAAAAATAAAATTATGCTTTCGCCCCACACTCAAAATTACAATTATGTCCTCCGTTCAAAATAAAATTGTGATTTTGCCTCTAGCTTAAAATTACGATTGTGCCCTTAGTTCAAATTTATATTACGTTGTTACCCCAAGTTCAAAATTACGAAATTGCCCCTGTGAAAATTTACAATTTTTCCCCTGGTTCAAATTTACAGTACATCACTTTAGCTTTTGGCAAATTACGATTTTACTCAACAAAAAAAAAATACAAGTTTCCTTAAGTTAAAAGTTACAATATTGCCATTGTTTTAGTTTTTTTTATCAAAACTATAAAAGTGTTTTGTTTTAATTGGTTGACTCGATTTAATTGTTTTCCGTGTCAATGAACTGCCTAACACTCGCTCATTATTCGGCCATGGCCCCGCAACGCGGGCGGGGTATTAACTAGTTCTAATACAAAAGCACATCTGATATACTACTAATAATAATAATAAAAAAAAAAAAAGTTGGGATCGGGATGTGACATAATACCACAAGTTCTATACAATCAGCTTTTCAGGATACTCTAAGTTGATGGATGTGTACATCCTTATGACAATTTGTTTGATTGACCTCATTACGGAAGTAGCATAGTTTTATAAAGGGTACGTTATTGGATTTTAATAATCCTAAGTTTCACATGTTGCCAATAATAATCTCAACTTTAAAAATTCTCTCCAACGATCCCAACTTATAAGATTTTGGCCCCCATTGATCCTTTTCTAACATAGGTGCACTTAAATCATTTAAGAAGTCTGTAGATGCATTTGAATCTATTGAGTAGGCCAAATTCATATATGTTAGAAAAGGATTAATGGGGGCCAAATTCTTAAAAGTTGGGATCATTGGAGGGAATTTTTAAAGTTGAGATTATTATCGACCAACAGGTGAAACTTATGATTATTAAAATCCAATAACCCTTTTTGGGGAGTGGCGGTGGTCACTAGTGATGAAATTCCATCACTCACAAACATTCAATCATGTTCTGCCATGTCAGCAAACACTATTCTATCACTCACAAGCATTCTTTAGTGGCGGTGGTCATCACTAGTGATGGGATTCCAATGTACAAGTATTAATACACAATGTACAAGTCATACACATACATTCAACAATTCTTCAACGCGTGATAAAATCCACGCGTTATAACTATCACTCGTTATAAACTATGGTGGCGGCAGTGTTCGCGATAGTTTCGCGAGTGATGGGCAGTACATAACGGACCACCCCCACTCCCCTTATAAATTAATCATCAGCCACAATGACTAATCTGATAGCACTGTGATTATCTGTAAACTCTAGAAGATGGTGCAAGTCGGCATCACAAGCAAGGAGTATCAGATCATTGTCTTCATCCATGTATTTTAAACTATGCCTTCTACTTTTTAACTTAATCCTTCGTGCAACTTCGTGTTCTAGTTCCAAAAGGCCCGCTGAAGCAGGGAATTGGAACTTTATCATATCTTCTTTAAAAGTTGCCTTCACTGTTACCATCTTTACATCTGAGACATTGGCCACGGTCTGCTTTGGGGATGCATGAACAAGACTAGATTCTCCAACACGCGAATACGGGACTATATTGTTTATTGTATTTTTGGGTTTTGCTGTGCTCTTACTAACAGCAGGGTGATCATCGTTATGCAATGCATTATTTCTCATTGAATTCTTGGCAGCTTCATCTACAGGTTTTCCAACGTGTTTCTCTACTCCCTCCATTGTAAGAGAGTCTATTTTAGGCTTTCTGCCTTGCTTTGAACGTATACTTTTTTCTGCAGCATCAGTAACGTTATCGCTCATTTTCTTCATACTCACATTGGGATAGAAAATCCTTTTGATGTTTTTGCTTGCACCAACGACGTTAGAGTGATGTCGTATAAACTCACCCCCATGGTTTTTTTGTTTGGGTTGCCATTGGTTCGATACGTTTGCAGAAGACTCGGCTTTATTAGCTATATTTACCATGATAGACTGAGAATCTGATGTAATTGCATCAAATTTGTAGTTGTTCATTGTTGTAACCGATGATATATGGATAGTATGAGGGTCTATACTTGATGATTTGCTTACTTCTGTAGGTGGTCCAACTACTTGTATACATGAGCTGTCACCCAGTTCAAATCCAGAAGCTATATCAATGTTCTGCTTCAATGTCTGCACCAAGTTCAGAACGCGTCCACTGTCTTTGATGCCTGGCGGTAGAAAGAACTCTAGCACACAGTCATCATTGGCTTTAACGCTATGCAAGAAGATTGCAAAGCAGCTGGACAACCCGTTCATGCGTGCATGGTGGACTAAAGGGTACTCTTCTTCATTGAGTTTGGTTACATCTCCACAAAAACATGAACCGCGGGATAACAGCACCTTGCCAACAAAGTCGTGGGAACTGTCCAAGTGTCGTTCTGTACATGCTTTCAAGAATGGCCACATGACCAAGTTTCGAATGTAAAAAGGTAGAGCGGCTCTTGACATGCAGACTTTCCCAATACATCTAGTGTCAAAACTACTACAGCTCTTCTCTATAACCTTTTCATGAGAAACAAAACTACTTTGTTGAGACACTTCCCATGTCTGAGCAAGAGGTAAACTGTGGATGTCACACACCTTCTTCAGAATACCATAGATCTTATCGGAATCATCTTGCCTGATGTCATTAGGAACCTGTACATAAAACACATCTCAGTGAAAAAGCATTCCAAGGCATATGAGGATTTAACAAAAACACAACTCACATTTAAAGAAGGACGATCAAATGGTTGTGGGGATCTCAGATCTACTGTCTGCAAATAATAATTTACAAATGAGGAAAGCTAAACAAGAGCACAACAGAAGATATGAATCTTGTAATATTGATATGTGAAACTGTTTTTAACCTTTCAGTTGTATTAAAAATTTCTATGATAATAGTTTTATTCTATATTATGCATCTATACACTAGTATTGTTATAATAGTTCCAATGTCTGCTCATAATTTTTGAGAAATTACAGGTCGGGTTCCAACCTTTTGTCACACTGCAACGCGTCTAGTCTCTAACAATAACTAATGTTAAAATGCAACTTACTATTCTACCCTTTAAATTAAGAAAAGTATTAAACCACACACCCCTCCCTCTCTTCCGTTCTGGTCATGGCGCCAACATTGATGAACAACACTTTTGAGAAGTGAAGTAGACGGTCCAAATAATGAAGCTTTGTCACAACATGCAACTGCAACACTGTCGAAGCACCACTTTCATGATCTTAGGAATAATTTTAACGGCGGTTAGCGTATAGACCAAATGCATAACATTGTTGTAAGCAGTTATGACCAAATCTATGATTTAAAAAGTTGGAATAAAATTGATAATATGAAGAGAAACTGTTCATGTGATAACTAAATTTTATATTACAGCCTTTATTCTACAAGGTTTTAAGAAATCGATACTGACGAGGTATGACCCGGATCGGCTAACCCGACCCGGTCATTACCTATTATTTTATTATAAATACTTAATTACACATGTTTATTCTAGAATGTTCTATTCTGCATGAATAAACCACGTAACTAAATCCCCAAACTTTTGGAAAGATCATGCAAATACCTAACTTATCGGAGTCAATCCTAAGTTAGGGGAAACCCTAATGGTAAACTATAAATAGAGGTAAACATCAAAGGTATGGATCATCTTGTTCTCGTTTACTCTCTCTCTCTACTTATACTTTCTTTCTCCCAAACCGAGACTTATTCTCACGCCGGAAGGAGGTTACTGGAATAACCTCATTCCTGTAACGAGTCCTAACGGTGTTTGGTTTTGCAGTTAGCTGTTCGGATCGCCAAAGAGTTGAAATCCTAGCCAGAGCTTACCCATAAGGTCAGTGTTTCTTCATTGGCGCCATCCATGGGACCTTTTGGTAACAACAGCAAAATTAAACCCAATGGCAAGCGATCAGAACAGAGCTATAACACCGAATCAGGCAATAATAACCAGCAACCCGTTCTTGGTAGCGAGTTATGTGGCCACTACTGTGCCAACCTCACCCGTTGTAACCAGGTCTCTTGACCTGGAGTTTGAAGCAGAAGCACCACCACCAGGATTCGCAAGCGCTTCTGCTACTCCCTCTGGGGCAATAGCAGTAGATCCTCTTTCATACACCTCCTGGCAATACGACCGGTGGTACCAACCACAGCAACCACCATTGCCCCCACCCCGGCGTCGCTAGCAAGTGCACAGACTATACGTCATAGCTCTATGCCCGTTATCACATCCGCGGGTCCAAGTCATGCTACACAGCAGATGAGCATGGCTAAATACTATCAGCCATCAGCCACATACGCTATGCCACCACTGTATACGGCGGCCCTTACAGCAGCTTTATCCACTCCGCCACATCAACCAGTTATCATGCCTGCCGGGATCATGAACGCCCCACTCACACCCGGGAATCAAGCTTACTTCCCGGGTTATTACTACGCACCCCCTTACGGGTACTTACCCCCGTACAATACACAAACGTACACACCACAGATGGCAGCACAGAGTTACGCTCAACAGTCACCATACGCGGCCTATATGCCGCCTTGGTGGACTTTCCCAACATCACAACCGGCTTACAGTCAATCCCCACCTACAGCGGAACCTATTTATGACAGAGGGGACCCGTCAAGACCTCGTTTCTCTTCGAACGGGGGGCCCATTTCCACGCCAAACATCACTTCAGCCCAGCCCCCTATTACTCAAGGCATAGTGCAAGGCGGAGTAACTCAACCAATACAACCTGTTAACGTAGAGGATGACGACCTCACTCGGCCGTATAAACCTGTGGATGCTACTTTCAGGTCTAAGTTTACAAGGAGAATAGCCGAGGCCCCAATTAAAGAAAAGCCCAAGATGCCTCAGACAGTGGGCAAGTACGATGGTTTAGGGGACCCTGATGATCATCTCAACTTGTTTAAGAGTGCCGGGGAGGTAGCCTACTGGCCCATGCCTCTTTGGTGCAAGATGTTTGTCCAAACGCTGGTAGGGTCAGCGCGAGTCTGGTGAGATAGTCTCCCTATTGGAGAAATTAACAGTTTCAAAGACCTCGAGTCCAAATTCACGTTGCAATTCAGCCAGCAAAGGTGACACACAAAAGACCGAAATGAACTCCTCCATATCCGTAGGCGCGACAACGAAACGGTGGAGAGTTTCATTGTTAGATTCAACAAGGAAAGCCTGGCAATCCCATGTACCACAAACGATCTGGCTTGCGGCGCTTTCCTACAAGGAGTAAACGATGACGAGTTACTAAGAACGCTCTATGGTAGGGATGGCGTGCCCTCCACCATAGACGAAATCCTGAGGATAGCCAAGGTGTACCTTACACAAGAAAAAACTATGGCAGCCAGTCACGCAGCCAACAGAAAGAAGGAAGCCTAGAAAAACCAAGGTGATAGGGAGCAGCGGAGCTCTAAGGGCAAAGGTAGAGGAGACAGGTACCAAAAAAGTGACAGATCAGACTCGTGGTATGACAGATCAAGGAGCTCGTATTCAAGAAACGAATCCTCCTCCAAACCAAGGTTTGATTACCCTAATTTGAGCAAAACGCCGGCAGAAATCCTGGCCTCCGAAAACCTAAAATTTAATCCTCCCAAGCCCTTGAAGGATACTCCTAACAAGGATACCAGTAAATACTGTGAATATCACAAGGGCAGCGGCCATGACACCAACGATTGCTTTCAGTTGAAGAAGCAAATTGAATACTTTGTAAAGGCGGGTAAGTTGGCTCACCTGGTTCGAGACATAAAGCAGGGTCCGCCCCCCAACAAAGAAGATGCTGACAAAGGGGCGGGAAAGAGACAACGAGAGCTGAATATGGTATACGCCGATAAAGGAAAGGGAGCGAAACGGCGAACCACGCGTGGAGGATTTACACCTCACCACTGACCCCCTAATCATATCCGCCGCCGTAGGCGACTATAATATGAGAAGAATCCTGGTAGACACCGGGAGTTCTGAAGACATAATCTATGAATACTGCTTTAACAGAATGCAACCAGAAGACAAAAAGTTACTAGAGTCAGTACATGCCCCCATTAAGGGGTTTACCGGAGAAAAGGTTGATCCGACCGGTCAAATCACCTTTCCAATAACATTTGGACACGCTCCCGGGAAAGGACCATACTCCTCACTTTTCTTGTGGTACGTGCTGAGTCTTACCACAACATAATCATCGGAAGGTTCACCCTGGGAAAATTAGACGTTGTGGTTTCCACGGCGCGTGGGTTCATGAAGTTCCCCACTCCGCGGGGGATTGCAACGGTATACCGAGACAAGCTGGGACTGGTCTTGGATACCAAGAGGTGCCGTCAAGGACCCACCGGTGCCATTGGCCCGGAAAGATGGGTTCTAAGCACACGCCACACGGAGCAAACAGTTACAATAGGAGACAGCCTCTCTCCTGAAGTTAAAAACGATTTAAAGCAATTGCTAAGGAGGAATACTGATATCTTCGCCTTTGAACACTCCGACATGACATGGATACCCCGAGATAAGGCAGAACACAAATTAGCCACGCTTCCAGGCATTAAGCCTGTCGCCCAGGGAAAGCGTAGTATGGCCCCTGATAGAAAGGCAGCGGTAGTAAAAGAAGTACGAAAGCTGGTCGAGGCGGGAATCCTCAGAGAAACCAAGTATCATACATGGGTATCAAACCCCGTGATGGTTAAAAAGCCAGATGACACGTGGCGGATGTGTATTGACTTCAAAGATCTAAACAAAGCCAGCCCTAAAGACGCCTATCCATTGCCCGAGATGGACTTCAAGGTTGACTCTCTGGTCCCATTTAGGTACAAGTGCTTTTTAGATGCCTACAAAGGTTACCACCAGATCAAAATGTCAAGGGAAGACGAAGAAAAAACGGCGTTTCACACCGATATAGGCATTTTCTGTTACATTAATGTTGCAGAAATCGGCCTAGGCGGCCGATTAATCGGCGCCTAGGCGCTAGGCGGTGAGTTACTGACTAATTTTTAGCTAGTCGGTCCAATTAGGCGGATATGGTCAAAATCGGTCTTAGGCGGTCAAAATCGGTCCCAGGCGGTCAAAATCGGACCAATCGGTCCATGTTTTACAGCCCATTAAACACAAAATTTGACCCATTTTTGAATCTGGCCCATTGTTTTACAGCCCAAATATTACTTATAAACCTATTTTAACATTTAATTTTAGGTATTTTAACATTTAACCCCCTCTATCTTTCACTAGTTTACATATGGTTCCTAAACTTTTAAATTTATTAATAAAAAGTATAAAGTTATCTCCTAAACTTGTAAATTTATTAATAAAAAGTTTAAAGTTATCTATATATATAAAAAAAATTGTAAAATTATACTTAAAAAGTCCAATCCGATTAATCCCTATTAATCCCGATTAATCCCTAGGCGGTACCTCACCGCCCGACTAGCGCCTAGCGCCTTCTACAACATTGACCAAAATGCCTTTTGGTCTACGAAACGCCGGGGCCACCTATCAGCGTCTCATGGACAAGGCTTTTGAGAAGCAAATAGGCAGAAACTTGGAAGTGTATGTCGACGATTTAGTGATCAAGAGCAGAGAGGAAAAACAAATGCTCGAAGACATCGAAGAAACCTTCCAAAAATTGAGGGAATACAATATCAAGCTCAACCCCAAGAAGTGTTCATTCGGGGTAGAAGAAGGCAAGTTTCTGGGGGTAGTAGTCACCCGGGACGGTTTTAAAGCTAACCCGGAAAAGGTAGCCGCGATAGCACGAATGCCCTCCCCCAGGACTTTAAAAGAGGCACAAGCATTGAATGGGGGTTTGGTAGCCATAAATCGATTTTTGGCAAGCCACGCCGAGAAATCTTTGCCGTTCATAAAAACGTTGAAAGACTGCCTTAACAAGAAAAATTTCAAATGGACCAACGAAGCAGAAGAGGCTTTGCAAGACATGAAGCGTTTCATTGAAAAGTTACCCATGTTAACAGCACCACACCCAGAGGAACTCCTAAAGATGTATGTGGCGGCAACTCACAACGCTGTTAGCGCGGTACTCATGGTAGAAAGAGATAGCAAGCAAACACCGAAATATTACATCAGCCGGGTATTGGCGGGACCGGAAACGCGGTACCCAACCCTTGAAAAGTTGGTGCTCTCTTTGGTCCACACTACGCGGCGTCTCCGAAGATACTTCCAAGGGCATCGTATGCAGGTCCTAACAAATTACCCTCTACAGCAAATCTTACACAAGCCGGAAATCTCTGGAAGATTGGCCAAGTGGGCGATTGAGTTGGGAGCCCTAGATATTGAATATCGAAAACGAACAGCAGTCAAGGAGCAAGTGATCGCCGATTTCTTAGCTGAGATCCCTGATGGAGAAGTGATACAAGACCCTGTGATCAAAGACATATTCGAGTCCAGCACAGCCAGGCAAACCTGGAAGTTATACACTGACGGGTCTTCTAGTGGAAAAGGATCTGGGGCGGGCCTCATGCTGATAAGTCCAGATGAAATTAGACTGATGTACGCCATACGTTTTGACTTTGAATGCTCCAACAATGAAGCGGAGTATGAAGCGCTACTCGCGGGTTTGAGAATGGCTGTAAGTGCAGTTCCTAATGGGTAACTGTGCTTTATCAGTTCTGGTCTACGGTCAACAAAGTCAAAGCCAAGTCAAAAATTCAGAAGCTTTATCAGTTCTGAGTTTATGATGTTAAACTCGGAATATGTTGATTATTATTGTTGTTTTGTTTGGTATCCCAGACAATATGTTTTGTCCGGGTTTAGTCCCTAGTTTATATATATGTGTGTGTGTGTGTGTGTGTGTGTGTGTGTGTGTGTGTGTGTGTGTGTGTGTGTGTTGTATACGGTAGATTAGAAAAACCCTTGAGAAAGCTTGGTGCACCTCTCATAAGATCCAACCATTCTCCATCAGTGTGTGAATTCTAGAGGAGACTATGTGTTAGTGAGAGAAAGCTTGGTTTAGATCACAGCTTGTAGATCTTAGTGATCTAAACCAGCTTGTAGATGATGTATACTCTTTTGGTTTGTAATCTGTGATGACTGATTCAATAATAAAGAGATTCATCTTCTACATATTTCTATCTTGTTCATATTTGATGTTTCGCATCTTGAATCAAGTGCAATGTTGATGTTCGTCATCGATCCGGTGCTTTAACAATGGCCCAGTCTATGGGAGCAACAAGAGTCGATGCGTATGTTGACTCTCTGTTAGTCAATAACCAGGTGAACGAGACCTATGAAGCTAAGGATGAAACAATGGCAAAATACTTAGCTAAAACCAAGGAACTCATAGCTTCTTTCGACAGCGTCACACTTAATCATGTCCATCGAGGAAAAAATCAAATAGTCGATGCCCTGAGCAAGTTAGCTACCTTAGGCATGGAAAAGGAAGTAAAGGTGGAAACGCTGCAAACACCCTCCATAGAACTCAGGGAAGTGTCCGCCGTCACAGCGGAAGAACCCTGCTGGTACACCCCCATTCTCAAATTCCTAACAAAGGGAGACCTACCCTCCGCCCAAGGCGAAGCTCAGAAGATACAAACTAAGGCCTTGCAGTATGAAGTGAACAACGGCGTGCTATACCGTAAGTCGTATCTGGGACCACTCTTGCAGTGTGTAACCCCAGCGGAAGCAAAATATCTGATCCCGGAAATACACGCTGGCATATGCGGCATTCACGCCGGAACCCTGGCAGTTGTGGCAAAAATCCAAAACACCGGATACTACTGGCTCGGGATGCACGAAGACGCGGTAGATGAACTCAGAAAATGTCACAGTTGTCAAAAGTTTGCTCCTCAAACGCTCCGCCCTAAAAAAAATTTAATTCCTGTTACGGTGCCCTGGCCTTTTCAGAAATGGGCAGTTGATATCATGGGGCCATTCCCGCTGGCTCCCGGGAAGCTAAAGTACCTCATTGTGGTGATTGATTATTTCCCCAAGTGGGTTGAAGCAAAACCCTTGGCTAAAATAACTGCTGAGAACGCCAAAAAATTCCTATGGGAAGACATAGTGTGCCTGTTTGGATTGCCGCTATGCCTGGTAAGTGACAATGGGAGACAATTTACAGATAGAGTCTTACAAGATTGGTGTGCAGAGCTTCAGATTCAACAAATCTTTACATCGGTTGCACATCCCCAGGGAAACGGCCAAGTAGAGCAGGCACATAGGAGTTTGCTTGATGGAATCAAAAGAAGGTTAGGCTATGAAGAAAGCTCTTGGGTGGAAGAATTTCCGAATGTCCTTTGGGCACATCGAACCATGCCCAAAACAAGCAACAATGAAACCCCCTTTAGCCTAACCTATGGCGCGGAAGCAATGATACCCGCTGAGGTTGGATTACCGTCGCTAAGGCACCTTACTACTAATGATGACAATGACAGGCTCCTAAGGGAAGGCCTCGACCTCCTGAAAGAACGGCGCGAGGCAGCTGCCATCAGTGAGGCAAAGTACAAGAAACCTTTGGAGAAATACTACAACCAGCGCGTGGCTCAGCATACTTTCAAGGAAGGCGAGTACGTCATGCGCGGCAATGAGGCCAGTAGAGCGGAGCCCTTAGGCAAACTGGGACCCAACTGGTAAGGTCCCTATATCGTCCAAGAAGACTTAGGTAAAGGGGCTTACCGCCTATCTAGGCTCGATGGCACAGCGGTTCCACGCACTTGGAACGTCGCTTAGTTAAAGAAATGTTACATGTAGACTCCCGCCGCTAATGGCGGGTTCTGTTATTTTTCTTTTATGAACAATTGTAATTCATCTCTAATGATGTCTCTAAGTGGTTGAGTTAATAAAAGTTATTTCTTTATTATTCTCTCCAATTACTTACATGCACAATATCAACTACCATCGCATTTTTACTGCACTTTACGGTATACAAAATTACCATCGTATTTAAACTGCACATAACGGTAAAAAGTAGACAAAATTGCAGAAAACAACCTTTATGTTTGCCCCAAACTGCACTTTATACCTTTCACTATGAAATCTGCAAAAACCAACCTTTATGTTCATGTTTTGCTACAGGTTCAACCTTTAACACAAACGACGTTTATTTTTCTGGTTAAGTTACCTCACATGCTTTGCATGTGAGGGCTTTTTGGTCATTTCAATTTTGTCTTTTTATTACTAAATTAAATTAAAATTAATGTAGCCCCACCATCTCCATCATCTTGCCTTGCCTGCAACATCAATATTTCATCATCTTCTTCTCTCTGCATCCATACATCCCAAAAACCCAATTGCTCTAATCCCAAAAACTTGGTATAGAATTACTACTGCAACTATCTCGAGGTTCCTGATCAACGGGTTGTTCAGAACTTTGTGATCCTAGAGAATCCCTCCGGTTCGTGGGTTTAGCCTCTTTAAGTAAATGGTCCAAACTATTTCTTACAGTTGACCTTTTAGTATTTGACCATGGTTTCGGTTTTTGAATCCGTACATTTTTACTCCTTTTGTTATCTGATATCTGGCTAGATGGTGTTACTACGTGTTCAGAGGCGGTTACATGACCTTTTGTTGATGTTTCTGGGGACTCGACTTCTTTATGCATTGATGATGACTTCTTTTTTTTTTACATTTGACGGCCGGTTTCAAGTTCCAGCTCATTGTGTTCATTAAGCGTGTTGCAATATAAGTTTTCTGATAGATTCGAAATGGAACGAGTCAACTCAGTGCCTACGACTTTCACTTCTTTGTTGCATTCAATGTTTCCAATCTCTGATGGATCTGGTGAGTCAAGCATATATGTGACGGAAAGCTCGGTTCCACATTCTGACCCACCGTTTCGACTATGACCCAATTTTATGCTTTTGTAAACTGGTGGTCCCACATATTCAACAGAAACACTTTTATCCGCAGGAGAATCCACCATGTGTTCTTGATTTGAAGAATTAATGGAAGTCAACGACTTGTTCGTAGAAGTCAACTCCTCGAATCTTGAATGGGCCGCAATGAATGCCGAATTACTCGGCTTTCTTGATCCAGTGATTTGATTAGGGCAATTGGGTTTTTGGATGTTTGGATGCAGAGAGAAGAAGATGATGAAATATTGATGTTGATGATGGAGATTGTGGGGCTACATTAATTTTAATTTAATTTAGTAATAAAAATCCAAATTTGAAATGACCAAAACGCCCTCACATGCAAAGCATGTGAGGTAACTTAACCAGAAAAATAAACGTCGTTTGTGTTAAAGGTTGAACCTGTAGCAAAACATGAACATAAAGGTTGGTTTTTGCCGATTTCATAGTGAAAGGTATAAAGTGCAGTTTGGGGCAAACATAAAGGTTGTTTTCTGCAATTTTGTCTAAAAAGTATCCTTGACACGAAATATTTTTCATACATAAGTCAAAGGATCAAAACCATAAAGCGCTAAGAGTGGGTATCTTGGTAATAGATACATTAACCGCTACAAAAAAATATGTATTTTGGTAATAAATACATACAGCTATCTTACAAAAACCAAGTACTTGTCCCTGTTGCTAAACACCGACATATGGGAACCAAAAAAAACGAACATGTTCTAAACATCTAATCATTGGAAAGCATTGCCCTCACCTCTGCAGGGGTGTACAATGCTTCACCGTAGTATTCCAAAGAATGAGGATCGACGATCAGGTCGTCGACATTCACCTCATCTATCGAAAAAGCTAACACCCTCCGATCATCAACCAAGCTTGTACAGCGACGGCCACTACGGCGTCGTTCATACACCATTCTACAGCGTTTAACATGATCAGGGGGAAAAGCTTGCATCAGAATATCAGCTGATAGAGGAACCACTCCTGTTTCAGTTTTCGAATGGCCCTCGTTTTCGATACTTTTGCAAGACTGGCATACCCGGGGCACAGTATCACCAGAGTTTATCTCCCTACCTCTGATCATCTCTTTCGTTACCGGAATTTGAAGATGAATCAGAGCATCATCTGCATCCAAACGACGAAGTACAACGGAAATTTTCTGCTTATGGCATTTTCTCCCCATTCTTTCAATTACCAAATTTGAAAAAACTTGACTTAATTTATACAAGTCTAAGGGGTCTGACAGTAATGACGATAGAAAAATTAATAAAAAGTCATCATTACACGTTAAATCGCCACACTTAAGCAAGCGACGGCGCCATTCATCGTGATATTAGAATTAAATGTCTGACAAAAAATCAAGTGCGTACACGCACCCCAAACAAAACAGTGTTTTAACAAAATATCTAAGGAACAGTGTACATTACAAGCAAAATAAAAACACTCATACCTCATCAGACTCCTCCGCCACGTCCAGCATCTGGCGTAGGGAGTCCACGCCGTCTTCAGCCACCTTGTTTGTCAGCTCAGCATACGCGGGCAGCGGATCATTACACGCCGCTTCAAGAGCATCTGCCATCTCTGCCTGCAATTTGCCTATGTTCTCTTGGAACGCGGGAGTAATCTTATCAGTGCGTTGTCAATCAAAGTAACCATGGTAAACTCCATCATGGTGCCCTGATTGATATGTAGCAGCAGATAGGCGATCCAAAAGAGTCACAAAGGACTCTGACTGGCGTAGATACTCAAATGCCCCAACCAGACCATTGGTTATCAACTAATTCCTGTCACCCTGTAGACCAGCCAGGCGGCTGGTCAGGCTATCCACCACGGCGTTAGATTGGTCTAGTGCATTTTCCGCCTCTTTAAGGCGCGCCTGGTGGGTGGAGGCAGAGTGTACAAGTTGGTTCTTTTCGGAGACAAGGGAGTCACATACTTGCTGAAGTTTCCTAAGTTGTTCCTCCATCTCATCCAACTCAGCTTGTTTGGCTCGGACCTTGGCATTGGACGCCTCTAGCTCCATAGTTAAACCTTGGTACCGCTCCTGTACCTGAGACACAAAATGAGTGTCAACACGGAACTTTTCCATCTTAGCAGATAGCTCAGATCTCACCTTTTGAGTTTCAGAAACAGCCTTACGTTCCAACTCCTCTTGAACATTTTTAGCATGGGCAAGGACTTGATCTTTCTCCGTTGTATCGAGGGCCCACAATATTCTCTCTTCAGCAAGATGAGCTGTCACACGCTTCAGGTCGTCCTTCGCTTTGTTCTTCTCAGAAACAAACCTACTCTCCCTCAGAACAGCAACTTGAAGTTGACTTTCCAAGCGGTACTTTTCGTCCATCAACTCCTGAATAGCAACCCGCGCCTGGCGGAGCTCATTGTTGTCATGCATCCACCGACATCGGATTTCTACTAGCTTTCGGGGCTGACTGACAGCGTCCACCATTGTGGCATTCATCAAATTTTCATTGTTCAACCCCTCTACATAGGCTGACTCAGCCGGGGGATATGCCCGTTCAACCCAGTGATTAACCACTGGAGGGAAAATCAACCTTGACGATTCCGCTATTTTCCACTTCGGTTGATAGCGCTGGTCCTGAGCTTTTGTATCCCAACAAATGGTGGGCAGGTAAAGATCATCGCCCAAACGAGCTCCATCATCAACAAATCCGCTACTTGACTCCCCAGCATCGGTGACGGCTGTATCTCTTGCACTGGTTGCCTCATAAGCAGCAGACGCTATAGGCATCTCCTTCTCAGATGCAGAAAAAACACCAATAGGAGAGTCTAACAAGGACGTGGGAGTGACACTTGAAGATAGCGGTGTAGAAACTAGACTGGTTGTCACAGCCACAGCAGATGTGAACACATGAGGCGGCACTCGCCTGCGATATAAGTTCTGAAAGGCTTGGTCCGCTTGTAGCGGAAGGCAGAACATCCACATATGTTAACGGCATAGAAGTCACACCCTCAACTTGGACCTCAGAAATAGAACCTGTGTCAAATCAGGTGTTCAGCACAACAATATAAAAATTCCACACTTACACCCACAAATAAGGCATGGGCAGCTTGAATCTCTTGAAAAGCAGTCAAGGGAGGAACAACCCTGCGTTTTTTCAGCGTGTGGGTTGGACTCACCAACTCAGTAGCAGCGGATGTAGTAGCGACGCCCCATGTGGGCACAGAAACGCTAACCGCAGCAGCGGAAGTAGCGGCCCCCGCAGCCATGTATTTTCTCCCGGTGACCTTCACCCGGATTAGTTTTTTCGCCTCTACAGCAGAAACACCACTTCCCACGCTGGGGGGAGGCTGGGAAATATAAGCAGCGGGATCCGCCGTCACAGCAGGCAGCAAAAACTGTTCAAGGTGGACCTTGAACACATCAGGTTCTTGATCCCCAATCACATGGTCCGCAGCCCTTAAAGCAGCATTCCGAGGAGGATCAACAAAGTCAAACAAACTCCGTTTACCTGTTTGACATTTACACACGTTACTACAAGTACAATTAGGACAGTAAATTCAAGGAAAAGAGCCACATAATTTCATCATCCCTTTGGAAGGAAGGATACAATCTGATGTCACGCCATATCAAGCTCATCCCCGCCATCACCAGGGCTCCCTCCGGGATCACTGTGCACTTGGAGGGACATTGACTCAGCCTTTTAAACAGAGCATTCTGCACATAGGCATCAGCAGGGGGACCTTCATCCTTGAACTTATCCTTGGCTCCCATTTCCCTCCACTGCATTCCCCCAGGGATGACAATGGCATTGATATAGAACTTTTTCTTCCATTCTTTATCCCTTGAACTGGTAGGGATGTCCCTCAAACAAGACACATCGATGTCTCGCCTATCAAAGGTGAAAAGGGGGGATTTCTAAACAAGAACGAAAAAAGCCCTAAAAACGGTAAGTTCAGGGATATGACCCAGGGCTAGACAAGCAAATTCAAACTATCGAAGTTTGACCAGCTCTAACGGATGCAGTTGGGAGATGTGAATGGGATAATGATCAAGAACAGACTTACACAACTTGGTGATTGGCAACCGAAAATTGCAGAATTTGAACAAATCACTAAACAAAGTGATTTTGCCCTCTTTTAACGGAAACGTCGTATCTGTCTTTGACGGCAGTACTGGATTCCACTCTGCCCTAATGCCGTACTCTTGAACAAGATTGTTGAAAGATACAAGCCCCCATTCGACATATAGGGTATCAGAACCTGCCTGGGCAGAAGAAGAAAACTCGCCAGCTTTGGAAGCCATTTTTGGAATCACGAAGTCGAAGAAGAGAGTGCTTGTGAACAAAGATGGAAATGGAATCCAAAACCCTAAACGGGGAACCTATTTATAAGGGCTTCCAACCTTTCGAACGGGAACACGTGTCAAGACAGGGGAGATACAACTGTCATCCTAATGATGACTTAACTGTCACATCCTCTCCCATCGCCGCCATTTTTCAAAAAAGTAATGGTACCCCCCTCGAGAAATTTACACTCACAGGGGGGATTTTGACTTTTTTCTTTTTTAGTCCGATTTCATGAACATCATTTCATAGCTTCGGATTGGGGGGACATGACGAGGTATGACCCGGATCGGCTAACCCGACCCGGTCATTACCTATTATTTTATTATAAATACTTAATTACACATGTTTATTCTAGAATGTTCTATTCTGCATGGATAAACCACGTAACTAAATCCCCAAACTTTTGGGAAGATCATGCAAATCCCTAACTTATCGGAGCTCATCCTAAGTTAATAGTAAACTACAAATAAAGGTAAACATCAAAGGTATGGATCATCTTGTTCTCGTTTACTCTCTCTCTCTCTCTACTTATACTTTCTTTCTCCCAAACCGAGACTTATTCTCACGCCGAAGGGTGGTTACAGAAATAACCCCATTCCTGTAACGAGTCCTAACGGTGTTTGGTTTTGCAGTTAGTTGTTCGGATCACCAAAGAGTTGAAATCCTAGCCGGAGCTTACCCATAAGGTCAGTGTTTCTTCAGATACCTTGTTCGTGTTTTAGTTTTATTTAAACCTAGTTTTTGAATTAAATTTTCAACAAATTCTAACACACAGTTGTCTCGCAATGATTCTACCTGAAGTAGAAGGACCAAACACACACAAACACAAACACTAATGATTAAGAATGAGATATATATATATATCATCAAAATTGGGAGGAAAGATGGAAACCTCAAGAGCATTATGAACTTGTTGAACCTCATAAGCATAACTTAGATACTTTGAAGAAGTCAAGAGCTCAAGCACACCAACACATAACTGCGTATTTGAATCAAAAACTGGTAAAGCCAAATATCCATGGAGATTGCAACTAATCGCAACTTCTTGTTGTGGAAAATGTTTTGGGGTGCAATTATCCAAATCCGAAGTCCACTCTGGCAATCCTAGTCCGAATACTCGAGTTGCAGGACTACCGTCCCCTTCTTCATGATCTTTATGCACAGTAAAAGATCTTCCCTCAGAATCCTTTCGATACGAACTAAGCCCTACATCAATTACACCAAAACCAAATGGTTGATCTATAGTTGAAAGCAATCGTTGCTTCCCATACTCATGAGGCGACCAAAATTGAACCAGAACGTGTTCCTCCCGGAAACTTAAGAGCTTAAGTGCAGCTATTATCTTGTCCTGCTTTTTCTGGTAAGTTGGGCCAACTTTGTTAGTTACCAGCTCTAAATCCTGTATATTCTGATGATCAGCGTCAACTTTGTCAGCTCTGAGCTCCAAATCTATATAGTTTAGACGTCGTAAATATTAGTAGAAAATATTATTATGTTTAATATTTAGCCTTGATTGTAATCTTTATATTTAGAGATTATTGTGATTGATTGAGTCTGTATGGAGATCCACAATTGTAGGGATTGTTTAGCAAGGATCGTCCATATAAGGCATCTTTCTTTTGTTTTGCTGGTAAAGGAAATTCAATGGTGATCCATAATCTTTCAGTAAATTATGAAGAACAATCAAGAAAAAGTATGCTTAAATAACTTGTTTTACAATTTATTAAAAAGTGCCAAAATCAGCAAGACATACCAGTGATTCTGTGATCTCCATCTCCAAAAACCCGAAGTGGGGTCAAGTATCTCGACTGATCACCGGAAAACGCAAGTCTCCTTGGTTCTGAAGAGATCTCCCCCCTTAGCATATCTGTCATCCGAGCCATACCGAATCCTGAACTGGTGATTAGAGGGTGCAGAATTAACTGGATGAAATTTCAAACGTGTGTGGATCTCTATGAGAGATGCTTTTTCCAGCACGGAACAAGAAGTTGTAATTTATCAGGCAAGTACATGGTGGGGTTCAATTGGTTGTCACTTGCCATGAGCTGAATAATTTCTTTATCTTTAAGTTGAAGTTATCTACACCTTTTATTCTTCTTTTATTTCTTTAAGTTGAAGTGATCTACACCTAATATTCTTCTTTTATTTATTTCATCTATGAATTTAGTGATATACTTGTTATCTAAACCGGCCTAGTTTCCTGAACCCTTTCACATGAACAAAAGGTTCAGTGGTCCACACCTACAGCGCTATTTATGCTACGTCATCAATTCATATACAGATTTAATAATGAACCCTATGTATATATTAACGGACGCACAAGTTTCCTGAACCCTTCGTATGAACTAAATTGTTAAAAGATATGAAAAGAAAATATACAAAGGATCTGTAAATCACCGTTTACGTGTCATACTTTTCCATTCACATGTGTTACTTTTTTAATTAATTTATTTAAAACTGGTGGGTTTGCTGTTCGTTTTGGAGCCGAGGGTCTTGTTAGGGTCAGAACACGAATCACACGAACACTAGAACAATCTGTAGCAAGCACACACACTCTAAATCACAAGAACAAGAACACAAGATTTATAGTGGTTCGGTCTAATCTGACCTACATCCACACTCCACAACTAGTTCTTCTTTGTATTAGGTGCTCAAAAAGTTACAGTAATGAATGAGAAGTATTTATAGGGGATACAATTAGGGTTGTTGACTTTAAGCTACAGTGACAAATAAAACCTCTCTTCTGGACATAAAACTTCACAACCCATATCAGTTGCTACAACCCAGACGAGTTATCTGGGCATCTGGGTTATCAGTTGCTTCTGAGGCATAACCCAGACAAGTTAACTTGGTCATCTGGGTTATCAGTAGCTTTGACACTCTTTAGTCAAATCCTCCATAACCCAACAATCTCCCACTTGGAGGCTTTGACAACTTCAAACTGCACTCCATGTAACTTCATATTCATAAGTACCTCTGTAAACTCTTCATCTTTACTAGTTGTGGGCTGCCTTCTCATCAATTAACCTGAAGGCTCGTTAAAGCTCTCACTGAGCTTCAACTCATCAGTCACTACTCGTGACTCGTTCTCTGTCCCTATCGGCTCCCACTGACACGAATTGCCCAATCCTGGAACATTCTGAGAACAAACACTCTCCGAATAAAGCAGATAATCAACTGGAGAGACTTTGACAGACTTTGACAGCTAGAATACTGGTTCTCTTAACCCACTGTCGTCTGGTAGCTCTGACTGAAGCACAACCCGTGCTCCCACTGCCACGAATGCCCCTGACTGGTTTTACTGAACCTTTTCTAGCACGTTCAACCTGAATCTGACCTGTGACTCTGGGTTTGCCATCTGCAAAGCAAACCTTCTTATGCCCACGAAATTCTGTGAACCGGATCTTGGTCTTCTTCTGAACTGGGATAACCTCTCCCTCAGGTGGTACACTGACCATGTACAATGAGCCTCTCTTCTTGCCACGTGCAACTACTAAATTTCCCTTGATTACCTTCCACTGTCCACTACCGAACTTAATCTCGTGACCCTGATCATCCAGCTGCCCGACTGAAATAAGCATTTTCTTTAAGCCTGGAATAACTCTCATATCTCTTAAAGTCCACGTAGATCTGACTGTAGTAACTAAGTTAATATCACCCATGCCTGTGACATCTAAGACGTCATCATTTCCAAGTCGTACCTTGCCAAAATCCCCAATTTTAAAATTCCTTAATGCTTCACTGCTGTGGGTAGCATGAAATGAAGCACCTGAATCCATAACCCAGGAATCCACACTGCTCTCCATATTAAAGATCAAAACTTCATCATCTGAATGGTCTACTACAGCATTAACTTCTTTCTTGTCGTTTGGACATTGATTCCTGAAATGTCCAACCTCTTTACAGTTCCAACAGGTCACATCATTTCGAGCCCTTGACTAACTCATCTTTTTGTTCTTGCTGCTACTTCATCTGTTATTCTTCCTTCCTCTGTCAGCATGCATTAAATCACCCGATGATCCACTGTAATTTCTTCTTCTGACATCTTCGCCTAGAATAAGATCCCGCATTTTCACAAACGTAAACTTGCTCGTATCTGTAGAGCTCGTAACAGCAGTTACGGTTCCGGACCAACTATCGGGTAATGAGGACAATAGCAATAGGGCTTGAACCTCATCATCAAACCTGATGTTCACAGACACCAACCGAATCGAGTTTAAGTTATTGATGTGCGCTATAACTGAATCACCTTCCCTCATCCTGGTATTCACAAGCTCTTGAATAAGATAAACCTTGTTCGCTACAGAAGGCTTCTCATACATATTCGATAATGCTGCCATCATTCCTCTAGCTGAGGTCTCCTTCTGGATGTTGAATACAACATTCTCCGATAGAGAAAGCGTTATCAATGCTCTGGCTTTCTTATCCATCCTATCCCAATCTGCTTGTGGCATTTTTTCTAGCCTTTCATCCTCGAGCACTACATCTAAGTCCTTCTAAAAAAGTAATGCTTCAATCTGCATTTTCCACCAACCAAACTTTTTCCTGTCAAACTTTTCGATTTGCACCTTCCCGTCTTCTGCCATGATAACACAAGCACGACTAAATGAAACTGAAATCGAAATAAGCTGTAATCAACACTGAAACAAATAGAAACAGAAAACACCTGATTCACATTTCTTTGATCTTCAAACAGACGGAATAAACACCTGCTGGTTCACTGGTAGAAAAAAAAACTAATCTTGACAAAGGTTGAGGGGTCTTTTTTGCAAATAAGGGAAACTTGATTCCCTTAAAAGGAACACAAAAAAAAAAAGAACGCCTGGTTCTTCTTCTTCCCCTGGACGCACCCTGCTCCACACCTTCACAAAATTCAGTCACCAATGTGCAAAATCAAAGTCCTAATCTTCGATTTTGGAACCCTAGATGCAATATCTAGCAACAATGGTCTTCAATTTTGTAATTCTATGTGGCGGCGGCTACTGGGTTATCGAAACCCTAGTCGCAATCTGCAGCAGAGTCTTCAATCGGAGCCCTAATCGGAGTTAGGAACTAACGGCGGTGGTGGCGGTTGTGCTAGCGGCGGCTGGTTCAGAAACCCTAGACGCTATGTCTGTGACTGTGACTGAAACCCGAAACCACGGCATGTTCTTCGACAGGTAAGTGTTCTTCTTCACCTCTTACCTAGTTTGTGTGAATCGATCAAGAGCCTGATCTCTGATACCAGTTGTTAGGGTCAGAACACGAATCACACGAACACTAGAACAATCTGCAGCAAGCACACACACTCACACACTCTAAATCACAAGAAAAAGAACACAAGATTTATAGTGGTTCGGTCTAATCTAACCTACATCCACTCTCCACAACTAGTTCTTCTTTGTGTTAGGTGCTCAAAAAGTTACAGTACATGAATGAGAAGTATTTATAGGGGATACAATTAGGGTTGTTGACTTTAAGCTACAGTGACAAATAAAACCTCTCATCTGGACAAAAAACTTCACAACCCATATCAGTTGCCACAACCCAGACGAGTTATCTAGGCATCTGGGTTATCAGTTGTTTCTGAGGCATAACCCAGACAAGTTAACTTGGTCATCAGGGTTATCAGTAGCTTTGACACTCTTTAGTCAAATCCTCCACAACCCAACAGGTCTCTTCTGAAAGCAGCCTCTCTGTCCCTAGGGATAGAGGCAAGGTCTGTCTAGATCCCACCCTCCCCAGACCCTATGAGTAGCTTTGTTATTTGTGTAATTTACTGGATATGGTTGTTTGTTGTATTTAAAACTAGTGGGTTGACTATTGCGATCCGACAGAGGTTTTGTACATGTACATTTGCAATTTGACCTGTGACCGTCCCTAAGAATCCCCGAGTATTAGGCCCTGAGTGAGTATAAAAAATGCGTCCCTAATATATAATTGCACCCTTGAAATTTGCAGCCTCCCTACTTCATTGGGTCGCTCACCTCATGTGTTGTCAATGGGCCAACCCTCGTGAACCCATTTTTTGATGAATTTCGTTATTGTAATTAGAGGTGCACAAATCGGGTTCTTTTAATAACCGGTTTCGGGTATGAATCTCGGTTCGGGTATTGTAAAATCGAGTGCTTTGGGAGAAATCGAGTAGGGTTCGAGTATGGATAGGGAGGAGAAAAACCATACCCTACATACTTGGGTAGGGTATTATCGGGTTCAGATATAACTAAGTATTGGAACCGAGTATGGATACAGATATTAATACCCAGTTTTAGGGGTAATGGATTTTAATAATCCCAAGTTTCACTAATTGGCCGGTAATAATCCCAACTTCAAAAATTGCCTACAACAGTCCCAACTTGTAAGATTTTGGCCACCAATGATCCTTGACTAACTGGGTTAATACCTTGTTGGGCTGGTGACCTGCAACTTATTCCGGCGACCCGTTTTACCCCTGAAACCACCAAACGAGACCACCACCAATCATCTCCGACCTCCTGTAATCTTCTCCGCTTCTCAAAAGTTTAAAATTTCCACCATCTACGCAACTCCGGTGACCTGCAACTTATTCCGACGACCTTCTTTACCCCTGAAACCACCAAAGGAGACCACCACTTGTCATCTCCAACCTCTAGTGACCTTCTCCGCCGCTCAAAACTTCAAAAAACTAACTGGGTTATAACCCAGTTAGACAAGGATCATTGGTGGCCAAAATCTTACAAGTTGGGACTGTTGTAGGCAATTTTTGAAGTTGGGATTATTACCGGCCAATTAGTGAAACTTGGGGTTATTAAAATCCAATACCCCCCAGTTTTAAAAAATAAGTTTTTTCTCAATTATTTACATTCTACACAAAATTAAATTCGTTTAAAAATTAATTTTGGTTTGTAATTTGTAAAAATAATTATAATAAATTATAATAACATAAATTCAATCAATTACAAATTATTTACATATGTATTTTTAAAAAACCTTAAATATAAAAGTTGTAAAGTAAAAATAAAATATACTTCAGATATCGGGGGTACCCAAGCAGGTATTAGAAACCCGTTATCAGGTAGGTATAATCAGTTATGGGTATATGAAATCACCAGTTTCGGGTTATTTTTGGTAAAAATTGGATACAGGTATTGGGACTCAAAACTTATATCCTACGATAGAGTCGGGTTCTGTTACGGGTATAAAAGCATTCACACCGACACCTAGATTCAATCACCAATTGCCTCTACTATGACACAACACCATAGGCGCCGTCTTCAGCCGCCCAAAATAGCAGATATATCATATATTTGACTCAGTGAAACACCTAGTGATATATTTGACCCGCGAAGCCATTTTGGGTGATCAGTCCATTATTGGTGGATCATAATCAAGGCACACTTTGAGAGGTTTATAAAGTTACTTTTTCCATATTGGTGGTGGATCAGAAACAAGGCACACTTTTGAGAGATTTCCCACTTGGCAACACATAATCCGTGCAAACTTTATTCACGTAATGGCGTGTTAATCGGTGTACCTTGTTATCTGCAACTTCTGTATCGGATTTTGCTTATTTGATCGATGGATTACTTCTTTTGGTCACTTATGCGGACTGCATTATATGATATCAAGAACTGGACATGTTCCGTTGACCGTGGCGGATCTAGAAGAAAAATTCAAGTGTATCCCAGTTTTTTTACCATACATTCATAAAATGGATAATTTTTTACCGCATATTCAAGGATATTTTGCACTTCACCAAGAAAGTTGAGGGGTAGCCCGTGCACCCCTGGGATACACATAGATCCACCCCTCTCAATTGACACGTCTATCAAGATGAAGTGCCCAATAAATGTATCTATGTTATCCTGGGCAACAACCCACTCTACATAACAAAAAAAGAAGAAAAACAACCCACTCTACATTTAATAAAAAAAAAAGAAGAAAAAGGATGTTATCACACCATGTGTTCAACAAAACACATTCTGATGAACTTTCCCCCTTTTAAACTTGACTCAGCCATGCAAAACCGGAGGTCTTCATTACTTGAAATTGGAAGACGGTTACCTTCGGTGTCATAATACTCGACACGGAAGTTTTGGTGTTCAAATTCCGGAAATCTCTTTTTGACTTCACTGTGCAGGTCTGTGATATCAGCTAAAAGGGGCAGCGTAAACTTGATCAAATAACCATCGTATTTAACTTTTATCGTCTTCCCCATATAACCGGATTTTAAGCCCTCATCCTGCAACAGATTAAAGCAGAAAAAAGATAAATCATGACACTTCATGTAACATGGCTTTCTGTTACCATTCAAATTAGCATTTTGTGCACCATAAAGACACAAGAAAAGTTCAAAACCTGATATCAGGAACAGATTTCTTAAATAAAACGGTAGTTGGTTATTACTCCTTAAACAACACATGATCCAAACACGGAATAGAGTTAAGTAGATTAACTTGCAATCAAAAGTTTCACTTGAGTTTTTAATGAATTTTAAGATACATCATGGGTACATTATTAAATAAAACATCTACACGAATTTTAAATATGGAACTAGCGCCAACTGAAATTTTATATTTTCACAGAAAATGACAACTGCAGTTTCTGCTGAGTGATTTGTACTTCTTACACAGTAAAATGAATGCTACAAGGAATAAGGATACATATGAAAAATATACATAGTGGAACTTTGGGTCACATTACTACCGACTACCAAAGAGAAATTCACAAATATCATGCATAAGAGTATAACTAGTGGCGACATTTGACACATCTGCATGTAAATGAGTTGATTTGAGTTATTTCATATCTCAGAGATATAGGTAAAAGTTAAAAAGTAATTAAAAGGGAAACTGTGATAGGGGTCATGAATTGAGTAAAATGATCTAAAGGCACCATATATGTGTTTAAATTTTAGGTAGTGCTTGGTACACAGGAATGAGAGGCGAAACGAAATGGACTACTGCGAGGGAATGAAAAAAAAATGTGTTTGGTTAGTCAAGGAAATGGAATCACTCATTACATAAGTCATTCTATTCCCACAAACTCATTCCATTCACATTGTTTTTCTCATTCCATTCCCCCTCTCATCCTTCATCACCAACACCGCCCACCACCGCCGCCGCCACCGCCCGCCACCACCGCCACCCCCTGCCGTTACCACCCGCCGCCACTCACCACCGTCACGTACTTTTTGTTCATTTTATGTTTTTTTATGAATACTTGATCGTGTTAGTTATTACCACAACAGTATTACAGCTATATGAATTACAAGGTTGTATGCATTAAAATTAGACTTTGGACAACTTTCAACCCATTCAACACACTTGATGTTTCTTGTAGCCAAATTCTTTTTACATGACCCGTTTGAGAAAAAACTCAAGCCAAGTTACCATTCATAAGTAAATTGGTGGACATTGTCACCTTGCTACAATCAGGATATAGAAATATAATTCGAAATTGTTTCTTCTTTTAAATGCCTGTTTATGCTTATATTGACTGACAAATTAGAGGATTTTTAAGTATTTTTATAAGGTTCCACAGGCTCAGAAAAAACTGTAGGTAAATAGGAGTCTTGAGAACTCTTATTCTGTTTTGGCTTGGGTCTTGGTTTTAAAAAGCGCGAAGCACACAAAAGCGACGATGTCTAAAATCGAGGCGCAAAGCGCAAAAGCGACGGCCTTTTCGTACACGAGGCGCAAGGCAATTATGTAATTTCTTTTACACATTCTATAGGTTTCTAGGGTCATTTACCCAATATTTAGACACAAATAAGCTTTATATATGTTCTAATATTGAAATTACATACAAGTACAGCCTGAGAAGCATGATGTACCACAATCTGCTGCACAAAAATGTGGCATATACATGAGGCGCGCGCCTCAGAGTGGTTTTTTTTACCAAAAAAGAGCGCCTCAGTTGCGCTTTATGTACAGAGCGCGCCTCAGCTTACATAAGGCGCTGAGGCTTGCGCCTCAGTGCGTCTCGCGCCTAGGCGCCCTTTTTTAAAACCAAGACTTGGGTACATGCAGGTAAAATAAACTTTTGTGGCGTCAAATCGAAATGTAAACTATATTTTGGGACTCATATCCATCAATATGATTATACTGCAATTTACAAGTAAGATTAAAGAAAATCTAACCTTCAGCAAATTTTGAAGTTGTTCAAGATATTGAACATAACTTTCTTTTGGTACAGAGGTGACAAGCTCAATAACTCCCACAAGTTTATTCCCATAGTACACAGGCAAAACTAACTGCCCCCTGCCTCCAATGTCTGCAGAATGTTGATCTTCTTGATTAACCACATAACGACCGGTCCGCTGATCTGCATTCCCAGTTTGGGCTGCTCGGCCAGCTAACCAGTTGCCCACGCTTATCAGTAATCCAACAAAACGATAACGGCTTTCAAGACATCTCCGTCTGTACTCCACAAGTCCTTCATCTCGAGTTGACATAAATATTTGATCTGTCAACATAAGATTGCATCCGATGTCCTCTGAATTAAAAGGCATGCATGCCCAAAATTGAAGTAACACTGATTCTTTGCCGATATTTAAATGCCTAAAAATTCTGTCAATGGACTCTACTCTTGGTACCTGCCAGATTAACCATTAATCAAAGGATCTAAGTTTAGCTTTAAAGTATAAATTTAAAGTATAAAAAGAATTTAATTTAGTAAATATAGAGATGTAGATATGGTTTAATTTTCATTAAGAAAAGTAGACTTGTAATTATTACGTGTTTAACTTTCTTATAAAAGGGCAAAGTTACAGGCAAGATTAGTCATACTAACGTTATCAGCTTCAAGATTTTTGGTTATATTTGTTGGGAAATTTTCCCTTTCGATGATCAAAACTCTAGGAGCTATAGTTAAGATGCTAGCTGCTATCTGTTTCATTTTGTTACAAACACTTGCTAGTTTAAATACAACTTTGAATGTACATTTTAACAGGTTGCCCCTAAATAGTTTTAAAAGAAACCAAATGAATCAGATGAGATCACATTGAAGTCTTTATCTAGCAAATCACAAAATGACCCAAAGGAAACACATAAATAACCTCTTGCTTTCGCTTCCGGCTGGTAGTTGCGGAGGTACTGCCCGAACGTGCTCCAGTCACGGAGTTTCTGGCTCTCATAGCGGCTGAGTGGGGTGGCCGGAGAAGTGGAAGAAGATTCAGAGGATGTTGGACTCAACATGTTTGTGTGATTAGGGTTTGTTGTGAACTGAGACAACATCCATGGCAGGAATTAGTGGTCGCTGCACACATAAGAAGAAAGTCAGACATGTAAACAACATTAGAACAGGTAAAATCCTGTGAACATAACTCACTGAGAATATATTGTAGCTGTCGTTTTCAAATTCAATTCTCCACTTTAGACTATCAACAAGCTGAAAAGACGAGATTAATCAGCAGTCAACTAATGTGATAATGGGTTTCAAGTTTTGATCTGAATGAGTTTGAATCAACCATTCTATGGGCTTTTGAGATGTTTCCGTCTCGTGCATTAAGAAACCTTATCATAATCTCATTTGGATTTCCTTGATGCAAATTCTGGAGAATCAGTTTAACATAACCTATCAATAATCATCTAAACCTATGATTATGAAGTCGAATCGACCTACAACTAGCAATGACTGGGACAAAAACCATAGATTCAGGCTTGGTTTTAAAATGCGCAATGTGTGAGCATCACGTATGCGAGGCGTTTGTTATTTAAAAAAATATTTACACATAATATTTTAACTTGTTAACTTTAAACACCAAAAAATTAGAGATTAAAATGAATAAATACAAAAAAATAGCTCTAGTACCATTAAAGAAGTTCAATCTAACCAAAATAAGCAAAATATTTACTCTTTTGTGTACAAGTAGTCTATGCAAAAGGTACAAGTAATCTATGTACAAACTCATTGCACAATTTTACTCCATAACGGACGATTTTAGGAAAATGCGTGCATCAGGGCGCATCATGAGAGCGCATTATGCGATTTAGAGCGCAACATCATCGCATCCTGTAATCGCAGCGCATCGCATCCCTGATGCGATCTCAACAGCGCATTATGGGCTCCTGATGTGCGCATTTTAAAACCAAGGATCCAGTGGAATAAAATATTCAAAAATCAGATAGATTCATGGGAATAAAATATTCAAAAATCAGATAGATTCATGGGAATAAAATATTAAAGCAAATCTGACAATATTCATATTATTAACAGAAAGCACACTAAAATGTTACTTTATCTAGGATAAATCCACCATAACCTCCCCAAGGGTTGGAGACTCACATCTAACCCTCTCAACGACACCTAGTCCTATTTATAGTCAACATGTTCACCTCAGGCGAATCACTTCAGTCACATAACCAATAGTTTCGCTTGCCATTGCATAAGCGAATCTATAAGCAGTTTCGCTTAGGGATGAGCTCAGTATCAACCGGTATTTTCCGTACCAAAAATCCAAAAAAATGGGTACTAGTAGGGGTACCGAAAATACCAGGTACGATACCGTTCGGTACCAGTAAGGACCGGTACTTTAAGGTAAAATCCGGTAAATACCGGTACCGAAAACGCAAAGTGTTGGTACCGAATCTGTACCGAAAATCGAACCGGTTCTGAACCGGTACTTGGTACCATTTGCTCATCTCTAGTTTCGCTTACTCAATAGCATCTAATACAGAATTGTAGCTTCGGTCACAAATCTGCATCAACAAAATGAACTACTCAACAGTGGCGGACCTAGGAATTTTTCCATGGGGGTGCGGAACATTTTTTAAAAAATTTTAGGCCCCTAGGTATATAAGTAAATAAATCTGTTCGTATCGAGTCGGTTCGGGTCGGATCATGTAAAACAAAAGAACATCAAACGAAATTTATATAATCATCAAAAACACGTCAAACCTTGTTACAAACATAATTAAAACGTCGCCCTACGAGATTTCATTTTTTGAAATCTATCCAAAACATCATTTAAAGCTACGTTCTTAAGAAAGTCTTTCTCTATATAACATATACAACTGTCACTTAAATTTTCATCGCGCCATAACGTCCCTACTCATGGTTCCTATCACAAACAAATTGATCCATAAGTTCATCGCTCCATAACATAATGTTTCAATTTTAATTTTCAATTTTCAACTATTCAAGCCCTATAAATCGTGTGTAATCACCGTAAAAAATCATCTAAACAACATAATCACCCTAAAAATCATCTAAACAACCATAAACAACGTTCAAACACACAAAATTTCAAACCTATTTAAGAATTTTATTACCCTTTTTCTCCTATGATATCAACTAAAATCATCGAAAAACATAAAAACTTACCCTTTATTGGATTATGGTTGGTTTGGTGTCGGACGGCGGTGGTTTGCGGCTGCTGATGACGTGTTGTTGTGACTGCTGCTGTGTTCGCTGATCGCTGGCAGGAGACGACGCAACAGAGGGAGGGCGGGAGGAATTCTAAGGGACTATTGGGCATATTTTAAGTATTATAGTTAGGTTGGGTTTGGTTAATGGGCTAGGAATTAGTGGGCTAGTTATGTTTAATGAAATAGTGGGTTAAGGTGTTGGGTATTTGGGTTAAGTTGGGTAGTATAAGTTTTATATAATTTAGGTAGTTTTTTTTTTTAAATCAGAGTTTACTAAAAAAAATTAAAATATAAATCAATAACATTTTTTACGTAAGGTGTGCGGACGAAAAATTCCAAGGGGTGCAGACAGGATTTTCGACGGAAAATAACATTAAGGGACTGTTTGGCAACATCTGAACCAATAAGTAAGTGCTGAATGAACAAGAGGTGTGAATGGGTAAAAGGACCAGCAAAGTGTTGTTTGGTTGCACATCTAAATGACCATGTAAAATGACATTTTTACCCCTCTGAACTGCTTTGATGTGCAGAATGAAATTTGTAATTCTAAACTATCGTAAGCCACAAAGTATCAATAAACAAAACCTCAAAAACGATGAAACCTACGATAAACAAAATCTTAAAACTGCTGCAAACATGAAACCTACGAAATTTCTAATTCTAAACTATCATAAGCCACAAATTCTAAACAAAACCTCAAAATTGATGAAACCAACAATAAAGTGAAATAAGCAACATACCTGTTGCAAACGTGATGGACGGTGGCAGTGTGGAGGAGGCCGGCGGCGGCGCTGTGGAGGAGAGGAGGAGGAGGCCGCCGTCGGCGGCGGCGGCGTGGAGGTGCAGAGGAGGCAGAGGAGACGGTGGCGATGTGAAGGAGCAGAGGAGGAGGAGACGGTGGCGGCAGTGGAGCAAGAGCACAGGAGCTGTGGATGGAAGGAAGGAAGATGAGAACGTGAGAGGGAGGCGCTGTATCTTTTGTTTTGGTGCATGTTTGGGATTCATTTAAAAAAGGACTTTTTGAGGCTTTTTGACTATTATCTGCTAAAAAGTTAGAAGGAATATCAAACACTTTTTTGGAGAAGTCCTTTTATGCCTTTTGGAAAAGTCCTTTTAAGGCATGAAAGGACTTTTATGTCTTAAAAGTCTTAAAAGAAAGGAGAAGTTGAGAAGTTAGAAATTCTAACTTCTCACTTTTGAGAAGGACTTTTGATAAGTTGGAGGTTAAAAAGGAATCCCAAACACCCCCTGTTAGGGCAAAAGTGCATCCATGTCGAGTTTTTTCCCAAACAGGTTTATTTATCAAAATAAGGTGATTTGAAAAGTATTTACTAAAATGAGTGTTTTTTTTAAAGTTATTTTTTCTCGCTCTTAATTCTATTGGGTAAAAGAATTGCTATTAATAAATATGTTTACTCAAAAAAAATTTAAGAAAAAATTGTAGTAAATTTTTAAAAAAATGTGGATCGTAGATTTTATGTGAAGTTTTTTCAGTGTTTTTCTAATTCTTTATTTAACATATTATTTAATAGGTATTATTTTAGTTCCCTTCAAAAATATTTTATTGTAAACATTTTTTAAGTTACACGTATCTTTAAACTACTTTTTTAATTTTAGTACTTAACATAATAATAAAATAAAAAATATACATTATTTTAAGTTGAAAAACATGAATATGATATCCATTTCTGGAAAGCTAATATATTTGATAAACCCTTATATTAATTAAACACATTGGTCGTTGATTATCTAATAATGTATTTAGCATAAAAAGATATATAATTACAAAGTTAGAAAACTATTGTTTATTACAATGTTAATAAATTATGTTTGATTAATAATTTGTTTAAACAAAATCTTCAAAAGATTTAAAAATTGAAATTAAATTATGACGAAATTGAAATATTGAAAAATACCAATAAAAATGGATTAGAATGACAGGAATAGAATAACATTCGTAACAACTATAATTGATAATTTATAAATTTATATTTGAATTGATACGAATGGAATTAGTTTACGGCATTACCATTAAATAAGTATATACAATATTTTTATTACTCATTATATAAATATATTTTTATCTAAGGAAATTAGTAGTGAGAAATAGTAATTGTCTTATCCAATAGAATTAGGAGTGAGAAAAAATTTATTTTTTAAACACCCATTTTAGTAAATACTTTTCTAATCGCCCATTTTGGTAAATAAAATTTCCATCGACACCTTTTTGGGCAAAAACTGATGTCTAGGGGTGAGCATGTGTCGGTTTGGGTCGGTTTTGACCAAAAACCATAACCGTAACCGTGATGTTGATTATTGGATAACCATAATCATAACCGATCGGTTATGGTGATTATGGTTATTCGGTTTTTATGGCTATAGCGGGTCGGTTATGGGTGTTTAACCGTGTATTTAGCTTAGCTAAAAATAGCTTAATTTTTTAACATGGAATAAATTGTTATTGCATATTTGTATATATTCGTATATTACATAGTATTAAAAAATACATATAATCTATAATATTAATACCAATTATTATCGATTCAAATAAAGTGATATGATACATTCCATAAATTCAAATAAACATTCAACCAAAACCATAAAATTATATGAAAAACCAAGAAGTACTAAAAACATTCAGTCAAAAACATCAAATATTAAAAATATGGTGAAAAGTCCTAAATCTTACAAAAATTTATTACATGTCGGTTCGGTTATGGTGGGTATGGAATAAATGATAACGATAACCGACCCGCTACTTTCGGTTTTCAAAAAAAAACCATTAACCGACCCACCGGTTTTTTATTTGGTTCGGTTTTTCAATTCGGTTTTGTCAGTTAATTCGGTTATGGTTTGGTTAATTCGGTTTTTTGTAAACCCCTATCTATGTCAAATGTTTCATTCCTCGTCTGCTTATATCTTATTAACTTCTTGAAAAGTTAAAAAGATTTATAATTTGTTTGGGATTTGTGTTATGAGGGTAGAAGTTAATAACGGCATGTTTGGCTAAGCTTATTTAAGTTAAAAAAGATTTTTTTGTGAAAATAACTTATTGACTTATGACTTTTTGAAAATGAGTTTTTAAAAAAAAGTGTTTAGATTATCTTAGGGGGTGGGAAAAGCCAATAATTCAATAAGTTGTTTTTTTAAAAGTGTTTGGCTTAGCTTATTGATGTAAAATGACTAAAAGTGTTTGAAAAGTTATAAGCTTCTCAAAAAGTCACAACATCCTAACTTCTCAAAAATGACATTTTCTCCTATACAAAAAGTCATTTTGAAAAGTTCTTTTGGGTTTGTCAAACACTAAGGGTGTGCTTGGTGTTGCGTTTTCAAAATAGATTATGCGTTTTCAAAATAGATTTTGCGTTTTCAAATTTGTGTTTTGAAAAAGCATGTAGGTACATGCTTCTCCAAAACTGTGTTTTAGAGGCAAATAATCACTTTTTCATCTAAACATTTTTTTAGATTATTTATGTTTTACGAACACAGTAATTAAATAATCACTTTAAAACGTAATCCTAAACACCCTCTAAATCTCCTTATTAGCTTTTTGTAAAAGTCAATAAGTTATAAGTTGGGGTGGAAAAGCTTAGCCAAACATTCAGATCTCAAAAAGTTTCTGACTTGTTAACTTTTTAGAGAAGTCAAAAAAGACTTTTAAAAAGGAATCCCAAACAATCTCTCAGATCTCAAAAATAGTTGAACCATTCAGATCTGAATGGTTTTATTAAGAGGTGGTTATTTGGTGAACTAAACACTCATACATCTGACTGATTCAGAGGCTTGCCTCTTAATGGAGCCAATAAGAGATAAACAAACAGCTCTTAATTTTTTTTTTCCAAAATCTGAGTTTTTTTTACAAAAGAATCAGAATTGTAGAGAGTTAAACCAAACCCTGAACGGAACCGAAACCACCGTTAAATGTGGAACCTGAGCCTTTTTAATTAATTGTATATCAAAGGGTTCCAGGTCCTAGGACCCACCTTCCACTGTTTTTTTTTTTCTATTAGTTAGGCTTGTTTAATGTATTAATAGTAGTTTTCATATGAGGGGTTCTAGCTTTCGCACCCCCGCCATCCAATACCAGTGAATATTGAAGGAGGTCCTGGTAAGCTTGAACCAGGTCCTTGAAGGATCTATACATTGAACAAGGCAAGAACCTTACTAAACCATTCCTTTAACCCCCGACCAGGTAGCCAACATGCCTCTATATAGACCGTAGAGACATGAATGATGCAATCTTTACTTTATATAGACAGTAAAGTAACGCCAAAACACCACGGAAAAATGATAAAGAAAATTCACATTCAACATAAGAAACTAGTTACTAAAGTCATTAATACAAAACCAGATAAAAAGTGCCGAAAGATTAAAAATCAAAAGTAATACATAAAAGACTTGTCTTCACCAAGTGATGTAAGAGGCTTAACCAAACATGACCTTTGATTGGTAAGAACCCTTACGATCAATCTTGGATCCTGAGACTACTACACACTCTAAAGATTGATGATGGATGATGGTGGTGGGTGTTGGTGTTGTAGTGGTGGTGGAGTGGTGGCAAAGTGGGAGAGTATTGGTTTGCCAAGTGATGCATTTGAAGTGAGCCAAACACCCCTATTTATAGCCTGCATAGAGCTTTGGCCACGGCCCCGTGTCAAGTGGGCACGCCCCCGTGGCCAGCCTTTTCTCTTCCTTCATTAAATGCAGTTGTCAGCAGAGGGTCCCAGACGGCCCCGTGTCCAGTGGGCACGACCCCGTGGTCAGAATCGTATCTGTACTATCAAGATTTTGTAAGATTCTGCGTATCTTTGCGTTGACCACGCCCCGTGTTGAGCTGGGCACGCCCCCGTGGTGGGCGTATAAGCTTCTACAGGTTTGTCTTTTCTGCAGGCACCTGATCACGCCCTGTTACGCCCTAACATGTTTAAACCCAAAATTTGCAGCGGAAAGCACATAACTAAAATTTCTTTAATGATATTCTTTCTTTCACTTAAATACATTAATCCCTTTCTAAAATTTGATTAACAACTAACATACATATAGTTATTTAAGTGACCACATACACACCCACGTACAATCCATGTCTTGACTCGATCTTCAACCGCGCACAATTCTTGATGAAACCCCCATAACCCTTTACAACCTGCAGTCATCACATTCAACCTCATCATTAGTAACCGGTAACATAATACAAAAACATTAACACATGCATAATAAAACGTCCGCATATCATGCTTTCTCTTATACTAGCTCCTTCATCCATCCGTTCGATCACTCGCATCGGATTGCAGAGTCAACCTTTACTTCCATTGTTAGCCTGCCTATGCTTCACATTAATTCTCAATAGAAAACGATTAGTATCATTAGCGGCTTTTCATATGAACATGACCTCGAATACACATAACTCATCTTTATGCATAATCCATTATGTACATTCTCTTTCTTACCCAAATTTAATCAATTCTCTTTATTAACCACTTCCGACCCATTTCCACTAAAACTTAACTTAGTAATAACAACGATTCATATCTTCTTACGTTACCTTCAATAATTACCATATATCATAAATACATTAACAAACCAAAAGGGTAAGTTCGGAGTTCGCTTACATTATTTAACCCGTTATGAACAAGTCAATATACAAACATTAAGAGAATCATTCCACTAATCATTTCAACCCATTTAGACGGGTTGATTCATCTTCGCTACAACATCAATTTTAAAGCCTTCTTCAAGTATAATCTCTTACATCTAGTCAATTTAATCTACAACGGAAAATTTTACGAATTCATATAATCATTAATATCATTCATAAACCTACTAGTAGAGTAAACGAAGTTCATAAGAACTTACCGGAGTCATGCGCTCCTAATGCTTTCGCTTGACTTGATTCTCCTCCTTTCTTCGACCCTAAAGGGTGTATCACATTTGCATTTAGTTTTCACATTATACATCATTTACACGCATTCACGTCATTCACTCTAACGTTCATTACTCATATTCATATCCCACGCCATTATTAGATCTTTTAAATCTAAAATTCTTCATATTCATACATAATCAATTCAGCTCAAGCATTTCATCGAACACCTTATGTGCATACTGCTTATCTAGCGAAATGTACAAGCCTATTAAGCACATCTCTACAAAATCTTTTCTAAAGTCATGGCAAAACATCACCAACACATGAATTCTTCAAATATTCAGATTATTATAACATCATTATGCATATATTAACCTTACTCATCAAACTATATCAAGAATTAACACATACATCATCATCACTAATCATATCATCAAAATTTCAAATGGGTTTCTTATCAAACCATCAATATAGCCAAAATCAAGCACATTACGACTTCCTTATGTTGAAATTAACTAACATTCATGCTTAATTTCGCAATACATCCATGGATTACACATAACCCATATCACTAAACATCACTAAAGCATAAAATTCAACTTACTTGATGTTGAGCACACTTAGAGGATCGTAAATCTGGATACATGCATCAATTTACACTTCAATTTCTCTTCTAATTTGAAGAATTAGTAGTATTTAGGGTTTTGGTTCTTCTTGCTTCACCAAATGTCGAACACACACACATACGTCTGATGTATGTGTTGTGTTTAGATATTTTAATCTTTCATTATTCCACTTTCAACTTATGCACATTTGGTCCCTCAAGTGTTAAGTCTTAAATATATATGGTTAAGTATCTATTTGCACACTTTAATGTCTTAACATAATTTCCTAGTTAATATTCATTCACGGGTTCACTTTTACCCCTAACGGTATTTTTACCCGTTCCTTTATATTAACCGGGTTTAAATTACCAATCCCATTTTTGGGGTGTTACACGCCCCCGTGTCCAGTGGGCACGGCCCCGTGGTCAGTCCTCTGTTGTCTTGTTTTTGCTTTGGGGATGCTACCGAGGGGTCGGGCATATCAGGTTTATTCTTTTTCTTTGTATTTATGTTGGTTTTGGCTGTATATTTGTTCCTTTTGCTCGTTTAAGCTCATTTGGTCCTGTAAATTCAAAAGGTGACAAAAAAAACACACTTTTTTCCAACATTAGTAGTAAAAAAAGGTTAATTTTATACCTCGTTTCATGTAATTTATATGTTACATTTTGCACACATCACCCCCATAAACGAATACTTATATTAACATTAGTTAGAGATAAATATTTGTTTTCTAGGAAAAATTCATTTTTTTTCACAAAAATTCCAGCGGAAAACTATGGTGTGGGTCCCCCCCCCCCCACACACACACTTTGCCCCGCTATTTGGATTTTGATGTTTTTATTAGGAAATATAGCAATATTATACACGTATTAAAAATACATAATTTTGTGGTGTATTTTATAGAAACTGTTAATAATGTATATAAAGTTAGTAATTCTCTGTATTTTAAAAATATTGATAGAACTAAGTTAATAATACTATATATTTTAAAAATACTGATAGAACTAGATGGGAAAAACTCATCATTTTTATATTTGAATCCTTATATTTAATATAATTCAAATTATTAAATTAACCTTAAAACTACTAATTAAGATAACTAATACTAATGTGGTGTTTGTTTTTAAGAGGTAAAATGTCTGCAGTCTGTGGACCACGTCTATAGAAGAAGAGGTGGACCAAACCCTTGTGTCTGCAAGAAGAAAGTTTTTTTTTTTAATGTATGTAGACTTTTAAATAAGAAGAATTATATTTAATATAATTCAAATTATTAAATTAACCTTAAAACTACTAATTAAGATAACTAATACTAATGTGGTGTTTGTTTTTTAAGAGGTAAAATGTCTGCAGTCTGTGGACCACATCTATAGAAGAAGAGGTGGACCAAACCCTTGTGTCTGCAAGAAGAAAGTTTTTTTTTAATGTATGTAGACTTTTAAATAAACTGGTGGTGGTGTACGATTGTGGTAGACGGTGGTAGGTGGTGGACGGTGATGGTGGGTGGTGAATGTGGACGATTGATGGTGGTTGTGGTAGACGGTGGTAGGTGGTGGACGGTGACGGTGGTGATGGACGGTGGTGGGTGGTGGACGTGGTGGTGATGGACGGTGGTGGGTGGTGGTCAGGGGCGGACTTATTAACAAACATCCGGTTGCCAGGAACCCATTTGGTTTTTAATTTTTAGTGCAAATATATATAAAAGTTGAAAAGGAACCCATAAGTAAAATATATAGTCAACCCATAAACAAAAAAACTATTGTTGTCCACTGGTTAATCCGTGTTCTTCTTCCCTTGACACCCGGGTTCGAATCCCGTATTAGGCAACTAGTAATTTTTTGTTCCGTTTTTTTTTTAATTTCTATTTTTTTCTTTAATGAAAAACCCCTTTAGGGTTACAACAAAACAACACCCATTTAGCGCATAACAACAATAAACAACAACATATTGCAGACTCGCAGTAACAAGTGAACAACAGCACAGTGCCTCCACCCTCACCCTCCTCCCTCCTCAGCGACCACCTCCGCCCGTTGTTCTTCACAGGTGTGTTAACTTTTAATTTGTTTTGAATTTTTGATGTTGTATTGTTATTTGACTTATTTTTTATGTTAATTTTTGACTTCTTTGATGTTAATAATGATGTTAAATTGTAAGATAGCTTGAATCAGGATGAATTGTTTTGAATTTTTTAACTTGTTTTGAATTGTTTTGATGTCTTAAATTGTTATAATCAGCTTGAATTGTTTCATATTTTGTTGATATTTTAATTAGTGATGTCAAATTGTAACACACTGAAACTTGAATTTGGTATTTAGGCATTATCAGTTATGCAGAACAATATTTCAAGTTTGTTTCAAAGGCAACAACCATCTAACATTAAATCGTCATCTTCAACCAGTAAACCCTTGAAAATAGTTTTTGATGATCTTCCTTGGGATCACGCCGAAAGGAAACCAATTTCATCTCATCACCCTAGTCAAACAGATGAAATTAGAAGAACATATTTGCTTCGAGGTCCATGTCAACCGAAAGGAAAAAAACAGATTTTCCACAATCACTTATTGGTAACGGTGATAAGTTAAGACGTTTCAATCCAAACTGGTACACATAAAAACATGGAAATTGGTTGGAATATAGTGTCAAAGTTGATAGAGTGTATTGCTTATATTGTTACCTATTCAAAGAAAGTGGACAAAAAGATGCATTTGCGAATGAAGGGGTACAATGTTGGCATAGGAAAGAAGAAAGATTCGAAAGTCATGTTGGTAAATGCAATAGTTTTCACATCAAGGAAGTTCAAAAAGGAGAAGACTTACTTAAGGAAGCCCAATCTATACATGTGGCCCTTAAAGAAGCCCAATCAACACGGTTCCCGACATGCAAATTCAAGAGCTTGGAAACCGTTTTGACGAGGTAACCAATAACTTGCTTACGTGTATGAGTTCTTTGAGCCCGCGTGATAATTTTAGTTCCTTTAATAAACTAAACATGCTAAAGTTGGCTGAAATATATCCATATGATTTTACTTTTGATGAAAAAGACAAGCTTATCGAAGAACTCAGCCACTACATTTCTAATGTGAAAAAAGATAATCGGATTGATAACCTGAATGGGGTTAGTGATCTTGCCAAAAGGATGGTGGAAACAAGGAAACACATTGAGTATCAGTTGGTCTATCGTTTAATAAAGTTGTCACTAGTATTGAAATGAGTTTTTTTCTTAAATGAAGCCTGTGAAGACGGAATTGCGTAATAGGATGGGTGATGGATACATGAACGATTCTTGCATTTGATACATAAACTCGTCGCGAACAACTTTAGGTAGTTTTTTTTTATTTGTTAAGACTATCGATGTGTTTTTAAATTTCTAATGATGATTTTCTTTTCATTATTGTATCGTACTTTTATTACGTGATGAACCTTACCCGACCCGAACTGTCAAACCGGCCCGAAATTTTTATATTCAGTCATATGAAATTGGAGTATTTAAAAAAGTGAACGCAGTGGAAAAAATTTCTGGATCCGCCGCCGGTTGTGATGCTTAACCTTCTACAGACCTTAGAAGATCTTAGAAGTGATTGGGCTAAGTCTGCACCAAAAATAGCTCGCGCGGACATTTTTTAATGAAACGTCTTCGGAAAAACAAATAGTCTGCAGATGATAATGTTTGTGCGTGGTCTGCGTGACGCAAACAGAAAAGGCTGCACATATTTTTTTTTAGAAAAACAAACACTACCTAAGAGGCTAATATGTAATCAATGTCATCCACTAATTAAAAGTTTCGATTTTTTTAATGGTAAATTTGGATCACTGACAGACCACTAGAGTATCAATCGTGCTACCAGCGGAACCACCCTATCATATCCAACTCCACTAGCCTATAATATTTATACAACAATTCAGGAGGAAACCTAATAAATATGGGAAAACCCCCTGAGAATCGACCTCTAGATCGATTGGTCTCTAAACCTTATCTCACCCCTAATATACCACTAGGCTATAATGTCATGGGCATTAAAATTATAGATAACCCGGATAACCAAATCTCAACTCTCAATAACAATGGTAATAATTATAATATTAATAAAATTATAATAATGGTAATAAAAATATAATATTAAATTATGTGTCTGATAACGAGCTTCTAAAATGGGAAAGCTTAGAGCATTCACAATCAAATCTCTAACTCCATATGTATAATTACATTAAAAAACACTATTGATCGGTGCGTTTTAGGTACACCTTATTTGATAATAATTATTCAATAAAATGCATTGATCTGGTATAATACACATGACTTTAATAAGTTTTTGTATTTGATAAGTTGAATAAGAGAACCGGCTAAAATGATCCTACTAATATCATTTAAAAAAATGTTAATAATCATCAACATATTTAAAGCTACGTAATGGACATTTTTACAATATGTAACTAAATTTGTTGGTGCTTTTATCATTAGTCGTTATGGATATTAAATGAAAAAAAATAACATATTGACATTTGCAGGTATATTCGAGAACCATCAAAAAGAATTCAATGGTCAAATATAATTTAGTTAGAAACAAATGATCAGGTATTGACTATTGAGTTTATTTACTGGGCCTAGCTGCTACATCGAGAAATAAAAGGACCCATACCATACACATGAGACAACTTGGGCTGCAAAAGTTAAATTAAATGGCACCATGGGCCGATATAGATTGAGGTAATTATAAAAAAAAGGTGTGGAGTTCGACAGTAAGGGGAGAACGCAGGGGTTACGGTTCGGCATTCAAGAAGAAAAAAAAAGATTTTGGGTGACGATCTTGAAACATAATGCGCGGCTAGTCTCGTCGGATTCACCCCGGTGTAGATTGTTGTAAGATTTTATAGGGTTATGTATTTGTAGTTTGATTCGACTTTGTGACAATTTGTGTTGATTTTGTAAACCATTGACAATTGTTTGCATTTGTTTCGTATTCGTGAATTGTCGAACGATGATAAAGTTATGACTTTGCGAAATGGTTATGTGTAATTATGCGTTGTCGTGGTTAGGATTTACTTGTGTTGATTACAAAGTGCATTCTTGTTCGTTCTTCGGGACATTGATAGTTATTGGCACCTAAGTCACGGTACACTAAATCCGTTAATCGTTATGCAATTGAGTTGAATTAAAACATGTAGGAACCCTAGGTCTTGCAATTATCGAACCGGGTGTGATCCGTATTCTAATTTCTTGTTTCAACTTTTTAGTTTAGTTTACAAATTTAGTTAATATTCAATTGATTTCGATAACATCAATTTGTCGGTTCATTCCGATTTATTTTAAAAACCAAACAAATAAATAAAAATAGCAATCTTCATAATCACTCTGTACAT
Source organism: Helianthus tuberosus (assembly GCA_030545235.1). Lineage (NCBI taxonomy): Eukaryota > Viridiplantae > Streptophyta > Magnoliopsida > Asterales > Asteraceae > Helianthus > Helianthus tuberosus. The sequence goes on from CM060418.1 coordinate 197,368,258, forward strand.
TATTTGTAAATAGTCTAACTAATCGAACGGGTCGTGCGATACTGACCACATGCTCTTCGTGGATATGATACCCGACTTACCCTAGCTACCTAGGTTTAATTGGGTTTTTGACTGATCGGGACGACACGGTCACGTCAACTATTTTTTTCTCTCTTTTAAATTAAATAATACTTTTATCATTACCTTTTCTCTCTCCTCCACTCACAGCCGCTTTTAAAAAATGGTTATTGGATTTTATCACCCCCAACTATCGGCCTTTAGCCGTTGCCACCCCCAACTATCGGCCTTTGGCCGTTGCCACCCCCAACTAACACTTTGACACCTGGCACCTCCAACTTGACTTTTGGTTTGTGCTGACACCACTCAGTTAAATCTTTACTAACCGAGTTTGTTTTTGATCCTATGTGGCATAGACTTGATGAGGTGGACATGATGACATGACGAATCTTGATGACGTGGCACTATATTATATGTATATATAAAAACCTGGCATGAGTTTCCTTATAAAGAAAACGAACATCAATCTTCTTCTTCATACACAACACAACCCCAAAACCCTAACCTGATTAAAACCCATAATTCGAAACAAATGATCATCTACAATAGTTAATAGCTTAGGGGTTTTGTTTTATGTTGAAAACTGAATAGGAAGACGTACGATTATACCTTCGGTTGGCGTTGAACGACGTGATACAAGGAGTTCCGGCGAAGGCGATTTTCCGGCGAAGCATTTCGGAGCAAGACAATGTTTCTATGCGATCTTTTTGAGGTGTGACCGTTTACGTTTCGGAGCAAGACAATGTTTCTTAACGCATCGGAGTGGTAAACAGCTGATTGTTTTTATGTGTCCAGTTTCATGATTCGCTTCACTCTACCTGCCGGAAAACTCAATTGAAGTGTATCCTTGTTGATTTCGTCACTCTCCGCCATTGTTGATTACTGGTAAACAGCTTATTGTTTTTGGTGGGTTGTGAATTCCTGGCCTGATGGTTGTTGTGGGCTGTGGTGGTGGAGGTAGGGTGATAGTGGAGGCAGTGGTTGTTGGGCAGTGGTAGTGGAGGTGGGGTTATGGTGGATGCAATGGAGAAGAGGTGGGGTTTGATTGGGTGAAAGTGTGTAATGGAGAAGACTTGTCTGTGTTATAAAGAAGGATATGAAGTTTACAGACACATCATCGCCTTATAATCATCACCAAATCAGCAAACTTGTGCCACGTTGGACAAAAAACAAACCCAATTAGTGGAGATTTAACTGGGTGGTGTCAGCACAAACAAAAAGTCAAGTTGGGGGTGCCGGATGTCAAAGTGTTAGTTGCGTGTGGCAACGGCCAAAGGCCGATAGTTGAGGGTGATAAAATCCAATAACCCTTTAAAAAATTATAGAGGTAAACAATATCTCATCCAAACTTACTGATAAACAATAATTTTTTCTTTTTTTTTTCCTCTCTCCTCCGTTTACAACAATTTACAATCATTTTAAAAGATTTAAAGGTTTAGAGATTCACTGTGAATCTTGTAAATATATGGAAAAAAATCTGAAGAGAGAAAACCTTATAAATTTTTTAATATTTTTAGAAATGGTTGTGAGTGAAGAAAAGGGAAAAGTTAATGATAAAGTTATAAAAAAATATTATTTAACTGAAAAATAGAGAGAAAAAATAGTTGTTTTTTAATAAAAACATCAAATTAATTTAGAAATTCACTGTGAATGCTATAAGTACTTCCAAGAAAGGATATATTTAAAAAAAATTGTTTTCATGTTATAACAAACAAAAAATAACTTCAACAAAGATCCTTGAGTAAATTGCCAAAATGGTCCATGAGTTTTGGTCACTTTAGTTCAAAACTCAAGATTTTTGAATCTGGTTTCAATTTTGTTGTTATTTTTATTCAAAAAGAAAATCTGGTTATATTTTTAAGTTAATATCTAGTTTTTTTCATCTCTTTTAATAAAAGGTAAAATAGTTAGATTTTTTTTAATTTGTTATAATAAAAAACTAAAAGACTATTTTGCCCTTTATTAAAAGAAAGGAAAAAAAAAATTAATGTTAACTGAAAAATCTGAATTTTGGATGAAAATAACAACAAAATTGAAATAATAAGACCCAAATTCAAAAGGTTTGAATTTTGGATTAGAGTACGAGGATAACCAACCCTCAAAATTTTGCCAGTTTACTCAAGATCCTTGCTTGAAAATCCGCATAATTCTTTCAACCAAACTAGGGTTTGCGCCAGTTTCTGAAACCTGGTGTACGTAGTGCTCTTCCGGAGCTATCTGATCAACAATTCGTTGGCCTTGCTGTTTTCCAGGTCTCTTATCTTCCTTCCGATCATTTCTTTATTCCCGCAATTTGGTTTTTATCTGAATGAAGATGTATAGGGTTTCGCTTTGACATGTTTGAAAATCGTAAGTTTTTTTATTCACTGCAATGGGGTTTGTCTGGTTAGAGTTTGCAATTTTTTTTTAGTTTGTATGTTTTTTTATTTATATACCATTTTTATTTAAACAAAATTAGAAAAAAAATAATTTCAATAAAATAAATAAAAGATTACAAACTACTTAAAAATAAAAAACTACAAAGTTACTTAAAAAAATAACCAACTTAAAAATAAAAATAAAAACCTACTAAAAAACCGGGTATGTTTTGGGTTTGGGATATGGGCCGTAGGTTTTGGGTTTGTGGAAAAAATGGTGGTTGATTTGGTGCGGAATAGTATAAAAAAAAACCGGGAAGCGGTGGTGGCGCTGTCAGACGAGGGGAGGTTGGGGTTGTAAGTCCCACATCGGTTGAGGAGGAGAACGAAGCCTTTCTTATAAGGGGGTGGAAACCTTCTCTACCAAGACGCGTTTTGCCTGGGCGATTAACTCGTCGGGTGGAAACAAAATCGTGAGTTTCTGGATGGGCAACCCATCAGGGGCAAAGCGGACAATATTTTGGCACGGCTTACTTGGGCCGTTACAAATGGTATCAGAGGCAGGGGCCAAGCCGGTGTGCTAGCGAGGACGCTAGGCTCCCCAAGGTGGGTGGAGATGTAAGTCCCATATCGGTTGAGGAGCTTGGTTTTAAAATGAACGCATTATGCGCGCATAATGCGTGATGCGCCCGATGCACTAATGAGAGCGCATCGCAACAGCTGATGCGATGCGTTTACGTGATGCGAGAATATTGCGCGCATTTCGCATAATGCGCTCTGATGCACGCAACATTGTTTCTTATGCTTTTTTTCCAGATTTTATGAACTGTGTTCGGTTTTTTCCATAATTAACATCTTAGTATGCTTGATTTGAACCAAAAAACACAACTCTTATCTTCTAATTACGGTAGTTGTTTTACTTTAAGTATGTTTTTATAAGTTTTTATGTATAAATAATTTTTAACTATTTTTATATAAAGAACGCATCACATACGTGATGCGCTCGCATCGCGCATCACGCATCACGCATTAGATTTTTGGACTAAACGCATCGGAGCGCATCACGCAATTTAAAACCAAGTTGAGGAGGAGAGCGAAGCCTTCCTTATAAGGGGTGGAAACCTTCTCTACCAAGACGCGTTTTGCCTGGGCGAGCAACTCGTCGGGTGGAAACAAAATCGTGAGTTTCTGGATGGGCAACCCATCAGGGGCAAAGCGGACAATACTTTGGCACGGTTTACTTGTGCTGTTACAGGGGTGGTAGGTGGCATCGGATAATACCCAATCTCACCCGTTCACGGGGGTCTCTTCGGTATCGTTCTTCTTGCTCGTTGTTTACTAAATTACCCCAAAACGGATTGTTGGGGTCCCATACATTGTGTGAATTTGATAGTATGAGTTAGCGAGGTGCAGTATACCCCACCGAGTGGTCTTAGAGATGTTTTGAGTTCTCTAAATTTAAATAAATTTTGTCAAAATTGAGCATGTATAGAGAATCCTCAAACACGTTTAGAGACTTCAGATTTTTTAAGTTCAGCTGTGCCTTATTATTATTATTTTTACATTAATCATCCGGGGATTATTGTTACTTAGATCAATTATGCATCAGCTTAGATTTTAACCTATGAATATGAATGCAAGTTTCAGGGAACCCCAAGTTTAGGCTGTTTAAGGTTGATTCCAGGCTCTTGTAGGTTGTTTTAGACCTGTTCAGGCAATTTTTTGCAGAATTTGGCCTGAAATTCGCCTGAGTGCGCTTTTGACATCATAGATATAACCCCCTCACCTTTGATTTAGAATGTACGGTGAGGCAAACCCGCCAATTGAGGCTCATTGCAAAGAAAACTCGTTAACTGCTAAATCACATAGAGAAATTTAGGGCTGCTCTTTCTATGAGGGGAAATGTAAATCTTTGAAGAACTTAACCCCCACTGTAGCCTTTTAGTGCCATATTTGGCAACATAAGAAACAGTTCCCAGCTCCCGATAGTAAGGTAAATACTCAACTTTCGTGCATTTTTTCTGTCCGTTCTTGAGAGTCAAAACGTGCTTTATAGACCTGTTTCACAACCTCTAGGATATAGAGAAATGGGCAACTGATCAGTGATGTAATCGTCTATTTAGGTTTTCATGAACATAATAAATTTGTTAAAACTATTAAAAAGCCGGATATTTATAAAATAAAACATGAACATATGGACTGTTAACTAAGGGTCATAATTCCAGCTGAAACACTTTCAGTTTTTGTTGACAAGTGCAAGAGTATTCTGATTAAATGCTTTCACAATCTCCTCCTTGTACCATACTAGTCGTTTCCTTTTGTACATGCAGATCTCTTGTATCGGAAACTACTTTTAACTACTATATAAACCTATTGAAAAGCATCTCAGACCCTGATAAATTGGTTTATAAAAAAAACTCATATGTAGTTAGGTGCATTCAGTTTATCATAAATCATATTACCACGTTAACTGATTACAGGGGAGGGTTCAATTAAAAACTCATAGTTAGACAGAAAACTCAAAAACTCCTCATTAAAGGAGGGAAGGGGACCTTTAATGAAGGAGGGGCAAAACTGGAAAAAAATTATATATAACTTTCTATCTTCTTTATATGTCACTTGAAACATTCTGAGCATCTAAACATATAAAGATAGAATTTATTACATAACTGTACATTACATCATGCATCTTTTCATAAAACATCCATACAATTCTGTACACAAGTCACAAGGTAAGATTTCATCTATACCAAAAGTATAGTTTAAGACTTTAAGTTGCACAAATGACACAACTATGATAAGGATTAGTTTTTTACATATTTTTCTGCTTGTTGCTGGTTAAAAATCTGCTCTGAAATATCTAAAGTTTCGTAGGAAAATAAACATTTTATAAACATCTTGGCAAAACATGCACATGGTACTCTGAATCTTCTATTCATGTTCTATCAGTCATTCCAATCTAATGTTGCATTGTGGCTCGTTGTGTTTCACCTGAACACCCAAATCCCATTTGTTTTACCAACAATTTTTGAGGCACTACATTGGAAACTAAAATATAAGTAAAAAGAATAACAATCTGCTGCTGCATACATAAATCATAATTCTAAATCAAATACAACAATTGATATACTACGAAGCAGTTGGGATTGGGATGTTACATAATACCACAAGTTCTATGCAATCAAGTTTTATAATTATAATTCAAATACACAATTAATCATCAGTCATGATGAATAATTTGATATTACTGTGATTAGCTGCAAACCCTAAAAGATGGTGTAAGTCGGCATCGCAAGCAAGGAGTATCAGGTCATTGTCTTCATCCTTGTATTTGAAACGATACCTTCTACTTTTTAACTTAATCCTTCGTGTCACTTCGTGTTCTAGTTCCAAAAGGCCCGCCGAAGTAGGCAGTTGGAACTTTATCATATCTCCTTTATAAGTTGTCTTCACTGTCACCATCTTTATATCTGAGATATCGGCCACGGTCTGTTTTGGGGATGCATGAACAAGATTAGATTCTGCAACCCGCGAATACGGGATTTTATTGTTTATTGTATATTTGGGTTTTGCTGTGCTCTCACTAACAGCAAGGTGATCACCATTACGCAATGAATTTCTCAATGATTTCTTATTTCTCCACCTCTTAACCCTTACCATCAGGAACACAACAAAAGCTAAACCAAAACGTTTATTTGAAGGCCATTGCAAGTTTTGCTTTGTCCATGCTTTTGGTGACGGTTTTAAGTCGGTAGTATGAACAGTCTTTTTGCTGTGCTTTGGCAATGGCCAACTTGGCATACCATGGTCTCGACAAAAACGCTTCAATGTAGACCGACTGACTGAAAAAAAAAGAACACACATCAGACCAAATATCATTATAACAAATAAAATGACTACAAAAAACCATGAACAAGTAAGAGAACTTACCACCAAGGCTCTTGGCTGCTTGATCTATTGGCTTTTCAACATGTTTTTGAACTGCTTCCATTGTAAGAGAGTCTATTTTACGCTTTCTGCCTTGTTTTGAACTGTTATTCTTTTCTCCAGCATCAGTAATGTTATCGCTCATTTTCTGAATATTCACACTGGGATAGGAAACCGTTTCATTGTTTTTTCTTGCACCAACTACATTAAAATCATGCCCAGTCAAATTTTCTGTACCAGTGATATTATCAGGGTAGATATGTTTGGATTGCCATTGATTCGATTCGTTTGCAGAAGACTCGGTTTTCTTAGCTATATTTACCATGACTGACTCTGAATCTGATGTGATTGTCTCAAGTTTGTTGTTATTTGTTGTTGTGATGGATGATATTTGGATAGTATGAGGGTCTATACTTAAAGATTTACTAACTTCTGTAGGTGGTCCAACAACTTGTATATCTGAGCTGTCACCCAGTTCAAATCCAGAAGCTATTTCAAACTTCTGCTTCAATGTCTGCACCAAGTTCGATATGTGTGTGCTGTCTTTGATGTCTGGTGGTAGGAAGAACTCTAACACATAGTCGTCATTGGTTTCAACGCTATGCAAGAAGATTGCAAAGCAGCTGGTCAGCCCGTTCATGCGTGCGTTGTGGACCAAAGGGTACTCTTCTTCACTGAGTTTGGTTACATCTCCACAAAAACATGAACCGCGGGATAACAACGCTTTGCCAACAAAACCACGGGACCTGTCCAGGTGTCGTTCTCTACACGCTTTCAAGAAAGGCCACATGGCCAGGTCTTGAACATGATAAGGTAGAGTGGCTCTTGACATGCAGACTTTCCTGATACATCTAGTGTTGAAACTACTACAACTCTTCTCTATAACCGTTTCATGGGAAACAAAACTAGTGTGTTCGGACACAGCCCATGTCTGAGCAAGAGGTAAACTGTGGATATCGCCCATCGTTTTTAGAATACTGTAAATTTTATCGGAATCTTTTTTCCTGCCTTCATCAGGAACCTGTACATAAAACACATCTCACTAACATTCCAAGGCATACAACGATTTAACAAAAAACATTGTACAAAGTATCAAAGGAAACTTGGTTGTTTCTCATGGTGAGAAGAGAAGGTCTCTGTATGAAGATGTCACGACTCAAGAAGTGAGAGTTGGGTCCGTAGAGCGTATGGGCAGAGAAAGATTACCTTTGTAGATTCAGTGGTCAAGAAAGAACAAACAATTCAAAAGGGGCAGAAAAGCAAGGTGCGGGATGTAGTTAAAAGATCGGGGTATAGTGAGAGCACATAGACTAAGGTGTTTCAATTTCGTCTCGGCTATTATAGAGGATTAGAAATCTGGCAGCGATCAGAGCGTCACGGGATTTAGTAGATCTCAGAAGGTCGGGGAATCCAGCAAAGGTAAGACAATCAGAAGAGGGGGGGGGGGGGGGGGGGGGGGGGGTTAAGAGGTCCAGTAAAGTTTAGTGAGTAAAGAAATCCGGTACAATGATTAGAAGAATGTCGGAACTAGTATGAAAAAGTCAGAGTGGAAGACTTGTTTCAGTGGGAGCAGGCTTGGAGAGCATCGATTGGGTCACTTGGGAAGGATTTCAAGTCACTAGCAGCAATGTTGTAGAAGTCGCTAGGCTCTACCTACTCGGTTGACTGGGGAGTTGTGAGTACTCGGCTTAGGCGGGAAGTACTCGAGGAGTACTCAGACATGGTAAATAATGAAGAAAATTAAATTTTCAGATTCATATGTTTGGAATTCATATGAAATCTACAAATATAATTAAATTTTCCAAGATAATTCACCTTTAATTAGGGAAATTGAATCCAACATTTGAGGTATTGTCCGAGTTTGACTAAGTCATGCCCGAGCTGACGAGTACTGTTGATTCCTCCGATTTCGCTGAGTCATGCCCGAGTTTGACCGAGTCTGATTCTTGGTTACCGAGTTGATGAAAATCGCTACGGAAGAAAAGACCCCAATTCCTGTTTCCAAGGTCGAGTCGGTCAACTTTTACAACACCAATTAGCATACATGACTACAAAGGTCGTGAAAATGGAAGAGTTAGGAGCTCGGTGGAGCTTCAACGGGCCTTGAGGAATACTGAAGAGAAGGCAGCTGCAACTAGTGAAGGGCAAGATTACAGAAATTCTAGACTTTATGGAGTACGGTCCGAGTTTATCGAAGCCTCCATGTGGGAGATTGTTGGGGGTATTATGTGGAGGCTTCGACCTAGGGTAGCCAACCTTAATACACCATATGAGTAAATTGGTTGGTTTCCTAATTTACGTTTGCTTGCTAGTTGCTAAGAAAGTAAAGGTTCGGTGGAAGAAAATAGTTTGAAAAATGGGACTGTTCTAAGGAATTTCTTAAGTATGAATTAATACCGGCCCATGGTGCAAAGTTTGGATTATTTTTGTTGTTTCTAATAACATTTGTAATTTTTAAATTAAATTATCTATTAACATAATTTCATTGCGTTGACGACACACCGGAAAATATGTAAATCTCTTTATAGTCATCCAAAAACAACGATTGAAAAATGATAACGTGGGTATTTTTTTTTGGATCCCTCACTGTTGCAAAGAACCGACTCACATTTAGTATAGGAGAATCAAACGCGTGTTGGGTTGTCAGTTCTATCGTCTGCAAAATAACAGTTTACAAATGAGGAAATCCTACAAAAGAATGAGATATGTTTATCAGCAAAACCTGGAGGAAAGATGGAAACCTGAAGTGCGTTACAAAGTTGTTGAACCTCATAAGCATAACTCATATACTTTGACGACGTCAAGAGCTCAAGCACACCAACACATAAATGCGTACTCATATCAAAAACTGGTAAAACCAAATATCCATGAAGATTGCAACGAATCGCACACTCTTGTTGCGGAAAGTGTTCTGGCAAGTAATTAGTTACATCTGGTGTCCACTCTGGCAATCCTCGTCTATACACTCGAGCCACAGGACTACATTCCTCCTCTTCATGATCCTTATCCCTAACAAAATAGTTGTGATCAGTCTCCCGCCTATATGTAAGAAGCCTTTCATCCATTACCCCAAGACCAAGTGGTTGATCTATGGTTGTGAGTAATTGGTGCTTCCCCACCACCTGAGGCGACCAAAACTGAACGAGAACATGTTGCTCCCGGAAAGTTAAGAGCCTTAGTGCAGACACTATCTTGATCTGTGTTTTCTGATGACTCAAGTCAATTCTAGCAACTCCCAGCTCTAAATACTGTATATTCTGATGGTTTATATCGATTTTGTTCGCTCCCAGCTCCAAATCTGTAGTTTAGAGGAACTACATCTTATAAACATGAACAAAAAAACTAACTATATAAACCAAAAGAAAATAAAGAGACAAGAAACCATAAAGAAGAAGAATAATGTTAGAGCTAGAAATGAAATCAGCAAGAAAGACATACAGCTGATTGTTGGATCTCCGTTTGCATAAACTCGAAGTGGGGTCAAGTATCTCGACTCAGCGGTAACCGCAACTCCCGACGGTTCCCCGTTTTGTTGGATCTCCTGTGTCCGCATACCTGTTATGCATCCAAACCACACCAAAACGAACCTTATGATAATTTCGAGTCACCAGCTGAATGAGAGTTCAAATTTATAACCTCAAACTGCATTCACAACCAGCATTTTTTAATCATCAACGTGACCCCATCAATGGCGGACCTGGCGGACTCAGAAATTTTTTCCCGGGGTGCGAAAACTTTTAGGAATTGTTTATCTGTCGATATATAATAATTTTTTCGACCCGATCCGATCTAATTCTGGTCAGGTTATATATCAATTATATGTGTAATAATATTTAAAATATTCGGGTCGGATTGAATCGGTTGTTATACATTGGTAGGATCGATTGAATCGTATGACGTGAAAAACAATATCTAAATAGAAATTCACCGCACTGTCGTGCCTTCGGGCGAGTGTTCACGGGCTTCGGCCCTAGGTGAGGGTTTTCCTCGGTTCGGATGCGAGTGTATCCCGATGTGGTGAATTTCACCAGTATCCCATTTGAAGGATTCGTTGGCCGTTTAAAAAAAAAAACGAAAGCAAAGATGAACTCCGGCAATGGCTGTTGGCCGAAAAGGTTTGATGAACGATTTCTTTCCTTTACTTCTCTTCACTTTAAGTTCATGGGGTACGATCCGGATTTAAATCTGTATATAACACTACTGTTGTTTTTTAAGGGATGCGCCCGCTCCCCTTAAGCCCACCATATGTACAACTAGTAAATAATTAATTCACCGGTTCATTGCTTGGAAGCATACCGACTCTTTCTTTAAGAGCATTCACATCCAAAGAACTAAATTGTGAGTGTGAGGTTTTTAAAATATAAAGAATATAAAAAATGATTGTGAGTGGAGGAGAGAGAAAATGTTACTGTTCATCTGTATATTTGGGGGGACACTGTTCACTTACTATAATTTTTTAATATATATTGAAAGTGGTTGTGAGTGAAGGAGAGAAAGTGGTTGTGAGTGAAGGAGAGAGAAAAATGTAATGATAAAGGTATAAAAATATTATTTAATTGAAAAGGAGAGAGAAAAAAGTATTTGTTTTTAGTGAAAATTTATTGATATAGGAGTTGTTTTTTAGTAGAATGTATGTATAATTTTAGGGGGTTGGATGTGAATGCACTAAAGTGTTGCTTTAATTTCTTTTACTTTAATCATTTTTTTCTGACTTTTCTTTATTTTTACAATTAAATTACATCTATGTTTTCGTGGTCCACGTCAACTTGCCGTGTTTATTGGACTTTTTTGCTTTATTTTCAGATCTGAGGGTGGAGTGAGTGGTTGTGGCAGGGGCGCAGGATTGAAGGGGCGGGGAGGGGCGGCCGACCCCCCGTACTTTTCGCGCAGTAGTGTTACGTATGTACTTTTCGTATAGAATTTTTTAGGTATATACGTTTTCGACCCCCCGGTTTTATAAAAAAACGTTTAAGTATATACGTTTTCGACCCCTGGTTTATAAAAAAAAAAGTTTATTTATATAGCCCAAATTAGATTATTATGTTTATTATAGCCCAAATTATTATATAAAACCCAAATTAAAAGCCCACCTAACATTCTATCCAAAAAAACCCAAATCGTTGGATTTGGGGGGGGGGGGGGGGGATTACGAACAGATCAACAGAACACTAAAAAAAACAGCGCTTTTGTGGTCTTGTTCGCTGGAATCGCTGACTGCTGAGGAGACGAGGACAGAAGAACAGAAAGGTTGCGCTACTTGTGGTCTTGTTTGAGTTCGACTTCTTCAATCTTCAAGGTATGTGTTTTTTTTATCTTTAGGTTTAATTTAGGCTTCAATTTATGTGATTTAGGTTGAAATTAGGGGTGAAATTGGTCCGATTTTTTGCCCTAAACTTGTTGAATCTTTCTGTAACTATTAGAGTTTGCAATTTAGGGTGATTTGTTTTGTTAACTTGTGTTATTAGATTATGCTATGGGGAAGAATAAAATCATAACTACCCGATAAAATTGGTCCGATTTTAATGTTTGAGAACGTTTTTTATTTGATACTAATTTTAGACCTGACCCGACCCGAATCGAATCACCGACGTCCGACCCGAACATACACCTCGAAACTACGCGATAAATTTTTTTTAGGTCCGTTAACTTCCGACCCCCCGAACATTTTTTTCAAGCTTCGCCACTGGTTGTGGGGATTTGATCGGGGAGTGGGGTTTACCAAGCGGCAAGGGATGCCATCCCTTCAGTGACCCATGGGGAAGAGGAGAGGGGTAGAAGGGAGAAGGGGTTAATGGTAGGTCTCAATTTTTTAAAATCGTGCACACTTTGTCCTTTGGTTGTAAGAGCATTCATATTAATCTCAGCATATTTTTATCCTAAATTACACTAAAAAACACTATATTTCTTTCTCATTTTTAATTAAATAATATTTTTATACCTTTATTATTACCTTTTTTCTCTCCTCCACTCACACCCACTTTCAAAATATATTAAAAAATTAGAGGGTGAACAGTGTCCCCTCCAAATATACAGATGAACAGTAATATTTTTCCTTTCTCCTATACTCACAACCATTTTATATACTCTATATATTTTAAAAACACCACACACATAATTTGATACCATGGATGTGAATGCACTAACTCAGTTAATTTTTTTATTAAATTAAATTACACAAGGGAAGTTTAGTCTTTTACTATTTATTTAAAAATATTTTATCAAATAAAGCAAAAATAAATTTAAAAGATTTACTATACATACAATCACCAAATAGGGGAATAGTGCCAAGCACCAAATAGGGGAATAGTGTCAGGCAGCTGCCTGACACTCCCCCATTGGACCAAACTGTTTACTATTTTATATCCATTTTAAAATTACGATTTTCCCCTCAACTCAAAATTACGATTTTGTCTGGCACTCCCCCATTGGACCAAATAGTTTATTATTTTATATCCATTTTAAAATTACGTTTTTACTCCTGTTTAAAATTACCGCTTTGCCCCCTGCGCAAAATAAAATTACGCTTTTGTCCTCATCTCAAAATTACGATTTTGTCCTCAACTCAAAATTACGAATTTTCCTGGCTCTCCCCCATTGGAACAACCAGTTTATTATTTTATATCCATTTTAAAAATACGTTTTTGCCCCTCTTTAAAATTACGGTTTTGCCCCAAGCTCAAAATAAAATTGTGGTTTTGCCCTCTGCTCAGAATTACAGTTTCGCCCCCAGTTCAAAATAAAATTATGTTTTTGCCCCCAGCTAAAAATTATGATTTTGCCCTCTGGTAAAAAAATGTGATTTTTCCTCGTTTAAAAAATTATGATTTCTCTCTCAGTTTAAAATTACGTTTTTCCCAGTTCAAAATAAAATTATGCTTTTGCCCCCAACTCAAAATTACGATTTTGTCATTGGTTCAAAATAAAATTGTGGTTTTACCTCCAGCTTAAATTTACGATTGTGCCCTTAGTTCAAGTTTATATTACGCTGTTACCCAAAGGTCAAAATTACGAATTTGCGATTTTACCCCAGTCAAAAAATACAACTTTCCCTCAGTTAAAAATTATAATATTGCCATTGTTTTAGTTTTTTTTTATCAAAACTATAAAAGTGTTTTGTTTTAATTGGTTGACTCGATTTAATTGTTTTTCGTGTCAATGAGCTACCTAACACTCGCTCATTATTCGGCCATTGCCTCACAACACGGGCGGGGCATCAACTAGATAATATATATTATAAAAAAGAAAATCCAAATCTCTCTCTAGTTCTGTCTATACATCTCTCTAAGGCCACCAACAACCACCTCCAGCCACCCACCACCCTCCAACAACGGAATTAGCTTAGAACTCGTCGGAAATCAAATTTTTTTATTTTGCTATTTAGATAGTACACTCATCCATGTGAAAGTTAATGGCCGGCGATTATATTTATGGTTGAGTATTTAGTTAGCTTTGAATATTGATTTTTTATTTTGGTTGTTTTTTTGTATAATAAGAGTTATTATTATGTTAAAGTAGAATGTATCTTCCGGGTATCTATGGGGTGGGATGTTGCGGTGGTGGTGGGTGGACGGATGGATGGATGGTGGTGGGATGTAGGGGAGAGGGAGTAGTTTTATTTTTTACGAGTGGTTGGGTATTTAAGTTATCTATCACATTTCGTCTCTGAAAAGGTAAAATGACAAAAATGGTCTCATGTGCAAAGCACATGCCAAATTTAACCAAAAAATTTTAACTGGGTTAAAATCAAATGACAAAGTTTGCACGATTTTAAAACATTAACCAAAAAATTTAACTGGGCATGAGGGTCTCCTTGACTGTGTGGGGTCACGTTGACCAAAGAAAGGGTGTTGGTTAAAGCCGCTTAGACTATAGCCTAGTGGTCAAGAGATATTATCTTTTGTGAAGAGACCAAGATTCAATTTTTGAAAGATGTAAAAGTGTAAAAGGAAAAAAATTAACCATTAAAAAAAAGCCATCATGGGACGCCATCATCACTACACCTTGTATAATGATGTGTTAGTTAAAATTTCAATATTCGATTTTATACTTTTTAATTACAAGTGGTGTTACTTTGAAATTAAAAATGCACGACTTGTTTTAAAACAATGATGATCATTATCATCTTATTTTAAAACAATACAACTTAAAGCGAAAATATGATGTAAAACGTGAAGTCAAGCTACTTTTTCCTCTTTTCAAAATTGTATTTTGTATGAATAACATCAGTTAAAGAGATTATTTATGAACCAATGGAGTGGTGATCTATTGGCAAAGCAAAGCCTTTAAACATTTTGGGAGTAAGAGGTCTTGAGTTCAAGTCGCACAGACGATAGGAATAAAAGAAATTTGCCGTCTAAAAAAACAAGAGATTATTTATGTGATTTTCGAGAATTTTAAACCTATTATAACAGAAGTTACACAAACATACAAAGGGGCCGTGCTCCAGCAGTATCTAGGTGATTTTTTAGGGAAGTTCGTGAGTTAGAGTCTCGATTGTGACATAATATAATGCGTGAGTCATGGGTTTTATCATAGTAAGTATTCGGGTGGTGAGTTTCCTATGTAATTGGTGAGGGGTTGGGTCATTGACGTCTTCTACGATTACGGGCGTGGGTGACCTTCTACCTATGGATGTACTCCGATGGCCAGGCTTTGCTGCGCTATCCATAATAAAAAAAGTTAGAAAAACATATTCAATTTTTTTTTTTTTTTTTTGGGAAGACAATTAAGATTTATGTTTTTTTTTCTTTTAATAAAGTTAGTGAAGTTGCATAACTTTATTAAGTTCCCTTTATTTTCTGTATAAAATTAATATTAAACTCATTCTAGAAACCGGGCCGAGTTTCCTGAACAAGTTCACAATAATATTTGAAAGGATCATCCTTTGTAAATATTTACACGAAACAGTATAAGTTCAATGGTCCACACCGACAGAATACACTGAACTTTAATAATGAAATCTCTATATATAAACCGGCCCAATTTTCATGAACCCTTTCACAAGAACCGGCCCAAGTTTCATGAACACTTTCATAAGAATAAAAAGGTTCAGCTTTTTTACTCTACTTTATGATTTATGTATGTGTGTTCATCAACAATCATGCCAAACTATTAATTAGTAAGATCAATTATGATCCACATATTCTCTAAGTTTTGTTTCCATAGATTATTATATTAATTATATATGAAACCTTAAGCAAATCTATATCATTATGTTCTAGCCGCATGAGAGATACCGAGCCATTGAGGATGACATGTCTCTCTTTAAATATCAGTAGGGCATTTTGCATACAGTCAATCCTACTTTAGTAGGATAAAACCATGTTGGGTGACCCATAAACAAAGTCGTGAGCTCTTCTTGAGTGAATTGAAATGAAGAATATATATTGGTTTATACAAGTGGCCGGAAAAGTTGTGTACTTAAAATTCTTTATATGTTTAAGCTACTTGTTGTCTCCTTATAAGTAGTGACGGACATACTGCATGGCTCCGGAGGGCGGCCACCCTCATAAAACAAGGTATATTATTTAGGCAAAAATCTTAATCACACCCCTTAAAAAATAAGATAAAACCCTTCGATCGCACCCCCGAAATTTCCAAAAACGTGACCAAAATTATTGGCCTAACTTATGTTGGATATAATGTTCAATTGTCGATTAAAATTCAACGTTACCGTCAAGGTACAACCCAAAGAGTTACACTTTGGGCAACGAACATGCAACGGAGTTTAAATCGTTAATAATCGGATCACGAATAATAAGAGTAATAAAAGAAACGGGTAATTATTTGGAATAATTACGGAGAGCCGATTTAATATTATAATTAATTTGTTTAAAAATCATGCACACTTTGTCCTTTGGTTGTAACTCAGTTAATTTTTTTAGTTAAATTAGATCACTTAAGGGTAGTTTAGTCTTTTACTATTTATTTAAAAATATTTTAACAAATAAAGCAAAAATAAATTTAAAGTGCATTTTGTCGAATAAAAAAAAAAATTGCTTCTTAAAATTAAAACATTGATAATATATTATAAAAAAGAAAATCCAAATCTCTCTCTAGTTCTGTCTCTATCTACCTCTCTCTAAGGCCACCAACAACCACCTCCAGCCACCACCCTCCAACAACGGAATTAGCTTAGAACTCGTCGGAAATAGTTGAGATCTCGAAGACTCGCTGGAACGGAGAGACCGAGGCGGCGGCTGGGCCACTCTCTTGTCAAAACCGCGACATCACTGCCGTAGAAAACCCTAACACCGTTGTCGTCATCTTTTTCTCCTTTTCAGTTTCCAGGTCATGAAGATTGTGTTTAAAATATGGCAAAAACTTATTTGGGATATTTATTGAATGAAGATTCCAACAGTGGCACTAAATCAGTTGGAATCTAGGATTGAAAACGGAGGTTTGTATTCTGTAAATTCTTATTAGTCAACTTTGAATATCAAATTTTTTTATTTTGCTTTTTGGATTTAGAATTGAAAGTTAATGGCCAGCGATTATATTTATGGTTGAGTATTTAGTTAGCTTTGAATATTGATTTTTTTATTTTAGTTGTTTTTTGTATAATAAGAGTTATGGGTGGAGATACAATAGGAAGTTTATTTGGCTAATAAGGTTAGAAAGTGATCTTGACCATCCATTTAGTTAATCAAGGGCTAAGATTAAATGATGGAAATTGAAGTGAAGAAAAGAGGCGTGTGAGTTTGTTTAGGGGCATTCTAGTCAATCCAAAGCAATAGTTTCTCTCTCCTCTAATTCCCCCCATTTTTTAAACGTTAATAACTCTTTCATACGACATTATTTTTTTTTTATAAAAATTGCACCAAAAAAACGAGCGTTTTTTTTATCTTTAAAACGAGTATACTATTGCTATATTTTCGAAAAAAAAATAAAAACCCAGTTGCGTAAAACGCAATAGAAAAACCCCCAGTTACGTAAAACGCAATGAAAAAAAAAACCTAAAAAATAACATTTTTCTAAAACGCAATGCACAAAAAACACAAATAAATGTCTTATTTGTAAAACGTAATGGCCAGAAAACACAAAGAAATGTCTTATTTCTAAAACGCAATAGCATAAAAACTCAAAAGAAAAATGTACTTTCTAAAACGCAATGGACTAAAAACACATGAAAATGTGTTTTACCTAAAACGCAATGCACAAAAAACACAAACAAATGTCTTATTTCTAAAACGCAATGGTCAGAAAACACTTAAAATGTCTGTTTCCTAAAACGCAATGGACTGAAAACACATAAAAAAGTGTTTTACCTAAAACGCAATGCACAAAAAACATAAAGAAATGTCTTATTTGTAAAACGCAATGGCCAGAAAACACCTAAAAATGACTCATTCTAAAACGCAATTGCCTAAAAAACAAAAGAAAGTGTTCTCTGTAAAACGCAATAGACTGAAAACACCTAAAAAACTGTTTTACCTAAAACGCAATGCACAAAAAAATGTCTTATTTGTAAAACGCAATGACCTAAAAAAACAAAAGAAAGTGTTCTATGTAAAACGCAATGGACTGAAAACACCTAAAAAAATGTTTTACCTAAAACGCAATGCACCAAAAACACTTCAAGAATGTGTTTTTCTAAAACGCAATGGCCAATGCAGAACTGTGCTGTGAATTGTCTGTGCTGTGAACTGTCTGAACCAATGCAGTTTCCAGAGGCAATTTCCAGAGGCAGCTCAACCCCAGCCAGGGGCTGCCGCCCCTAGGACCCCACTACCAGGGGCGCTGCCCCCGGACCCCCGCCAAGATCGTAAAACGCAATAACTAAATCAAAAACCCAGATCTTAAAAATGAAATTAAAGAATTTCTTACGTGGATCGAAGTGATTTCTTCAACAATTGACGAATTTTGAATGATTGAAACACTTATCAGCGCTCGAATCGAACGGATCGAGTGATTATCTTCAAAATCACTGGAAAAAACGAGATTTTGTATGAAATTAAACTGTGTTTTCTTCAAAAAAAAAAAAAAAAAGCTGAAGAACACGTTGATTGGGTGCTTGAATCATTGATTGGTGACGAAAATCGCACTATAATGTAGTGATTATTGAGATAGAAAGTGAAGAAATGGTTGAAGATGGTGGGTTTTGAAAATGGTGGGTTTTGAAAAGGAAGAAGAAAGGGTTGGATTGACTAAAATACCCTTTTTCTTTATTTTAAGTGTTGCCACATGTCCTAATCCTATTGCTTCCTACACTTCCTAGCCAAAATAAACTTTCTATTTGATCATTTCTCTAAGAGTTATTATTATGATAAAGTAGAATGTATCTTCCGGGTATCTATGGGTGGGTTGTTGAGTGGTGGTGGATGAACGGATGGATGGATGGTGGTGGGATGTTGGGGAGAGGGAGTAGTTTTATTTTTTAAAAGTGGTTGGGTATTTAAGTTATCTATCACATTTAGTCCCTAAAAAGGTAAAATGACAAAAATGACCTTATGTGCAAAGCACATGATCAGATTTAACAAAAAAAAATTAACTAGGTTAGAACCAAACGACAAAGTTTGCACGATTTTAAAACATTAACCAAAAAATTTAACTGGGCGTGAGGGTCTCCTTGAGGGAAAATTTCACAGAGTAGTAACCAAATTTTAAAAGTGTTCTAATTAGGTCACTGGTGTTGGTTTTGTCCCGATTAGATAACTTAACATTCAAATCGAGCCATGTCCTTTTTTCCATGTGTCAAGAAAAAAATGAAGCATAAGATGCTGGGGTTGAATCATTTTAATATATGAAATTATATTTATTAAAAATAAAAACCATTTAATTACATCAGAAATTAAAAAAAACAAGTTACAATCCACGTCATCACTCGACGTTAGCATCAAATAAAAGAGAAAAAAGAAACAAAAATCCACATCACCACGGTTACCTATGAAATGGATGAAAAAACCCTTAATTTTAATGAAGAATGAATGTTGAGTGACCTGATTGGAACACTTTTGAAACTTGAGTAACCTAATTGGAACACTTTTAAAACTTGGATACTATTCTACAAAGTTACCCCGTCTCCTTGACTGTGTGGGGACACGTTGCCCAAGGAAATGGTGTTCGTTAAAGCCTAGTGGTCAAGAGATATTATCTTTTGTGGAGAGACCAAGTTTCAATTCTTGAAAAGTGTAAATATATAAAAGGAAAAAATTAGCCATTAAAAAAAGCCATAATGGGACGCCATCATCACTAAAGCCTTGTATAATGATGTGTTAGTTAAAATTTCAATATTTGCTTTTACACTTTTTAATTACAAGTGGTGTTACTTTGAAATTAAAAATGCATGCTTTGTTTTAAAACAATGATGGTCATCATCATCTTATTTTAAAACAATACAACTTTAAGGGAAAATATGATGTAAAACGTGAAGTCAATTAGTCAAAAGCTAGTTTTTCCTCTTTTCAAAATAGTACTTTGTATGAATAACATCGGTTAAAGAGATTATTTATGAACCAATAGGGTGGTGGTCCATTAGTAAAAGTAAAGTCTTTAAACATTTTGAGAGTGAGAGGTCTTGGGTTCAAGTCCCACAGACGACATAAATAAAAGAAATTTTCCGTTTAAAAAAGAGATTATTTATGTGATTTTCGAAAATTTTAAACCTATTATAATAGAAGTTAGACAAACATACAAAGGGGCCGTGCTCCAGCGGTATCTAGGTGATTTTTTAGGAAAGTTCGTCAGCTAGAGTCTCGATTGTGACATAATATAATGCGTGAGTCAAGGGTTTTATCATAGTAAGTATTCGAGTGGTGAGTTTCCTATGTAATTGGTGATGGGTTGGGTCATTGACGTCTTCTACGATTATGGGTGTGGGTGACCTTCTACCTATGGATGTACTCGGATGACCAGGCTTTGCTGGGCTTTTCATAATAAAAAAGTTAGAAAAAAATATTCAAATTTTTTTTTGGGAAGACATTTAAGATTTATGTTTTTTTTTCTCTATTAAAAATTAGTGTAGTTGCATAACTTTATTAGTTAAGTTCCCTTTATTTTCTGTATAAAATTAATATTAAACTCTTGAGTAAACTGTCATTTTGGTCCCTGAGATTTGGTCACTTTTGTCATTTTAGTCTAAAACTGAAACCTTCAAAATCTGGGTCCCTGTGGTTTCACTTTTATTGTCATTTTGGTCCAAAAATGAAATCAGCTGATATTTGGCTAATAAAATCCTGTTATTTTGTCCTTTTCCTCAGGGGCAAAATTACCAAATATCAGCTGAATTCATTAATTTAATTAATAATGTATTATAATAAAATTATATTGACCATTTTTCCCCTGAGGAAAAGGACAAAATAACAGGATTTTATTAGCTAAGTATTAGCTGATTTCATTTTTGGACCAAAATGACAATAAAGGTGAAACCACATGGACCCAGATTTAAAATGTTTGAGTTTTGGACTAAAGTGGCAAAAGTGACCAAACCTCAGAGACCAAGATGGCAGTTTACTCTAAACTCTTTCTAGAAACTGGGCCGAGTTTCCTGAACAAGTTCACACTAAAATTTGAAAGGATCATCCTTTGTAAATATTTACACGAAACAGTATATAGTTCAATGGTCCACACCGACAGAATACACTATGAACTTTAATAATGAACTCTCTATATATTAACCGGCCCAAGTTTCATGAACCCTTTCACAAGAATAAAAAGGTTCACCTTTTTTAGAGAAAAATGCCCGGATAGTCCCTGTGGTTTCATCTTTTTTCACCTATAGTCCCTATCTTTCTAAAACTACTTGAATAGTCTCTGTGGTTTTCCGTTTTGTTCTCGGATAGTCCCTGGGTCTAACTTCAGTTACTTTTCTCTGTTAAGTGGGTGTTGAAATGACCAAAATACCCTTTCCTTAAAAGGCCAAACCATAGGGACTATCCGGGCATCTTCTTTACCTTCATAGTTTTCTACTCCCTCACACATCCAGAACTATCACCAACACCATTACCACAACCATTCTCCTTCACTATAACCCCCCCCCCCCCCAATCTCGCTCGTCTCTCTTAATCATATGGCCGACCACCACCGAGTGGTGGTGGTGGCACACGATGTACGGCGGCGGCCGCTTTTTCCGATGTTAAACAGCAACAACAACGTCGGGGACGCGTGACAGCGGAGGTGGTGGTGCACGACGGTAGTAAACCGTCGGAACTGATAACGGTGGTGGTGCTGTGCGACGGCTCACGGTGGTGCTCGGTCCAGTTCAGCCTGGTGCACTCATTCCATATGCGAATCAGATTCGGGTTTGGTTTCAGGTAGTGACGACTGGCCGGCGGAAAGCTTCTTCCCTTCATCTTGTTTTTTCATCTGTTTCAGCTCACACATGTTTCAACATCTATACACACAAAAATGTTTGAAGAATTTGAAGGCAAATCGGTTGAATTTGCAGGTACGATTAGGGCTTCGATTAGGGATGAGGGCTTCGATTAGGGATGAGGGGTTGCGAGGCGGCGGTGTTGTGGTGGTAATGGGTGTCAGGTGGTTTGGCTCGAACAAGGGTGGACGGCGGCAGCTTGGTCGTCCGATGATGGTGGTGGTGTTTCTAAACCACAAAGCAGCGGTGATGGGGCGAGTTGGGGTCACGGATGAATCAGCCTTCAGTTCGAGTGTGCTAAGATTCGACCAAATCTGGAGTTATGTTGGCTGAATCGGAGTCGTGTCAAGCTTACCAGTAACGGGCGTCCATCTGGTGAGTAGATCTGGGTCATATACTCCTGTTTTCATAGGATGCTTTACATTCAAGTTAGATCCAGCGTTTTAGTGGTGGTTTTGATGTTACTGGTGACAAGGATGATGATTACAGGTGGTGACGATGGCTGTCAGCCATTTTCATTTTTAGATCCCGCTGCCATTTTTTGCTCCGTGTAGTCAAACAGAGTGTTTGTTTATATTTATTCGATGGTCTGTGGATGGTGGCGGATTAAGTGGTGGTTGATTGGCTGAAGAGGCAATGATTGGAGGTGGTAGGCGGCGGCGGCGGTGGTGGTGGTGGTGGTGGTGGTTCTCCGGTGGAGGGTAGTGGTGGGTGCTGGTGGGTATAGTGAACGAGAAGATGCCCGGATAGTCCCTATGGTTTGGCCTTTTAAGGAAAGGGTATTTTGGTCATTTCAACACCCACTTAACAGAGAAAAGTAACTGAAGTTAGACCCAGGGACTATCCGAGAATAAAACGGAAAACCACAGGGACTATTCAAGTAGTTTTAGAAAGATAGGGACTATAGGTGAAAAAAGGTGAAACCACAGGAACTATCCGGGCATTTTTCTCCCTTTTTTAACTCCACTTTATGATTTATGTATGTGTTCGTCAACAATCATGTCAAACTATTAATTAGTAAGATCAATTATGATCCACATATTCTCTAAGTTTTGTTTCCATAGATTATTATATTAATTATATGAAATCTTAAGCAAATCTATATCATTATGTTCTATCCGCATGAGAGATACCGAGCCATTGAGGATGACATGTATCTCTTTAAATATCAGTAGGGCATTTTGCATACAGTCAATCCTACTTTAGTAGGATAAAACCATGTTGGGTGACCCATAAACAAAGTCGTGAGCTCTTCTTGAGTGAATTGAAATGAAGAATATATATATAGGTTTATACAAGTGGCCGGATTAGTTGTGTACTTAAAATTCTTTATATGTTTAAGCTACTTATTGTCTCCTTATAAGTAGTGGCGGACATACTGCCATGGCTCCCTCATAAAACAACGTATATTATTTAGGCAAAAATCTTAATCGCACTCCTTGAAAATACGATAGAACCCTTCGATCGCACCTCCGAAATTTCCAAAAACGTGACCAAAATTATTGGCCTAACTTATGCTGACCGTTTCAAACTAGGAACAATGATCAATGTTTTGAAAAAGACAACTGTAGGGTTCAAGGAGCGTGATTCTCATTGTATTGATGATGGTCATGAAGCAAAATATAGAGCAAGATGTTGGTGGAGTAGCTGCAACTAAACAATTAGATTTGTTTTCCCCCTTCTTTATTTTGTTAGTAATATAGAGTTCATGGAAGTCCTGAAAATAACATTGATTGGACCACCCATCCGTCGATGGTGTGTTGTTTTTAGCCACACATGATTTCTGGATCTTGCCGAAATATCGTATGGGTGTGGCTTTGGTTTTTTCCTTTGCTTTCAATGCATTTAAACGGAGAAGACGGCGGATGATAGGGGTCAAATCAAATCAATGAATATGTTTTTGTTTGGTCGGCGAAATTCAATGAATATGTGGTGGTGAGTAGAAAATTACAAAATCTAGGGATGGTGGTCCAGTTAATGTTTTGATATCATGTTATTGTTTGAATTTTTTAAACAATAAAAATAACTTACTCCTAAATAGTTTTGTATTCAGACTCTGTGGATAGGGATGTAAACGACTCGTACGTTCAGAAAACAATTTGTGAACCATTCGGCAGGAAATTCGTTTATGTTCGTATAAACGAACACGTACAAAACATTTTGTTTGTTAAGTTAAACGAAACACATGAATAAAGTTTGCGTTTGTTCGTTTATGTTCGTGAACGTTTGGTAATGTGTTCATTTATGTTTTTTGTACAAAACATTTTGTTTGTTAAGTTAAACGAAACACATGAATAAAGTTTGCGTTTGTTCGTTTATTGTTTTTAGTTTTTTGAAAGTTTGAAACCCTGGTTAAACTATATGCCTCCTCTAACATCCCTCATTTGTCCATTTCAATTTCAGTTTATGTTAAAGCTTGACAAAATTCTTAATTTTGTGTTAATCATGTTTTCGGATAGTTAAGAGCTTATTTATTTTTTTGTTGGATTCTTCGTAATCTTTGTGATGAAAAATGCAGATTTTTTTTTCTAAAATAAATATGTGTTCGTGTTTATTCATTTATGTTTGCTTAAAAATGCCGTTTGTGTTCATTTATGTTCATGAGCATTTGTTTGAGTTCATTCGCGTTTGGTAAGTGTTCGAGAACAGTTCATGAACACATTCATTTCGTTAATGAACAAACACGATTAAGAAATCTCGTTCGGTAAGCGTTCATGAACAGCTCACGAATAGGCTCATTTCTTAGTGAACGAACGTTTACAGCCCTATCTATGGATAACTGAGAAACCAATTTTTTTGTTTTCATGCGATCAAGGAGATGAGAATAGAGCCCATGTGTATGGCGAATCCCTCGGGGATCAATTGTCATTTGGACAGCCAGAACAGTCAGCATCCGAGAAGGCTCATAGTGTTGAGTTTTTCCATTAAGTATCACTAAAAAATTGTAGATGAAAACTAGTGTCATGTATGGGTAAGCCATGATCAAATGTGCCCTTAAGATATCGAAGAATGCGTTTGGTAGCGGATGAGTGGTTTTCGGTGGGGGCATGCATATATTGGCAGACTTTGTTTTATTTGAAGGTGATGTATGGTCTGGATAGATTGACATATCGAAGAGCTCACACTAACTGATGATATTTGATATGATCAAGAAAGAACGGGCTATACCCAAGAGATATTTGTGGTGATGAGCTCATTGGAGAGCAAACCAGCTTGCATTCAGTAAAGGCATGTCGATGAAGAATATCCGGAATGTATTTCTTTTGCGATAGCAAAATATGCTTTCCTTGAGGCACCAATTCAAGGCCGAGAAAGTAGTCAAGTGAGCCAAGATCTTTGAAAGCAAAAGGATGACTAAGGAGTTATATGACGTGGTTAATAGCAAATGTGTTACGCATGTAACAATGATATGATGTCATCAACGAACGTAGATCAAAACGTAGAGAATTGTGGTTTTCCGTTTGTAAGTTAATAAAGAAGAATCTGTCTTGGAACCCTCAAAGCCAAGTTTGTATAGAGCCTCGGAGAGGCGATGAAACAAAGCGTGCGGTACTTGTTTAAGACCATAGAAAGCTTTGCGCAAGAGACACATATGATCTGGATGTTTCAGATTAGTGAAACCTTGTGGCTGTCAAAAGTAAACAGTTTCAGTGAGGTTGACATGAAACAAGGCGTTGATGTGTTGAAAAACACCGTAATTTACCCGTGTATTTTGTATTTTATTTTTATAGTTTTTGAGCCACTTTTAGTCTTTATACAGTTGTATTTTATGATTTTGTGTTTTGGCAGGTCCTTGGCGCAAATGGAGCGGAAATGAGTAACAAACAAATAACCAGCCAGTTGAGTTGAGTGGAATAGATCGCCAAAGACCGGATAAAAATTACAGCCATTTTTCGTGAGTGGCCCAAGTCCATTATCTCTATATTATTATTGGAGATATATACATATTAATATTATTATGGTGGGCTGTATATTAATTGAGTTGGGGACGTGCAAAGAAAATTCCATATACATCTTGAGGATTTCGAAAACATCATCAGAAGTGGGCCGCCAAAATAACCTGATGCCAGCCATGCATTCGTGACAATCAGGGGTATTGTTTTCTTTCTTTGGGCCTTGAATCAAATTAGTGGGTATTGAAAGTTAAAACCCTACATGGGGGACATATAGAGTGGACGTACAGAACATATGTTTGGGGGGGGGGGGGGGGGGGGGTCCCTATTGTTATTATTCTCGAACATCAGTAGGAGAAATCTTATTATTGTTTTCGAAATAACAACAAAAAGAGCATACGGCAGTTGGGGATTGGAGGATTATCATTATTTTCGAAAAGCACAAACAACAGTTGGTTCGTACGGGTTCGATATTATTTTTATTATTCTATTCTTTTGCATTGAACCCATGTCTTATTTGATTTTTAGAACCGAGTTTGTGATGTTTTTAATGAAGATGAGTAGCTAAATTTCTAAACTACTTAGGTTAAGATGAACTAGTGATTGTTACGTTGTTTTGACTTGGTTTTGGTTATTTTATGCGATTTACATAACTTTGCCTTGTGATTGATCTTGATATTGCATGTTGGTGTGTTTTGATTGATTATTGGTTGATGAATTCAGCGGTTTAGGCACATAGAAATATCCCCTAGACTTGGAGTTTAATTTGAATCGTTGATCTTAGGGTTTTCGGTTTGAATATTGAGTTGAGAAATTGACCAATTCGATTAGTAATTAAAATCAATATACTAAAACTTGCATCCTCATCTTGTAACTCGAAAGACGATTAAGGTGAGCTAGGTTATTAGCTAATCATTGGTGGGTAGATTGGGTGACCGATAGCTCGGGCTCGTTTATTACATCGTGGTTAAGGTTTCCTAGGATTTTAATCTTCAAGGTTTAGTTTGCTTTGCGTTTTGAGAGTTTTGGGGGTAGAGTTACTTTCATTGCTTGATTCTCGTAGGATTTGGTATCGATAGGTCGAGCCGGTTCGTTCTAGCACTTCGCATTTCGTCTTTATCTTTCGTTTGATACATCTCTTGCGGGGTGGTTAACCGAGAGATTAGGATATTTAGCCATTACCATAGTCAAGATAGCGTTGCATGATTCTAGGGATTCGATACCTAGGTAGTCTTTTCTCATCATATTTGATTTACATCTAGCTCCCGAGTCTGTGTTTGTTTTGCATCACTTGTCTTATTTGCCATTTTCTTAATCAATTAGGTTTTTAGTTAAACATCAAAAAGAGCTTAAAAATTGACTTTATATTCGACAGAGGTTCATTATTTAAAGTTTACATATAGTGTCCACGGATTGATATCCGATCTTGCCATCTACACTACACTGCGACCGGTGCACTTTCCGATTGTGTGTGGTTTAGTTAGCAATTCCTTTTTAAAACTTGTTCGAAATCAATTGACACATTTTCACACATCAAGTTTTTGGCGCCGTTGCCGGGGACACTGGCACTTTAGAGAACGACCCGAGTCGTCTATTTAGTTGTTTACTTGCTTTCGTAGATTTCCATTGCCTTTAGGTGCCTTTTGCTTGTAATTTGTGCCTTTAGGATTAGATTTGCTTTAGTATTTAGATTAGTGATTTTACCATTGTATGCGCCATACTCGCTCAAAGGGGCCACCTTCGTTTGTTGCTTCGTCTGAGCCCGAGCGAGATTTCCACGAGCGCCTTCGCACCTTTCGATCTAGTCAGGTACACATTCCGTCTTCTGCTTTCACTATGGGTGACAACGAGGCCCCAGCTAGGAGAGTCGTCGCAGACTACGCCCAGCCTAACGCGGCCAATGCTCGATCCAGCATCACCCGACCCGCTATCGGAGTTAATCGCTGGCAGATTCCGCCTCAGATCATCACGATGGTTACAAACACCATCCAGTTCCATGGGTTACCTTATGAGGACCCGAATGTCCATCTTTCTCGCTTTTCAGCTATCTGCGATACGTTCCAGGAGCAGGGTGTCACCGAAGACGCCTGCAAGCTGCGTCTATTTCCATTCTCGCTTGCCGACCATGCTCATGCTTGGTTGGAATCCCTTCCTGCGGGATCCATCACCACTTGGGCCGGGATGAAAGACAAGTTCTTAGGCAAGTACTTTCCTCCTGCCAAAACCGTTCGTCTGAGGAGCATGATCCAAGAGTTTCGCCAAAAGGAGGGAGAGTCATTCTACGAGACATGGGAGAGATTCAAGGAGTTGTTACTCAAGTGTCCTCATCACGGATTCGAGGATTGGGCGTTAGTTGAGAAGTTCTATTATGGAGTGACGCCCGCTACGAGGAATATGCTGAACACCACTGCTGGTGGCAATCTGATGACCGCCAAAACACCAGAGGAGTGCACTGAGATGTTTGAGGACATAGCGATGAGTAGTTATGAATTTCCTGATTCTAGAGATTCGTCCACTACACAGAGAGGCGTGCATAAGATTGATGATACCACTAAGATGCAAGCGCAGATTGATGCCCTGATAAAAAAAGGTGAGTGATATGGAGACAAAGAAGGAACAGGTGTGTGAGATATGCACTGGGAGGCATGACACGACCGTGTGTCCTATTGCTCCTGTGGAGTCACCAGAGCAGGTAGAGTTTGTGGGTAATCGAAATCAGAACAATTTCGGGGGTGGTTACAATTCGAATTGGAAGAACCATCCGGACTTCAGCTGGAAGAACAACAACCCACCGGGGTTTCAGCCGCGTCAGAGTTTGTTTCAGGACGCTGGAGCAGGAGCGAGTTCGGGTACAAAGAACCCGGCCATAGAGGAGATGCTGAGGCAAAACCAGGAGACATTAGCCAAGCAGACGCAGTTGCTTACACAATTCATTACGCGAGAGGATACTCGACATCAGGAGACACAGTCGAGGTTCATGGAGCACGAGACCTTCATGAAGAGTCAGAACACTGCACTGCAGAACCTGGAGAGGACAGTCGGTTCGCTGGCCGATCAGCTGAACCAGAGACCTCAAGGTGGTCTCCCTAGTAGCACTGTTGGAAATCCGAACGCCACTGCAAAGGCTGTTACTACGAGGAGTGGGCGAGGAGCTGTCGAGGTCGAGCCGGTAGTTGATGATGATTCGGTCGACGAGGAGATTGAGATGGAGGCCCCTGCTGGCAAAGTGTACCCTAGGCTGCGCCCAGCAAGTACAGCACAGTCCAACGGGTCTTCAGGAGAGAAGAAGGAGGCAGAGAAGGAGCCGATGAGGGTGTATAAACCGACACCCCTTACCCAGGTCAGTTAATAAAGGGTAAGGATGCAGAGCAATACGGAAAGTTCCTCGAGATGTTGACGAAGCTATATGTGAACATCCCGTTCGTAGAGGCCCTATCAAAGATGCCGAAGTACGCGAAGTTTCTCAAGGACTTGCTCATGAATAAGAAGAAGCTGGAGGACCTTTCTACTGTCACATTGAGCGAGGAGTGTTCTGCCGTCTTGCAGAACAAGCTACCGAAGAAGGTGTCTGATCCTGGTAGCTTTACGATTCCGTGTCTGATCGGAAATCTCATCGTCAGCAATGCGCTGGCAGACCTAGGGGCTAGCATAAATATTATGCCATATTCTATCTTTGCTAAGCTCAATCTAGGCGATCCGTCTCCTATGCGCATGAGTCTTCAGTTGGCTGATCGGTCAGTGAAGTTCCCGAGAGGGATTGTAGAGAATATGCTAGTGAAGGTCGACAAAATCGCATTTCCAGCTGACTTCGTCATCCTTGACATGGACGAGGACTTTGAGGTCCCGTTGATTTTAGGTCGTCCATTCCTTGCCACTGCACGCGCACTCATTGATGTGTACGACGGCAAGTTGACTCTTCGAGTTGATGAGGATGAAGTCACATTCGACATTCAGCATTCCATGAGGCATACCCAGCAGCATGATGACACTCTATACTTTATCGATACTCTTATGTCACATGTGGGTAGCCTCCTCAGCGAGATTTGCGGGAAAGATGCGTCTGATACGCAGCTTTCGAGTGTGGATGATCAGGGGAGTGGGGTCACTGAGTTGGATGTTGAGCAGGACCCTCTACCGCAGGCTACCGAGCCTTCCCCTAAATTCGAGGTGTTTGAGGTCATCGAGGAAGAGGAGATTCCGAAGGAGAGACCGTCTGTTGAGGTACCCCTACCCCTAGAGTTGAAGGAGTTGCCGTCTCATCTGGAGTACATTCTTAGGCGAGGGATCTCAGTTACCCGTCATCATTTCAGCTGGATTGACGGAGGAGGAGAAGAAGAAGCTGATGAGTGTCCTGAGAGGTCATAGGCAGGCGATCGCGTGGAAGCTGATGGACATCAAGGGTATTAACCCTTCGTTTTGCACGCATAAGATCTTGATGGATGAGGAGTTTGATAGCCGACTCGTGGAGAAGTTGAAAGATGGACTGCTACCACGATCAAGAACACGGGAGAGGGCGAGAAAGAGCTTGGATCAACGCCTTCTGAGGATTCGAGGATGGCACCGAAGGAAGAAAAGGGAGAAACTGAAGTTTGCACAACACCATCCTTTTCATTACATGCCACGAATCAGGTTTGGTCCAGGTAAGTTTAAGTATTGGTGGCCTGATCCGTTCAAAAATGTTAAAAAGTTTATACATTCCACTATTAAAATTTTTAATTAATAACAAGGAACGGGTGGAATTGAACGGGTTGGATAAAGGAGAAACCTCCTGATTGAGTTCAAGTGTGGGGAGGTTTCGTAGAGTTTGTATAGAGTCGTAGTTTTGTATATTGAGTCTAAGTTAGTAGTTTTTGAGTCGTTTTTTATAGAGTCAGTACTGCTTTGGTTTTGCTTGTTTTTGTTGATGCAGGTTTGAATATGTACCACCCGTACTCAATCTCCATTCGGGTGAGTTTGGAGCTGCTTTTCGAATATCAGGCATTTACCGAGCTTGTCAGTCAGAGTCAAAGCCGATCGCGAATGGAATTCTATACGATCGAGCTGAATTAGACGAGAGTTTGGAGTTTACGTGTTATAAAACCAGCTAAGTCTTTTCCAATTTGCAATTTGTCTTTTATTTCTTATTTATTTTTAGTTATCTTTCATCCTATATTGGGGACAATGTAAATTTTAAGTGTGGGGATGGGAGACTGCGTCTTTTTAGATAGATTTGAGTCAAAAAAAAATTAAAAAAAAATAAAATTGAAAAAATCAGAAAATGTTCCTGTTTTAGATGTTTGCAAAATAAAAACGGAAAATGATAGAAAAATCAGTTTTTATTCGGGTTTCAAATAATAATAATATGAGAATTAATAAATTAAGCCCGTGCCTAATTTGGGATGTGTGAGTAGGCTCGGCCCGGTTTTAGGTTCCTTTGAGCTAAATGTACCTAATTGTTGATTTACTAGTGGGTTCTCATCTAGGGAATATGAGAAATTGAAACCGCCAATAAGAGTATAAGGAATGTCGTTATAAGTTAAAACCGTTAGAATTTTTAATCATGAAAAAAAAAGAAAAAATAGAAAAAAAATGAGCTAGAAACTCAATGAAAGTAGCGCAGGCCTATGTAATCTTGATTGGGGATAGCGACTCTACAACCGGAATACCTCTAGGATGTGTGAAATCGAACATGCAAATAAAAAGTACCGAAGCCTAAGTAATCCGAGTTGGGGATAGCGACTCTACAGCCGGAATGCCTCTGGGTTAGGGAAAGCAACGTCTACGCTCATAAAAAAAAGGAAAAAAGAGAAGAATGAAAAAAAAAGAAAAAATGATGAAAAAAAAATTTGATTTTAAATTCTCTTGGTTTTGATATAAGACGGTTGGGAATTGGTCCAGTGATCGTTCCTTTTGTTCTATAAGCTTGAGGCGGGATTAGGTGGACCGTAGCTTCTAGCGTGAGACCCTAGGTAGGTTGACCGAACCTGAATTAAATCTACATGATAAGGGCTTGGAACCGGGTTTGGGTTTAAGAGGATCAAAATACTTGCAATCGCGGTTATCACGGGTTTTAATTTTAATAAAGTAAACTAGCTTTTGTACCCGAACATTAATTTGATTCTGATTCCGTTTGCATAAGTCTTTCTCAGGGACGAAAAAGATTTAAGTGTGGGGATATTTGATGTGTTGAAAAACACCGTAATTTACCCGTGTATTTTGTATTTTATTTTTATAGTTTTTGAGCCACTTTTAGTCTTTATACAGTTGTATTTTATGATTTTGTGTTTTGGCAGTTCCTGGCACGAATGGAGCGGAAATGAGTAATAAACAAATAATCAGACAGTTGAGTGGAATAGATCGCCAAAGACCGGATAAAAATTGCAGCCATTTTTCGTGAGTGGCCCAAGTCC
The DNA here is from genome assembly GCA_030545235.1 of Helianthus tuberosus. Taxonomy (NCBI): domain Eukaryota; kingdom Viridiplantae; phylum Streptophyta; class Magnoliopsida; order Asterales; family Asteraceae; genus Helianthus; species Helianthus tuberosus. Next base: position 197,400,191 of record CM060418.1, read on the forward strand.
ATTATCTCTATATTATTATTGGAGATATATACATATTAATATTATTATGGTGGGCTGTATATTAATTGAGTTGGGGACGTGCAAAGAAAATTCCATATACATCTTGAGGATTTCGAAAACATCACCAGAAGTGGGCCGCCAAAATAACCTGATGCCAGCCATGCATTCGTGACAATCAGGGGTATTGTTTTCTTTCTTTGGGCCTTGAATCAAATTAGTGGGTATTGAAAGTTAAAACCCTACATGGGGACATATAGAGTGGACGTACAGAACATATGTTGGGGGGATCCCTATTGTTATTATTCTCGAACATCAGTAGGAGAAATCTTATTATTGTTTTCGAAATAACAACAAAAAGAGCATACGGCAGTTGGGGATTGGAGGATTATCATTATTTTCGAAAAGCACAAACAACAGTTGGTTCGCACGGGTTCGATATTATTTTTATTATTCTATTCTTTTGCATTGAACCCATGTCTTATTTGATTTTTAGAACCGAGTTTGTGATGTTTTTAATGAAGATGAGTAACTAAATTTCTAAACTACTTAGGTTAAGATGAACTAGTGATTGTTACGTTGTTTTGACTTGGTTTGGGTTATTTTATGCGATTTACATAACTTTGCCTTGTGATTGATCTTGATATTGCATGTTGGTGTGTTTTGATTGATTATTGGTTGATAAATTCAGCGGTTTAGGCACATAGAAATATCCCCTAGACTTAGAGTTTAATTTGAATCGTTGATCTTAGGGTTTTCGGTTTGAATATTGAGTTGAGAAATTGACCAATTCGATTAGTAATTAAAATCAATATACTAAAACTTGCATCCTCATCTTGTAACTCGAAAGACGATTAAGGTGAGCTAGGTTATTAGCTAATCATTGGTGGGTAGATTGGGTGACCGATAGCTCGGGCTCGTTTATTACATCGTGGTTAAGGTTTCCTAGGATTTTAATCTTCAAGGTTTAGTTTGCTTTGCGTTTTGAGAGTTTTGGGGGTAGAGTTACTTTCATTGCTTGATTCTCGTAGGATTTGGTATCGATAGGTCGAGCCGGTTCGTTCTAGCACTTCGCATTTCGTCTTTATCTTTCGTTTGATACATCTCTAGCGGGGGGGGGGGGGGGGGGGTTAACCGAGAGATTAGGATATTTAGCCATTACCATAGTCAAGATAGCGTTGCATGATTCTAGGGATTCGATACCTAGGTAGTCTTTTCTCATCATATTTGATTTACATCTAGCTCCCGAGTCTGTGTTTGTTTTGCATCACTTGTCTTATTTGCCATTTTCTTAATCAATTAGGTTTTTAGTTAAACATCAAAAAGAGCTTAAAAATTGACTTTATATTCGACAGAGGTTCATTATTTAAAGTTTGCATATAGTGTCCACGGATTGATATCCGGTCTTGCCATCTACACTACACTGCGACCGGTGCACTTTCCGATTGTGTGTGGTTTAGTTAGCAATTCCTTTTTAAAACTTGTTCGAAATCAATTGACACATTTTCACACATCAGGCGTTTTGAACATCAAGTTTTCTAAGAGGCCACTGTTATGTAACAAAAAGAGAGATAGGATCACCCGGATAGTGGTAGCCTTGACAACTGGACTAAATGTTTCATTGAAGTCAATTTCTGGTTGTTTACGAAAGTCTTTGGCAACATAGTGAGTTTTGTATCTTGTACTAGTGCCATGTTGATCACTTTTAATCATGTACACCCACTTACAATCAATAAAAGTAGTGTTAGGGACTAACGGAATCAACGTCCATGTATCGTTTTTTTACAAGTGTATGAAATTCCTTGGCCATGGACTGGTTGGTAATGGTGAACGAAGCAGGTTTAACATTGAGAGATTTGGAAAGCCATTTTGGCGACAGACTGTAAGGGACCCGGGGTTTGGGATTTGGCCAAAGATTAGAAGGATGTTGGCGACGAGGAGTTCTAGGAGGGGATGAAGAATTGTTAGAAGACGACGAGGACAAGAAAGTTGTAGGAGAGGGTAGAGGAGTGAGGGTTGATATGGAGATAGGAGGTGCGTTTGGTTCGGTAAGAGGTTGTTGATTGCCAAGTGGAGTATCAAGAGGAAATGCAGAGTCGGAAAAGGATATGTAGGGGTTGGAATTTGGAGATGAAGGAGGATTCGAAGAGATTGTTTGTTGGAATGAGAAATTGTGTTAAAAAATCAAACATGTCGAGCAATGTAGATGCGATCATTTGTTGGATCAAGAAACCGTTTTCGGTTATGACAACGGTTATTTATGCACCTCTAATTGGAACATGTAAACATCCATTTAAGTTTCATTTTGGGTTTGTGCCCAATGTGGGCCAAACTATTTAGTATCTAAATTATCTATGTATGCTTAACTAGTAAGATTACCCGCGCTACGCTGCGGGGTTTCGGTCGATATCTATTTTGGTTCAGCATACCAGCTGAAAGAAATACGCTCAAAAGAATATCGACACATGTTTTAAATTGACCGAAAACCATAAAAATAAATTTAAATTGGACAGCGGGACCAATTGATTTAAATGAGTAAATTACAAAAATCGTCCTTTATGTATGTCACTTATTGCGAACTGTGTCCTTTGTCTTTAATAATTACAGAAAACGTACTCGATGTTTGCAAACCCTTGCAAGTTATGTCCTTTAGCCCTAACTCAGTTAATTTTTGTGGTTAAATCTGACCAAATAGACCCCACTAAAAAATAAAAATAATAAAGTCCAAAAAAAATCAAGAAAGAAACAAAAAAACTAATAGGATAAAAGCACTATCCACATAACTTGTTAATTGTAATTTGCGTTAAAGCGTAGACTAACTGAAAACATACATAAAAATAAGCATTTATAAGCATGAAAACGAATTATATTTGACACATATTTTCGAAAAAATTTACGTTGAATCGTAAACAAACTTAAATTTATACTCACGCGTGCATAAAAATAAGCATGTAAGAAAATAGTTACGGCGTGTTGTGGAAAATTTTTAGAAAGTTAAGAGGTTGGAATTGTTAACACTGAAAGTTAAAGGGGGTAAAAGTATAAAGAAATACAATAAAGACAAAAATTTCGAAAAAATTTACGTTGAATCGTAAACAAACTTAAATTTATACTCACGCGTGCATAAAAATAAGCATGTAAGAAAATAGTTACGGCGTGTTGTGGAAAATTTTTAGAAAGTTAAGAGGTTGGAATTGTTAACACTGAAAGTTAAAGGGGGTAAAAGTATAAAGAAATACAATAAAGACAAAAGAAGAAAAGTTAAAAAGCAAAAAAAAAAAAAAAAAAAAAAAAAAAAAAAAAAAAAACCTACTGTACATCCCCTTTGAATTTGTTAGGTTATATAATTTTTGGCCCAATAAAAGGTTTAAGAGTTGTGGGTTTGCATGAAATGGGCCAAAGTATTTTCAGACTTGAAAACGAAATAACTATTAGCTAGTAATAGCTAACAGCCAGGTAAATTACCGATTAGCTGTGATAGCGTCATATCAAAAACCATCTAAAATAATCTTATTTTGCTCTTTAACATTTTATTGCATAAAGGTCGTTATATTTTTCTGATAGTATAACATTTTAACAAGTGAATTAACAATATATTAAATCTAGAAGGTATTAACGGTTCAATACTAGTTGTTCACATGTAGACTTCATTGTTTTAAGTTCTATAACTTTTTCTAAAAAAATTTAAAATATTCTTGTAAGACAGACAAGAAGAGCATCAACAATAGTGTTGTAAATAATACTAGGTGAGGAAACTACCTGGTTCGTCCCGATAGAAGATTGCGGGTGAGGAAGACGAAATTGTGGAATCCGATTCAGAATTTCAAACGGTAATTCAAATTCCTTCTCTTTATATTGTCGAACGAAGTAGGCCAAACAAAAAGAACTTTGACTTTAAATGGCATATTTAGAACCCAAAGGTTTCTCGTTTACTTTGGGAGGGACCCAGATGTTCCATAAAGCCCACTAGATGTAAAACCCGTGTAAAAACACGGGTAGCTTTTAGAAATTTTACATACCACATTTCATTAAACAACGAATCACTATACATTTTTTACAACAATAAAATATATCTTATATCATCACAAAATATTATAAGCATTTTGTAAGGTTGTCTTCCTTCAACGAACACACGAACCGGACCGATCGAACACATACGCGATGTGCGGAAACCACCGCGTGCCTCGTACCGCAACGTAGAGCTCGTACAGAAGGTGTAGAAGATGAGAGAATCGTGAATACACAAAGTATGCACAATCAAAAATCACACAGATTGAATAAAGAACAAAAAGCTAGGGTTTGTTTGCACAAGAAGTTTTCTCCAAAAATTTCACTGTTTTATTGAATGGTCTCAGTTCATCATGCGTACAAGACACTAAGAATATATACACACCTAAGTTCGCACAACATTACAATGAAACTCTCAGTGCTTAACAAATAAGTACTCACCACTAAAAGGAAATACAAGTTCGCACACTAAGTGCTCACCATATAAAACCACAAGTTCTCACCACAAGTTCTCACCATGTAAACCACAAGTTCTCACCATGTAAACCACAAGTTCATATGAGAGGTAAATGCACAAGTTCTCATTAGACACTTTCACATAATTGCAAGATTAGTCCTTCAGTGTTGAAACTTCAGCAGTATCCAGCATTTATCAAACATTGGTGCACTTACAGACTCCCCCTTGATATATGCGGGATCTGCAAATCTTCAACGAGTCTTCGAGAAGTCGTTTCCCGCATTTATTATCCTGAAGTGCATTTACAGACTCCCCCTTGATATATGCGGGTTCTGCAGATCTTCATCAAATCTTCAAGAAACCGCTTCCTGCTTCAGTCTTGTTCTTCACACAGCATCGAACAGCTCGAGCACACCGAAAAACAAGTTTCCTGTCTTCTTTCAGATAATCTAAAATAGCTTTCCAAACTCAAAACTTCATTAGAAACCATTAAAGCCTAAATGAATTTCAAAACCAATAATGTTAACATATTTAAGCTCAAAAAATTTTAAGTAACACATACTTAAAAAAATATTTTTACGAACTTGGAACACGGTTTCCCACATGGACAACACACACTTAGAGCAACTTAGCAAGACCAAATGTTTTTATTTAAAGACTTATTTTAAATTACCTCACCGGATTGATTTTAACCCGTTTTCAAAATTGTAAAACCCCTTTTGAGTATCGTTAAAAATATAAAGCCCACACACGGAAACGAGAAACAAAATCTTTTTGTATTTTTCGAACTTTATATTAAAACACACCAAAAATCTTTTTGTAATCTTTCAAAATTTGAAACGAAAAAGAAACGTAAATATTTACATGCATTATCTTTTTGTGAAAACGCGGACAAGAAGATCATATCGGCTTATCTGTCAAAATCAATCACAGTTAGTATCCATTTGACGAATTTAACCACAAAGAATGATAATGACAGTTCAAGATGTTTAACGATATACTTGTCCACTTAAGCTTTAGCACGTGTTCGAACACTGTTTTCGAGATATGCAATTAAGTGTCTTATTAACTGATATAACTGTGTTCCCCACCTCAGAATATACTCCCGTATGAAGACTACCAAAAATTACATCTTACAGGTGAATATATCCAACTATTATCTGTATCCGGCTAAAATTGCGAAACCTTGAGAGCTCAGGTTAGTGCCACCGCACCGACAGAGAGATGAAGGCTCGACTTTAGGTGGTGTACCAACGTTTTGGTATTATTTGCTGCACTTTGGCATTTTTTTATGTACCCGGTGGTAACATATATTTTCTGTTGTTCACCCGGTGGTGACAAGCTTTGAACAGATCATCTGGTGATGATTGTTAGTCAGAAAAGAAATCCACCTGGAGGGTTTGCGCACAAACGAAGCGCTTAGCAAAGCATTATACGAGGTCTAGGCCATTGCTCACGCAATATCAGAAGACCAAGTATAATACCCCAGATAATAATCAGATATAAAGACCTAGTATCTCAGAATTTTGGTACTCTCTCAAACGAAATTACGGTACCAAGACCATATATCCGAGAGATGTTACACACAAGTTACGCAGTTCGTTATCTTTATATACCAAAAACAGGTTCTTATTAACGCGTAAAACCTATCGTTACAACATATAATGAAGCTGTCAACAGTTTAGGTTTAATTTTATAAGATACCCCGTAAAAGATATGACTGCCGATGTACTATCATTTCTTCTCACAATCAACGCGTCTTCAAATTTTTCATTTTCTAATGTTTTTGGATTTTTAAAAAAAATATCCTACTACTAAGTAAAATCTTTTTTGGATTTTTGTGTTTTACGAAAAGCAGTAACCTGTACAAAGGAACGGAAAAACAAAGTTTCCATGAGGGCTTATGCAACCATCCTACTCAGGGTTTATTATCCCGATCATTCGGACTAAGTTCTCGAACCTCGTCCGATCGAATGTCTTTGTTAACAGGTCTGCATAGTTGTCTAAGGTGTCAACTCTAACTACATCAATTAATCCTTTTTCAGCACAATCACGTATAAAATGATGCCTAACATATATATGTTTAGTGCGTGAATGGTGTACTGGGTTATTTGTTATTGAAATAGCTGAGTAATTATCTACTATGATAGGAGTTTGTGTATAATTCAAACCGTAATCCCGCAATTGCTGTTGGATCCACAAGACTTGAGCACAGCAGCTCAAAGCGGAGATGTATTCTGCTTCACATGTTGACAGCGACACTGATTGTTGGTTTTTGCATTGCCAGGATATCAGACGGCTTCCAAGCATTTGAGCACCACCAGAGGTTGACTTCCTGGTGATCGGGCACCCGCCAAAATCCGCATCCGCATATGCTATCATGTCCAAGCCTCCCTCGACTGGATACCACAATCCAAGTCTTGGTTTGCCTTTAAGATAGCGAAAAATCCGTTTGACGGCTTTCAAATGCGATTCTCTTGGATTTGCTTGGTACCTAGCACATAAACACACCGAAAACATTATGTCGGGACGAGATGCAGTAAGATACATTAAAGAACCAATCATTGCACGATAAACCGAATGGTCCACTTCAGGATCTTTGTCCTTTTCATCTGACAGTTTGTGATTGGTAGGCAACTTAGTTTCGTAAGGCAGGCTGTCTTCCATGTTGAATCGCTTGAGGATCTCGTGGACGTACTTCGTCTGATGAATATACGTGCCATTCACTTCTTGATTTCATCGATTTCATCACTTGTTCGAATTCCCGACAAAGCTCTTCATTTGAAGAACCAAAAATATTGTCATCGACATATATTTGCACAATCAGGAAATATCCCCCTTTCTTTAAGATGAAGAGAGTGGAATCTATTGCACCACGAATGAATCCGTTTGCCAACAAATGCTTTGACAACGTCTCGTACCAAGCACGAGGAGACTGATGAAGACCGTATAAAGCTTTGTCCAGCAAGTACACTTTGTTTGACGACTCTGGAGCTTCAAAACCTGGTGGCTGGGAAACATACACAATTTCTTGCAACTTCCCATAAAGAAATGCACTTTTGACGTCCAATTGATAGACTTTAATACGCATATGAGCAGCAAAGGCTAGGAACAAACGAATTGCTTCAAGTCGTGCCACTGGCGCATAAACATCTGTGTAATCGATCCCTTCTTCCTGATTGAACCCTTGCACCACCAAACAAGCTTTATTCCTGACGACGACACCTTTATCGTCCTTTTTACATTTAAAAACCCATTTAGTGTTGATCGCGTGCTGGCCCTTCGGAAGATCTACCAAGTTCCAAACCTTCAGCTTGTCAAACTGAGCCAACTCCTCCTGCATCGCTTCACACCACGAGCTGTCTTTCAGCGCCATGTGGTAGTTTTTTGGCCCTATCTGCAAAATAAAGCACTCGTGCAGGCTTAAGCTGTAGATCTCTGTGAACAAACACTGCATATCATTAAGACTTCTACTTCGAGTCATTATTCCTTCACGCGGATCTCCGATAACATTATCAATAGGATGATTCTTATTTGTCCGAGTAATAGGAATAACTGGAACTTGCAGGTTTGTTCCCAAATTTGACTGGATCTCCCCCTCAGCAGTTGCATTACCAGATGCTTGAACATTTCCCATAGACGTGCCAACATTTTGATAAGTTGAAAAATCAACAAAAAGGTCACTAATTGTATTTTGAGCAGCTTCAGCTTCAGAATTAGCTACAACGTCATCATCGGAATCGCTTGAATCTACATCATTGGAGGGTTGAGTTGCTCCGGCATCATTAACATTTGACGTGCTGGCAACGTTTACTCCTGAATCACCATTTGAAGAGACATTTGTTGGAATGCTGGTATGCCAACCTGCATCCACTTCATCTTTGTCGATCAAGTGTGAGTACACTAGTTCAGTCTCATCATCTGTTAGATCAGGTAATGCAAAAGAATCAAACAACTTGTCATAATCGTAGCCAGTTTTGGGACCGAACTCAGATGGTGGAGGATCGTAACTCAAAGGAGTTATATCAAAGACTACTTCCACCATCCGTTTCTTGACATTGTATACTCGTTTGTTCGGAGATCCTAGTTCGTAACCTAGGAAGAAACCAATTTCTCCAATCTCCCCAAACTTTGGAGTATCCGATGTCTGTCGGATCATACACTTAATCCCAAAAGGCTGGAAACCTTTCAAATTTGGTTTCTTTTTCTCAAGAAGTTCATAACAAGTTTTATCTCCCCGTTTCACTATAAGCACACGATTCAGCACATAGTATGCGGTGTTTACAGCTTCAGCCCAAAAGAATATGAGCAATTTGGATTCTAAGATATGGGTTCTTGCAGCCTCGATAAGGGTCCTATTCTTCCTTTCAGCGACTCCGTTCTGTTGAGGAACATAATGAGCGCTAAACTGATGAACAATACCCATGTCATGACATAACTCATCCATATTTTGATTTTTAAATTCAGTTCTGTTATTACTTCTAATTCTTTTAATGGGTAAAGAGTAATTTTTCTCTAATTGTTTAAACAAATCTTTCAAAGTGCCGAATGTTTGATATTTCGATTTTAAGAAAAATACCCACGAATACCTTGAAAAATCATATGTGACAACCAAACAATAAGACATACCACCAATGCTAGTTACATGGATCGGACCAAACAAATCCATGTGAAGTAGCTCTAGTGGTTGTTGGATAGAGTTTATGTGTTTTGGCGTATGAGGTTTACGTTTAATTTTCCCTTTCTCACAGAATTCACATTTAGTATGCATATTGAAACTACGTAAATGAACACCCAACACCAAGTTGTTCTTAATCTAGTGATTCATTTTGCGTAGATGCACGTGGCCCATCCTTCGATGCCATAGGAAAGATTCATCTTCAGTTGCCTTTGATAACAAACACGTTGCCGGACCAGAGGAGTTCACAACCGGACACATGTCCATCACATAGGTGTTGTTCACTCTTGGAGGTCTCATCACAACCCAATCTTTAGGAACTACAAATCCCGGCTTTAGAGCGAAGCAAGCCTTATCCGTGAAATGCATTGAATACTTGTTATCACAGATCTGAGAAACTGATAGCAAGTTGTGCTTTAGTTCTTCAACAAAGTTCACCTTGTGCAAGGTGATCTTGCCGTTTGAAACAGAACCTTCACCCATGATATATCCACCCTTTTCACCCGCAAAGTTAACATAACCACCACGAATAGGTTTCAAATTTGACAAAAATTCTTTGTTCCCTTTCATATGCCTGGAACAGTCACTATCGATATACCAAATATAGATAGCTCTCTTCAACTGGTCTTGCATTCACAAACAGGAAATTAGTTAGAGTGGGGGACCCAAGCCGTGACGGCCTTGGGTCGTCTAAATTCATCAACAAAAGAAAATTCCTTGAAATAACCATCTTCATTGTTGTTTCTAACATTTCCACCTAGGTAATTGTTAGAATGTCCACCCGCAAATCGAGGATTGTGCGGAGTTTGAGAACGGTTATTGTACCCAGAATTTCCACCAAAACGATTACCAGAGTTTTGATATCCGAAGTTTTGACTATGCTGAGGTCTAAAACTTCTATCAAACCGTGGTTGCTTGTTATCATGAAATACATATCGTTGTTGGTATCCTGAATGTTGTCTTTGACCATGAAATCTGGCCGGTGACACATTTCGGTTATCAACGTAACGATTTTGCGCATGAGGTCTAACATTGTGGTTGTAAGAACCTCCAGGATGTTGATCTTGTTCTTGTGGTCGGAAACTTACATGATTTGGTCGTCGAGCAGGGGTTTTCTGACGACTTTCACGTTTTGCTGAAGAACTTTCCAATCCACGATATGAACCACGACGGCTATCATCATCTGATGAATCGGTATCCTGATCCTTTTGTTTTTGATTTTTAAGCTTTGGTTTAGAAACAAATGTACTTTCTTTCTTTACAACCTTAGGTTTTTCTCCTTTTTGAGTTTAACCACTTTTCTTTTCATTCTTGTTGGGTTCATTTTGTTGTTTGGTGACAAAGGTTTATCAAGATCAGGATCAACACGACTCTTTCCATTGTCGTTTGGACAATTTGCAGCTAAATGTCCTTTCAAACGACATTTATAACATCTTCGTTTATCAATCTTTTCATTCTTTTCCTTTTGATCATCCCCACATTGACTGTTTGAGGACGAGGATGCTACATTTGAGCCTTTTGCCTTTTGTTTCACAAATTCAGAATTTGAGCCTTTTTCAATTGTTTCTTTGTTAAAGCTTTCGCCTTTCACAAAGTTGGTTTTTGAAATGTTTTTAACATTCTTTTTACCTTTGTTTTTAGGCTTCGGCTTTTGAACATTTTGAACTTGATTTAAAGCTTCCAAAATCTTTGAGTTTATCAAATTTTCAATTTTGCTTAAATCAATTTCGTTTGTTTTAACATCACTCGTACTCTTTTGTTCTGATTCCGATTCGGATTCAGACTCGGATTCAGATTCTTCCTCACTCAAAGGATCAACAATCAATGGAGCAGTTGGAACGAAATCTGCAATTTCAGGATCAATCGAAGGTGTCGATGTATAGTTGTGGTTAATAGGAGGTGGAACCTTCTTGTAACCAACACCAAACATCTCATCTTCTGAATCTTTGAGACGAAGATTGTTTATGCAAAAATTCATCACATTTGCCGAACTTTCGAATTTCTCAAGTTTTCGCTGCAGATCAAGAATCAAGTTATCTTTGTCTAAAATTAATTGGTTCTTTTCCAAAACAGTGTTTTGACAAGTTTCAAGTTCAGCTTTTAAATCTTGATTCTTAATCGTCGCTTGAGCAAGTCGTCTCTCAAATTCAGAGATGTCCTTTTTCAAGGCAAGCACCTGACTTCTATGTTCTTTGTCGGCCCTTGAAAGCGCGACAATTAACTCTCTAGATTTCTCCAGATCAGTAATCAAATTACTGTTAAGGAGTGCGTATCTGTCACACTTAGCAACAAAGTCTACCCATCTAGGACATCTTTTATCACCAGATTTAGATTGTACCTCGATGTTAGCCATGAAAGCTTGATCAGAGCTTTCTGCTTTTCCCGCTTTCATCTTTGTCATTTCTTCATCAGCAAAGCGTTGCATTTCGGCTGCAATCTTGAATTCAATACGATCATTTTCATCTATCTTTTCAACTTTCTTTTCTTCTTTCTTTCTTCTTTCTTCTTCCTCGATCTCTTTTCTCTCGTTTTCTTCAGCTTCAATGATTTTCTCCATTTCCAAATTCTCACTTAGAGCTTTCGCCACCACAGTCAACTCTTCCACATTCGGCTCTTCAAAAAAATCTCCAAACCCTTCTTCAACGATCTCGGCAATGAACGCTTGTGAAACAATAGCAGTAGCTGTTTCTTCCATTACAATCCCCCAATCGTGTGGCTCATTAACAGTTTGAAGGGGTTGAACAATCATAGCGTTATTAGCATTAGGAGTAAGGTTATCAGATGCGGTTTTTGTTGAAGTGGTAGAAGTTGTATTGGATGGGGCTTGACTGTTGTTGTTGGATCTAGCTGAGCTTCCTTGACCATTGCTGCCTTCTCTATTCTTTGGTTTTCGACACTCTCTTACATAATGACCATAGATACCACAGTTGTAGCATTTAACTTTGGTTATGTCAATTCCCATTCGTGTCTTTGTGTTACCACCAATGAAACTCTTTCCCGTTCGCTGAAGAAATTTCTTCGCTCTTCTTACCAGTAACGCCATACTTAATTGCAAATCAAGTTCTTAAATTCATCTTGATCGATTTGATCAAGATCTTCATCGAGAGTCGATGGTTCAACTATACCAAGTGCAAAATTCTCGAATGCCGTCATGAATGATGCAAGAAGTGCCATATTTTCTTCTATGAGCTTAAGACTATGCGAGTCAATTTTAGGAACATTCATGCTTGATTCGCTTGGCCTAGCACTTGACGATGACGTTCCAGAAGATATAGGGATTCCACCAATGGTAATTCCACTATTGCTACCAACGACAAAGGCATTCTGGTTTGCAGGATCTCCTTGAGAAGTTTCTGAAACGAAAGCAACACCTGAATTACTTCCCTTTTCAGTTTGCTTTGCACGGTACAAAGCTGGATCTTGTAGCTTCTCAAAATCAGAGTCTTGGTCATCTAAGTTCCATGCGTAACTTTTCATCTTCTGGACTGCTTGATCAAGAGTCAATTCTTCATATTGAGCACTCTCTTTGATTAAGGTAGAATACATATTCCATTGTTTCGGTAAACAATTCAGAAAATTTTCCACCTTTTCGAACTCCGTATACAATCCCGGTTGACTTCAATCTAATTCACTTAGCAAATGGTAAAATCTGTTTACAAGATCATCCAACGATTCGCCTTTCATAGCTTTAAAGACTACGAATTGAGTTTTCAGTCGTTCAAGTCTCCGTTTCTTGAATAACTCATTTCCTTCGTATCTCTCGCTCAAACTGTCCCACAATTCCTTTGATGAGTTTTTGTTACCGAAAGTATGTAAGATCGATTGTGGTAATGACATCGTAATCAAGGACATTGCCTTTTCTTCACATTCGTAATACTTTCTTTCATCATCAGTTAAAGCAAGATAACCTGTAATTGTCAAAGTTCGAGCAGGTTGTCCTCCAATTCCTGATGTCATACATAACCACAATTTTAAATCTTTCGCTTTGATGTATCGTTCAAATCGAATCTTCCATTCCGGATAATCTAACTCGTTCAACAATACGGGAGGCTTATCACTGCTTCCGACTTCGTTGTTGTGTCGAATACTTTGAACAGCGGTGTTCAAATTGTTTGCTATCTTTACTATGACTTTGTTTCAAAGACTGTGAGCACTTAGTGATGAAACTTTAACAAATATCACAAGTACTGATTAAAAACACAAGTTCTGATACTATTAGAGACCCTAAGTGATAAGTACTGATGAATGATAATGAAACAAGTGCTGAGACTAAAAACAAGTACTCATGAACAAAAACAAGGTCTCATGAATAAGTTCTCATGAACAAAAACAAGGTCTCATGACTAAGTTTTCAGAATAAAAACAAGGTCTCATGACAAGGTCTCATGAATAAAATAAGTTCTCATAAACAAAAACAAGGTCTAAGTTCTCAAGAATAAAACAAGGTCTCATGAAACAAGGTCTCATGAATAAGTTCTCATGACAAGGTCTCATGAATAAGTTCACATGAATAAAAAAAAAAGAATAAGTTCTCATGAATAAAAACAAGGTCTCATGAAAACAAGGTCTTATGAAAACAAGGTCTCATACTCTCATGAATAAAAACAAGGTCTCATGAAAATAAGGTCTCATGAAAACAAGGTCTTATGAAAACAAGGTCTCATGAATAAAGACAAGGTCTCATGAAAACAAGGTCTCATGAATAAGTTCTCAAGAATAAAAAATCACAAGTACGCAGGATCAATAAGTTATTACAAGTGCGCACAAGTGAAAAACCACAAGTCTGAATTTATTTCCCAAGTGTGACTGCACACAAGATCATCAATAACTTCAGAGAATCAAAAACCAAGAGAATTTGAAAGAAAACTTTAGATTTGACACAATCTGATCAAAATCTCAATAATCAAATCAAGCACAAACAATCACAACTGAACCCTAATCACCATCCATGATGAAAAATCAAGAAACACATGAAGAATCCATGAAAAACATGAGAAATTTGAAAACCCACTAGAACGAACAAAACCGAATGAAATCTAACCTCCAACACGAAGTCTACAGCGGTAAGAGCACTGTGTATATAGAGCCTGCTCTGATACCACTTGTAAGGTCGTCTTCCTTCAACGAACACACGAACCGGACCGATCGAACACACACATGATGTGCGGAAACCACCGCGTGCCTCGTACCGCAACGTAGAGCTCGTACAGAAGGTGTAGAAGATGAGAGAATCGTGAATACACAAAGTATGCACAATCAACAATCACACAGATTGAATAAAGAACAAAAAGCTAGGGTTTGTTTGCACAAGAAGTTTTCTCCAAAAATTTCACTGTTTCATTGAATGGTCTCAGTTCATCATGCGTACAAGACACTAAGAATATATACACACCTAAGTTCGCACAACATTACAGTGAAACTCTCAGTACTTAACAAATAAGTACTCACCACTAAAAGGAAATACAAGTTTGCACACTAAGTTCTCACCACCATGTAAACCACAAGTTCTCACCACAAGTTCTCACGATGTAAACCACAAGTTCAGATGAGAGATAAATGCACAAGTTCTCATTAGACACTTTCACATAATTGCAAGATTAGTCCTTCAATGTTGAAACTTCAACAGTATCTAGCATTTATCAAACTTTGGTGCACTTACAGACTCCCCCTTGATATATGCGGGATCTGCAAATCTTCAACCAGTCTTCGAGAAGTCGTTTCCCGCATTTATCATCCTGAAGTGCATTTACACATTTAAAGATGCTTAGGGTCACTTTCAAGCCAATCAACCTGTTTGAGATCAATAATAACCCAAAGCAACTCATTTCTATTTGTCCTTGTACTCAATTAATTATATTTGTTAATGCACAATTAAGTAATTGATCCCAGCCATATTTTGAATTTAATTTATAACATACAAACCTTGTTATCAATCAGAAACTTCCAATGTATACTTAAGCTTTGCCGTAGGAAAACCAAAAAAACACCAATTATATGAATAAAAACAAAAAAATTGTCCAAAAGAAACCGTATATATTTAGTATAGGTGGAGACCTTAGAAATGGATAAGGTATAGATACAAATTAAACAAAATCACATAATTTTACTTAAAGAAAACAGAACTAAATACAAAGGCATCTTTGCAAGATAATCGCAATGAAGGCGCCACAAACACCTGATCATAATAGTGTAACATAGTAAGGTAATACCGCAAAAAGCGAGAACTAAAAATGTAATTAACAAGAGAAAAGACACGCACTACCAATAACTTTTTTTTTTTTTTTTTTATCTATTTAGGCCTTGCACATGGCTGGGGGGGGGGGGGCATGATACTTGAATACCCCTATCCATGATGCAACAAAGAAGCTGCAGATTGAGTCAACCAAAGTCCCCCACCACCCATAGTCGTTTGTACAAATTACTTAAAACTAAAGTACTCCATATATCACAGCTTCATGTAATTATCTTAGTAGTAGAGTTCTTTTTTAAAAGAATGTGGATAAAACTATTTGAAAATTGAAAAACAAAAACATACCAGGTTCTACAATTGGAAACAATCCCATTGACGCTTTCGGGTGGTTTATACTTCTAAATTGCAGGCACTTTTCTCTTCAGTAGCCTGTGATACAAAAGAGCACTCTATTTTAATTGTTTAGCCGGAATCTGCATGGGCATGCCAGACGGCAAAAACTCGGTCTCTTTCGGTCCATGACCCAATTAAGGAAAAAAAACTAGATGCGGGGAAGCTTTGATAAAATGTAGGTTTGTGCTTCGATTACTTGTGCACTACTACTCATGACTTGGTTTTCAAAAAAAAAATACGGACGCGTAGATAAATATAAGTACGTCACAATGGTATCGTTGGAATTTTATAAAGCACAACATCTAAAAAGTTACAAAAGAAAAACAAAATATTATCAAAACAAATTTACACCAACAAGTACATAAAATTAAGCACGTGGCACAATTTTCTTCTCACCACCATCACTTGCTTCCAGTGCAAAAACTCCTAAACTGATAAATGGGTCACGTCTAGCTATAAACACAAACCTTAGGTGATGTAATCATTGTTTCACCTCCTTTCTTCTTATCATTGTTATACACTTGTACCTTAGTTTTGCCTTTAGCGGACCCGGCTGTACGCCTGAGTTCTCGCCCTTTAAGATTTCTTAATCTTGCTTCAAGCCACAATTAAAAATAAATGAATACATAAATACAAAGCAAAAGGCCAAAGTATCAAAAATACCTTGAGACGGTTTTCCATCCCCATAGAACAATCATGACTATCACCAAAAGCATCACACCTGATATATATAAACAAATTATCATATCAGCATCAAAACCAAATCTAAACGATGAATCGTAAACCCTAACTATCCGATCAAACGCGGATCTGTATCACTCAACACAATGTGTGTATTACCAATTCTAAAATCCATTGTAGCTAATCAAAGCATTACCCTACAACATACCAACTGCATATGCACAAAGAGCTAACATTACCCTACAAAATACACATTGTACAAGTTATGTGACTTTTCTTAGTTATGGAAGTTGGACAAATCATAAGCGTAAACAAGCAGTCAATGTACAAATCATAATTCTAAATTGAAACAAATATTCTTAAGTTTTAGGTTATTGTATCATTACTTTTGGCTAATGTACTTATCAGTTTAAAGTACATGAATCATCATAGTTAGTTATTATATAAAGTTGCAAGCTATAAATTCATACTTAGAAGCATTTTCGGCAGACGATGGATGGGCCCGACTCATCAGATTCACCCTTGGAAATCCACATCTGATTATTAAACAAAAGACAAGTTAGTTAGTTTCAAGTAGGGTTGTGAATCATGTCGAGTTAAATCGCAACCTAAACACAACTTGCATAGTTATTCAAGATAAACCTTAGCCTGAACACATATAAAATCATGTAACCCATGATTGGCCCATTTAGACCATTTATCTAAACAAGTAAAACAAGTAACGTGATGTAAATGGGTTATAAACATGCTTAACTGGTTGGTTGGCTGCAATAAACAAGTTCTGCAGGTTAAACCCAAACATTTTGATAGATATGACCGCCCAAAGCCTATTCATTTTCTAACCCTGTTAAGGTTGTGTAAAAAATTATCACCTTTTAAGTGATTAATGGTATTATAAAAGAGTAACTGATTTGTTTAGAAAATACCTGTTGGAAAGTGTTGAATGATGCAAGGATAGATCCTCTGATCCACACAATGTAGTTTCTCTTTGGCGGAACAACCACCTTGATCTTCATGCTGTTTGGAACGAGGGCGGTGACATCATACTTCATGATGGAGTTGTAAGTGGTCTCATGAATACCAGCAGCAAATCAAAGATGGCCAAAAAAAGAAACCCCGGCCAATGGAATCTATCTGATAACTTGTCCATCAGGCAACTCAAAGTTCTTTCAACAAAAGAACTGCTTTTTATGGTTTCAAGCTCTTTTTGATAGTCAAGTACAACATATGCAAGCTTTTCTTTCATGTGATGGACAATTTCCCGTTCTGCAGTGGTAATGAACATGTAACCTATTTCAGTCAAGATCTTCATCAGCGAGTTGGTAAGGCCAGGAAAAGCAAGATCAAGACAAAGGATGGCATGAGGAAGTGCATAACCTTTGTAAATTGGAACTGTATGTGACACACCATCTCTAGAATCTAGCACAATACCTATGTTCCTAATAACATGATTCAGTGTCAAATGTTGAGAAAGGTCACAAAAAAAGGTATATTAAAAGAAGCTTTAAAAGAAACTAACATGTTAGACGACCACCGGTGTAAAGGGAAAACACAGCCTAGAAGGCAACATACATGGCAGGAATGTTGAAGGTTTCAAATTTGATCTGGGTCAACATCTCCCTGTTGGCCTTTTCATTCCATCGTGCCTAGGTGAGAAAAACGGGATGCTCTTTAGGAGCAACACGAAGCTCGTTGTAGAAAGCGTGATGCCAAATCTTTACCATGTCATCCCAGTTGCTGACAATACCGTACTCCATAGGATACTTCAAAGTAATAATACCTCTTTTTGATTGTGCTTTATCACCTACATAAGCATCTTTTTGGCCCATACCTGCCGTAACAGGATTGCGCCATGGTCTACCAGCAATACATGGAAATATTGCCCTTTGAGCATCATCACCGGCAAATCCAAACTGTAAATTTAATTAATAAACCAAAAGATTCATATTAAACATCAGCAAACCATAATAGTAATTAAACAAAACCAAATACAATAATAACACCAACCTTCACCATCTCAGTTCCATGGGCTAGTTATCCTCGGCATCAACCATTTTATAGACTGCAACACAAATACTAATATAAAATTTAGTACACTATACACATCATGCAAGTTCATACAACAATGTTTATTTATGCACAGTCATTGTGTGTACTGCCCACCCCTTGCTAGATGGAATTCGGACCGACAACCACTATTGCTGGCTGATTACTGACATTCTTAAAGTTCATGTTTCTATATCAACTTACCCTAATTTCACTTTTCAACACAAAGACGATATCAAATCAATGAACCATATCATATTGAAACCCTAATTAAACTTCACATAACCAGTATCATAAAATCTCTAATGTTTGGTTACGACTGAAACACAATAAAGAACATAATAAAGCTCAATTATCTTTGGTTTTACTTAATTTCAAACGTGAAATCAATTCTATAGATAGAAATTAAACATGAAATTGACATATCAAATACAGGACGATTCAAATTTAGACAAAATTGCTGACTTAAATAGAAAATTAACAGTATAACGATGAAAAAATGGAACTAAATTACCTAAATTAACAAGAAGTGAGGATCGGCGTGCCAAATTGGAAGTGGTCACAAGCGATAAATTGATCGAACATCATCTCTTGATTATTGCGTGAAAGGAAAGCAGGAGAGGCAGTTGAAATGTGAACTATTCAACTCTAGGAAGAAGAAAAAAAGAATAACCTAATTGACGGATTAGGAGACTGGAAACGAAGGGGCACCATTCAATTCCATTCCATAGCAAATGGAAAGGTTAATCTAAAGCCATTCATTTTCCTATTAAGCATTCAATTGACGCGTGTCATAATGTAGGTTTTTAAAATTTCATGGATGGATGAAATCTCTATATTAACCCTACAGCGTCTTAAAATTTTCTACGCTTTCCTAATGTATCCCTTTTAAATGGCTTCTATTCTCTTATATGTGTTGCTCCAAAACTTGTACTTAAGATAAATTACAATCTTGTGCGTTAGATTTGCTTTATATAGTACTATAGATAGGTGGGTGTAAATATAGATTCGCTTTAAGCGTGACGATTGGATAACAATATCACAAATTAATAATGCAGCGGAAGTATTTGAGTAAAAATATTCATTCAATAAAAGTGTGAATATACAAATAAAAGTTATTCATGTATTCAAGTACAAGCCCACATGCAGGATCTAGTAAAAAAACTTTAGACATCATAGGCCTTAAGCTGAGGAGTTGCAAATTCCATAGCCTTCATTCTAGCCGACCCGGATTCCCAGCCTATTATAAGGTTCGGTACTTGCGGTTCAATCTTTTGAAAATACGACAGTTTTCGCTAGTAAATACAATTAACTGACTCGTTTTGAAAACATGTTTTCAAAAAGAGTTTTATACATAAAGAAAAACCGTAGGTAATCATTTAATATTTCTTGGGATTTTATCTTGTCACCAGATTTACATACTTGTCATACAATGGGAACCAGAGATCAGATTCGGTCATTTTCAGTGCTATAATGATTAAGGGTACACACCAAAGTTGAATAAAAGTGTCTTACAGTCGGTATGCCTACCCCTGCACGTTATTCCGTATGGCCATAATAGTTCATGAGTCGGGACGCCCGGACACGGTACCAGTAACCCCAATTGTTTAAGTTATCAAGTAAAACGGATTAAACTGAGTTCTTATATTTATAAGCAATCACAAGGCTCATTTAGATAATACCCGCTCCAAGTGGCGTATGCGCCATACCCCCAGTTTAAAAAAAAATAAGTTAAGAGTATTTACTTTTTACTAGCTGCCAATCAAATATGATTATAATTTAACAAAAGCCATAAGTAAAAGTATTGTGAGGACCGTTTCGGTGATCGTGAATACTTCGACCGGCTAGTTTGACTTCATATCTCGTGCGGAATCCGAGCATAAAGGTGACTTGCACAAGAACAAGCTAATTAAACTGGTTTCTATTAATTGTTTGAATGTACAAAACCATGAAACAAAATGGACAGAGTTTCCCCTCTCTAGTCCACCAAAAGATTACAAATGACAAGACCTTGACCCTATTTATAGGCAGCCCGATCCACAGGAACAAGTTAGAACGGATGCACATTATGTGCGGATGGCCCTTAGCGCTGATCTTGCCAAACCGTGCGAACCTGCGCATTCGTGCAGATGAGCACTTCAATACAAATCTCATCTTGCCTAACCTAATCAATTACGACTCGTTACATTTGACATTTATATTCGTGATTGACGGAAGCGATATACATAGTGCATTCACAGACTCCCCCTTGGATATTGCTGTAGTAAATCTTTATCGTAGCTAATCTTTTTTATCTCTAAGTCTTCAAAAATCTTTGACAATTCTGAATCACAGACTCCCCTTTTCATCTTGATTCGTCAACCCCTACTTTCATCAGACTCCTTATCAGGAAACTCCCCCTTGCTCTAAGCATTTGACAATTCATTTTCAGGATCATTTCATGGCTTTCCGAGTATCTGTCCATTTGACAATTAAAACCATTTATGAGAATTATTTATGAACTTTCTTTATGTTTAACATTATATACCAAGCTCCCCCTAACAATCAGCTTTTATCTTTTAAATCTCAAAATTATATTTGACTTAAAAGCTCGAATATCTTCATCAACCCTCACAGATATTTAAGTTTAACTTAATGACCTTCACTATCTGATTATTTACCAAGTTCAAATTAATGAACTTGGTTAACAATTTCACAAAATTCTTAAATTTTCATTTTAAAATTCAAGTTTCAAATTAATGAACTTGTTATTTCAAGACATGTTCAGCATCTTCAGATTTTGAAATTCAGCTTTCCATCACCAGTTGTCAAAACATAAAGTTAAATAAAATATTTTTGGATTTTTCTAAGGCTTTAGGTTTATTTACTGAAATGAAATAACAACATATTTACATACATATTTTTGGTGAGTTATGTTAGAGGATCATATCAGTTTTTGATAAATTACTAGCACCGTTGATCTACATAACCTTTAAGTTTAAACAATTCACCTAGATTGTCAGTATACTGATCCACTTAAATCTTCACACAAACTTAAATTGATTCAAGATACGAGATTAATATTTTAGGAACTTAACTTAATCGCGTGTCCCACCTCAGAATATACTCCCGTATCAAGATTCCCTAGATTCTGTCTTATAGGTTAATATACCTAAATGATATCTGTCTCTGGGTTAGTGCGAGACCTTGAGAGCTCAGGTTAGAACTTTCGTTCAGACAAAGAGATGAAGGCTCGACTTAAGGTGTGTTCCACTTAGGAATCTTCTCAAACTGCACTTGATATATATCTTTTGATATTTTCTCAAATTTTATGCAATGGAGGAATAAGCGCAAAAGCATTATACAAGGTCTATGTCACACCCCAACCGATGGCGGAAACATCGGAGTGAGACGAAATAGATTGCTCATTACACATAACACTAAAATTTGCGACAAGTGTTTAAATAATGAATTTCATTTTATTACTTCAAGAATTCAAGTACAACATGGAAAGGAAATACAAATACAACAACTTGAAATAAAAGAATTACAATAACAATACAAAATTTAAAATGAGTATCTAGGCATCCTACTATGTTCCATGCATCGTCAACAATCATTAAACCTGCAACATGTTTTAAAAGCGTACTTCAATACAAAAGTATTGGCGAGTATACAAGTTTGGTGTAGTAGGATAATAGTAAAAAATTGATAGTGAAGAATCCACATGGCAAACCTAGTTATCAAGATTAACGTATAAACTGGTATGTGAACAAACAAGTCAAACCAAGGTTTAATGCAAGTATAAAGAATGATTAACTTAACATGTATAACAACCCTCCAAAATTTATTTCCGACACCCCTAATATAATTAAAATATCCCTATATGTCTTAAAACATACCCCGTATGTGAGAACCGAGCCCAAAATACCATATATAATTAAAAATAAAATAAAATCAAGTTTTAAGGGGCGCTCGCGGGTCGCGAAGGCCTTGCCTTTAGGCTACGCGGGGCGCGACAGCCAGTCACCAGGGCGAGCCCCCAGGCTGCCACGTGTCACCATCCGTGTCGAGGCTAGTGGTCAGACTCAGCAAGCCTAGGGCCTACATACCCTAGCTCGTGGCCCGCGAAGGATTACCCTTCGACTTACGCGGGCCGCGAGGGAGTCTGAATCAGGCACTATATATAGAGGTCGTTGGCCTCAGTTCACAATTCGTCCCACAATCAACTTTCTCTCTAAAATTCTGAATATTTGAAGTAGTAGCGGGCATAATACCCCCTTAATTAGCGAAGCCCTTCCTCGTTGTAAGTATCATAACCCTGGTTACGTATTAGATACGTTGTCTGATTGATCTAGGGTTCCGTAACGGTTGTCGTGGTTCTGCCCGACGTAGTCGTTGGAATACCGTCTCGGGGAGGGTATTACTAATGTAAATATTAGGTTATTATACTAACGCGTGTGCATTTGTGTAATTAATAGATAATCACCAGGAAATCTTAAAAGAAAACCCTAAGACAACAATGTGAGTAATCCTCTTTTTGTGTAAACCTTTTTGTGAGTAATCTTCTTTTTGTAAACTGTTTTCACAAAACCTTAAATATTTTACAATGTGATTAGCAATGATTGAGTCTTTGTAATTCTTCAATTACTGCTGGTATGTTGGGGTTTTGTATACAAAATGTGGAACACGTTACCATTGGACAAAGAGTTAGCCAATGTGTAATATGACCCACCAGTCAGGATTGACAGTACTGAATGAGTAATTGTGTAGATATAAACATTGTAATCGCTCTCAATACTGTGAAATGATAAAACTCTTCTTGATTAAACTGGGATTCACTCACCAGTATTTCCCACTGACAAAATGTTTTTAAACGCGTTTCAGGTAAAAAAATGTGAAAGCCAAAATGGAAGCCAGCTGGACAGCACTGAAGGCTTGGAAAAGTGGCTAAAAAAGTTACCGAAATAAAGAGATGTTTTTATTTAAATAAAATAGGGTTCATCCCTATGAAAATGTGTGTACTTGAAACTTGGGATTTTCCCATGTGTTTAATATTATAAAAGTGTGGTATTTTACTCTGATAAAATATTTCCTAACTACGGTCCTGATGTAAATTCCGTTGCCAAATTAATAAACACCAATACCACCAAAACTGGTCTCGCGGCCGCCCGTTCCCAGGACAGATAGGGGGCGGGTGTTGTGACAGAAGGTGGTATCAGAGCTAAGCCACTGATTGAGCCATAAAAGTGTTCTGCTGACACCAAAATATTATATGTTAGGAAATTAATTACGGAACTACGTGTATATCAGTATTTTATTGTTGTGTGTTATTTGACTATTTGTTAGTTTACGGTATGAGCGACCAAGGACCTTCCGACGCCTACCGTAAGTTGTCCAGCTCACCTAGGAGCGAAGGCACCTCTTCACAGCCTACCCTCTCAGGGTATTCAGCTGACAATGAAGATGAGATATTCGTGTTTAAGGCTCAGTCTGAAGAGCCATTCCCTCCTAAGAAAAGAGGATGGTTCAGCAGAGGAGCGCATAAACATAGAAAAATAATGAAAAAGTTACAACAACAACGTGCTTTAGCAGCCGTTAAGAGAGAAACAGATGCTCACACCCAAGATATGCTCAATAGGAGTCTAGCAAATTTTCACATCTTAGCAACCACAGCTGCCGACCCTAATCTAGAGCAACTTATAGCACCCTAGCCCTTACCACTGTTTCCCACACAACCAATGGAAATGGAAGTCAACTCAGAAAACCAAATCCCAATGCCTGATTTTGACCCCACTGAGATACCTAGAGTACCAGCACCCAATCCCTTAGACCCAGACTACGACCCGTGGTTTGACGACCATAGGGATTACCAGCAACGCTACCCAATACCAGAAGATGAACCCATGCCAAACCTAGCATCCTATCCAGACTTGGACCCTTTAGACCCCTACTATGATAATGATCAATACAATAGGGAAATTCTAGAGAATCCATATCCTTACCAAGAACCCATGCCCCAGTTCCCAAACCCGGTACCAGCCCCTGCACCCCCAATGAGTGCAGAGAATGTGCAAGAACTCCGAACCTTTGGTGAGGAGATTTTAGAAGGTAGTGAGAGGATGAGGCAGATCGAAGAACGACTCGTCTGGAAGTATGACAAGCGTAATATGGAGTTCAGGATGAACCCATATCAGTGATGGTGATAATAATAATAACAATAATAAAGTAATAATATATAATATGTGTGTATGTTTGAAAAAAAAATCTAGACAATAGCTACAGATGCCTACTAGTAATGTGATTTCAATTTCAGTTGTACTGTAATACATATGGATTCATAGTATAAAAAGGAGTAAGTCGCAATGTTCGCCGATTTTGACCAATATGCGTGTAGTATTAGATATTATCTTGTGATATTAATACGTGGTAAATGTTTAAAATTCATATGGACAACGAAGTGAACCCGAAAAACCAGAATAATGATAACCCGAATAACAATAACAATGGAAACCAAGCGGATAATAGTGCCATCCAACACATAGCGGGACATGGGATTATAGACGTAATGCCATATATTATTAAAACGGTTAAGGAAACGGATAATAAAAGTAACCATGGTAGTAAATGACCCACTGAACCTGAACCTAGCGTAAACAATGGACCTATACTTCAAGTGCCCATTCCCAAAAGAAGAAAAACCATGTCTTATGGTTGTTCTTATAAAGAATTCTGGTCTTGTAAACCAATGGAATTCTCGGTCAATGAAGGGGCCGTTGCAGCCTTATGCTGGATAGAAAAGACTGAGGCAGTCTTGAAAATAAGCAAGTGTGCGGAAGAGGATAAGATAATGTTTGCCTCCAATCTGTTTAAGAACTCAGCCTTAGAATGGTGGAACACTATCCTTAAATCTAGAGGAAGTGATAGGGTTTACAATATGGAATGTGTGACACCTGTGTCACTACAACCATCATACAAATACCAAACTAATGAAATATTGTATTTCATACTTGGTATTTGTATAAATATGTGTATCGTTTGCACATATCAATTCTTGTTCGATTTCGAGCTCTAAATCGCTTTCTGGAAGGTTATACGCGAACTGATGCGTAAATATAACCAGTTTAATGCAACAAACACTCTGGAACAGTGACATAGGCTTAACATACCTTAAATAACCTTTACATAACTTAGAAATAAGTTTTGGAGGGTTTGGTGTGGCGAAATCAAGTTTATTCGCTTACAGGGACTAATTTCGACAAACAGCGAAAGTATGCCGATTCGTACAGTAACGAACATTACAGAACTTGATCATAAGTTAAATATGCCCTAAATATCCTTTATGTAGCTTAGAAATAGGCTTTGAGGTGTTTGGTGCGCGCAAATAAACTTTTTGATCAATAGGGACTAAAAGCGTCAAAAAGTGCATAAGTTTGCATTTTCGCGCATATCTTACGTCCTGAATATATCCGGGCATCCAAAAATTTATGTAATCTTTAAAATATTTTATTTTAGTGATTTGCATGATAAAATTCCATTCGTCGCGTAGTTTGGATCGTTTTTCGCGTCCGTTCGGGTTTCGTCGTAATTAACCGAACAACGCAACCGTACGACCAAAGGAACCGACATCCGAGATATTTTTGAGCATATTTCATGTTCCCTATGCTTAAACTTCATTTTTGAGCCTTGAAAATGGGTAAACGGGGTTTAAACGCGTAAAAAATGGCCTAAATGAGTTGCAGGGACCAAAACTGACAATTTTTGAAAGTTTCTGGATCTGGCATATGGTGGTGTCACGCCACCACTATGTGGTTTTGCCGTGGTGCGATGCCACGGCTTCATCTGGCAGAAAACCATGTTTCAGCAATGGCAGGTCCATTTTCAGCAACCGAATTGAAGTTCAGGGTCCTTTTTGTAACATTTGCAATACCGTTTGATGGTTTTGGGACACCCCTAGTATTCCAAAACCTTGTGCCCACATGTACGGTCTAGATCGAAGCTCAATTATCGAGGAACGATCCTAACGGTTCTTCAAACTCTATATAAACCCACTTGAATTTCCTTTATTCTTCACACATTTGTTCTCATCTTGCTCTAAGTTGAAGCTCTCAAGCTTCATACCTGAGTATTTTGAGTTTCAAATCTTCAAGTCTTGGACCTTTTGTAAGTTTCCTTCATGCTTGTTCTTGTATTTCAAGCATGAAAGTCAAACAGTGTTTGACTTTCTGCTTTGACCTCGTTTTGGTCAACACGAAGTTCGTTTGAACTTCGCAACGTGAGCGTAATCACTATGGTTATAGTCCCTAGCAACTATACCTACTGATTACCACGTTGATTAGGCGTAGTAACGAGTCATAGTTTCGGTGAAAATGCGTATTCATGCGTATTTTGCTACCAAACTATTCTTGGGTATCAAAACCGTTTGTTTTGATATCAAACTTGTTTTCTAACTTCGTTAACATGTTTAACTCGTCACTTTTAGTTTAGTGCTTGTATAGAATCGTAAGGTAAGCGGTCTAAACAACCGCTTAGACTTTCGAACCCGACCCGTTTGGTCGATCATTAGGATCCGACCAAGCATGTTTTGTGACCATAGTTGTATAGGGAATAACCTTTCAAGGTTATACCTTATGGTCACTTCGTTTAAGTAGTTGTATGATAGGTAGTTTATATGCCTTAGGTAAATGACCAAAATGCCCTTTTTATGCATAAATTCATTTTAAGCATATGTAACATAAATTTCGACATCTAAACAAATTAGGCAACATTATTAGACATGTTAAGGCATATATTACTTGTCATAGGACTAGTTAGGCGGTCCGAATGCGTTTTACGTGAACGACACGTTAAAGTAGCGTAAGCTACGTAAATGAGTCGTAATGGGTCGTAAGCACTTAGGTTAGGTTTCGTTTTAGTATGTAGGCTTTGTTAAACCATATTACATGAGTTCCCATACTCATTTGGTTTACGAAACCTCATTCTATACGATCTTCCAATTTAGGTCCGGTTTATTTACATAGTTACTTATATTAGGTGCCGTTTGATTCCGTGATCCCTCTAGCTTTGCTTGGTTGTTATTCAAGACTTCTAAGCAATATTAATTGAGTACATAGTCCCCTCTTTTACTGTTTTCAATGTTTTGGGGTGAAACATGTGTACCTATTTGTTATGTTCATGATTTCAAAGTATAAATTGATTACACATGTTAATACTTATCTTTTGACAAACTGAATGATTATTTATGGTTTAAACACTATTTTTTCAAAGATTATAAAATTGATTGTTGGATTGTACTTATTTTATACATTCACCAGATCGATTGGTAGTATGATATAGCGCTATAGGATTAGACACCCCATTCCTGTTGTATGGAATGTCAGAAACCAATTTTTGTCCAAACAGAGATTGCCTTTGTGGTATTTCTATAGTCTCTAAGGTGTAGTTTGATACACTAAGGTTTGAATGAATTCTAAATCACATTTTTTTTTGTATATTTTGTTATACTTCCAAGGTATAGTTTGATATGATCTCATATGTGATAATGTACAAAACTAATATATATTTTGTTAATTACTAAAAACTTAGTTTGATATGTTATTTATAAAACCAAAGCATAGTTTAATATGTTATTTACAAAACCAAGGTATACTTATGATATACTACTAAAAACTATTATTTTGACAACTAAAGTATATTTAATATACTATCTGTTTAACTATTTTGGAACTAAAATATATTTTAATATATTACTTATTCGACTTTCTTAAAACCAAGGTATATTTTTATATATACTACAAACCTTTTTATCAAAACATTGTTTTACAAACAACATATTTTATACAAACTCATTTTTTAATTATTCATTTCATTATGTATTATTCTTTTACAAACATCTAATTTCTTATCAATCTTCGCATGATTTATAAAAGAAAACATTTTGTATAAGTTCATGACTACTTTTTGTTAAACATTCTTTTAAACTTACAAGTCATGAATCCTAATTTAATAAAACCTATGTATCTCACAGGCATTTTTATGCTGACGTACCTATTTTTACATATGTTTCAGGTGCTGCTATGTGATGATTGTTGATACATGCTATACATAGGATGGGCTTGTGCCTTAGCGACTTTAAAACTTGAAAGACAATATTTGTATTTATTTGATTTGTAACAAAATAATGAGTTCAATAATGCAATAACATAAAATTATTTAATCCATGGTTGTGAAACAATGATTCTGTTACGACACTCCCCGACGTTTCCGCCACGATTTGTTGTTTTACGTGGTCGGGGTGTGACAGAAAAGTTGGTATCAGAGCCAATGGTTATAGGGAATTAGGTTATTAGTAATGATTTGACCTAGTCTATAACCTTCCTAGGACCCTAACACAAGATTCTTGTGTTTAGATCTTAAAACAATACCGTCACTTATCCTTAGGTGACAACCACAACAAGAACACAAATTTCAAATCCGCTTTGAAAACTAATCATCTGTTCTAGGATGATTGATTACTAGGTTTTGAACCGTCTAAGTTTTCAAAATCTCGTCAAAGTTTGGGTCTTATGATGTGAACACGTGCAATCTGGAAGAGTGGATGCCTGTACTCTGAGTTTTCTGTCTAAGGCTAGAGTGTTCGTACAAATCCACATAATCGGACCAGTCACTCTTACCTGGGAACTCTTGGGGTGAGTGTCCACTTATAGGCTAAAGCATGTCTTCGCGATACATTAAAATGACCCGCTTACTTTGATTAGTCACCATCTCATTTGTTTGCCTTAGGTAACAAACAAATTATCACCATTTTTATGCGTTGTCGTTCTGTTTTGATTATCCGATAACATTTCACTTGTTTCCTCCCATATCTTCCATTATCTTCAAGATGCCTCTTCATCGCAACAACACTCGAGTGTCCGAACTAGGTGCTATAATTGCCCAACAAATAGGCGTCGCACTCCAGAGGACCGTTGATTTAGCTATCACCATGACTCGCCTCAGGGATGAAGCCGTACAAGGAAACCGCTTCTTGGTGCAATCAATGCAACCATTATCATCCGAATCAAATAACCTGTTTTAAATGTACCCACGGTGGACGATGGGGACATTTGGTTAACCTGTGCCGCTTTGCTATCCAAAACAAAGCTGTTGCAAATCCTGCTACTGCTCAACCTCCTGCAAGGAAACCTTATGCCGGTACTGCACCAATATGCAACAAATGTAATGCACATCACCTAGCTTACCTACGGTGTCATCTGTGTGAATCATGTGGGCGACTCGGTCACCTAGCAAATGCTTGTCGGTTCAACCCAAGCCAAGGTGGTCCAAACCAACCCCAAGTCAACCCTGCTCGTATGATTGACTTAACATACGTAGTACCCAACCTCCAAATTCTGCTTCATATGTCTCCTTGGCATATCTAGCACCTCAGCTTCACGAACTTTCTACCTTGTGTATCGACTTAAGCACGTCTAGTGCAAGGTTTCAAAACACCTCTCGTTACACAAATTCCAAAATCCATATAGGATCTTTCTATCCACATAATTAGATCCTTGTGGATGATTATCTCTTATCAGAGCCCTTAATTGAATTCTTTGTATGCTTTAATATGTAGATTACGATTCAATAAGGACAAAAGCCGAATTCCTATTAAGATCTTCCTATCTTCATAGTTAGATTCTTGAAAATGTTTAAAGTGCCAAATAAAATCCACGGATTGGATTCCTGGTGTGCCTTAAATATCCGTGTCCAAAGATAACAAATTAAAGATCAAGTTAAACAATTATGTGATTATGTGCTTTTATGTTTTCTTTTATGTTTTGTGTAATCCGAATAATCATTATCCAAATCCTCCTAGAATTCTTCCATATCTCCATATGAGGGATTCATAGTAGGATATCCAAAGGTACTACCTTAAATCCTTAATGGGCTTCCACGTAATAGTTAAGACCCTTGAATTATGATGTACTATTCCATAATTGGACCCCTTGAGTGGTCTAGTTAAAAAGATTGATTCAAAAATCTGGTTAGGAATATCATGTGATGATATAGCTGAAAAGATCCCTTAAGTGGTCTATTTAAGGAGATCGTACGACGGTCTAGTTAAGCAGATCATGTGTTGATCTAGTTAAAAAGATCGTTCGTTGATCTAGTTAAAAAGATCGTTCGTTGATCTAGTTAAAAAGATCCTTGGTGGTCTAGTCAAGTCACTTCATGTTTATTCGATTGATTTTTCTCTACGCATTATGAAATGGATTGTGCAGACTGTGTAAGGAATTACGTAATTATGGATGCATACACATAATTATGGAATTCAGTGTGATGTGCGTTAAAGTGTTATATATATTAGGTGTATATTTTAAGCCCTTTTTAACACTTATTTTAGCCAAGTTTTAAATTTATAAAACACGATATTTCACTAACACTAAACACACATATGGGCAAGTGCACCCATCGTTGAGTGTAGTATAGCGTTGGTAAGATACCGAGGTCGTCCAAGGACACAAGAGCTTTTAGTACCGGTTTATCCTCAACGTCTAACCAAAATAAAAGTTTAGAAAAATGTTTTAAACTAAGAAAAATAAAACTAACTAAAATGCTGAAAATAAAAATAAAAATAAAAACAGATAGACAAGATGAATCACTTGGTTCCGACTCGTATCTAGTATAACCTTTGATTATTTCCGCACTTTTGCACATAATTAAGAGATTATCTTAGTTATTGTAGTAGGCCCCTCTTTTGAAGGCGACGTTACCCTCACCCCAGTAGTTTGAGTCAGCAGGGATACAATCCTAAAAGGGTGGATTATTGGAAGATAATGAATTAAGTTATTAATGCAGTATTGTGGTAGGCCCCGCTTTTGGCGGTGACGTTACCCTCGGCTAAGTAGTCTGAGTCAGCAGGGATACAGTCCTAAATAGCCGGGTTATAGTATTAATAGTAGTTAACTTATGAGGGGATCAAAGAGTTTGGACCCCCGCCATCCAATACCGTGAAGTATTGAAGGAGGTCCTACTAAATTTGACCCAGGTCCATTGCAGGACCTCTAAACGCTGAACAATGGCAAGACCTTTACCAAACCGTTCCCTTAACCCCTACCAGGTAGCCAACATATCTCCATATAGACCGTGGAGATATGAATGGTGAAAATCCTTTATTTTATATAGACAGTAAAATAATGCCAAGACACCACGGACAAACGATAAGGAAAGATCACCTTCAACATAAGTAACTAGTTATTAAAGTCATTAATACAAAACCAAATAAAAAGTGCAAAAGATTAGAAATAAAAAGTATTATACTAGACACTTTGTCTTCACCAAGTGATGTAAGAGACTTAGGCAAACATGGCCTTGATTGTCAAGAACTCTTACGATCAATCTTGGATCCCGAGACGACTAACACACTCTACGATGGATAATGGATGATGGTGGTGGATGATGGTGTTGTGATGGTGGTGGGTGGTGGATGAAGTGTGAGAGAGGTGGTGTGCCAAGGGATGGTTTGAGCTTGAGCCAAGCACTCCTATTTATAGCCTGTACAGAATCCTGGACACGGCCCCGTGTCCGCTGGACACGGCCCCGTGTCCACCCTTTTCTCTTTCTTCATTAATACAGTTTGTCTTTATTAGCTCCACACGCCCCCGTGTCCGCTGGGCACGCCCCCGTGCTTGTCTGACATTCTCTCTCTTCATTAATTGTAATTCGCAATTACAATTAATGCGCCTGCTGTACTTTCGACACGCCCCCGTGTCCGCTGAGCACGGCCCCGTGATGGGCAATAGAAGCTTCTATAGGTTTGTCTTTTCTGCTGCTTCTTGGGCACGACCCCGTGCTGGCTGAGCACGGGGCGTGTTCTGTCTTCTGTTTTCTCTATTTTGCTTTGGAAGGTGCCGTTGAGGGTTCGGGCAGTCCACTAATGTTCCTTTTCTTGTATTTATGTTGGATTTAGCTGTCTTTTTGCTTCTTTTGCGTTTTTGAGCTCATTTAATCCTGAAAATACAAAAGGAAGACAAAAACACTCTTTTTCCAATATTAGCACTAAAAAAGGGTTAGTTTTATGCCTCATTTGATGTAATTTATATGTTGCATTTTACACACATCACAGTGCACAGAAACCACATCAAGTTTTGTCATGTTTTAAGACCTATAGTGATGAGAATAACGAAACGGGAACAATGTAGAAAGGGGAATGGTGGATACGCCGCTGGTACTTCCTATATATAAGTGTTCCTTATTACATTGTGAACGTAGCGCTATTTAAGTTACTAGAAGTACTAGAACATGACCAATGTTATTTTATTTTACACTCCCCGACTCTGATTTCGAGCA
The DNA here is from genome assembly GCA_030545235.1 of Helianthus tuberosus. NCBI lineage: Eukaryota > Viridiplantae > Streptophyta > Magnoliopsida > Asterales > Asteraceae > Helianthus > Helianthus tuberosus. The sequence continues at coordinate 197,432,948 of CM060418.1, forward strand.
CACACAAGTTTCCTCTAAAATTAAATTTCGGGACGAAATTTCTTAAAGTAGGGGAGACTGTGACACCTGTGTCACAACAACCATCATACAAATACCAAACCAATGAAATATTGTATTTCATACTTGGGATTTGTATAAATATGTGTATCGTTTGCACATATCAATTCTTGTTCGATTTCGAGCTCTAAATCGCTTTCTGGAAGGTTATACGCGAACTGATGCGTAAATATAACCAGTTTAATGCATCAAACACTCCGTAACAGTGACATAGGCTTAACATACCTTAAATAACCTTTACATAACTTAGAAATAAGTTTTGGAGGGTTTGGTGTGGCGAAATCAAGTTTATTCGCTTACAGGGACTAATTTCGACAAACTGTGAAAGTATGCCGATTCGTATTGTAACGAACATTACGGAACTTGATCATAAGTTAAATATGCCCTAAATATCCTTTACGTAGCTTAGAAATAGGATTTGAGGTGTTTGGTGCGCGCAAATAAACTTTTTGATCAATAGGGACTAAAAGCGTCAAAAAGTGCATTAGTTTGCATTTTCGCGCATATCTTACGTCCTGAATATATCCGGGCATCCAAAAATTTATGTATTCATTAAAATATTTTATTTTAGCGATTTGCATGATAAAATTCCATTTGTCGCGTAGTTTGGATCGTTTTTCACGTCCGTTCGTGTTTCGTCGTAATTAACCGAACAACGCAATCGTACGACCAAACGAACCGACATCCGAGATATTTTTGAGCATATTTCATGTTCCCTATGCTTAAACTTCATTTTTGAGCCTTGAAAATGGGTTAACGGGGTTTAAACGCGTCAAAAATGGCCTAAATGAGTTGCAGGGACCAAAACTGACATTTTTCGAAAGTTTCTGGATCTGGCATATGGTGGTGTCACGCCACCACTATGTGGTTTTGCCGTGGTGCGATGCCACGGCTTCATCTGGCAGAAAACCATGTTTCAGCAATGGCAGGTCCATTTTCAGCAACCGAATTGAAGTTCAGGGTCCTTTTTGTAACATTTGCAATACCGTTTGATGGTTTTGGGACACCCCTAGTATTCCAAAACCTTGTGCCCACATGTACGGTCTAGATCGAAGCTCAATTATCGAGGAACGATCCTAACGGTTCTTCAAACTCTATATAAACCCACTTGAATTTCCTTTATTCTTCACACATTTGTTCTCATCTTGCTCTAAGTTGAAGCTCTCAAGCTTCATACCTGAGTATTTTGAGTTTCAAATCTTCAAGTCTTGGACCTTTTGTAAGTTTCCTTCATGCTTGTTCTTGTATTTCAAGCATGAAAGTCAAACAGTGTTTGACTTTCTGCTTTGACCTCGTTTTGGTCAACACGAAGTTCGTTTGAACTTCGCAACGTGAGCGTAAACACGATGGTTATAGTCCCTAGCAACTATACCTACTGATTACCACGTTGATTAGGCGTAGTGACGAGTCATAGTTTCGGTCAAAATGCATATTCATGCGTATTTTGCAACCAAACTATTCTTGGGTATCAAAACCGTTTGTTTTGATATCAAACTTGTTTTCTAACTTCGTTAAACATGTTTTAACATGTTTAACTCGTCACTTTTAGTTTAGTGCTTGTATAGAATCGTAAGGTAAGCGGTCTAAACAACCGCTTAGACTTTCAAACCCGACCCGTTTGGTCGATCATTAGGATCCGACCAAGCATGTTTTGTGACCATAGTTGTATAGGGAATAACCTTTCAAGGTTATACCTCATGGTCACTTTGTTTAAGTAGTTGTATGATAGGTAGTTTATATGCCTTAGGTAAATGACCAAAAAGCCCTTTTTACGCATAAATTCATTTTAAGCATATGTAACATAAATTTTGACATCTAAACCAATTAGGCAACATTATTAGACATGTTAAGGCATATATTACTTGTCATAGGACTAGTTAGGCCGTCCGAATGTGTATTACGCGAACAACGCGTTAAAGTAGCGTAAGCTACCTAAATGAGTCGTAATGGGGCGTAAGCACTTAGGTTAGGTTTCGTTTTAGTATGTAGGCTTTGTTAAACCATATTACATGAGTTCCCATACTCATTTGGTTTACGAAACCTCATTCTATCCGATCTTCCGATCTAGGTCCGGTTTATTTACATAGTTACTTATATTAGGTGCCGTTTGATTCCGTGATCCCTCTAGCTTTGCTTGGTTGTTATTCAAGACTTCTAAGCAATCTCAAGTGAGTACATAGTTCCCTCTTTTACTGTTTTCAATGTTTTAGGGTGAAACATATGTTCATGATTTCAAAGTATAAATTGATTATACATGTTAATACTTATCTTTTGACAAACTGAATGATTATTTATGGTTTAAACACTATTTTTTCAAAGATTATAAAATTGATTGTTGGATTGTACTTATTTTATACATTCACCAGACCGATTGGTAGTATGATATAGCGCTATAGGATTAGACACCCCATTCCTATTGTATGGAATGTCAGAAACCAATTTTTGTCCGAATAGAGATTGCCTTTGTGGTATTTCTATAGTCTCTAAGGTGTAGTTTGATACACTAAGGTTTGAATGAATTCTAAATCACATTTTTTTTTTGTATATTTTGTTATACTTCCAAGGTATAGTTTGATATGCTCTCATATGTGATAATGTACAAAACTAACATATATTTTGTTAATTACTAAAAACTTAGTTTGATGTGTTATTTATAAAACCAAAGCATAGTTTAATATGTTATTTACAAAACCAAGGTATACTTATGATATACTATTAAAAACTATTATTTTGACAACTAAAGTATATTTAATATACTATCTGTTTAACTATTTTGGAACTAAAATATATTTTAATATATTACTTATTCGACTTTCTTAAAACCAAGGTATATTTTTATATATACTACAAACCTTTTTATCAAAACATTGTTTTACAAACAACATATTTTATACAAACTCATTTTTTAATTATTCATTTCATTATGTATTATTCTTTTACAAACATCTAATTTCTTATCAATCTTCGCATGATTTATAAAAGAAAACATTTTGTATAAGTTCATGACTACTTTTTGTTAAACATTCTTTTAAACTTACAAGTCATGAATCCTAATTTAATAAAACCTATGTATCTCACAGTCATTTTTATGCTGACGTACCTATTTTTACATATGTTTCAGGTGCTGCTATGTGATGATTGTTGATACATGCTATACATAGGATTGACTCGTGCCTTAGCGACTTTAAAACTTGAAAGACAATATTTGTATTTATTTGACTTGTAACAAAACAATGATTCTGTTACTACACTCCCCGACGTTTCCGCCATGATTTGTTGTTTTACGTGGTCGGGGTGTGACAGAATGGGAAGAACTTAAGAATATGGTTGAAAGGAAGTTTTGTCCTCCCAATGAAAAAGAACAGATAGCAAATAAGTTCTTAAACCTTAGAATGACTGGAGTGGATAGTAAGGGTTACACTACGTTATTCTTTGAATATGCTAGAATAGTGCCAACCCTTGCATCACCAGAACTAGTATTAATCTCCTGTTACATATTATAACAACCCTAAATTTAACCGACACCCTCGAAATATTTTCGACACCCCAATATATTTTAAAATATCCCAATATGTCTTAAAATACACCCCGTATGTGAAAACCGAGCTCAAAATATGATTTAACATTAAAAATAAAATAAAAACACAATTTTTCAATCGCTCGCGGGCCGCGTAGCCTATGGCTACATCTTACGCGGGCCGTGACAGCTTGCATTCAGGGCTGAACCCGGTGCCGCCATGTGTCGTCACGCGTGTTGAACCTATACGTGACCCGGATCAGCTACAACCCTAGACCCCCTACTACGCGGGCCGCGTAAAACATGAAATCAGCTCCTATATAATGGGAGCTCGGGCTTTCAGTTTTCGTCGCTCAAACTTTTCGATTCTCTCTCAATTTCACGTAGTATACACTATACTCGGGTATAATACCCCCTAGATAACGAGGTTCTGCTCCGTTGTAAGTATCATAACCCCTAGATACGTATTAGATACTCTGCCCGATTGATCTAGGGTTCCGTAACGGCTGTCGTGGTTCTGCCCGACGTAGTCGTTGGAATGCCGTCTCGGGGAGGGTATTACTAATGTTAAAATGAGTTATTATACTAACACGTGTGCATTTGTGTAATTTATAGATTGTCACTAGGAAACCCTAAAGGATAATCTAAGACAGCAATGTGAGTAATCTCCTTTTTGCAAATTGTTTTTACAAAACCTCACACGATTAATTATATATTAAACAGTTATTGAGTATTTGTAAGGATACAATTATCGTCGGTATGTTGGGGTTTTGTATACAAAATTATGTTATTGCCTTGCGAGGGGTAACATTTCCACAAGTCGGGTTTGACAGTACCGTGGGTGGTAATTGACATGACTTGGAAACAAATGTAATTGCGAGATCTCCCTCAATACTGTACAATGGTTTTTATTAAAACTTGATTGAACTTGGATTCACTCACCAGTATTTCCCACTGACAAAATGTTTTTAAACGCGTTTCAGGTAACAAAATGTGAAAGCCAATTAGAAGCCAGCTGGACAGCACTGAAGGCTTGGAAAAGTGGTAATAAAGTTACCTAAATAAAATAGATGTTTTTATTAAATAAAAATAGGATTTATTCCTATGAAAATATGTGTACTGAAAACTTGGGTTTTACCCCATGTGTTTAATATTATGAAAGTGTGGTATGTTACTCTGATAAAATGTTTCCTAACTACGATCCTGATGAAAATTTCGCTGCCAAATTAGACAATTACAAGATACCACAGACACTGGCCGTGGCCGCCCGTTCCCATATTTAAATTGAGGGACGGGGGTTGCGACAGAAGGTGGTATCAGAGCTAAGCCACAGATTCAGCCACAGGAGTGTTCTGCTGACACCAAAATTCAATTTGTTAGGAAATAAACTACGGAAATACGTGCATAATTGCATTTTCTTGTTATGTGTTGTTTGACTATTTGTTAGTTTACAGTATGAGCGACCAAGGACCATCTGACGCGTACCGTCAATTGTCTGGTTCGCCTAGAAGCGAAGTGTCACAACCCCCGTCCCCTAACAACCAGGAACGGGCGGCCGCGACCAGTTTCAGTGGTATCGGTGTTTATCAATTTGGCAGCGGAAAGTTTCATCAGGACCGTAGTTAGGAAGTATTTTATCAGAGTTAAACACCAAAAATATTTAAATTAAAGAAATGGGATAAAACCCAAGTTTCTCTGATAATTTTATTTATAAGTGGGACAAAACCCGATTTTTCATTTTGATAAATTTATAGGAATCATCCCAATTATTGAAAACCATTCTCCATTTTTAATTAGGTAACTTTTATTGCTACTTTTCGAAGCCTTCAGTGCTCTCCAGCTGGCTTTTATTGGCTTCACACTAAGTTACCTGAAACACGTGTTTAAAACATTTTATCAGCAGGAAATACTGGTGAGTGAATCCCAGTTTAATCAAGTTTAATAAAAACCATTGTACAGTATTGAGGGCGATCTCGCAATTACATTTGTTTCCAAGTCATATCAATTACCACCCACGGTACTGTCAAACCCGACTTGTGGAAATGTTACCCCTCGCAAGGCAATAACATAATTTTGTATACAAAACCCCAACATACCGACGATAATTGTATCCTTACAAATACTCAATAACTGTTTAATATATAATTAATCGTGTGAGGTTTTGTAAAAACAATTTGCAAAAAGGAGATTACTCACAAAAAGGTTTACACAAAAAGAAGGATTACTCACATTGCTATCTTAGGTCTTTCCTTTGTGGCTTCCTGGTTAAAATCTATTAATTAAATAATGCACACGGGTTAGTATAATAACCCAATTTACAATAGTTATATTCTCCCCGAGACGGTATTCCAACGACTACGTCGGGCAGAACCTCGACAGCCGTTACGGAACCCTGGATCAATCGGGCAGCGTAACTAATACGTAACCGGGGTTAGGATACTTACAACGAGGCAGAGCTTCGCTAATTAGGGGGGTATATGCCCGGGTATAGGGCCAATACTACAGAAATTTAGAGAGGAAATCAGATTTTGAACGAATTGAAATGAGAGTCGAAGCCCTCTATTTATAGGGCTGATCTTGCAGTTCTTCGCACCCCGCGAAAGATGTGGCAAGGTTTTACGCAGCCCGCGAGGGCTCTAAGGCGGCAACGCAGTGGCTGAGTCATCGTCACGTGGCGGCACCAGGTTTTCTCTCTTCGTTGAGCTGTCGCGCCCCGCGTACGAGACCACTATGGTCTTCGCGGCCCGCGAGCTCCACCAAATTCTTGTTTTTATTTTATTTTTAATTATATAAGGTATATCGGGACCGGTTTTCGTATACGAGATGTATTTTAGGACAATTGGGGGTGTCTAAAATATTTTAGGAGTGTTGTTATATTTTGGGTATAACTCCTGAACTATTTAATAAAATTTATAATGTACTCACATTAAGTATAGTAACCCAATTCAACTTTATCCCTACGTCACGAGATAGAACCCCAACGAACATAGTCAGGCAGAGCCTTGACATGCGTTACGGGGCTCCAGATCAATCGGACAGGGTATCAGTGAACAAGGGTTAAAATACTTAAAACGGGACAGGGCTTTGGAGTATTACAGGTTTAATAATAATAAAAATAGAATTATAAAAATGAGAAAGAGGGGCGGCGAATGGTGTGAGAGCTGAATGTCGAGCAAATGTTTTGGCTACTACTCTTTTCTATATATAGTTGAATTAAAAGCTTAAAGTGTAAGTTTCAAAGATTCCTTTGCATTGCTGGACATACACGTAGCAACATGAATTTCAATTGTTAAGTTTCTATATTATTATTTTATTCCCAATTTTTGGTATACAGACACGTATACAAACACACAAATTCAATTTGAAATTGAATTGTAAGTTAGCTACATTATTATTATTTTATTCTTATTATAATAAATTAAGCTGCTTCACTTTGTTGGCGCTTATAACTTCTAAAATATGACGTTTTATAAAATAATGAATATGTCATTGGAACGAGAATAATCTTATCTACATTTTGAACCAAGTTTCATTAAAAACGAAGTAGGTTCAAATATAATGTATTTTTATTACTATAATTATTAAACGGTTCCTACGTTTGCTGAAAATGTCTTATATTTCTGTTGGTCAACTTACCCATGACCTTATAATAACTTTATTTTAAATTTTAAAATTTTTGGGAATGTTACATCCTGCCCACCTTGTTTTAAATCTCGTCCTCGAGATTTGGACTATGATATCTTCTTGGGGTTGCGTCACGTCTTTTAGTTGGTTATCAAGGTGTCTGGGATAGAATCAAAAGATAAATATAAGGATATCATAAGATATTTGGAATTCCATGGTTTCAAAACGTAGTTTCAGGAATTGATGTTAACTGAATAAAATGATACTATTATCAAGGTGACTAAGTTTCACAAATCAAAAGAGATTTTTGATAGGCATAGAATTCGAAATGCAATAACTTGTAGAAACAATAGGATTCAATGCCAGAAAAGAACTTACTTTAAAAAGAACTCTGAATCAATCATTTCAATTGAAGATAGAAGTATGAAAAATGATTTGTCAATAATCCGACTAGAAATCAGTTTATTTAAATCACAAGGATACACCGGACAATATAATAGAATTTAGTGTATCATGGTCTTATAATTGTATCAAGACTACTTAAATAATAAGTCAAACGAATGACGTATGATTTGATAAGATTAGGGTTTACTATTAGCACAAGCTACAAATTTATACAGACACAACAAGGTGTTGTAGTGATTGAAAGAATTCAATGATTACGGTGACTGAACGAATTCACCGTTTTTAAAATTAACTGAAAATTTCAATGAAGTGAACCTGGATATTCAAAAGATAAGATGTCCAATTGAATAACTGAATATCGTAGAATTGATCAAAGAAGTGTTGGAGGTATATTGGAATAAGAATTTAGATACCTTTATCTTAACACAAAATTGTATTAAGACTGGTTTAGGATAATGAATCAATAAATATATAAATTCGTATTTCAAGTGTGAAAATGAAATGAGTCCAAGTTTCAAAGAAATTGCCACCGCAAGGTGTCGCATTTTAACAAATGATTTATCGAGATTGAAGACTTTAAATAAGTTTACTAGGATTCAAACAATAAGATTACCTTGAATATGATGATTTCAATTCATCATATGGGATTTTGAATGTATATTGTGAACAAGTTCAAACAATTGAGCTTGGTTTAGACATATTCCAACAATGGATATATGTTTTTGGCAAGAAAGGGTTTCCATGAAAATTTGGTAAGTAGCTTTGAAAAGTAACTCTGAAAAGAAAAGGAATTTTCCAAGAAATCTGTTGACCTGATATCAAAAATCAGCATTGTGTAATCATTATAATGAAATATTTTATTAGAACTCAAAAATAATTGTTCTTTTGAAGTGAATTCACATGTATGGCAAGCAATGCACGTATGACATAGGAATTTGTCAAGAGATGAGACGAATGAGAATTGGCTCTATAAAAGAAAAACAAAGACCTTTTATTAATGAAATTTTGATCGGAATCAAAAGTCAACTAATAAGCGCAGACAAAACATAAGGATGCTTTATTTTAAAGTTGCTGTTGGCTCGGGTGTTATAAATTTTATACATTTTTCTTAGCTTCATCGGGGTTTCGATTCTCGTTGTCGGGTGCCTTAGATAGTTTCGGGCAGTAGGGGCGAACGTGGCCTGGGTCTCCGCATTGGTAACATACATTAGTTTTCCTTCTACATTCTTCCTCTGCATGTCCAGCCTTTTTGCATAATTTACAGTGAAGTGTCTTCTTAGAATAGCGTTTTCTTGCATGCTTTTTGTTGTTGCAGATAGGCTGCGCGATTGCTGGTTCCATTTCTTGGTCTTTATATGATTTGTCGGAGCGAAATTCCTTATAGGAGTATCCATAGATTGTGGTTTTCTTTCGTTTGGAAGGTGAAGTTTTGATGTGAATATCATGACTTTCCTTGGAACTAGGGTTAGGTTTGAAGTGGTGAGTATGCCTACAATGTATAGTACGATCTTCGTTTATAGGCACAGAAATCTTAATAGCTTCAATGATCGAAGGTATGGCATTCGATATTCCTTGAGCTATTATATTTTCTATAGTATTTCTATCCAAAGAGTTTTCATTACTAGCCTGAATTTCTTGATCACATGCTATTTCCTTTGACATCTGAATTACAAACATGTTTAGATATAATTATCACAGAACTAAGCAATTATACAGGCATATTTTTTTAGCACCATTATAGTCATAGCTATCAGTATTATGCGTTAATAATTATATATATTAAGGTAACATATATACATGTTATATCTTAACATTTTCTCTTACTATATATTTTATCAAATATAAGGAAAATGTATATTTTATATGTGTTGTTCTCCCTTTGATGTAATAGCTTTTCTCTACATTGTCTTAGTTCAACTATATTTTCAGAACTCATAACTGGATAGGTATTCAAAAATAAAGATAATGGTTTTATATGAATTTCTGAGATTTTCCGTCATTGACTCATTATTATTTTTCAAGAGGTGGTGCTGGTACAGATATCCTTAAGGTATCCTTTGAATTAAAGCTGGGTATTAAAATAGATCTTAAGTAAACATGTAGGTTTGTTTCTTCTGTTATATAAAAATTTATCCTTCTACCGAAGACATTTGATCATTATATTATATATATTATCAAGAAAATTGCGTCTTGTACATACATACGTATAGATATAAGGTTCTAAAACTTTCTGTAATATATACACATAATATCAAATTATAAGAATTTAATTACATAATTAATTATACTAATTATTCTGTTTATTCCCATAATTTTTGTTTATTTCTTTATAATAACAAAATAAGTTTCTATCAGATTTATTGAATATAATGTTTTAGAATAAAAAGGAAATTCATCAAAAGGAATAAATTTAATAAAGATAAATCTTCTGAATAATTTAATCTTGACAGATTGACTTAATTTCGGTTATAACATATTTAGAACTTGATTCATATTCTTAATTTATTATATCTATTTATTAAAGAATCACAACAGAGAATACAAAATTTAATATTTTTAAATTTAATAAAGTATCATTCTCGTCTTAAATATAATTTAAGAAATGAATTAAACTTATCAAATATTAAAAATTGTTTCTTTTAAGATATATGTACATATATTTTAAACCATATTGTTATACCGTACTAAATGTTTTTGTACATATTTTGTTTACTTTATGGATGAAATATCATTTGTAATATTGATACGAGTTATATATATAAAAATATATATGCATCTGACTTACATATGATTTAGGAAATAAGTTTAAGTTATTTCTAGTTATTATATAGGTATTATGTATTAAAACCATTTAATTACATAAAACTAGGTTGTTGTACATATTCTTATTTCATAGATACAATTGTGTAAAATATTTTATATCTTCCATTGTATACGTATATGTGTTTAAATTTTAAAATCGTTGAACTGTAATAATTCTTGTTCATTAATTGTATAAATTAAAAATTATGTCTTATAAAATTCTTTTAACAAAATTTTATTCGAGAGCCAAACATTTTATTCTTTCTAAAAATATTATTATTTAAAACAGAATTTAAAAATATTTAATTTAGTGTATGATAATAACAATATATATTAAAGACTTTTCTTAGAGAGCGTTTATGTATTAAGAATTTCTTTAGCATGTTAATCAATATTGACTATACACATAATTTCTGAATATTACGTAATTTATCAAAGTTTGTTGAATATTCTACATATTTAATATTTAATAATACAATAAAGAATTTATAAAGTGATTGACAAAAATATTTTAATTATCGTATCTAAATAATGCTAAAACATTATATTTTAACAAAATTAATATAATTATATGTGTTATCAAAACTTTGATAAATACATATCTTTAAGTTGAGTAAAACTTTTGGATTATATCATAAATCATAAAATATCTTGCTTTAATTGAAAAATATTTTATATTGTGATATTTCAGTGATACCCTACCTAAAGGTATTATTTTACATCTCTGGTTAAGATATTAATATCAATATCATAATATTATTATAATTTATTTTAAATTGTATTTACAAAAATATATTGGTATGGTATATATCACAAAATTGAAAATTATTTTATGAATAACTTTTTTTTCTAACTTAACACATTGTAAGATATAATAGGAGTTACATATCCTGAGATTTTAAATGATATAGGATCATTTAGATATAATACATATTATCTAAATATTTATATCATGATATTTACAAAGTATCATATCTGAATTGCATTTATTTTATATTAATATTAAAATATTAATATTAACATTGTATTATTGTTATAAATTTTATTTTGCATTATGTTCCCGCATATATATATGGATATAATAGATACATCAGATATCACAAAATTTACTAAGACATGATATTATTAATATTATATATATATATATATATATATATATATATATATATATATATATATTATAGCATAAGTGTAAGATGCAGATATGGGTAACACATATTAGGAATTTAAGATTCATGAAATAACACAGAAATCATAATAAACACATTAAGATTTTAATTTCCTAACACAAATGGTTAAGCGTTTAGGTATTGGAAGAACACCTAAAGGGCTTAAACCAGTGGCATAGCTCTAATACCACCTTCTGTCACAACCCCCGTCCCCTAACAACCAGGAACGGGCGGCCGCAGCCAGTTTCAGTGGTATCGGTGTTTATCAATTTGGCAGCGGAAAGTTTCATCAGGACCGTAGTTAGGAAATATTTTATCAGAGTTAAACACCAAAAATATTTAAATTAAAGAAATGGGATAAAACCCAAGTTTTTCTGATAATATATTTATACGTGGGACAAAACCCGATTTTTCATTTTGATAAATTTATAGGAATCATCCCAATTATTGAAAACAATTCTCCATTTTTAATTAGGTAACTTTTATTGCCACTTTTCGAAGCCTTCAGTGCTCTCCAGCTGGCTTTTATTGGCTTCACACTAAGTTACCTGAAACACGTGTTTAAAACATTTTATCAGCAGGAAATACTGGTGAGTGAATCCCAGTTTAATCAAGTTTAATAAAAACCATTGTACAGTATTGAGGGCGATCTCGCAATTACATTTGTTTCCAAGTCATATCAATTACCACCCACGGTACTGTCAAACCCGACTTGGGGAAATGTTACCCCTCGCAAGGTAATAACATAATTTTGTATACAAAACCCCAACATACCGACGATAATTGTATCCTTACAAATACTCAATAAATGTTTAATATATAATTAATCGTGTGAGGTTTTGTAAAAACAATTTGCAAAAAGGAGATTACTCACAAAAAGGTTTACACAAAAAGAAGGATTACTCACATTGCTATCTTAGGTCTTTCCTTTGTGGCTTCCAGATTAAAATCTATTAATTAAATAATGTACACGTGTTAGTATAATAACCCAATTTACATTAGTTATATTCTCCCCGAGACGATATTCCAACGACTACGCCGGGCAGAACCTCGACAGCCGTTACGGAACCCTGGATCAATCGGGCAGTGTAACTAATACGTAACCGGGGTTAGGATACTTACAACGAGGCAGAGCTTTGCTAATTAGGGGGTATAATGCCCGGGTATAGGGCCTATACTATAGAAATTTAGAGAGGAAATCAGCTTTTGAACGAATTAAAATGAGAGCTGACGCCCTCTATTTATAGGGCTGATCTTGCAGTTCTTCGCGCCCCGTGAAAGATGTGGCAAGGTTTTACGCGGCCCGCGAGGGCCCTAAGGCGGCAACGCAGTGGCTCAGTCATCGACACATGGCGGCACCAGGTTTTTTCTCGTCGTTGAGCTGTCGCGCCTCGCGTACGAGACCACTATGGTCTTCGCGGCCCGCGAGCTCCACCAAATTCTTGTTTTTATTTTATTTTTAATTATATAAGGTATCTCGGGACCGGTTTTCGTATACAGGATGTATTTTAGGACAATTGGGGGTGTCTAAAATATTTTAAGAGTGTTGTTATATTTTGGGTATAACTCCTGAACTTTTTAATAAAATATATAATGTACTCACATTAAGTATAGTAACCCAATTCAACTTTATCTCAACGTCACGAGACAGAACCCCAACGAACATAGTCAGGCAGAGCCTTGACATGCGTTACGGGGCTCCAGATCAATCGGACAGGGTATCAGTGAACAAGGGTTAAAATACTTAAAACGGGACAGGGCTTTGGGGTATTATAGGTTTAATAATTATAAAAATGAGAAAGAGGGGCGGCGAATGGTGTGAGAGCTGAATTTCGAGCAAATGTTTAGGCTACTACTCTTTTCTATATATAGTTGATTTAAAAGCTTAAAGTGTAAGTTTCAAAGATTCCTTTGCATTGCTGGACATACACGTAGCAACATGAATTTCAATTGTTAAGTTTCTATATTATTATTTTATTCCCAATTTTTGGTATACAGACACGTATACAAACATACAAATTCAATTTGAAATTGAATTGTAAGTTAGCTACATTATTATTATTTTATTCTTATTATAATAAATTAAGATGCTTCACTTAGTTGGCGCTTATAACTTCTAAAATATGACGTTTTATAAAATAATGAATATGTCATTGGAACGAGAATAATCTTATCTACATTTTGAACCAAGTTTTTTTAAAAACGAAGTAGGTTCAAATATAATGTATTTTTATTACTATAATTATTAAACGGTTCCTACGTTTGCTAAAAATGTTTTATATTTCTGTTGGTCAACTTACCCATGACCTTATAAAAACTTTATTTAAAATTTTAAAATTTTTGGGAATGTTACATGAAGGCACCTCCTCTTCTCAGCCTGCCCTCTCAGGGTACTCTGCTGATACGAAAGAAGGAATATTCTTATTTAAGGCTCAATCTGGAGAGCCATTTCCTCAGAAAAAGAGGGGATGGTTCAGTAGGGGAGCACATGAGCGTAGAAAGCGTATGAAAAAGTTACAAGAACAGAGAGCACTAGCCACAACCAAAAGAGAAACCGATGCCTATGCCCAGGACATGCTTAATAGGGGAATAGCCAACATCCACATCTTAGCAACCACTGCAGCTGACCCTATCCTGGAGCAAATGTTAGCACCCCAACCACAACCACCAATTCCTGACCAACCGATGGAAATAGAAAACCCTGAAAATCAAGTAGAAATGCATGATTTTAATCCGGAGGAGATACCTAGGGTACCCGCACCAAATCCCTTAGACCCAAATTACGACCCCTGGTGGGACGACAATAGGGACTTTGTGCAACGTTACCCGATACACGAAGACATGCCCATGCAAAACCTAGGAGCCTACCCAGGGTTGGACCCTCTAGATCCCTATTTCGATAATGATGTATACATTAGGGAGATTCTAGAAAATCCTTACTCATTCCAGGCACCTACACCTCCATACCAGGAACCCGCACCCCAGATTCCGAACCCATTCCTAGAACCTGCACCCCCAATGAGTGCAGAAAACATACAAGAACTTAGGACATTTGGTGAGGAAATCTTAGAGAATAGTGAAAGGATGAGACAGGGGGGAGAGCGACTCGTCTGGAAGTACGACGAGCGCAATATGGATTTCTGGATGAATCCATATCCTTAAAAGTGATGGTAGAGAAGGTTATAATAATAATATAATATAATAATAAAATATGTGTGTATGTGTATAAAAAAAAACTACGGATGCCTACTACTAGTAGTGTAATTTTAAATTTCAGTCGGTATTGTAATTTTAATTTCAGTACTAGTTTGTAATAGATGCATATTATATGAATAGAGTAAAGTCGCAATGATCAACGCTTTTGACCAAAATGCGTGTCATGTGATTAACTATATTAAATATTATTTTGTGATATTAATGCGTGGTAAATGTTTAAAATTCAGATGGACTAAGAAGTGAACCAGAACAATGAAAACCAGAGTGATAACCACCCGAATAACGATAATCTGAATAATGAGAATCCGAACAACAATAACAATGGAAACCAAGTGGATAATAGTGCCATCCAACACATAGTGGCACAAGGAATCATAGATGCAATGTCACACCCCAACCGATGGCGGAAACATCGAGGTGCGAGCACTAAGCGTTCAGATTGCTCATGAGATTCCATAACACTATTGTTTCAATAAAGATTAATTGATTTCATGCAAATGTCTAACAAACGTCAACACAAGTATCATATTACAAACCAAATCATAAAATGTTCCAATTGTTTAAAGGAGTAAATTAACTAGGCGACGTTTCTAAGCATCTCCTAGCTTGATTCCATGTTCCATTGCAACCTATCAGCCTGCAACATGTATTAAAATATCAATACGAAAGTATTGGCGAGTATACAAGTTTGATAATAGAATAATAGATTAAAAACAACTCATATCCATAATGTAAACAATAAAATAGTTTCAGCCGTGCTAGTGTCGCAGTCCATGCAGTGATAGCCCAAGTATCCCGATGCTTTAGTGTTTACCCAAGACTTAAGGTAAACTAGAATCCTCCAAACAATACCCCCCGAGAATAATGGGAGAGGTGCATCTCCTATAGCGCTACTATTGTTAAGGCGGAACTACACACTCTGGATTAAACGTCATAGAGCACAAAGAGTCAAGAATCAAGAATCACCAGTTTCATGTTCACGTAGGATAGAGTATAAGTTTCAAGGATTAAGTTTAAGTTTCATAGAATACATGTTACACCCCAAAAGTTTAAAGTAAAAAGGGGATCGAGTATACTCACAGTGTTTGCTTAACAGTATAAACTGCTATTGGATCAAAGGGAGCTCTTTTAGAATTAGCCTGATTAGATCATAATAGGATAGGAGTCGGGCAGAGTAACGAGATTGAATAAAGTGTCAACCAGTCACTGGATCGGATGGCTGTCCGATCAGATGGTCAGCCGTTCGAGTGACTTATGAGTGTGAAAAGACTATAGCTGCCGGATCAGATGGCCATCCGATCGGGTTGTCACTCGTGTGGAAAACATAAGTGGATAGGGTGGCTGTCCGATCGGATGGTAATCCGATCGGATTGCCATTCGATCCGAATGGTTAGCACGCTGGGTCACCTCAATCGGATGGTTGCTCGTTCGGACGGTTGTCCGATCGGGTTACCATCCGATCAAGACTTCCAAGTTTTGAAAAGTTACCAAGTGTTTAAAGGATTTCAAAAAAAGTGTCACCTGATAGGGTGGTTGTCTAATCGGATTGCCGCTCGATCGGGCGACCCTTGTTCTTGGTTACCAATTTTGTGAAAATTCTAAGTTTCAAGTTTAACGGTGACGGTACGACACGTATTGAGACAATGGTAAACCTATCAGTTCACAACCGTTCTGATCGGTGGGAACCACCCCTGTCCGGTCAGTCGTATGTCTCTGGCGGGTTTATGTCGAAATTCATGCTTTGCTTGTCTTTTCCGGTAAGGACTTAGGTCAACACCAAATCTAGACTATTCATCAGATCTACAGTTAGTGTAGACCTGGTTCCCTTCGAATAAAGTAAAAGTTTTGAGAAAAGATGATGATATTCAAGTTTTAGAAGAAAAAGGTCTAGATTTAGCTTAGATTTAGTGTAAAAACGCATGAAACACCTTAGATCTGAGCTAGATCTTGCTCAGAATGACATCACATGGCAGTTTGTACAAACCTCCATGATGACATCACCCTCAAGAACTCAGATCCGAGAGCTTTCACGGTGAAAAGTGTGATTTCAAGTGAGAATTACGTAGAGAACGTTGTGTAGATCGAGAAAGTACAAGAATCTAGCCTAAAACGTATCGGAATCAGCAAGAAAATGGAGGAGAAAGGTGTTTGTGCGTCTGAGTCGAGCAGAGCTGTCACATCACTGAAATGGTGATGTGACAGGTCTATTTATAGTGTGAGAGTGAAGTGGAGGTGGTATAAGGTGGATAAGGTGGCCAATCGATCGAGTGGTCACCCGATCGGGTGGTCGTCCGATCGGGTGGTCATCCGATCGGACGATCATCCGATCGGATGGCCACTCTGGCCAATCCATTCCTTCTGCGTTCCTGACTTAGATTCGTTTTGCGAGTTATAATTAGCGTTGCGTTGCGTTGCGTACGGTTTGGGTAAAAGTATCTTATAACCGGATTACATCATAAATACTAAAGTCTCAAAGTTTCATCGATTCCGCCAGTGACAAGGCTCCAGTCTCTCGTTTCACCAAGAATCAAGTTTCACGAGTCTAAGGAGTCAAGCACCAAATAAGTTTCAAGAGTCAAGAATCATAGTTTTCTCAAGTTTCAAGAATCAAGAGTCCACGTATAAATTATCAAAAATCCTCAGAAAGAATCAAGTATCTAGTTTTATCATTAAGAATCAAGTGTCTAGATTAAGCATCAAGAGTCAAGTATCTAGATTAAGCGTCAAGTCTCGTAGTTTAAGTATCGTGAATCAAGTATCTAGAATAAAGAATCAAGCATCAATATCAGTAAGATCCATGTCAAAAGTATCAAGTATCATCATCATCACATAACTACAGGGGATAAAACTGACAATTACTAGAAGTTCAGGGACTGATCTTGCGAAGTGTCTAAAGTTTAGGGATGCTGGGCGTTACAGTCTCACCTCCTTTAGGAGATTTCGTCCCCGAACTCTTAGAAGAAGACTGCTCGAATAGGTGCGGGTACTTGGCCTTCATATCACTTTTCAACTCCCAAGTGAATTCGGCACCACGCTTTCCTTCCCATCGTACCTTCACAATGGGGATTTTGCTGCGCCTTAGACGCTTGACAACTTGATCCATGATTTCGACCTGTTTCTCCACAAATTGAATAGCTTCATTTATTTGCAAGTCCTCAAGAGGGACCTGCAGTTCCTCGTCGGCTAGACATTTGCGTAGATTAGATACGTGAAACACTGGATGTACGTTGTTTAGTTCTGGTGGCAAATCGAGTTTGTACGCCACCTTGCCAATCCTCTCAAGTATCACGAAAGGACCCACATAGCGAGGAACGAGCTTTCCCTTCTTACCAAAACGGACTACTCCCTTCCAAGGAGATACCTTGAGTAGAACCCGATCACCAACAGCGAACTCCAGAGGCTTGCGCCTTCTTTCAACATAGCTTTTTTGTCTGCTTCTAGCCTTGATCAAGTTATCACGGATCTGAAGAATCTTATCCGTTGTCTCTTGAATAATCTCAGGGCCAGTGAACTACTTCTCCCCAACCTCATGCCAGCTGAGAGGAGATCGGCATTTCCGTCCATACAAAGCTTCGAAAGGAGCCATCTGAATACTGGAATGATAGCTGTTGTTGTATGAGAATTCTATCAATGGTAAATGTACATCCAAGTTACCACCAAAGTTGATGACACAATAATGGAGCATGTCCTCTAGGGTTTGAATAGTACGCTCGGTCTGTCCATCCGTCTGAGGATGAAAGGCCGTGCTAAGATTCAAGTGCGAACCCATAGCGGACTAAAAGGTTTGCCAAAGACGTGAAGTGAAACGACCATCACGGTCCGAGATTATGTCAAGAGGTATGCCATGACGGCATATAATCTCATCAGTATAGACTAGAGCAAGTTTCTCCACTCTGTAATCTTCACGGATAGGAAGAAAGTGAGCGGATTTGGTCAAACGATCAATAATCACCCAGATACTATCGTGACCTTTAGAGGTACGGGGTAGTTTGGTAATAAAGTCCCTAGCGATACTATCCCATTTCCAGACAGGGATTTTGGGTTGTTCTAAGAGTCCAGAGGGACGCTGATGTTCAGCCTTCACCTTCAAACAGGTAAGGCATTTAGAAACATACACGACAATGTCCCTCTTCATGCCAGGCCACCAGTAGGTTGTACGCAAATCATGGTACATCTTATCGGCGCCTGGGTGGATAGAGTAACGGGATTTGTGAGCTTCGTTCATAATGAGCTCACGCAGGTTATCGTGATCCGGTACCCAGATGCGATTTAGGTAATACTGAAGTCCATCGGGCTTAGTTTCGAGCTGCTCAACTCTAGCCCTGAGCACTTCATCAAAGATACATCCTTCATTGGCTGACGCATACTGCGCTTCTCGAATACAAGCATGAAGGTCGCTGGAGATACTAATAGCATTCACATGAGTCTTACGACTAAGAGCGTCGGCTACTACGTTCGCCTTGCCCGAATGGTAGCGAATTTCGCAATCGTAGCCGTTTAGTAGTTCCACCCAATGCCTATGGCGCATGTTCAGTTCTTTTTGGTCAAAGATATGTTGAAGACTCCTGTGGTCAGTGAAAACCACACACTTAGTACCATATAGGTAGTGCCGCCAAATCTTTAACGAAAAAATCACCGCACCAAGCTCCAGATCGTGAGTAGTATAGTTTTTCTCATGCACTTTGAGTTGACGAGAGGTGTATGCAATAACCTTGTCCCGCTGCATGAGCACACAGCCTAATCCGCGGTTCGAGGCATCGCAATATACCACGAAGTCGTCATTGCCATCAGGAAGTGTCAAAACAGGAGCGTTACACAAAAGGTTTTTAAGGGTCTGAAAGGATTCCTCTTGTTCGGGACCCCAAACAAAAGGTTTCTCCTTTTGGGTTAAAGTAGTAAGAGGAACAGCGATCTTAGAAAAATCCGCAATGAACCGGCGGTAATAACCTGCCAATCCTAGGAAAGAACGAATCTCAAATACGGACTTAGGCGTACACCAATTCTTCACTGCCTCAATCTTAGAATGGTCAACATGAATACCCTGACTACTAACAATATGACCAAGAAACTGCACTTCATCAATCCAAAACTCACACTTAGAAAATTTAGCATATAAGCGTTCACCACGTAAAAGTTCAAGCATGAGACGTAGATGGCGAGCATGATCGGCTTTAGACTTAGAATAAATAAGAATATCATCAATAAAGACTATCACAAAACGATCCAAATAAGGTTTACAAACACGGTTCATAAGATACATAAACACCGCAGGTGCGTTGGTCAAGCCAAAAGGCATGACTACGAACTCGTAGTGTCCGTATCGAGTACGAAACGCCGTTTTAGGAATATCCTCTTCGAGGATACGTAGCTGATGATATCCGGAACACAGGTCAATCTTCGAGAAACATGATGCGCCTTGTAGTTGGTCAAACAAATCATCAATACGAGATAACGGATAACGATTCTTCACGGTAAGCTTATAAAGTTCTCGGTAGTCGATACACATACGAAACGAACCATCCTTCTTCTTGACAAATAAAACAGGAGCACCCCACGGAGAGGTACTTGGACGTATAAAACACTTATCGAGTAGTTCCTGTAGTTGGCTGGATAACTCTTGCATCTCGGAAGGTGCAAGACGGTAAGGAGCCCTGGCTACAGGAGTCGCACCAGGTACGAGATCAATACGAAAATCAACGGATCTGGAAGGAGGAAGACCGGGTAGATCCTCAGGAAAGACGTCAGGGAAATCACAGACCACTGGAACATCGTTTATGTTCTTCCCCTTGCCCTTTTGTTCCACCACATGGGCCAAGAATGCAGGGTTCTGTTTACGTAAACTTCTGCTCGCTTGTGTGCATGACATCAGCCTTAGTCCTTTCGAAGGTCTGTCTCCATAGACATGTAAAAGATCACCAGACAGAAGAGGAAGACGGACAAGCTTCTCGTGACACACAATTTCGGCATGGTTCTTGCGCAACCAATCCATACCGATAATAACATCAAAACTGCCCAAACTTATGGGTATGAGATCAATAGAGAAAATGTGATCGTTAAGAATCAAGGAACAGTCACGCACAATAGAATTAACAAGAATCGATTTACCATTGGCGACCTCAACAATGAACGACTCGGGTAACTTAGAGCGTGCGCAATTTATCAAAGACTCAAATTCCACGGACACAAAGCTTTTATCGGCACCAGTATCAAATAGGATCGAAGCGTAAAGGTTATTAACGAGAAACATACCATTCACCACGTCGTTGTTGTTGCGAGCCTAATTAGCATTGAGATTGAATGCTCGTCCACGAGCAGCGGCTTGTTGATCTTGGTTTAGCTGGGGACACTGGTTGCGGAGGTGAGTAGTATCTCCACACTTGTAGCATGCACGAACGACATTGATTGGCTTTGGATCCTGCAGAGGAGCTGGAAGCGCTGCTTGAGCTGCTTGAGCATGGACTTGCTGAACTTGAGTAGGATTAGCTTGACGGCAATACGGGGTCGTGTGGCCATAGTGGTTGCAGTTGGCGCACAATTGACATGCAGAGTTTGCCGGATGATGGTAGTTGCAAGTAGCGCACTTCAGGTGTGATCCAGTGTATTGTTTCTTCGCTTCTAGGGAATCAGGGTTAGTAGCAGCAGGAGTAGGAGCAGGTTTAGCAGCAGGGTTAACAACAGGGACAATAGCATTACATCCCGAACCCTGAGACTTCCTTTTCTTGTTCTTGCTGCCACTTGGCTGCTGGGTAACTTGATTAGCAGACTTTGAAGGAGCAGGGGTAGCAAACTGCTTATCACGCACATGGTTGTTGTTCAAACTTGCTGCCAAACGATAGACTTCTTCAATAGTTCCAAGCTGGGCTGCCTCAATGGAATCTCGCATAGCAGGAGGTAGACCGTTAATGTACTTGGTTATCATTCGCTTAGGAGTAGAAACCAAGTGAGGAACGATAAGGCTAAGCTGCTTAAATTGAGTAGTATAAGCCAGGTTATCATCACTAACCAACTTCAAATGCCAAAACTCTTCTTCAAGCTACAACTATTCGTGAGGAGGGCAAAACTCGAGCGTCATGAGTTCTCGCACCTCAGCCCATGGAAGAGCATAGGCTTCTTCATTAGTTCGGATGTTTCTCTCATTCGACCACCACTCCAACGCTCTGCCTAGAAACATTCCAGTCGCACTCCTAGTTTTCAAATGATCTGGGCACTCGCTGTTAATGAAAGTAACTTCGATGCTGTCGAACCACTCGAGCATAGCAGTCACCCCATCACTGCCCGTGAAAGGCTTAGGGTTGCAAGAGATGAAATGTTTGTAGTTGAACTTAGTAGGCTTTTGTTTCTCAGCCTTGGAGTCCACAGAGGATGGAGGAGTGTTTGATCCTTGAAGCTCAGTGACGATTCTTGGCATGACTCGAGCGATCTGGTCGGCCATGAAAGACATCATCTTCTTCTGAGACTTCTCTCTGGATCTTCTGAGAGCGTCAGATGTTCTACAGCAGACATCTACAGATCCGACAAGAGGGATCGTATAAGTCTAATTTATCATAGGTTAACATAGATTACTCATGCTAGACTAAGACTTAGGATTCACAAGTTTCATATAGACAACGCAAAATTCACGACCTTCGCATGGCACGTTGTACGAAGTTTGGTCAACCTGCCAAAAACGCTTATATATAGGAAGTACCAGCGGCGTATCCACCACGCTTCGGGCACCTCGCCTTGCCTCGCACTCGGTGTCATGTTACGTGTCGCAATTACCAAACGTAATAATACACTTATCATCATTATCACCATGTTCACAATAGATTGCCAAATAATTTCGCATAGATTATTCAAATAGATTCCACAAATCATCATAGTTTAACTCCATAGATTAGTATAGATTAACCCAATAGTTTATCATATATTAACCCAATAGATTGCCATAGATTAACTCAAAATAGACTATCATAGATTAACTTAAATAGACTAACATAGCTCATGCGAGAGTACACATAGTTCATTCGTGGATTTCCCATAGGCTACACGAATAGCCTTAGAGTTCTCGTTGATTACACATACTTTTATAGATTTTACAAGTAGAATTTCCATAGATTACATAGTCTGCTCATAGATTGCATAGGCTTCCAGAGATTACATAGACATTCCGTAGATTACATAGACTTCCCACACTGGTCTGCAAACACTAGTCTCGTATGGCACTTGATACGAAAGTTGGTAATATGCCAGAAGCACTTATATATAGGAAGTACCAGCGGCGTATCCACCATGCTTCGAACATGCCACTTCTGTCTCGTACTTCCATGTCATCTTAGTGTTTCATACCCACAACAACACATCATTTAACAATAGTCAATCAAGATTACCACATAGATTACACATAGAACAAGGCTTCATAAATTTAGTTCGTTCTGAGATTAGAATTAACGTTTTAGATTGCGGACAACGTGCAAATTTGTGTAAAATCATTTCAAAACAAACGAAGAATCAAGTTCAAAACTTCATAGATAAAACCACATTCATAAGAAATCGAGATAACATAAAAGCAAGATAGGCTTATAAAACACAGGATTGTTCCGGGTAGAGGAACGGAGACTAACCATAGTGATTCGAACCCCTTTCGAATTGAGGTAGCATGTCTTGACTTACTTAGACAAATACGTCATCGATGTTAGGCCTACGATATTCGTCCTTTTTGTCATTCCACGTACTCAATTGATTGGTAGTCACGAGACTTTGGCGAGACACAAAATCATCAAGGAGTGGGACTAGTTATCAAGGTCTGAGTTTCACCTCTATCTTGACGACGTCGTACCCTAACTAGCGTTGGTGCTTATCCGCAGATAAGACTTACGAGAATAATATGGAGATTTCCCATCAAGGTTTGGATGTCACTCCTATCCTGTGGGCAAATCTCGTGCAAAATAGGAACACTGTGTAACAGTGTTTTCATAGTATATGGTGTACCTTGTATGAGCCTTAGGAAAGGCATGTAAGTTCAATAGGAACATGTGCTGCTAGGAAGCAGATACGGTAGAATGCATAAGTCTTAAACATCAAATAAGAATCAAGTTCCTAGAACTATAGACTAGGGAAAGTATTCCCACTTATCCTAATATCCTATAGTTATGGCTCTGATACCAATCTGTCACAACCCAACCGATGGTGGAAACATCGGGGTGCGAGTACCAAGCGTTTAGATTGCTCATGAGATTCCATAACACTATTGTTTCAATAAAGATTAATTGATTTCATGCAAATTTCTAACAAACGTCAACACAAGTATCATATTACAAACCAAATCATAAAATGTTCCAATTGTTCAAAGGACTAAATTAACTAGGCGATGTTTCTAAGCATCTCCTAGCTTGATTCCATGTTCCATTGCAACCTATCAGCCTGCAACATGTATTAAAATATCAATACGAAAGTATTGGCGTGTATACAAATTTGATAATAGAATAATAGATTAAAAACAACTCATATCCATAATGTAAACAATAAAATAGTTTCAGCCGTGCTAGTGTCACAGTCCATGCAGTGATAGCCCAAGTATCCCGATGCTTTAGTGTTTACCAGAGACTTAAGGTAAACTAGAATCCTCCTAACAATACCCCCCGAGAATAATGGGAGAGGTGCATCTCCTATAGCGCTACTATTGTTAAGGCGGAACTACACACTCTGGATTAAACGTCATAGAGCACAAAGAGTCAAGAATCACGAGTTTCATGTTCACGTAGGATAGAGTATAAGTTTCAAGGATTAAGTTTAAGTTTCATAGAATACATGTTACACCCCAAAAGTTTAAAGTAAAAAGGGGATTAAGTATACTCACAATGTTTGCTTAACAGTATAAACTGCTATTGGATCAAAGGGAGCTCTTTTAGAATTAGCCTGTTTAGATCATAAAAGGATAAGAGTCGGGCATAGTAACGAGATTGAATAAAGTGTCAACGAGTCACTGGATCGGATGGCTGTCTGATCGGATGGCTGTCCGATCAGATGGTCAGCCGGTCGAGTGACTTGTGAGTGTGAAAAGACTATAGCTGCCTGATCGGATGGCCATCTGATCGGGTTGTCACTCGTGTGGAAAACATAAGTGGATAGGGTGGCTGTCCGATCGGATTGCCATTCGATCCGAATGGTTAGCACCCTGGGTCACCTCAATCGGATGGTTGCTCGTTCGGACGGCTGTCCGATCGGGTTACCATCCGATCAAGACTTCCAAGTTTTGAAAAGTTACCAAGTGTTTAAAGGATTTCAAAACAAGTGTCACCTGATAGGGTGGTTGTCTGATCGGATTGCCGCTCGATCGGGCGACCCTTGTTCTTGGTTACCAATTTTGTGAAAATTCTAAGTTTCAAGTTTAACGGTGACGGTACGACACGTATTGAGACAATGGTAAACGTATCAGTTCACAACCGTTCTGATCGGTGGGAACCACCCCTGTCCGGTGAGTCGTATGTCTCTGGCGGGTTTATGTCGAAATTCGTGCTTTGCTCCTCTTTTCCGGTAAGGACTTAGGTCAACACCAAATCTAGACTATTCATCATATCTACAGTTAGTGTAGACCTGGTTCCCTCCGAATAAAGTAAAAGTTTTGAGAAAAGATGATGATATTCAAGTTTTAGAGGAAAAAGGTCTAGATTTAGCTTAGATTTAGTGTAAAAACGCATGAAACACCTTAGATCTGAGCTAGATCTTGCTCAGAATGACATCACATGGCAGTTTGTACAAACCTCCATGATGATATCACCCTCAAGAACTCAGATCCGAGAGCTTTCACGGTGAAAAGTGTGATTTCAAGTGAGAATTACGTAGAGAACGTTGTGTAGATCGAGAAAGAACAAGAATCTAGCCTAAAACGTACCGGAATCAGCAAGAAAATGGAGGAGAAAGGTGTTTGTGCGTCTGACTCGAGCAGAGTTGTCACATCACTGAAATGGTGATGTGACAGGTCTATTTATAGTGTGAGAGTGAAGTGGAGGCAGTATAAGGTGAATAAGGTGGCCAATCGATCGAGTGGTCACCCGATCGGGTGGTCGTCCGATCGGGTGGTCATCCGATCGGACGGTCATCCGATCGGATGGCCACTCTGGCCAATCCATTCCTTCCGCGTTCCTGACTTAGATTCGTTTTGCGAGTTATAATTAGCGTTGCGTTGCGTACGGTTTGGGTAAAAGTATCTTATAACTGGATTACATCATAAATACTAAAGTCTCAAAGTTTCATCGATTCCGCCAGTGACAAGGCTCCAGTCTCTCGTGTCACCAAGAATCAAGTTTCACGAGTCTAATGTCACGGCCCCCGACCCGGTTTGACCCGTTTCAGAAACCGCGGGACAGAAATACTGCGGTATTTAATTGATTAAGTTTAACAGCGGAAGTTTTCATCAGGATCGTTTAAAGCTAAAATTTTCCCCGATTATTTTATTTCACAATTCGGAATAAAACCCCGATAATTTACAATAGTAAGATTTTACTATAAAATTGTTATGTTACAAAACTTATTTCTTTATTTTTATAATGAGCCACTATTTTAAGCTTGATATGCTCCCCAACACTTTTTCCTGAATTACAACAGATCACCTGAAACATGTTTGAAAAAGGTTTTGTCAGCGGGAAATACTGAGTGAATCATTCTATTTACTAAAATGACACATTTGTTATAATATACAGTATTAAGAGCGATTACAATGTTTCTGATATCAAGCCAACTACCCACGGTATTTGTCACTCGACCCATTGGCCCATTCGTCCAATGGTGACTGTGACTATGGTCATATCCCCCATTGGCTGCCCCAATGGTGACGATTATCAAGTAATGTATACAAAACCCCACATACCGGCTGTAACTTGGTGATTACAAAGACTTAATCCCCGTAATTATAACTTTGAAAATAACATAATTTTGTAAATAGATTTGATAAAAAAAGAGAATGACTCACATTGCTAGTTTACTACGGACAGAGTCTAGTCTATGATTTAGCCTTGTTAACCTAATTTAAATAACAATGCACACAAAACTGGGTTAGTAATCAATCCAGCAATTACGATAACTTACGAGATCAAATTCTCACAATGAATGTAAAAGTGCAATACTTCATCCATCGAATTAACGATGATCCGTCAAATTAATGACGAACGACAAAGTATAATACTTTATCCATCGAATTAACGATGATCCGTCAAATTAATGACGAACGATAAAGTATAACCCTAATGTGGGCGGCACTTAAACATTCATTGGATACATTGATCGTCGGAAAATGAATCGTAGCAGCAATTGTGCTAATACCCTGTTTTGCAGCAGAATTTCGAGACCCGTGTGTGTTGGTATAGTAATTCGAACGTAACTCAGTGTATATTATGAATTTTTACGTCGTTTCTGTGCCCAGATTCAAGTCCCAAACCCCACTATTTATAGGTGAAATTTCACCCTTACGCGGCCCGCGTGAGGTTTAAGCCTATCCTTACGCGGCCCGCGAGACACCTAGATTTAGGCATAGGGTTGCCACGTTTGGCACTAGCTTTGCTGAGTTGGTAATTTTCGAAATTTACTTGCTGCCAACGTTTTAGATGGATAATCGTCCATAGGGTTTAACCCCCCCTGAGTTTTAGGGGCCCTAATCCTGATTCTGAAAATTATGAAAATTTTAGGGTTTGTTCAGAATCACTTGGGTGTCTCAATTAGGGTTTCCTTTTGGACTAATTAATTTAATAATTATGACTTTTGATTAGAGTTGTTACATTCTCCCCACCTTAATAAAAATCTCGTCCTCGAGATTTACTGGAATAATTGAGGATACTTTTTCTTCATTTCTGATTCCAGTTCCCAAGTGTACTCAGCTCCTCTCTTTGAATCCCATCTAACTTTGACTAGAACTAGTCGTTTGTGCTTGAGAAACTTGATCTTTCGATCCTCAATTTGAAGAGGTCTCTCAACGAATTTCAACTTTTCGTTTACCTCTATATCTCGAAGAGGTACTACCAGTGATTCATCTGATAAGCATTTCTTGAGATTGGATACATGAAATACATCATGTACTCCAGATAATTCTTCTGGTAATTGTAAACGATAAGCTACTGGTCCTATACGTTGGATTACTAGAAATGGTCCTACGTATCTTGGACTTAGCTTTCCTTTCTTACCAAATCTAACAACTCCTTTCCAAGAAGAAACTTTCAACAGTACTCTGTCTCCAACTTGGAATTCTAATGGCTTGCATCTATTATCAGCATAGCTCTTCTGACGATCTCGAGCTGTCTTCAGTCTTTCCTTGATTTGAGTGATCTGATCAGTTGTTTCTTGCACAATCTCTGGACCTGATAATTGATTTTCTCCTATTTCTGCCCAACAAACTGGAGTTCTACATTTTCTTCCATATAATGCTTCAAATGGAGCAGTATCAATGCTTGAGTGATAACTATTGTTATAGGAGAATTCAATTAATGGTAAATGATCATCCCAACTTCCACCAAAGTCTATCACACATGCTCGGAGCATGTCTTCTAGAGTTTGGATCGTTCTTTCACTTTGTCCATCTGTTTGGGGATGATATGCAGTGCTCAAATTTAGTCGAGTTCCCATAGCTTGCTGGAAACTTTTCCAGAAATGGGAAGTAAAACGACTATCTCTATCCGAAACAATGGAGAGTGGAACTCCATGTAAGGATACAACTTCATCTACATACAATTTAGCCAGTCTTTCCATGCTAAAGGTTTCTTTCATAGGTAGAAAGTGAGCTGATTTGGTTAATCGATCCACAATTACCCAAATCGCATCATTACCTTTTCTGGTTTTGGGTAACTTAGTAACAAAATCCATTGTTATAAGTTCCCATTTCCATACTGGCATCTCTAACTGTTGTAGTAATCCTGAAGGTTTCTGATGTTCTGCCTTAACTTGTGAACAAGTAAGACATTTAGAAACATAGCTGGCTATGTCCTTTTTCATTCCTATCCACCAAAAGTTCTTTCTTAAATCTTGGTACATCTTATTGTTTCCTGGGTGTATAGTATACCTAGATTTATGAGCTTCTTCTAAAATCTTAGATCTTAAGTCTCCCTGCTTAGGTACCCAAACTCTACTTTTGTGGAATCTCCAAATTCCATCTGCTCCTGGTTCTAATTCCTGAATTCGTCCTTTCATTCCTTCAGCATTATCCTTAATTGCTGTAGCTTGAACATTCTTCAATTGTTCCATTAAATCTATTTGTAGATGTAATCTGAGAGCACGAACTCGTCTTTGTTTTTCATAATACTTACGACTTAAGGCATCTGCAACTACATTCGCCTTTCCTTCGTGATACTGAATATCACAGTCGTAGTCACTTAGGATTTCCATCCATCTCCTTTGCCTCATGTTTAACTCTTTTTGCCCAAAGATATATCTTAAACTCTTATGATCTGTATAGATAGTAAACTTACTTCCGTACAGATAATGTCTCCAAATCTTAAGGGCAAAAATTACGGCTCCTAATTCTAAATCATGAGTCGTATAATTTTCTTCGTGCTTTTTCAATTGCCTTGATGCGTACGCAATTACCTTCTTGCGTTGCATAAGCACACATCCAAATCCTAATTTTGAAGCATCACAATATACTTCAAAATCTTCAGTTCCTTCTGGTAAGGCTAAGATTGGTGCATGGGTTAACTTCTGTTTTAAAATTCTAAAAGCTTCTTCTTGTTTAGGTCCCCATTCAAACTTAGTAGCTTTACAGGTTAGCTTAGTTAATGGTACGGCTATCTTGGAAAAATCCTTAATAAACCGTCTATAATACCCAGCTAAACCTATAAAACTTCTAATTTCCATTGCTGTTTGTGGAACCTTCCATTTGGTAATTGCCTCTATCTTAGCAGGATCTACATGAATACCTTCATGGTTTACCATGTGTCCTAAAAATTGCACTTCTTGTAACCAAAATTCACATTTCGAGAATTTGGCATACAACTTTTCTTTTCTTAACAAAATTAAGAGTGCATGAAGATGTTCACAATGCTCTGTCTGACTTTTGGAATAAATAAGTATATCGTCTATAAAAACAATAACAAATTTATCCAAGTACGGTTTACAGATCCTATTCATCATGTCCATAAATGCTGCAGGCGCATTTGTTAATCCGAAGGGCATGACTGTAAACTCGTAATGACCATACCTAGTTCTGAAAGCAGTCTTAGGTATGTCTTCTTCTTGTACCTTCAATTGATGGTATCCGGAGCGTAAATCTATCTTAGAAAAACATCTAGCCCCCTGAAGTTGATAAAAAAGATCATCAATCCTAGGTAATGGATATCGATTCTTAATTGTAACCTTATTCAATTCTCTATAATCGATACACATTCTCATTGAACCATCCTTTTTCTTTACAAACAACACTGGCGCTCCCCACGGGGACGAGCTAGGTTGTATGAATCCTTTACTTAGTAATTCATCTAATTCCTGTTTCAGTTCTAACATTTCTGAGGGTGCTAACCGATAAGGTGCCTTGGCTATCGGTGTAGTTCCTGGAATTAGATGAATCCTAAATTCTACTTCCCTATCTGGAGGTAATCCCGGTAAATCTTCTGGAAATACATCAGGATATTCTGAGACTACTGGTATTTCCTTAAGATCTTTTCCCTTAGTGCTGATGATTACCGAAATCATATACACTATTCCTTGTTTTCGTTCATAATTAGCAATTTTCATTACTGATATGAACTTCATGGGCTTACGTGGTTTATCTCCTGTAATCCTAATCACTTCTCCGGTGGGTGATTGAATTTCTATGGAATTCTGATCACAAAGGATTCTAGCATGGTTGGCGATTAACCAATCCATTCCTAATACCACATCAAATTCAGCTAATTTCATTGGTAATAGTTTTGCAGAAAATTTATGTCCTAAAAGTTCTATGTTTCCTTCCTGCAAAACTTTATCTATTTTAACTGAATTTCCGTCTGCTGTTTCAACTGTAAAAATCTGCCCAATATTGGTTAAAGGTAAACTAAGAGCTTGGCAGAATGAAGTATTTATAAAACTTTGGTTTGCACCAGAGTCAAATAATACTTTTGCATACACATTGTGGACTAAGAACGTACCCGCTATCACATCCGGAATGAGTTCTGCTTCTTGAGTGGTCAGCTGAAATGCCCTGGCATTCTTCTTTGTAGTTCCTTCGGTTGTCTTGGGTTTGTTATCTACTGGCTTGATCAATTTAGGACATTCTGTTTTATAATGCCCTGCTTCTCCACAGTTAAAACAGATTACTGTTTTCTTTTTGCAGTTTTCTTCACGATGTCCTATACCCTTGCAAAAATCGCAAGTGATATCGCATCTTCCATAATGTTTCTTTTTGCATTTCCTGCAGAATGACGGAGTTGGAGCTTGCCCTGTTCCTTTTCTCTTGAAGCTGTTATTATTACCCACACGAAATCCTTGGGTAATTTTCTGGGCTAATGCCTTTTTCCTATCTTCATCTCTTGTGCGCACCAGTTCATCAGTTAGAGTGTTGGCTAATTCTACCGCATCATCAATAGTGCGAGGTCTCGCAGCTTTAACAATATTGCGGATTTCACTAATTAGCCCCCAAATATAGCGAGAAATGAGTACAGGTTCTGGCGAAGCCAGTGTTGGTACCACTCTTGCATATTCAAAGAATGTCGAGGTATACCCACGACAATCCACACCCATCATCCGATGATTTAGAAACTTATTCGCCATCTGTTCTTTTTCATACTCGGGACAGAATTTTCTTTCCACCAAACCCTTAAATTCTTCCCAAGTCATAGCATAAGCTATTACTCTTCCTTTTGATTGTAACACAGTGTTCCACCATTCGAGTGCACTTTCTTTGAACAGATTAGATGCATACATGACCTGATCATCTTTACCACATTTACTTATTGCAATGACTGCTTCGGTTTTCTCTAACCAACGCAGTGATGCAGTTGCTCCTTCATTGCCTGCAAATTCAGTGGGTTTACAAGCAAGGAATTCTTTGAAAGTGCAACCAGGCGTTGCAGTTTTCATTTTCTTGGGTAATGGAGCTTGATGTGGTTCCTTATTATGGTTAACATGATTGTTGCCTCCATTTACACTATTACTGAAGTTATCTTCAGTAATCTGTTTACTAGGGACAATTTGTTGTGGTTCGGGTGGATTCTTGATAGCAGCAACGAATGCTGGAATAGCATTAGCTATCCCTTGAGCAACAATGTTTTCGATATCTTGCCGAGTCATATATTGATCTCCTGGATGTTGCTCAGACTGATTAACTTCATTTATAGGTTCATTACCACTGTTTGCCATCTGATAATATATATATAAATTTTATTAGTATCTGCTAAATAACAATTATATACAAACAATCAGAAA
The DNA here is from genome assembly GCA_030545235.1 of Helianthus tuberosus. NCBI lineage: Eukaryota > Viridiplantae > Streptophyta > Magnoliopsida > Asterales > Asteraceae > Helianthus > Helianthus tuberosus. Next base: position 197,465,099 of record CM060418.1, read on the forward strand.
ATTTTATAATACAGATATAGTCAAAACAATCGATTTCTCGATTTCATTTTATATCTATTATAGTATGCATCATTACTCGCAAATATCTTACAGAGTTTTATTCGTTATTTACAGACTAACTTTGTTATTACTATTATACAAACATCGTTTTACCATCCTACTATCTTTTGTCACTTGCTGTTCTAAAAACGCAGTTCCCTCTCATCGTACTTCCAGGCAATCTGTCCCTCTATTTCCCTGATTCTAGTTCCAGCATCAAACAACTCTTCACCAAAGTGGCGAAGTTCAGCCATGTTTTCATTACTCATGGGTGGATTAGGTAGGGGTTCTGGATCAAATTGTGGAAGAAAAGAGTAAGGATCGTTGACAATATTTTGGAATTGCCAATCGTTTGTCCACCATTCGTCCATTCCTATGGGTTGGGAGTGGACTATTGGGTCTGGAATTGCTGGTTCCCAATTCATAGGGAGTTGGTTTTCAAGAGAGTAAGTAAAAATATTATTATTATTATTATTATTATTATTATTATTATTATTATTATTATTATTATTATTATTGACAGGCTGAATTGTTTCACAGCTTGCTAATAGGAAGTCTATCTCATCTTGAAAAGTCCTTTCCTGGATTGGATTGGAGCTCTCTCCGACTTCTATCTGATTTGGTCTAGAGCCTTGCCCAACTTCCATTACTATTTCTTTAGTAACTTCCTCCATCTGTATTCCTATCTCTTTAACCTTCTCCTTGTCTTCAATTTCCATTTCCGATTGTTTGGAACTTTCTCCAGTTATAATTTCTTTTCCCTTTTTCAAAGGATTGTTTATTTTGGGCAGTTTTTTAGCTGGCTTCTTCTTACGTATTTTTCTCCATCCTACATAAGTTCTTTTCTTTTGTTTTGGCTTGCTCAAAGGTGGAACCTTGAATTCTACTGGTTGTTCAACATCGGGATAGTAGCTAGTATATTCTTTGGAAGCTTCGATAGTTACAGGGTAAAGATTAAGGTTCTGAAAAGCTTCGGATATCCCACTCATGCTGATGTAGCATATATGCAAAATGCATAAAATACTAAGTTAAAATTTACAAATAACTTTGTAATTTATTACATACTGTGTACTAGTTGATTACAAAGATAACTGAAAAACACACTTTAGGTTTTCAAATTTTATTTATCACACAGAGTTTCTAGATTGTGAGAGTAGGGTGCTAAACTTTAAAATATCTAAGGATTTATATTTTCTGCTACTGTGGCTAGCATATATAAATTTGCCCATTTCTCATCTAGTTTATCTTCCCAAGGTGATTTATCAATTAATTCCTGGGTTTCCCGTTTAATCTTCTTTTGTCGAATTTGCTCTTTACTTTTCTTAATAATCATCTCCCTCCTTTTAGGAGAAAGTGATTCCTCGTATTGTGCCTTCCGCACAAATATTCCTTCTTCAGGAATTTCAGCCTGATTCGAGGATTTGGTTCGGGATGAACTTCCCTTCTCAATGGATGATCTATCTAATTTAAGATAGATACTTGCTAGCTTTTTCTTACCCATACTGTAATTAACAAATAATCAGTTAATAACACAAATAATCACATAATAGTAATCAGGAAAAATTAAGTATTTTTAAATACTTAATTAGCTTAACTCAGTGGCTCTGATACCACCTTTTTCTGTCACGGCCCCCGACCCGGTTTGACCCGTTTCAGAAGCCGCGGGACAGAAATACTGCGGTATTTAATTGATTAAGTTTAACAGCGGAAGTTTTCATCAGGATCGTTTAAAGCTAAAATTTTCCCCGATTATTTTATTTCACAATTCGGAATAAAACCCCGATAATTTACAATAGTAAGATTTTACTATAAAATTGTTATGTTACAAAACTTATTTCTTTATTTTTATAATGAGCCACTATTTTAAGCTTGATATGCTCCCCAGCACTTTTTCCTGAATTACAACAGATCACCTGAAACATGTTTGAAAAAGGTTTTGTCAGCGGGAAATACTGAGTGAATCATTCTATTTACTAAAATGACACATTTGTTATAATATATAGTATTAAGAGCGATTACAATGTTTCTGATATCAAGCCAACTACCCACGGTATTTGTCACTCGACCCATTGGCCCATTCGTCCAATGGTGACTGTGACTATGGTCATATCCCCCATTGGCTGCCCCAATGGTGACGATTATCAAGTAATGTATACAAAACCCCACATACCGGCTGTAACTTGGTGATTACAAAGACTTAATCCCCGTAATTATAACTTTGAAAATAACATAATTTTGTAAATAGATTTGATAAAAAAAGAGAATGACTCACATTGCTAGTTTACTACGGACAGAGTCTAGTCTATGATTTAGCCTTGTTAACCTAATTTAAATAACAATGCACACAAAACTGGGTTAGTAATCAATCCAGCAATTACGATAACTTACGAGATCAAATTCTCACAATGAATGTAAAAGTGCAATACTTCATCCATCGAATTAACGATGATCCGTCAAATTAATGACGAACGACAAAGTATAATACTTTATCCATCGAATTAACGATGATCCGTCAAATTAATGACGAACGATAAAGTATAACCCTAATGTGGGCGGCACTTAAACATTCATTGGATACATTGATCGTCGGAAAATGAATCGTAGCAGCGATTGTGCTAATACCCTGTTTTGCAGCAGAATTTCGAGACCCGTGTGTGTTGGTATAGTAATTCGAACGTAACTCAGTGTATATTATGAATTTTTACGTCGTTTCTGTGCCCAGATTCAAGTCCCAAACCCCACTATTTATAGGTGAAATTTCACCCTTACGCGGCCCGCGTGAGGTTTAAGCCTATCCTTACGCGGTCCGCGAGACACCTAGATTTAGGCATAGGGTTGCCACGTTTGGCACTAGCTTTGCTGAGTTGGTAATTTTTGAAATTTACTTGCTGCCAACGTTTTAGATGGATAATCGTCCATAGGGTTTAACCCCCCCTGAGTTTTAGGGGCCCTAATCCTGATTCTGAAAATTATGAAAATTTTAGGGTTTGTTCAGAATCACTTGGGTGTCTCAATTAGGGTTTCCTTTTGGACTAATTAATTTAATAATTATGACTTTTGATTAGAGTTGTTACATCTAAGGAGTCAAGCACCAAATAAGTTTCAAGAGTCAAGAATCATAGTTTTCTCAAGTTTCAAGAATCAAGAGTCCACGTATAAATTATCAAAAATCCTCAGAAAGAATCAAGCATCTAGTTTTATCATTAAGAATCAAGTGTCTAGATTAAGCATCAAGAGTCAAGTATCTAGATTAAGCGTCAAGTCTCGTAGTTTAAGTATCGTGAATCAAGTATCTAGAATAAAGAATTAAGCATCAATATCAGTAAGATCCATGTCAAAAGTATCAAGTATCATCATCACATAACTACAGGGGATAAAACTGACAATTACTAGAAGTTCAGGGACTGATCTTGCCAAGTGTCTAAAGTTTAGGGACGCTGGGCGTTACATGCAATGCCATTTATTATTCAAACTGTTAAGGAAGCGGATAATAAAAGTAAGCATAGCAGTAAGCGACCAACTGAACCCGAACACATCGTAAACAATGGGCCCGTATTTCAAGTGCCCATTCCCAAAAGAAGAAGGACCATGCCATATGGTTGTTCTTATAAAGAATTCTGGTCCTGCAAACCAATAGAATTCTCGGGTAATGAAGGACCCATTGCAGCTCTACGCTGGATAGAAAAGACTGAGGTTGTTTTAAAAATAAGCAAGTGTGCTGAAGAAGACAAGATAATGGTTGCTTCCAACCTATTTAAAAACTCAGCCCTAGAGTGGTGGAACACTATCCTCTAGTCAAGAGGAAGTGATAGGGTTTACAACATGGAATGGGAGGAGTTCAAAACCATGGTAGAAAGGAAATTTTGCCCTCACAATGAAAAGGAACAGATAGCGAATAAGTTTCTGAACCTTAGGATGGCCGGGGTAGATAGTAAAGGTTATACTACCACATTCTTTGAATATGCTAGAATAGTACCAACTCTTGCATCACCTGAACCGGTATTAATCTCCCGATACATCTGGGGATTTAACGGGGAGATTAGGCATGTAGTCAAGGTAGCTAGACCTCAAACTATAGAAGAAGCTGTAGAACTAGCAAACACCTTGACTGATGAATTAGTTCGTACGCGAGAAGAAGATCAGAGAAGGAACCTGGCTCAAAGGCTTACCCAAGAATTCCGTTCTGGGAATTTCAACTGTAGGAACGTGGGTTCTACCTCTACACCCTACTGCAAGGCTTGCAAGAAGAAGCATTCGGGAAAATGCTCCACTCACTACAATTTCTGCAAGGCACCAGGACACAAGGAAGAAGATTGCAGGAGGAAATCTAGTAATGGACTGTGCTTCAACTGTGGAGAAAAAGGTCACATCAAGCCAAATTGTCCGAAATTAGCTCCACCTGCGAACAACAAGAACACTAAAAATGCTAGAGCATTTGTTCTGACGGCAGAAGAAGCCAAGATGATCCCGGACGTCATAGCCGGTACGTGTTTAGTTAATGATGTTTTTGCTAAAGTATTATTCGACTCTGGTGCAAACCAAAGTTTTATTAATACTTCGTTTTGCAAACTCCTTAATCAATCATTAACTAAACTCCCACAAGAATGTTTAGTAGAAACAACAAATGGGGAAACTGTTAGGATTTCTGAAATCTTGCAGGGAGCAAAAATAGAAATTTTAAACCAAAGGTTTATTGCAAATCTTTACCCCATGAATCTGGCAGGATTCGATGTCGTTTTAGGAATGGATTGGTTAATAGCCAATAAAGCCAGTATTTTATGTGATCAAAAGTCAATCCAAGTAAATTCACCAAGGGGTGAAAAGATCAAAATTAAAGGAGATAAACCATCTAGATCCACTAAATTCATCTCGGTGATGAAAACTGCAAGTTATATAAGAAAAGGATCTATAGTGTATTTGATTTCCATAATCACTAACACTAAAGGAAAAGAATTAAAAGACATTCCAGTAGTTTCTCAGTTTTCAGATGTGTTTCCAGAAGAGTTACCAGGACTACCGCCGGACAGAGAAGTTGAATTCAGAATTATTGGAGAAAGGATTCATACAGCCATGCTCATCGCCATGGGGAGCGCCGATACTGTTCGTCAAAAAGAAAGATGGGTCAATGCGAATGTGCATCGACTACCGCGAGTTAAACAAGGTCACGATTAAGAATCGATACCCATTACCAAGAATCAATGATCTGTTCGATCAATTGCAAGGAGCTCGATTTTTCTCTAAAATCGATTTAAGGTCAGGATATCATCAATTAAAGGTACAGGAAGAGGACATTCCTAAAACCGCATTTAGAACAAGGTACGATCATTATGAATTTACTGTCATGCCATTTGGTTTAACCAATGCCTCAGCTGCATTTATGGACATGATGAACCGAATATGTAAACCATATTTGGATAAGTTCATAATCGTTTTTATTGATGATATTCTCATTTACTCTAAAAGTAAAGAAGATCATACAAAACATTTGCACGCACTCCTAAGTCTATTAAGGAAGGAAGAGCTTTATGCTAAGTTTTCAAAGTGCGAGTTTTGGTTAGAACAGGTACAGTTTCTCGGACACTTAGGCAATCATGAAGGAATTCATTGGGATCCAACAAAAATCGAGGCGATTACCAAATGGAAAACCCCTGAGTCACCAACCGAGGTTAGAAGTTTCTTAGGATTGGCCGGTTATTATAGAAGATTTATTCGAAAATTTTCTAGAATAGCCATTCCTTTAACTAAGTTAACCTGTAAATCCATTAAGTTTGAATGGGGACCAAAACAAGAAGAAGCCTTTAGAATCCTTAAGCAAAGATTAACCCATGCACCCATACTAGCGTTACCAGAAGGAACTGAAGACTTTGTAGTCTATTGTGACGCTTCTAAGTTAGGTTATGGATGTGTGTTGATGCAACGTCAAAAGGTTATAGCATATGCGTCTAGACAACTTAAGAATCATGAAGAAAACTATTCAACCCATGATTTGGAATTAGGAGCTATAATTTTTGCCCTTAAGATTTGGAGACATTACCTTTATGGTAGTAAGTTTACCATATTCACATATCATAAGAGTTTAAAGTATGTTTTTGGGCAAAAAGAGTTAAATATGAGACAAAGACGCTGGATGGAGATACTTAGTGATTATGATTGTAATATCCAGTACCATGCAGGAAAAGCAAATGTAGTGGCTGATGCTTTAAGTCAAAAGTATCACGAAAAGCCAAAAAGGATACGTTCTCTTTAATTAAATCTACAAGTAGATTTGAATGAACATATTAGAAAAACACAAGAATGAGTAATCAAGGAAGATACCGAGAAATTAAAAGGAATGATTAAGGAATTAGAACAAAGAACAGATGGAATTTGGAGATTCCATAAAAAGAGAATGTGGATACCTAAATTAGGAAACCTACGTCATCGTATATTAGAAGAAGCCCATAAGTCTAAGTATAAGATGCATCCAGGAAGTGATAAAATGTACCAGGATTTAAGAAAGAATTTCTGGTGGATAGGTATGAAAAAGGACATAGCGGCTTATGTTTCTAAATGTTTAACTTGTTCCCAAGTTAAAGTTGAACATCAGAAACCCTCAGGATTGCTGCAACAATTAGAAATGCCCGTATGGAAGTGGGAATTAATAACAATGGATTTTGTTACCAAATTACCCAAAACAAGGAAAGGTAATGATACAATCTGGGTGATTGTAGATAGGCTAACCAAGTCATCTCATTTCCTACCAATGAAGGAAACTTTCAATAAGGAACAATTAGCCAAATTGTATGTAAATGAAATAGTTTCATTACATGGAATTCCTTTATCAATTGTTTCTGATAGGGACAGTCGTTTTACCTCTCATTTTTGGGCAAGTTTCCAAAAAGCAATGGGAACCAAGCTGAATCTAAGCACCGCTTATCATCCTCAAACGGACGGACAAAGCGAAAGGACAATTCAGACAATGGAGGACATGCTTAGAGCTTGGGTAATTGATTTCGGAGGTAATTGGGACGATCACTTACCGTTAATAGAATTTTATTATAATAACAGTTATCACACAAGTATCAATGCTGCACCATTCGAAGCACTTTATGGACGAAAGTGCAGAACCCCAGTCTGTTGGGCAGAAATTGGGGAAAAACAACTATCTGGACCTGAGATAGTGCAGGAGACAACCGACAAGATCATTCAAGTCAAGGAACGACTAAAAGCAGCACGTGATCGACAAAAGAGCTACGCTGATAACAGGCGAAAGCTGTTAGAATTTCAGGTAGGTGACAAGGTATTATTGAAAGTTTCTCCTTGGAAAGAAGTAGTCAGATTCATCAAAAAGGGAAAGTTAAGTCCCAGGTATGTTGGACCTTTTGAGATTATTAAAAGAATAGGACCTGTAGCTTATCAGCTACAACTGCCAGAGGAAATGGCAGGAATACATGATATATTTCATGTATCTAATCTCAAGAAATGCTTAGCTGATAAATCACTGTTGGTACCTCTAAAGGATATAGAAGTAAATGAACAGTTAAAGTTTGTAGAGATGCCTCTACAGATTGAAGACAGGAAAGTTAAGAATCTCAAGCACAAGAGATTAATTCTGATCAAAGTGAAATGGGACTCCAAAAGAGGACCAGAATACACTTGGGAACTTGAATCAGAAATGCAAAGGAAATATCCACACCTGTTCCAGTAGATCTCGAGGACGAGCTCTAAAACAAGGTGGGGAGGATATAACAACCCTAAATTAAACCGACACCCTCGAAATATTTTCGACACCCCAATATATTTTAAAATATCCCAATATGTCTTAAAATACACCCCGTATGCGAAAACCGAGCTTAAAATATGATTTAACATTAAAAATAAAATAAAAACACAATTTTTGTATCGCTCGCGGGCCGCGTAGCCTATGGCTACATCTTACGCGGGCCGCGACAGCTTGCATTCAGGGCTGCACCCGGTGCCGCCACGTGTCGTCACGCGTGTTGAACCTATACGTGACCCGGATCAGCTACAGCCCTAGACCCCCTACTACGCGGGCCGCGTAGCTTCTTGCTACGACTTACGCGGGCCGCGTAAAACTTGAAATCAGCTCCTATATAATGGGAGCTCGGGCTTTTAGTTTCCGTCGCTCAAACTTTTCGATTCTCTCTCAATTTCACGTAGTATACACTATACTCGGGTATAATACCCCCTAAATAACGAGGTTCTGCTCCGTTGTAAGTATCATAACCCCTGGATACGTATTAGATACTCTGCCCGATTGATCTAGGGTTCCATAACGGCTGTCGTGGTTCTGCCCGACGTAGTCGTTGGAATGCCGTCTCGGGGAGGGTATTACTAATGTTAAAATGGGTTATTATACTAACACGTGTGCATTTGTGTAATTTATAGATTGTCACCAGGAAACCCTAAAGGATAATCTAAGACAACAATGTGAGTAATCTCCTTTTTGCAAGTTGTTTTTACAAAACCTCACACGATTAATTATATATTAAACATTTATTGAGTATTTGTAAGGATACAATTATCATCGGTATGTTGGGGTTTTGTATACAAAATTATGTTATTGCCTTGCAAGGGGTAACATTTCCACAAGTCGGGTTTGACAGTACCGTGGGTGGTAATTGACATGACTTGGAAACAAATGTAATTGCGAGATCGCCCTCAATACTGTACAATGGTTTTTATTAAAACTTGATTGAACTGGGATTCACTCACCAGTATTTCCCACTGACAAAATGTTTTTAAACGCGTTTCAGGTAACAAAATGTGAAAGCCAATTAGAAGCCAGCTGGACAGCACTGAAGGCTTGGAAAAGTGGCAATAAAGTTACCTAAATAAAATAGATGTTTTTATTAAATAAAAATAGGATTTATTCCTATGAAAATGTGTGTACTGAAAACTTGGGTTTTACCCCATGTGTTTAATATTATGAAAGTGTGGTATGTTACTCTGATAAAATGTTTCCTAACTACGATCCTGATGAAAATTCTGCTGCCAAATTAGACAATTTTCAAGATACCACCGACATTGGCCGCGGCCGCCCGTTCCCATATTTGAATTGAGGGACGGGGGTTGCGACACATATGGGGATTAATCAGTGATAATAGACATGTAGTCAAGGTAGCTAGACCTCAAACTATAGAAGAAGTTGTAGAACTAGCAAACACCTTGACTGATGAATTAGTACGTACACGAGAAGAGGACCAGAGGAGGAACCTAGCTCAGAAACTTACCCAAGAATTTCGTTACGGAAATTCCAACCGTGGGGAAAATGTAGGTTCTACTTCTGCACCCTACTGCAAGTATTGCAAAAGGAAGCATTCAGGAAGATGCTCTATATATTGCAATTTTTGCAAATTATCTGGACACAAGGAGGAAGACTGCAGGAAGAAACCTAACAACAGGATATGCTACAACTGTGGAGAACAAGGCCATATCAAGCCAAACTGTCCAAAACTAGCTCCAGCTACGAACACCAAGAATACTAAAAATGCTAGGGCATTTGTTCTGACTGTAGAAGAAGCAAAGATGATCTCGGATGTGATAGCCGATACGTTTTTAGTTAATGATGTAGCATTCATATTTTTATATAAGAAATTATAGGTTTGGTTAAATTTATTAACCACTACTAACTAGTAACTAGTTTATTTTTAATATAAATATTCAACCTAAATAGTTTTAAACACTATTTTATATAGTTGGTTGAAATATTATATCGGCCTGTATATAGGTGACCTTTCTAATAAAATAAAAGTCTATAAAAACTTATATTATTAGACAGGTATATTTCGGGTAAGTCGACTGTTAGAAATATGAAGTATCTAGACGGGCCTAGAAACCGTATAATAATTAAATTAAAAAAATACATTGTACTTGAGCCTACTCTATTTTTAATGAAACTTGGTTCAAAATGTAGACGAAAATATTCTCGTCCTAATAACATATTTATTATTTTCTAGAACGCCATATTTTAGAAGTTATACGTGCCAAATAACTGAAGCAATTGAATTAATTATAATATAAATTAATTATAATAATATAATAATAATTACAATTCAAATGAATTGTAAGTATACGTAAAATATGAAATAAAATAATAAATAAATAAACTAATTAAACTATTTAAAATTTGCATGACTACGTGTAAATTTAAAAGGAAAACACACAAATGAAGTTATGTTGATACGTGGCCAAAGCAATTAAAAGACAACCGGCTTCAGTCGTTATCTCCAAATTTTGAATACTATATAAATAGACATTCTACAACAAACTGAATGGTTCAGCCTTCTTTCCATTTTCTTACACCCACCCACTTTCTCTCTCGAAATCATATATATATATATATATATATATATATATATATATTCTTATTGTTTTATTATTTACACTATAATAATAATAATAAGGCTCTGCCTCGTTTTAAGTATTTTAACTCCCGATCATCCCTACCCTTTCCGATTGATCTGAGCCGCATAACGTATGTCAGGGCTCTGCCCGACTAAGTTGTTGGGATTCGGTCTCGGGACATCGGGACAAGGTTGAATTAGGGGTACTATACTTAACACAAGTGCATTATATATATATATATATATATATATTTAGCTCAGAAGTTATACCCAAAATTCTACCAGGAGGTTTTCTAGTTGAACCCTAAAGTCACAAAGTGGGTCCATTCTCTTTTCACCGTTTTATTCCCTTTTGTCCCAAACTGTAGCAACTCTCACCAAAACTATTATTTCTTATTATATTTTATAGAAAAGGAAACCCTAATTAAAACCCCAAGTGATTCTGTATAAACCCTAAAATTTTCATAACAACCAGAATCAGGATCAGGGCCCCTAAAACTCAGGGGGGGTATTCCCCATTGACGATTATCATCACAGTTTGTTGTCAAAATTGAATTTTCAATTTCCGTCGACTCAGCTAGGCTAGAAACACGCGTGGCAACCCTATGATAAAATGTGACCCGTCGCGCCACGCGACGCAACCACGTGGACCCCTCGCGCCACGCGAGGGGGTCAAATTCTCAGTATAAATAGAGGGGTGTGGGACTTGCAGTTTGGCGTTGGAACGACGATAAAACTCAATTCGTACACTGAGTTATAGTCTGATTACTACCAAACACACACATAAGCCCGAATTCTGCCGCAAAGCAGGGTAATAACTCGATCGCTGCTACGATTCAATGTCCGATTGATTTAAACCATCCGATGAATGTTTAAGTGCTATCCTTTGTCATTAGTCGTGATTTCGACAGGATGTTTGAGTACCACCCGAACTCGGGGAATACTCTGTCATTCATTGTGAATCCGATGGATGTTTAAGTGATTGCACTTTGTCATTCGTTGTGAGGGTTTTAATCTCGTGAGTTATCGTAAATGATGTATTAGTTATTTACCTAGTTCGTGTGCACTAGGTTACAAGACTAATCAATAGGCTAAGCTCTGCCTGTATAAATCTGCATGCTTATAATGTGAGTCATTCTCTTTTTATCAAAGTACTTTATAAATTCTTAAATGTTTTCAAAGTTATAATTACAGGGATTAAGTCTTTGTAGTCACCAAATTAAAGCCGGTATGTGGGGTTTTGTATACATTACTTGATAATCTTCACCATTGGACAACGGGGTAGCCAATGGGTGATATGACCATAGTCACAGAAATGAGTCGAGTGACAAATACCGTGGGTAGTTGGTTGATATCTGGAAACATTGTAATCGCTCTTAATACTGTAAATTATAACAAATGCGTGGTTTTAAGCAAAATGAATGATTCACCAGTATTTCCTGCTGACAAAACCTTTTTAAAACGCGTTTCAGGTATCCCTTATTAAAGCTACCTTTGTAAAACATGGGTTTATCCCATCTATTTAATAAATAAAATCCGGTGTTTTCTAAACTCTGATATTTTTCCTAACTCACGGTCCTGATGAAATTTCCGCTGCAATATTTTTCAAAATAATCACCGGTACCACTTGGCTGTTCGCGGCTCCCGATTCCGTCCAGGGTGGGTCGGGGGTCGTGACAGAAGGTGGTATCAGAGCCACTGCTTTAAGCCAATAAGTGTTGTGATAATAATACCTAAGCTTATATAAAAGAGTTAGGAGATTGCTATTAACTGGTAGCACACACGATAGCATTTAGACTTGAACTTAAGAAAAGATGCCTTAGTATAAGCTTCGAGATAATCTAAGTACTTGTGTAAATAAAGTATGATGGATTTTGGTATGCTGTAAGAATGACGATTAGAACATTGCAGGCAATAGCACTTAATTGCTATTAATTCTTGCTTATTGATATTACTTGGTCTAGAATAATATATGTTACGGGAATACAAATTTCCCTAATTCTGGATAAAAGCCTAATAAAAGAGGCACTTTTAAAAATACTATTTATGGGAATATACCAATTTTCTCCGGCAAGACTGGGTAGGGTGTAGCAGACTCTCCAGTTTGTCCGGATATACTGAAGTTACCTCTCCTGCGAGAACCGGATAAAACGGGGTATATAATATGTCAAACAAGTGACAAGATTTCCCTAAATAGTATCATGACCTGATATTTGACTTGTTTGTGGGAATAAGAATCTGTTAAAAACATTGACCTTATGAAGGGTATGTATATTATAGCATGTATGATTATATAGATAGGTATATCTATAAAAAAAACCTAAGGATTGATAATTTGGAATAAAGCATAAGCATATGTGTCAATAATAATTCTAGATTCCTTTATCAAGAATCTCTTACATATATCGATATCAAACATTATTTTGTTTGATCATCTACCTCGTAACTCGTGCGACAATAATAACAATAGAAACCCATTAAGTTGGGATACCATCAAAAGTATAAGAATTTCCAAATGCGTTACCATAAACTATTAACGAAAGTAAGAAGCATGTAAAGTTGTGCTAGTGTATAAGAAAACACATGAAACTTAAATTATACGTCCACAAACGTTGAAGTATATCACACACGACTTCCAAGGCAAGACCTTTGGAAAATATAAATTAGGCACGATGACACCAATGCTAATTCCGTCAGTAGAAGAACTAGTAATCAAAAAGCAACACTTGGCCGCGTGATCCTACAAACGACACGAATTTTGCTGAGGTACGTTAAAACAAGATTCCACAATAATCAGTACATAGTTTAATCAGAATCATAATTATTGGCGCTGCAAAAGGAGTCACATACCTTTGCAAATCCCCTATTTCATTTTATTCGACATTCCCTGGTAATGTCACTTAACAAAGGTTATCACACCAAATTTCCAGATAATTTTTTTTTTCTTTTTGTTAAAATTCTGACCTCTGTGAATAAACTTTTGCATTGCTACTCCTCCTAATGGTCATCATACCATGAGGATTTCTTTCATATTAGCAAATATTGATCTATTTCATTTCTTGGTAAATCCACACGTTACACATGCACTGTTTGTTGCGCATGTGGTTCGTTTGATTCATGAAGACCACTGGAGGGCTTCATTCCAATTTGTTGTTTTATCCAAACTCAAATATCATTTCGCTATACTTGATTTTTCAATTATACAGTTGTTTTTTTTTAATTTTATAAAATATACAGGTTTGATTTTGGTAATTAGTATGTTTGAACCAATATTTATAACCACCTGTATTTATACCTTAATAATACAAAGAATATTATAATTACAACATTCTTATAGTTACGTAAGTATGTTACAAAGTTTGACATATTTTATAACTTTTAAGGTCACATTAAAATATCGTATAAAACAAATAGATTTGACCTATTTATGAAATTCATATAAGAGTATGATATACATATGAATGGTGATCTATTTAAGGATTTCCTTGGAAATATATATATATATATATATATTATATAAATTTAAAATATAAATTGATTATATATGGAAACTTATTACCTAATTTACAATATAGTATTCCTATATTTAAAATTCTTGTTAAACCATTGAGGTGAAGAGTTTATATATATATATATATATAAAATTATGTTTGAGGTATACTCTTATTTATTTATTATTGATAATTAATATTAGTTTTATTATTAGTAATAATATATTAATAGTAGTAGTGTTAGTATTATTTTTAAGTACTAGGGTTATTGTCAGGGACAGGTATTGGATAGCCTAGCCTTAGTTAGGCATGGACTGATCACCCATGCTTAAACAAGGCAACACTAACCAATATCCAACCATGATAATGACTAGTTAATGTATATAAATTAAGTCATCATTTAGTAAATTTTAATTATATGTAAAAATATTTTTATATATATAAAAATATATATACTATAAGGAGAAGACATATTTTCATAAAACAATACAAGAATTAGAGGGACGAATAAAATTATCTAAATAACTGTCTAAGTATTCATGGACAAGACATTTTTTATTTATAAGTAATTGTTCATCTTGTTTAATATTCCACAACTATTAAATACTTATAGAAGTATTATGTATCAAGATTGACAAAAGAATTATGCAGATCAGAGACGTAAACCACTAGAATTTTCATTAAAAGCTTTCAGTTAATTACACGGTAAATTTGTTCGATCACCATAATTATTGAACTATTTCAATCATTACGACACCTTGCGATATCGATATAAACTTATAGCTTGGGCTAATCACAATCATTCGAATCATTCAAAACCACATCTGTCTTTCAACTCATCATTAAAAAAAATCGTCTTAATGCAATTATGTATTAAGACAATAATACTCTAACTCTATTGTCTTTTCATGTATCCTTGCAATTCACTCATCTCAGCACATTGATTTTCTTATATCATAATTCAATATTTGACAAGTCATTTTAATGCTTTTATTTCATTTGGAACTTGTCAATTCTAAGTCTTCCTCGGTTGCCCATCAAAGTAAGCTTTCTTTTGACAAAGAATTTTTTTAATTCTAAAAATCCTTCACATTCATTTTAAATATCTATTGATCATATATATCTTTTGGCTTAAACCTAGCCACTTTGGAAATTATATCATTTCATCTCATTCGTTTGACATCAATTTCTTGAACTAATTCAGTTGAACCATTGAATCCTACTTATTGTACAACTCGTATTCACAAAATTTGATATTTTAATTCTATGTCTTCTACCTTAATATTGTTTTTATTAATTAAAATATGACATAAGTCTAAAAGAAATATCTTAACCCAAATCTCGAGGACGAGATTTAAAACAAGGTGGGGAGGATGTAACATTCCTATTTTTATATAAGAAATTATAGATTTGGTTAAATTTATTAACCACTAGTAACTAGTTTATTTTTAATATAAATATTCAACCTAAATAGTTTTAAACACTATTTTATATAGTTGGTTGAAATATTATATCGGCTTGTATATAGGTGACCTTTCGAATAAAATAAAAGTCTATAAAAACTTATATTATTAGACAGGTATATTATAGGTAAGTCGACTGTTAGAAATATGAAGTATCTAGACGGGCCTAGGAACCGTATAATAATTAAATTATAAAAATACATTGTACTTGAACCTACTCTATTTTTAATGAAACTTGGTTCAAAATGTAGACGAAAATATTCTCGTCCTAATAACATATTTATTATTTTCTAGAACGCCATATTTTAGAAGTTATACGTGCCAAATAACTGAAGCAATTGAATTAATTATAATATAAATTAATTATAATAATATAATAATAATAATTACAATTCAAATGAATTGTAAGTATACGTAAAATATGAAATAAAATAATAAATAAATAAACTAATTAAACTATTTAAAATTTGCATGACTACGTGTAAATTTAAAAGGAAAACACACAAATGAAGTTATGTTGATACGTGGCCAAAGCAATTAAAAGACAACAGACTTCAGTCGTTATCTCCAAATTTTGAATACTATATAAATAGACATTCTACAACAAATTGAATGGTTCAGCCTTCTTTCCATTTTCTTACACCCACTCTCTCTCTCGAAATCATATATATATATATATATATATATATATATATAGGATAATGTTATATAAAAAACCCCATTTTTTTAAAAAACTTAGCAAACTCTACTTGTGGACTATATTCATCCACGTGGCCTGAGAACCTTCATAATCCATTTTGCTTTCAAGGATATATTAGTAATTTCCCAACCCAAGTTTAGTTTCCCAATTTGATCTGACATCATCATTTAATGCCCATCAACTCATTTCAAAAAACAACTCACCCCATTTTTCATTTACAATATTTCAGTTTATTTTATATGCCCTATTTTATATCTTCATTAACAGAAAGCTCCATTATCATCTTCTCCTCCAAATTATGCTTTCTCCATTAATGTCCATGGAGACAATTCCACCAACATCCGAGTTAATGTCGTCGGTCCATAGTTTCCCCAACATGTTCCTTAGCACTGGCTCTCAAACTGATGAAGAATTAAATGCTCAAGGTTTGTCTCTTTAGGGCTGTCTCTTTATCTAACTTAAGTATCTCGAATCTATGTTTTTTTTTTGTTAGTTGAGATTTTTTTTAATGGAATAATCCAAATATACTGCATGACAATGTTCAGCTGTTGCATTCGAAGATTCTGTATATACTTACATGCCTATAATCCAAAAGATTAATTATTTTTCAATACCATTGATTATTGTTTCAAAAAAAAGAATGACGTTTATAGGTAATAAATTTCAATACTATTGATTTTAGTTTGGTTTTCATTCTTCTGGTGTTTATAAATTTTGATTTTGATTCATGGATTACTTGTTTTGGTTTCAAACTCGTTTGATTTTGATCCATGGATTAGTTATTTTTTGTGTTAAAAAAATGTGTTTGTTGGTTTGGGGATTTTGATCTGAATAGTAACTGTTTTTTTGTTGGTATGGTTGCCTTGTTTGGTGCTTTTTGATCTGAATAGTAACTGTTTTTTGTTGGTTAGGTTGCTTTGTTTTGGGCTTTTGATCTGAATAGTAACTGTTTTTGCTTTGTTTTGGGCTTTTGATCTGAATAGTAACTGTTGGTTAGGTTGATGTGTTCATGTATAACATGTGTTAAGCCCCTGATAGAATGATATATAACGTGTGTTAATAATCGGCACATCTGTTTTTAGAAACGAAAAGCCAAGTTTGTCTTACAGCACAACCAACGTAACACGTGTTATAGTCTGAACTCCTGTTTAACAGCTAAGCCAAGTTTGTCTTACAGCACAACCAACGTAACACGTGTTATAGTCTGAACTCCTGTTTCACAGCTAAACCATAGTAACATGTTATAGAGACATGTATTAGGGTATGACGACGTATTAGAGACATGAATTAGGGTATGACGAATTAATTGCAGGTTTTTAGTTCTGTGTCCTTTGTTAGTTGTTGTTTCAGTTGTGTAAGATTAATTTGCAGGTTTTTTATTTTTGTGTTAAAAAGTTGTGCTTGGTTTGGTTGCTTGTTTGGGCTTTTGATCTGAATAGTAACTGTTTTTTGTTGGTTTGGTTGCTTTGTTTGGGGCTTTTGATCTGAATAGTAACTGTTTTTGTGATGTTATCTGAGAAAAAAGATTTTCTGGCTATGAATGTGTTAATATTTATGTCTGGTTAACGACTTAACGGTTATCTTATCTTTTTGTTATTAGGATGGTGATGGATACAAGGGAAACAAGATCCAATTCTCGGGACCGTTGGTTTCGTCAAACGTGGATCAGATGCTTAAGGATCATGACCATGTTTATGTTACAGCACAACACAACTAACACGTGTTAGTGCTATGTATTTTAGTTTACTTCAGGACATGCATGTGTTACATGTGACATGAAACCCATACAACGTAACACGTGTTAGTGCTATGTATTTTTGTTTACTAGTAATATGTAATGTGATACTCTTCTTGTTTTCTCTAGTACACGATGTTAAAACGGTCTAGACTTAACACATTTTCTGTTGGAGGCGCCCATATTTGTACCTCTAACGTTACAATTACTATTGAAGTTTATGCATCCATTCTGGAATTATTAAGACATGTTATAATAGAGGCTTAAAACACGTTATATCAGGTTTACTCTGTTGTTATTAACTTACTACTGGAGTTTATTCATCCATTATGGAAGTCTTAACACACGTTATAATAGATGATTAACACCCGTTATACATTTTCAGTCATTTTAACACATGTTACAAGATGTATATACACATCATGGTGTTTTGGAAACCACTAGCTTATACATGACACCATGTTAGGTTAAACCAAGATTATAACAGAGGCTTAACACATGTTATCCCAGGTATACGGTGTTACGATATTAACTTGTATGTTCCATATTAACTTGTTCATGTGTTACGATCAGTATATGCACATCATGGTGTTTTGCAAACCACTTTCATATACATGAATACAAGTCGGGTTATAATGGATGCTTACATGTTAGGGTTACAACAAGATTACAATATTAACTAAGCTCACCATTAAACTCGTCGCCCCCTTCGACTGTTTTCACCCTTGTCACATGTTAAGCAATTACATGTTTCGAACAGACAAATTGTAACACATGTTAGATCAGTATATACACATCATGGTGTTTTGTAAACCACTAGCTTATACATGAATACATGTCAGGTTACAAAAAGATTATAACAGAGGCTTAACACATGTTATACATTCCAGAATGTGCAAAACAAATGACCCGTTTCATATTATATTTTCCAAAATTACCGGTACATGTGTTACCATAAATGGCTCATTTCATATTATATATCAGGTTTTTACTCTGTTGTTATTAACTTACTATTGGAGTTTATTCATCCATTATGGAAGTCTTAACACACGTTATAATAGATGCTTAACACATGTATATACACATTTGTTATATTGCCTAAACATCAGGTTACATCATGGTGTTCTGTTACAGCATGAACCACCAACACATGTTATAAATGAACGAAGACTTCTTTCCCAAAGGATGTGACTTTCATATACATGAATACAAGTCGGGTTACGGTGTTACAATATTAACTTGTATGTTCCAAGATTATACAAGTTAATAGTTTTTTGGAAACCACTAGCTTATACATGACACCATGTTGGGTTAAACCAAGATTATAACAGAGGCTTAACACATGTTATCCCAGGTATACGGTGTTACAATATTAACTTGTATGTTTCATATTAACTTGTACACATGTTATGATCAGTATATGCACATCATGGTGTTTTTCAAACCACTTTTGATATACATGAATACAAGTCGGGTTATAATGGATGCTTACATGTTATCATATGTATACAAGTGGGGTTACAACAAGATTACGATATTAACTAAGCTCACCATTAAACTCATCGCCCCCGTCGACTGTTTTCACCCTTGTCACATGTTAATCAATTACATGTTCAGAACAGCCAAATTGTAACACATGTTAGATCAGTATATACACATCATGGTGTCAATTGAATATCTTTATGGCCGAAAACTTCTTATAAACGAACGAAAACTTGTTACAGCATGAAAACTTCTTTATGGATCTGTTACAGCATGAACAACTAACACATTTTATAAACGAACGAAAACTTGTTACAGCATGAAAACTTGTTTATGGATCTGTTACAGCATGAACCCCTAACACATGTTATAAACGAACGAAAACTTCTTTCCCAAAAGATTTGACTTATTCAATGTCCCCACATTAACGTCGCCTACATCCATCCAGCTTGTCAATTGAATATCTTTATGGATCTGTTTCTGTAAATCAACACACGTTATATATCATTCTAACAGGTGCTTAACACATGTTATGGGTCTGTTTCTGTAAATCAAACAACCCAACAAAAAAAACACTTACTGTTCAGATCAAAAGCCCAAACAGCAACCAAAGCAACAAAATCGTCAACCGTATATCATTATTTCTGTAACAATTATTCCAACAGTTTCAATAATTTTTTCAGACCTTATGTATACATAAACAAACAAATCGGTAACCGTATATCATTATTTCTGTAAAATCCCTATATAGTTAACAATCAACATTTTCAAGCATAATCCATCCAAACAGTTCACAGCTATATATATATACATATACCTATATCCAAGATTCACGAAATGTAAGGAAACAAGATACACATCCTAAAATCAATCAAACAAACAGCAATTCGAACAAATACTCAGCTAAAAATTACAAGGATGTAGGGAATTCAAAGACAATCATGTACCGACCGAAATAAATCTGGAGTGAATCCCGAACTAAATTAGAACCGAACCTGAACATGAATCTGACCCGAGTCGTCTGTATGTGTGTTCAAACTTCCTCTCTCTCACACACTTGTATGTGTGTTCTTGGTGTTATAGATGAACATGATGAAGTTTGTTGTCATCGTTCTCTCTCTAAAACAACATTCAGACCCTTCATTTGCTTCTAAAGATTGAGGAGAGAGAGAGAGCCGGAGAAGAAGCCCGGTGAGTTTCGCCGGAGGAGGTGGTTGCTGGTGGTGGTTGTTGTTTATTTCTCCTGAATATGAAGAGTGTTCATCTTTTGTCTTCAAGATTGGGTTGAAGAAATGGGAAAGAGGAAGAGGTAAGAGAAAGAGAAAGTGATATGATGATTTGATAGTTCTGGAAAGTCAAAAAGCTTCTTTTTCACTACCTAAAATGCCCCTTCCACTTGTAGTAATGTATTATATTATTTCTTTTAAATCTAATTCTTACTTAAAACCATGAGAACCATTGATCAACTTGGCTGGCACCTAATCAATGGATGACAAAGAGTTTGCAAAGTTTTCTAAAAAAGATAGGGTTTCTTGTATAGCCAAGCCCTATATATATATATATATATATATATATATATATATATATATTCTTATTGTTTTATTATTTACACTATAATAATAATAATAAGGCTCTGCCTCGTTCTAAGTATTTTAACTCCCGATCACCGCTACCCTTTCTGATTGATCTGAGCCTCATAACGTATGTCAGGGCTCTGCCCGACTAAGTTGTTGGGATTCGGTCTCGGGACATCGGGACAAGGTTGAATTAGGGGTACTATACTTAACACAAGTGCATTATATATATATATATATTTAGCTCAGAAGTTATACCCAAAATTCTAACAGGAGGTTTTCTATTTGAACCCTAAAGTCACAAAGTGGGTCCATTCTCTTTTCACCGTTTTATTCCCTTTTGTCTCAAACTGTAGCAACTCTCACCAAAACTATTATTTCTTATTATATTTTATACAAAAGGAAACCCTAATTAAAACCCCAAGTGATTCTGTATAAACCCTAAAATTTTCATAACAATCAGGATCAGGGCCCCTAAAACTCGGGGGGGGGGGGGGGTATTCCCCATTGACGATTATCATCACAGTTTGTTGTCAAAATCGAATTTTCAATTTCCGTTGACTCAGCTAGGCTAGAAACACGCGTGGAAACCCTATGATAAAATGTGACCTGTCGCGCCACGCGACGCAACCAAGTGGACCCCTCGCGCCACGCGAGGGGGTCAAATTCTCAGTATAAATAGAGGGGTGTGGAACTTGCAGTTTGGCGTTGGAACGACGATAAAACTCAATTCGTACACTGAGTTATAGTCTGATTACTACCAAACACACACATAAGCCCGAATTCTGCTGCAAAGCAGGGTAATAACTCGATCGCTGCTACGATTCAATGTCCGATTGAATTAAACCATCCGATGAATGTTTAAGTGCTATCCTTTGTCATTAGTTGTGATTCCGACAGGATGTTTGAGTACCACTCGAACTCGGGGAATACTCTGTCATTCATTGTGAATCCGATGGATGTTTAAGTGATTGCACTTTGTCATTCGTTGTGAGGGTTTTAATCTCGTGAGTTATCGTAAATGCTGTATTAGTTATTTACCTAGTTCGTGTGCACTAGGTTACAAGACTAATCAATAGGCTAAGCTCTGCCTGTATAAATCTGCATGCTTATAATGTGAGTCATTCTCTTTTTATCAAAGTACTTTATAAATTCTTAAATGTTTTCAAAGTTATAATTACAGGGATTAAGTCTTTGTAGTCACCAAATTACAGCCGGTATGTGGGGTTTTGTATACATTACTTGATAATCTTCACCATTGGACAACGGGGTAGCCAATGGGTGATATGACCATAGTCACAGAAATGAGTCGAGTGACAAATACCGTGGGTAGTTGGTTGATATCTGGAAACAATGTAATCGCTCTTAATACTGTAAATTATAACTAATGCGTCGTTTTAAGCAAAATGAATGATTCACCAGTATTTCCTGCTGACAAAACCTTTTTAAAACGCGTTTCAGGTAATTACAGTAGATTGGAGTAAGAGATGGATACGACACTGAAAGGCTTCAAGAAGTGGCTTATTTTATTAAATCAAATTAAGAAATATTGTTTTATGTAATTGGGTTTATCCCTTATTAAAGCTACCTTTGTAAAACATGGGTTTATCCCATCTATTTAATAAATAAAATCCGGTGTTTTCTAAACTCTGATATTTTTCCTAACTCACGGTCCTGATGAAATTTCCGCTGCAATATTTTTCAAAATAATCACTGGTACCACTTGGCTGTTCGCGGCTCCCGATTCCGTCCACGGTGGGTCGGGGGTCGTGACAAATGATGTTTCTGCTAAAGTATTATTTGACTCTGGTGCGAACCAAAGTTTTATTAATACTTCATTTTGTAAACTTCTCAATCAAACATTAACTAAACTCCCACAAGAATGTCTAGTAGAGACAGCAAATGGGGAAACCACTAAGATCACCGAAATCTTGCAGGGAGCAAGAATAAAATTTTTAAATCAAAAGTTTATTGCAAACCTTTATCCAATGAATCAGGCAGGATTTGATGTTGTGTTAGGAATGGATTGGTTAATAGCCAATAAAGCCAGTATTCTATGTGATCAAAAATCAATCCAAGTAAATTCACCAAATGGTGAAAAGATCACAATTAAAGGAGATAAGACATCTAGATCCACGAAATTCATCTCTGTGATGAAAACAGCCAGTTATGTAAGAAAAGGATCATTAGTGTATTTGATTTCCATAATCACTAACACTAAAGGAAGAGAACTAAAAGATATTCCAGTAGTGTCTCAGTTTTCAAATGTATTTCCAGAAGAATTACCAGGACTACCGCTAGACAGAGAAGTTGAATTCAGAATCCACCTGCTACCAGGAACAACACCGATTGCCAAAGCACCCTACCGTTTGGCACCCGCAGAAATGCAGGAACTGAGAAAGCAGTTAGACGAATTGTTGGAGAAAGGATTCATACAGCCAAGTTCATCGCCGTGGGGAGCGTCGATTTTATTCGTCAAGAAGAAGGACGGGTCAATGTGTATGTGCATTGACTACCGTGAATTAAACAAGGTCACGATTAAGAATCGGTATCCATTACCAAGAATCAATGATCTGTTCGATCAATTGCAAGGAGCTCGATTTTTCTCAAAGATCGATTTACGCTCAGGATATCATCAATTAAAGGTACAGGAAGAGGACATTCCTAAGACCGCTTTTAGAATGAGGTATGGCCATTATGAATTTACTGTCATGCCATTTGGTTTAACCAATGCCCCAGCTGCATTTATGGACATGATGAACCGAATATGTAAGTCATATTTGGATAAATTCATAATTGTCTTTATAGATGATATTCTCATTTACTCTAAGAGTAAAGAGGAACATGCAGAGCATTTGCATGCCCTTCTAAGTTTATTAAGGAAGGAAAAGCTTTATGCCAAATTTTCGAAGTGCGAATTTTGGTTAGAACAGGTACAGTTTCTTGGACATTTAGTTAATCATGAAGGAATTCATGTGGATCCCACCAAGATCGAGGCAATTACCAAATGGAAAACCCCTGAGTCACCAACTGAGGTTAGAAGTTTCTTAGGATTGGCCGGTTATTATAGAAGATTTATTCGAGATTTTTCTAGAATAGCCATTCCCTTAACTAAGTTAACCTGTAAATCTGTTAAGTTTGAATGGGGACCAAAACAAGAAGAAGCATTTAGAATTCTTAAGCAAAGATTAACTAACGTACCCATACTAGCGTTACCAGAAGGAACTGAAGATTTTGTAGTCTATTGTGACGCTTTTAAGTTAGGTTATGGATGTGTGTTAATGCAACGCCAAAAGGTTATAGCTTACGCCTCTAGACAACTTAAGAATCATGTAGAGAATTATTTAACCCATGATTTGGAATTAGGAGCTATAATTTTTGCCCTGAAGATCTAGAGACATTACCTTTACGGTAGTAAGTTCACCATTTTTACAGATCATAAGAGTTTAAGATATGTTTTCGGGCAAAAAGAGTTGAATATGAGACAGAGACACTGGATGAAAATTCTTAGTGATTACGATTGCAATATCCAGTATCATGCAGGAAGGGCAAATGTAGTGGCTGATGCTTTAAGTCGAAAGTATTATGAAAAGCCAAAAGAGTACGTTCTCTTAGATTAAATCAGCAAGTAGATTTAAATGAACAGATTAGAAAGACACAAGACTCAGTAATCAAGGATGATACTGAGAAATTGAAAGGAATGATTAAGGAATTTGAATAAGGGACATATGGAATTTGGAGATTCCATAAAAAGAGAATGTGGATACCTAAACTAGGAAACCTACGCCGCCGTATATTAGAGGAAGCCCATAAGTCTAAATATACAATGCATCCTGGAAGTGATAAGATGTATCAGGACTTAAGAAAGAATTTCTGGTGGATAGGAATGAAAAAGGATATAGCAGCTTATGTTTCTAAGTGTCTAACTTGTTCGCAAGTTAAAGCTGAACATCAGAAACCCTCAGGTTTATTGCAGCAGTTAGAGATGCCAGTGTGGAAATGGGAACTGATAACAATGGATTTTGTTACCAAATTACCCAAGACAAGAAAAGGTAATGATACAATCCGGGTGATTATAGACAGGCTAACTAAGTCAGCTCATTTCCTACCAATGAAGGAAACTTTCAGTATGGAACAGTTAGCTAAATTGTATGTAAATGAAATAGTTTCATTACATGGAATTCCTTTATCAATTGTTTCTGATAGGGATAGCCGTTTTACCTCACATTTTTGGACAAGTTTCCAAAAATCCATGGGAACCAAGCTAAATCTAAGCACAGCTTATCATCCTCAAATGGACGGACAAAGCGAAAGGACAATTCAGACGATGGAAGACATGCTTAGAGCTTGTGTAATTGATTTCGGAGGTAATTGGGACGATCATTTACCATTAATAGAATTTTCTTATAATAACAGCTATCACACGAGTATTAATGCTGCACCATTCGAAGCACTTTATGGACGAAAGTGCCGAACTCCAGTCTGTTGGGCAGAGATTGGAGAAAAGCAACTATCTGGACCTGAGATAGTACAAGAGACAACAGACAAGATTGTTCAAGTCAAGGAACAACTGAAAGCAGCACGTGATCGACAAAAGAGTTATGCTGATAACAGGCGAAAACCATTGGAGTTTCAGGTAGGTAAAAAGGTGTTATTGAAAGTCTCTCCTTGGAAAGGAGTAGTCAGATTCATCAAAAGAGGAAAACTAAGCCCCAGGTATGTTGGACCTTTTGATATTATTAAAAGAATAGAACCTGTAGCCTGTCAGCTAAAACTGCCAGAGGAAATGGTAGGAATACATGATGTATTTCATGTATCTAACCTCAAGAAATGCTTAGCCAATGAATCACTGATAGTGCCTCTTAAGGACATAGAGGTAAATGAGCAGTTAAAATTTGTAGAAAGACCTCTACAGATTGAAGACAGGAAAGTTAAGAATCTCAAACACAATAGATTAGTTCTGGTCAAAGTAAAATGGGACTCCAAAAGAGGACCTAAATACACTTGGGAGCTTGAATCAGAAATACAAAGGAAATATCCACACTTATTTTAGTAGACCTCGAGGAAGAGATCTAAAACAAGGTGGGGAGGATATAACAACCCTCCAAAATTTATTTCCGACACCCCTAATATAATTAAAATATCCCTATATGTCTTAAAACATACCCCGTATGTGAGAACCGAGCCCAAAATACCATATATAATTAAAAATGAAATAAAATAAAGTTTTAAGGGGCGCTCGCGGGCCGCGAAGGCCTTGCCTTTAGGCTACGCGGGGCGCGACAGCCAGTCACCAGGGCGAGCCCCCAGGCTGCCACGTGTCACCATTCGTCTCGAGGCTAGTGGTTAGACTCAGCAAGCCTAGGGCCTACATACCCTAACTCGCGGGCCGCGAAGGATTACCCTTCGGCTTACGCGGGCCGCGAGGGAGTCCGAATCAGGCACTATATATAGAGGTCGTTGGCCTCAGTTCACAATTCGTCCCACAATCAACTTTCTCTCTAAAGTTCTGAATATTTGAAGTAGTAGCGGGCATAATACCCCCTTAATTAGCGAAGCCCTGCCTCGTTGTAAGTATTATAACCCCGATTACGTATTAGATATGCTGCCCGATTGATCTAGGGTTCCGTAACGGCTGTCGTGGTTATGCCCGACGTAGTCGTTGGAATGCCGTCTCGGGGAGGGTATTACTAATGTAAATATTGGGTTATTATACTAACGCGTGTGCATTTGTGTAATTAATAGATAATCACCAGGAAATCTTAAAGGAAAACCCGAAGACAACAATGTGGGTAATCCTCTTTTTGTGTAAACCTTTTTGTGAGTAATCTCCTTTTTGTAAACTGTTTTCACAAAACCTTAAATATTTTACAATGTGATTAGCAGTGATTGAGTCTTTGTAATTCTTTGGTTATGTGACAACTGTCACTTTTCCGGACATTCCGTACACTAATTGAACAATAATATGTGCTTTAATAACTGTGCATGATCTAGTTTACAAGACAAAGAAATTTCTGGTTACTGTTATATACACACAATGGCATTTCATGTTGCAAGACTTTTACCGTTGCTACATGCAACACGATATAGTTCTAATAATACACAGACAGAATTGGCACCATTATCAGACAAACTAAAAATGCTGACGAAGTTCAGTACATAGACAGACAGTGTTTTGAGGCCCAGTATGAGCCAGAGACTACGTATTACACTAGTATAGTGTGTAGGGAAGTAAGGACCACAAAACTGCTTTCTAGGTGATAGATAAAGTATCGGAAAGTGCCTAAAACCCACATAAAGTGCAGAATTCTGCATATTTCAGCAAAATTCAGCTTTTTAACAAGCTAGTAATGTGTAAAAATATGGCAAAATGGTCCTGCATGCTTTCCTAAGTGTCGGGAATTAAAAGTGTCACAAAAGGGTACTTAAAGAACACTAAACGGAATAGTTTGACACTTTAACGAATCGGTATCTATCCGAACAACCGGACATTACCCGGAACACCAATATATTGCTAGAAGCATTGTTTTACCATTTTTGAGCTAGTTATGATCCCCGAACACCCTAAC
This sequence comes from Helianthus tuberosus, assembly GCA_030545235.1. NCBI lineage: Eukaryota > Viridiplantae > Streptophyta > Magnoliopsida > Asterales > Asteraceae > Helianthus > Helianthus tuberosus. The sequence goes on from CM060418.1 coordinate 197,492,498, forward strand.
ATACTATAGAACACAACATACACTTAAACACTAATCTATGCACTTAGAATCTAACTTAATTATCTAACTTATGATTTAAATTTACACAAGACCCTCCCTCTCCCTTGGACGGTCACCATGGACCCCACCAAGATTTTCCCCAAATCTTCTCAATCTTCTTAAGATCTCTAATGATCTTACTTGGATCTTATAAAGATTATGCATGGTACTTTGGGAGACATAGTATACATTGGTTAAAAGCTTGGAATGGGTTATAAATAAACACATGAGTTCATAGTCTCATTCTTACACCTACTAAAACACACACAAACCATCTCTTCCTCTTGTCTTGCTCACGGCCACAACCAACATCCATAATCCCACCATTTACATCTCATCTTCATCCATTCTAAGGTGTACACAAGGTGTAAGGAGCTAAGTTAGGAATCTTGGAGCTTTCGGAAGTTGAAGGACCTTCACCGTTTGCTTTTATCCACTTCATTTATCCTCTTGATCATCCCTAGCCCTTGTGCTAGTTGTAAGACTCTCATAATCCTTATTTTCTTCATATGTTGTTGGTTAAATGATGATGTACATTGATAAACTTGATGAACACTAAAGAACATAATCTTGAATCTTGAACATAAGCTTAACATATGATGAAATAGTGATGAAACTATGTTGTTTAGTGTATGAATGATGTTTGTTTGTTATTTACTTGAGATTATGATGTTGATCATCATAAGGAGCCTGCTAGATTGTGATTAAACACATGATCTAGCAAGTTAGAGGATGACTAGGTGTTAACACAAGAAGATCATCCTCATATATATAACATGAACTTGAATAATAAGATGATTTCTTGAAAAATAATAAACAAAGTAAGCTAGTAATCTTATGAATCTAAGAATTATGAGTGGTTTTCCAAAAGAACCAAGTTCAAAATGTGATTTTTAGAAGATCTTGATGCTTACCTAAATATGCACTATTTTTTGTGATGAAATAAGTGTAAGAGCACCTTGTTTACAAGAGGAGTTCAAAAGAATGATTTTTGGAAAAATCATCTAACAAGTTGTAAATACTCAAATCTTTCAAGAATGAAATTTTTAAAGAAATAAACACACTTTAAAGAGTAACTAAGTCTACTAAAAACATTACCAAGTTACTACAAGTTTTTGTGAAAGATCAAGTTCATGTTATTATGTAAATCGAATAGCTTTTGCACTTGGTAAGTATAAGTTGTTTAGGGATTGAATGTTGATTATTGTGTGTTGATTTTGAAAAGAAAATGATATGCTTAAATAGCATGGACACCTCCATTTTTAGAGGAAACTATGGCGAAATTTTCTAAAAATACAAACACTTGGAAAAATATTTTCTAAACAAATATTTACAAGTGAGTTTTTAACCATGGTTTTCAATATAAACTTTGCCATAGACTTTGTTACAAAAATACAAAGTATCGGAGGTTGATTTTTATAAATAAAAATGGATGAATATATATTTAGAATATATATTTACATTAAAGACACGTTGTGTGTGATTATGTGTATATTTTGTGCATTAGTTGTATTATTTTAGGATATAAAATAATATAACTTAACATAATACCAAGAATTTACCATCCAAAATAATACCAAAAATCACAAGGAATAAATATACGAGTTACACACTTAATATTGTGAAACCGAACGAAAGAACGTAACTTACAAGATATTCCGGAAACTACATTTTGAGCATATTTTTGGTAAATATTATTTTGGATACAAAAGAAATGAAAGTATGATTTTTATTATTATTACAAAGTATATCATATTTTCGACAAGGAGAAAATATATTATTTTCGGAAGATAAAATATATTTTCTTGGAATATTTAGAAGATATATGATTTTTGAGAAAAATATATATTTTCTTGAAATACATTATTTTTGGGACAAAACAAGTTTAAATATATTTTCTGAACTAAGACTTGAAAATATATTATTTCGGAACTACAAATACAAGAATACGAAAATGCATGTATGAAATACTCCCATCCTTGGGAAGGATATATGAAAACAAATACTTGAGAAGTATTGTTACAAAATATTGCTTAACAATTATTCCAAAATTTAATATAATTCAAAGTTAAAATAATTATTATTTTAACAAGTACTTATAACTTGGGATAATGTTAAAGACATAAAAGAAACGTAACTCAAAACATGAATACTAAGGTAAGGCACGGCCCGCTCGTCTGATAGCCACTAGCACATTGTAGGTAGTCGTGTTGCTGACGAGATTTGAGTTACGAGTACTGAAGACGCAAAATAGTGAGTTCATGCTCCCCCCTTTTCTCTTAACAGTTTTTGGTTTTATAACTCTCGGGGGTGGAATACATGTTACGAATGCTTAAACGGTATGAAATGCCTATGAAATACTAGATCATGTGAGCATAGACTTAATATTGAAATGCCATTAATACTTAATTAGGGACGAGGGTTAGATCTAACGGGTACGGCCGAACCCCACTCATGGTCACAACTAGTACCAAGTAGTGCTTCGGTGTCCCAGTCGAGGGAAATCGACATAGTCAAGGGAAATTGACATAGTTGAAGGGAAATTCGACATAGTCGAGGGAAATCGACATAGTCGAGGGAAAATCGACAAGGGTATAAGCCTACTCATCTTGAGTGCTCCCTATGTCATCACATGCCTTAATGTCCTTATAAAATACTTAATTGGTATGTTTATACACGCTTTTCATACCCGTTTTCTAAGGAGTCTCTCAAAGGTTTACAAGATTACAAGTACTCACACAAAACGCATGAACTCGCTCAACTTTTGTTGATGTTTTCCAAAATTACATGTATTTCAGGTGACAGGTTGGATCTTGGGCGTGGGTGTTGTTACTAGAAGTAGACTTCAAGTTTAGATGTCATCCACTTTTGTTGGTTTGTAACCTAGTCGAAGGTTGTGTTTTAAAACTTAAATAACCGGTATTTGTAATACTCAAATTTTATGAATGGATGAACATCGTTTTAATCGTGTAGTTGTTTATTATGATTGAATGCAATGATATTAAACCAGTCACACATCATACGCTTCCGCAAAAGTCAGGGTGTGACAAGTTATTGTCGGTATGTTGGGGTTTTGTATACAAAATGTGGAACACGTTAACATTGGACAAAGAGTTAGCCAATGTGTAATATGACCCGCCAGTCATGATTGACAGTACTGAATGAGTAATTGTGTAGATATAAACATTGTAATCGCTCTCAATACTGTGAAATGATAAAACTCTTCTTGATTAAACTAGGATTCACTCACTAGTATTTCCCACTGACAAAATGTTTTTAAACGCATTTCAGGTAACAAAATGTGAAAGCCAAAATAGAAGCCAGCTGGACAGCACTGAAGGCTTGGAAAAGTGGCTATAAAAGTTACCTAAATAAAGAGATGTTTTTATTTAAATAAAATAGGGTTCATCCCTATGAAAATGTGTGTACTTGAAACTTGGGATTTTCCCATGTGTTTAATATTATAAAAGCGTGGTATTTTACTCTGATAAAATATTTCCTAACTACGGTCCTGATGTAAATTCCGCTGCCAAATTAATAAACACCGATACCACCAAAACTGATCTTGCGGCCGCCCGTTCCCGGGACAGATAGGGGGCGGGGGTTGCGACAACATCACCTCTCGTTCATGGGTGGTGCATTACTCCTATAGCGCTATACATGTTAAGGGAGGCTTGATCGAAGTTAATGACAAGTTCATCACATAACAATCACCCAGAAAACATGAATCGAGCATAGCAAATAATAAGCATGTATTGGATTGTTATTTGTATAATTGCATAAGAATATGAGTGCTAAGTGTGTTTCATATAAATAAACATGTTACGCCCAAAAAGTGTGAAAACGGTAAAATGGGTCAAGTATACTCACAAAATTGCTAAGTCTTCCGATTATCCAAGTATTGACGAGTTAATAAGATTAGGAGGTTGAATGTGTTCGGATGGGAGTTCAAGGAATGATTATATTCGAAATTTGGAATTTAAGGTACACAAAGTATGTATATGAGAAAGTAATCATCTAGACTTAATACTCGTTTTTGACACTATAAAACCCATAGGGGTTAGAATGATTTCATGGGCTAAATACCCATTAGAATCGTAAAGAGAAGTTAAGTACTTTAAGATGATGTAACTTATTACCATGACGAATAATCATGTGATTATCATCAAGGGTTCGGTTGTTTATTTTATTTATGTTCTATACAGTATATTATGTAAGTTTAGTCCAACATATATTACAAGAATCTCATACAAGTCATGCAAGGAGGTAGGATAGTGATGAAACAATGGTTAACCAGGTGGGTTAACTCACTGGTCTCGTCAAGAGGGTTAATCCCTTCTTTCCGAGGATCGCCGGCTGGATCGTCTGGTGGTGGGTTTCCTGCACAAGGAAACAAACCGTGACTCGCAACAAGGAGGATGGGTGGGGGTGCTCCTTGTTACCACTCTCCGGCGTGAGAATCAGTAGTTTGCTTGGGAAGCAAAGTGTGATAGTAGTAGTATTGAGAGAGTTGAGAAGAGATACCTCAAACCTGGTTTGGGGTGAGTATTTATAGCCGAGGAGTGAAGGAGGGTAGTTGAATAGCTAGCCTGACATCGCACAGCTAGTTGCAGGTGTGTCAGACCTGTCGGTTATGGTGGTGATGCCACGTCCTGCTGTGGTGTCAGACTGTTGTATACACGTGGGCCGGTAGGCGACTGTTCCCAGTGCCACTTGCACTGTGGTGTCAGACCCACTTGCCTTGTAGGCAGGATGCGGTGCCAGGCCGCATCGCTGCTTGCGGTCATTGATGTTGTTCCCGCATTGGTTGTTCCATCCATGATTTTATGCGGGATGCGGTGCCATGCCGCATCGCCGCTTAGTGATTGTTACTGTTGTTCACATCCCTTGTCGTGACGAAAATGTTCATAGGATGCGGTGCGGGGCCGCATCGCTATGCGTAACATTGGTTTCCGTCCTTAAGGTAAGTCTTCTCATCACTGGACGGATTGGACCGCTGTGTTCGCGTGTGACCACGCGGACACATGTGAGTTTATTGCTGGTGGAGGTTTTTGATAAGGGTAATGGTCATTCGCGGTCATGCTGACGCGAGATCTGGGACCATACCCCTTCAAGTCCCCCCAGTCTAGTGTTTCTTCCTTATGCAAGTTGCATGTGGGAGGGATACTAGACTATGTTGTCTAGAAGGTTAAAAATGGGCCATGCGGATGGCTCCTTCTTTCAGTAAGTAGTAGGCCTTTCGAGTGGATTGTTCCTTCCTTTGAGAAGGATATCCGGTGAGCAAGTTCCGTCTGATGCGAAATTCTCAGCCAAGGACTTGACTCTTAGTCTACCTTTTCTTGATGTCATCAGCCACCTGTTGGTGTTTCGAACCAACCTTTGAGGCGGTGACTGAAGGTGTTAGCAGGGTTCGAACCAACCTCTGAGATCGTGACGGAAGATGTACGTCTTCGTCACTCTAGTTGTAACCTCTACGTCAGCTAGTGCAAAGTTGTGAGTACTTTGCTCAAGCTCTATGTTCAGCAACTAGACATGCAATGATGATCCCTGTTTTGTGGGGTATTCGTGTTCTCCAATTAAGCTTTCTAGTAACCGCACGTTCTCTGCGGTGTATCTCTCAAGTAACCGCACGTCCTCTGAGGCTTAGCTCTCTATAACCGTACGTCCTTTGCGGTTACCTCGTTGCCGCACCTTGTTGGTCATGTTTGTTTGAGGAACGTGGGGTAGTTGCGTCATTGTTGGCCGTGTTTGGACGAACAATGTGAATCTGAACTATGGGCAGATAAACATGGTCATAGGCAGGGTCGTGCCCACCATTGTTTATTCTATGCGGTCCATAGGTGGGTAACTAGTCATAAGCAGACTTGTTACCACTGTTCTGGAGCTACTTTCCTTCACGCTTTGGTGGAAAGTAGCTTTCCTTTAAGTCGTGTTGCCTGCGGAGATTATGTTAGATATTTGGGAAGTCGGTTGAAACTCTTCCGCATTCGTTTTGTAGCCACTTTCCTTCATGTTTAGTTGAAAAGCAGTTTTCCTTGAAGTAGCTTTGCTCCTCCGCGTGGTGGTTTAGTTGTGGCTCTTCCGTAGCTACCGTTCGCATAGTTATGGTTTGTAGTAACTACTGACGAGTGGTTTGCGGTTTGCAGCAAAGAACTCGCTTCTAGAAGTCTTGTAGCCTGGACGTAGCTCTTGAAGGTTCAAGAGACAGGGTTGCTGATGTGCGGTTGCTCAGCATACTTGTCCTTTTCCTTAAGGAGAAGCTGTTTGCGTTCCCTCCGTGGTTGTGAACCGGAAATGAGGGTTTTGAAGCTTGAAGAAGCTTACATGGAGTGCGGTTTACCGCATCCTGAGAAGCGGTTTTCGCAGTCCAAAGAACCATGTTGGTTCTGAGTATCTGACGCACTTGTGCGGGTTGGTGTGTGTCCTCTCTGCATATTCCACGTGTGCGCGTGGGTATGTGCGGTTATTGCTTATACCCCCTTATATAATTTTAAAGATATATATTTTTGCCTTTTTTGAGGGGTATGTAAAAAACGACATGCGATATGGGTTATGGTGCGGTAAACCAGAAAAACCGCATGCCGCTTAAGTTTGGATAATGTTTGTCGCTTTTGTGTTGTCTACGTGGCTGATGGCACGTGTGGGTTGTTGAAAGTTGGTAGGATTCTGACATGTGATGATCTGAAAGGACGTTTGCACTGACCGAGGTCATAACTGCACTGTAGCAAGTTGTGTAAAGGTCTTTTCTGTCAGGCGCGTGGGCGGCCACGCGCGCGTGATAACCGTCAGCTGAAAAGCCGCTGAACACGTGGCGATACGTGAGTGGGCCTTTTTGAACATGGTAAGTCGGTTTACTATATCGCATTAATTGCGATGAGTATATAAGGGGAAACCGTTTGATTTCTCCTCACTTTGTTCAAAATTCAAAAAATTTCTCCGGTGAAAAGAGACCACACTCTTCATCTTCTCCGATCAATCCGCCTTTACTTCCGGTGATCTTCTGAGTTTTTCTTGCAAACCCATACTTCTTCCTTCTTTAACTTTATTTCTTGATGGCTGAACCATCTAACCCACACAATGTGGAGGGTGAAAACCCTGAAACCTCTTCTCCGGTGGCCGGGGAAGAAGAAGATGATGGTGGTAGTGCCCCTGGTGGTGGCTTGCCACCCTTGAAGTGGTCGAAAGCGTCGTTCGACCAACTGATGATCAGTACACAGATGCCCTCCGAGTTTGGGGCTGTTTATCCCCAAGACGGTGACACCGGTGCTTGTGCACCAGCCGGTCACATGACCATGTGGGCCGATTCTTTCATCAATGGTAACCTTCGTTTACCATTGACCATTTTTGTTGCTGAGTTGTTGGAGTATTACAAGGTCCATATCTCCCAGATGAGTCCTTTCAGGTTTATTCGTATTAGACACTTTGAATCAACTTTTCGTGCTCTTGGTTTGCCGGTTACCGTTGATAATTTCCGGGGGTTTTATCAGTTGACGGTGAACACTGGGTTCTTCTCTTTCAGCGAACGGTACGGAAGTACCAAGTTGATGACCCCTCCCAAGGGTATTACAAAGTGGAAGTGAAAGTTCTTCTATATTAAAGCTGATGCGGTTGTTCTCAACATGGCTTTGTGGAATGTTAATGAGCCTATCCCTGCGGAGGATATTGCCATTCCTAATGCGGAGAATGCGGAGTGGTTCCCACGGTTGAGGACTATTGAGCATAGGCTGTTGAAGAACACTGAAATGTGGATGCTGCGGATGTTATTGACTAGGGCCAATAAGCATGCAAAGCCCGTTGTGCGGGAGAAAACCGGTGGTAAGTGTTCTTACTCTTATGCGGTTTCATTATTCCCATGTTTCTTATTAATTTGAACGTGTATTATCAGAAGTTGTTGTTGAGCTGTGGAAGATATTTGATCAAACCTTTACTGGCAAGGTTGATATTGTCAAGACTGCTGAGGGTGCAGGTTTTAATTTGACCATTCTCCATAACTTCCGCGTTCCTACACGCGAGGCAATGAATGCACCCCTGCCGCAGGGCAAAGGTATAATTCATAGCCTGCTTTTCTTGCCTTATAATTTTCATGTTGCTGATAATCTATATGCAGGTACTCTTGGGGCCCTTGGCAAGTTTGAGTCAAAGGGTGCTCCCAAAAAGCATGCAGAGAAAAAGCAAGTAGATAAACCCGTGCGGGGTCGCGGCAAGAAGAAAACTGAAGCTCCTGTTGTTCCGCCTTTGGTTCCGCAGGGCAAGTATCTCTCGATCTCATTTCCGCAGATATACCGATTACGTGGTAGTATCTGACACCCTTGAGGGCTTGGGTGTTCCAGGTGCTGGTGCGGCCACAGGTGGAACCACTGCGGGTTCTAAGGCTGCTGATGAGAAGAAAAGGAAAGCGGGGAACGCTGTTGATGCTGGTGAGAAAAAGAAGCCGAAGATTCAGACCAGACGCGGGGCTTTTGTGGGACAAAGGAAGCCTGCGGTTGTTCCTGGTATGTGATGCATAACTTGGACAAATATTTTGTATTTGTACTTGTAGTTTAACGTATTTTTGCTTTGATTGCAGAACCCCAAGATGAAGGGTTCTCCATCTTTGATGCTCCTCCTCCTCCCCCGCATGACACTGCTGCGGATGTGGGGGTTCATAAGGCTGTTACGCCTGAGTCCTCTGTGCGGGAGGAGGATACTGGGAAGGGGCATGCGGCCCAGATCCATGACACGGTGGATTCTTATGACAATGTCATTACCCCAGAGGATGCTGATGATCTGAACCTGAAATTTGCTTATACTGAAAGGCCGAAGTCTCCTGCTGCTGGGAAGGCTTCTGGTTCCGGTTCTGGGGGTGCGGGTTTCATAGAGACTCCCATTCAGCCTGAAGAGTCTGAAATGGAGTATTATTACCGCACCAATACGGAAGATCGGGCCATGGCTTACCACCGCCCCCCCTGGACCGTATTGCAAGGGGATGATATTACTGCTGACCCCTCCGCAAGTAGGGAGATTTTGGGTGGTTTGGGCACCCCTTTTGAAGTCAACCGGGCCCGTTCTCTGTCAAGTGAGGCCCAGATTAACCACCTCTCCTCCATGCTTGTTGGGAGTTCCGTAATGGCCAATGCCATTGTGGAAAAGTATAAGGTGTTGGGGCGCAGGGAGGAGGAGAATGTGCGCTTGCGTGCCGAGGCTGAGGAGTTGGTGAAGGCTGCACGTGAGGGTGCCGAGCAGCTTGAAAGGGATAGGGCTGCGTTTGAAAAGCGTAAGCAGACTGAAGAGTGGGCTGCAACTGCTGAGCTTAAACAGGTTCGTACCCTTGCAAAACTGCTTTCCACTGAGCGCAAGAGTTGGAAAGAATCTCTTTCTAATGAGCGCGAGACACTTTCTAATGAGCGCAAGGCTTGGAAAGACTCTTGGGCCAAACAGAATGAAACTCTCTTTCGTGTTCGCCAGGAGCTTGTCAATGCTAAGGCAGCAAATGCTGCGCTGGTTAAAGAGAAAACAGCAGCTGTTGCGGCTGCCCAAGAGGCCAAAGAGGCCGAAGCTCGCCTTGCAAAGGCTCTTGAAGAAGCCAAGGAGGTGGGGGCCGCGCCGCAAAGGCTCTTGAAGAGGCCAAGGAGGTGGGGGCCCGTGCTGCAAAGGCTCTTGAAGGGGCAAATGTTGATCGTACCAACTTATCGAAAACTATCTTGGGCCTTCAGGTATAAGTCTTTTTTGCCTTTGAATTTGCGTATGTCTCACAAGTATGTTTGACAAAATTTGTATACTTGTGTTATTCTTGAAAAAAGGATGAAGTGCGGACCCGGGGGGCCGCTATTGAAGAAGTCTCTGCCCGTGCTGCTGAAGCTGAAGCGCGGGTAAGAGAGGCTGAGGAGGCTAGAGATAGCCTTGCTTCGTCACTTAAGCTGCTCAAGGCTGACCGTGAATGGATGCGTATGCGCGGGATCGGGCATGTAAGTATACGTTGCCTTTGTTATTTTTGTTGTAGGTTTGCCTTTGACAACCTTTATATTCTTGTTTCGCAGATTGTTACGGCCATCCTAGACGCACCTGAGAATGTATCAGGTGTTAATGAGATTAAGGAGCGTGCCCGGGATGCTGGTTTTAAAGCTGGCTATAATCGCTGTATTAGCCATATGAATGTTGTGGCCCAGGGCGGATATACTGATGAGCGATCCGGGTTCCACGGTGTGGATACTGAAGCGCTTCTTGAAGCTGCGGTTGCGACGTATAACGACACAACCCTTTCCGGTCTTGAGGATCTTGAAAAGTGTCTAGAAGCGGAGGACTGTGTGGACCGCTTGCGAGTGTTATACGTTGATGAAGAAGATGAGGAAAAACCTACTGTGGTGGGCAAGGATGGTGAGGGTTCCAGCGGCACAAAGAAAGACTAGGTTGGTCTGCGTGCCTTTTTTGTTTCATGTAAATGTTAAAAAACTTTATGTAAATTCCCTGGCACCACGCAGGTGTAGGAATTTTTTGAATATAAAGAATTTTTCTGTTCAATTTGTACAAGTGTTTTTACTACTTGCATGTTTGAATTTGTATGAGTTTAATGTTACTGTGAGTAACACTAAATCTGTAATTGCCTTTTGCATATCTAGGTGATATGCAAGTATGAAGAATTGTGTCTGGTCGGACAAACAGTGTTGTCATTGCTGGCCTATTATAATAGTTGCGTGTGGTTACCACTCTGTGTGGGTATCGCGAATGAGGATTTGGCTAATCTGTTTTTGTGGACACCGCAGAGTGGAACACGCATTTGTAATAGAAATAAATAAACAATATTGCATTGAATCGTCTATTTATTTATTTGCAAATGGCCCGTGGCCTGATAGGTTACATGGTGAATGTAAAAAACATGGCTTACATATAACAGCGTCGAAGCTGTTGTGCATTCCATGTGCGTGCGATAGTTTCGCCTTCTAATGTTTGAAGTTTATACGGGCCTTTGCCCAGGACCTCTTGAATGAGGTAGGGTCCTTCCCACTTGGGGGCAAGTTTCCCTGGGCGTTTCGCGTTAGATGCTTCATTGTCACGAAGGACGTAGTCTCCGGGTTAAAAGTACAAATGCGAACGCGTGCATTGTAGTACTTTTCAAGTTTGGTTTTGTATTTGGCCTCGTTGATGGCAGCGTTTTCCCGCCTTTCTTCCAAGAGGTCCAAGTCAACCCTGCGTTCCTCATTGTTGTCTATCTTGTTGATAGTCAACATTCTAGGTGAGGGGAGGCCTACTTCCGCGGGGATCATCGCTTCTGTGCCATAGACTAGGCTGAAGGGTGTCTCACCGTTGCTTGTTTTTGGGTTTGTCCTGTGAGCCCATAAAATACTTGGGAGTTCATCAACCCAGCCGCGTCTGGCTGTTCCCAACCGTGCTTTGATGCCTTCTACTAAGCTTTTATTGATACTCTCGACTTGGCCGTTCCCTTACGGATGCGCCACTGAGGAGAATATGTGTTCAATGTTTAGCTCTTTTAGCCATTTTTGAAAGTCATCTGCGGTGAAGTTGGTACCGTTATCGGTGACGATGCACATTGGTAGACCGAAACGGCAGATGATACGTTCCCACACGAATTTCCTTGTTATCATAGCGGTGGTTGATGCAAGTGGCTTTACCTCTACCCATTTTGTAAAGTAATCAACAGCCACTATGATAAATTTCACTGCACCGGGTGCATCTGGAAATGGTCCCACCACATCGATTGCCCATTTTTGGAATGGCCATGCGGTGGTGACGGGGATCAGGTTGTTCTTGGGACGCAAGGTCTTGGGAGCATGTCGCTGACAATTGAAACACTTGCGTAAGACTTTGATTGCGTCCAGGTACATGCCGGGCCAATAGTACCCGGCGTTCATGATTTTGGCCACGACCATGCGTGGGCCTGCGTGTATGCCACATATTCCCTCGTGAATTTCTTTGATAAGGTATATGGCATCTTGGGGGTTGACGCATCGTAGGAGTGGCCCCAGGTATGATTTACGGTATAAGATACCGTCTCCCATTTGGTAATGACACGCTTTGTATTGTAGCTTGCGTGCTTCTGCCTTGCTTTCAGGAGTAACACCTGATTGTAAGTATGCAATTATCGGTGTCATCCAGGATGTTGTACCGTACTGGATGACATTGACTTGACGCAGGGGTACTGAAGGATTTTGCAGGATCTCGATGCGTACCTCTTTTGCCAGGTGTTGGAAGCTGGTGGATGCAAGTTTTGATAGTGCATCCGCAGGTTTGTTATCACTCCTGTTGATATGGCGAATATTGAAGGAGGTGAACCTTGATTTTAGTTGCAAGGCTTGTTCGAGGTAGAGGATCATGATATCCCCTTTTGCGGCATAGTCACCGCGTATCTGCCCTGCAACCAGTAGTGAGTCGACGTGTGCTTCCAAATGATTGACGTCGAGTTTGACTGCCAACCGTAGCCCTGCCAGGAGAGCCTCGTACTCCGCTTCGTTATTCGTGCTTTTGAAATCGAGGCGGATTGCGTAGGTTAGTTCTTGGCCATCGGGGCTGACGAGTCGCAGACCTGCGCCAGCACCATCTTCGTTGGATGCACCATCTGTATATAGTGCCCAGGTTTCTGCGGAGGATGGTGGTGATGTAGGGTTTTGTTCTTCTTCGCATTCTTGAATGCGGTTTGCTGGTACTTCAGCAACGAAATCAGCCAAGACCTGGCCTTTGATTGCGGGGCGCGGCTTATAGTTCAGTGAAAGTGCGCCCAGCTCGATTGCCCATTTTGCTAACCTCCCAGAGATGTCGGGTTTGGTTAGGATCGGGCCGATCCTGTAGTTGGTTAACACTGTTATGACGTGGTTTGCAAAGTAACGTCGTAAACGTCTCGATGCGTGCACTAGTGCCAGTACCAGTTTCTCCATGATGGAGTACCTTGTCTCTGGGTCGTTGAGCATTTTGCTGATGTAGTAGATGGGTGTTTGGACTCCTTCCCGCTCCACTATGAGTACCGCGCCTACCGCGTTGTCCGCGGCAGACAGGTATAAAATAAGTGGCTCATCTTTTCGTGGTGCGGTTAAAGTTGGGAGTTGGATCAAACACTCTTTCATCTCCCGGAAAGCTTTTTCGGCATCTACGGTCCATTGGAATTGTTCCTTTTTTAGGCAGCTCCGCAGGGTTTTGATGAAAGGGTATGACTTAGCTGCGTGGTTGGCTAAGAATCTGTTTAGTGCGGCTAGCCTGCCGGCTAGTCGTTGCATTTCTTTCATCGTAGAGGGTGATGGCATGCGTTCGATCGCCTGTACTTTTTCCGGGTTCACCTTGAATCCATCTTTGGTTACGATGAATCCAAGGAATTTGCCTTCTTCCATTCCAAACGAGCATTTCCCTGGGTTGAGCTTCATGTTGACGCTTCGTAGAGTTTGGAATGTTCTTTCAATATTGTTGAGCATGGTGTCTTCCTCCATGCTCATGACGACCAGGTCGTCCATATAGATTTCGACACTTTTGCTGATTTGACCGTGGAAAGTGTCGTTCATTAATTTTTGATAGGTTGCGCCCGCGTTGCGCAACCCGAACGACATTTTTGTATAGCAGTAGTTCCCGATAGGAGTGCGGAATGCCGTTTTATCTTCATCGTCAATTTCCATCTATACTTGGTGATAACCTTTGTAACAATCGAGGAAGCACTTCCATCGAAATGGTGCGAGGTTATCGACCTTCTCGTCGATCTCTGGAAGTGCGTAACAATCCATGGGGCAGGCCTTATTGAGGTCTTTGTAATCGACACACATGCGCCAGCCCCTGCTTGGTTTTTCTACCATGACTGGGTTGGACAGCCAAGTCTGGTATTTGACTTCCCGCAGGATGCCTGTGGAGAGCAGTTCCTGTACCTGCTCTTCCATCGCCGCGTTTTTTGCTGATCCAAGGTGGCGTTGGCCTTGGATCACCGGCTTGATACCTGGCATGGTATTCAAGAAATGTTGCGCGATTTCGCGTGGCACCCCTGTCATGTCTGCGGGTGTCCATGCAAAAATATCTTGGTTCCTGAAGAGGAGTTGCTTTAGGCGCGCTCTGATGGTAGGTGTCAAGGCATGGCCCAACGTGACCGTTTGCTCTGGGTGTCTTGCGTTAAGCACCCATTTTTCTGGTTGCGTGTTGGGGGTGGGCCTTACTACCTTGGCTGGACGCAGGTCGTCCGTAGTCATAACTTCTCTTCGGGCGTATATTACCGCGACCCCCGTCTCGGTTGGGAAACCAATGGCAGAGTGAGGGACGGATGTGATCATGTTGAAGTCACCCTGGGATTCTCTCCCGAGAAGTACATCGTACTTGGAGGTGTGCGGTAAAACCATGAAGTTTACCTCCTCCGTTCTTGTGTGCCTCCCGTTGGTGAGGCGCACAGGAAAGGTAATCTGGCCCAGGGGGAATACGGTTTCCCCTGCAAACCAGGCCAACGGGTAGTCCGCTGGCTGCAGTCGATCTTTGTCTTCTTGATCGAACTGGTTGAAGCATTGCTCGTATATAATATCGGATGTACTGCCCGGGTCGATGAACAATCGCTCGGTGCAGTACTGAGCCAGGTGGCCTGTGATAACCACGGCGCGTCTATCGCGCGGGCCGCCTCGGACTTTTGGAAAGACGACTTGCTCGTCTTTCCAGTCATTGTCCGGTCTTCTTGCCGCCTTGCGCGGCCTTCCTCTTCCTCCATTGATCATGTGGGTAGAGGCCACGTACATGGTCCTTTTACCCGTGGAGGTGCCCTCGTTGTGGGGAGTGATGCGCTTGGTAGCTTTTTGTGCGCCTGTCAACAGATGTTGCAGTTTCCCCTCTTTTAGGGCTCGCTCAATCTCCAGTCGGAGACTGATGCAGCTGTTTGTTGTGTGGCCATTGTCCTTGTGATACTCGCAGTAGAGTGCGAGATCCTGGTTCTTTTTGGACTTCATCAGTTGGGCCGGTCGCAGGAATTGTGCGTCCGTGAGAAGGACGTCGCTTGGCGACTGGTTAATCTCGGTCCAGCTGCGGTCCCGAGACTCCTTTTTTGACGCCCGATTTTCACACTGGGCGTTGATTGTAGCCCTTGCGTCGGGCTGGTTGCTTCGTGGGACATATGGTCTGGAATCGCTGCCACGATTCCATGTGTCCCGGTTGCGCTTATTGCTGTGCTTGGGCTCTTGGCGGGAAGACTGGCCTTCCGCCTGGGGTTGTGCCTTTGACATGTGCGGTCTTAGGGACCGCTGAGTCTGGGCGTATATCTTGACCGCAGCCATGACATCTTCCCACTTCTTAGGCAAACCATCTTTGCCAGAGATATTCATAACCATTTGCTCGTCTTTAACGGCAACAATGAAATGGTTACGTGCCATCTGGTCGGCGACATCGCCTATCTCTAGGCATTTTTTATTGTAATGGACAACGAACGCTTCAAGCGATTCGTTATCCCTGCGCCAGATGTTCATGACGTCCATGGAATCACGTTCATGGCGTCGTTGCTGGCTAAAGTGCGCGAGGAACTTTTCTTGTAAGTCCTCGAATGAGGTCAGTGACCCTGGTGGTAGAGAATCGAACCATGCCCTGGCCAGACCTGTTAGGGTCTGTGGGAAAAAATGACACCAGGTGGGTTCATCCCACCTACCGTTGCACCCGGCGCCGACGAAGATATTGTTGTGATCATCTGGGTCGGTCGAACCGTTGTATTTCCCAATGTTTAATGGGAATTTTGTGGTGGTGACATCGGCGTGGGCGATTTCTGGGACGAACTTGGAGTTTTCGGCCGCAGATTTCGGCCTGTAGGGTTGGCCGCGGTGATGCTTTGCAGCGCGGAGGTACGTAGTGCGGGGGTGAGTGGGAGGAACGTAGTTGCGTCCCCCCGGTCTGCTGCTGGTGGCATGGGATTCCGCACGGTATGTACCATCGTCCGGATCGGTATGGCCTTGCCCTTCACGGTGGGACTGGGGTCCCAATCGGTTATGAATGCCTAGAACGTGGTGGGCTGTAGACTGTCGCCTAGTTTCACCATGTGGGCCTAGGCGACTCTGTATATGGCTCCTGTGGCGGGACCCATATGTGGAGTCGTCCTCATCAAGTGTGCGGACGTCGCAGTAAGAGGAACCGCGATCTTCGTGCCTGCTTCTGGAGGCCGGATGTGTTGGGGCCTTGCCGTCGTATTGTAAGGTACGACCCGCAGGGGTATGCGGTGCTGGGGTAGGTCCCACAGATACTTGCGCTTCTGCGCAAGCTCTGTTGTATGTTGCAGCCAGCATAGCTGCTTGTTGGTCGTACCAGGCATGAAGGTTCATGCCTGTAGGTATCACAGGAGCGTACTGTGATAAATCGTGGCCAAACGTAAGGGATGCGCCCCCTTGCGTTGATGTGCCAATGTGTTCAGCATTTGGGGCTAGGGGAATGGTTCCCGCTGGCCCTTGGTTTGCGGGGTTTAGGTTATCCCCGGTAGTGTTGTTTTGACGATCAGACATGATCTTTGGAGAGAAAGGGATGGTCGGAAAAAAGTGCTAAGAGTAGCGGTGGGCGCCAATGATGAAACAATGGTTAACCAGGTGGGTTAACTCACTGGTCTCGTCAAGAGGGTTAATCCCTTCTTTCCGAGGATCGCCGGCTGGATCGTCTGGTGGTGGGTTTCCTGCACAAGGAAACAAACCGTGACTCGCAACAAGGAGGATGGGGTGGGGGGTGCTCCTTGTTACCACACTCCGGCGTGAGAATCAGTAGTTTGCTTGGGAAGCAAAGTGTGATAGTAGTAGTATTGAGAGAGTTGAGAAGAGATACCTCAAACCTGGTTTGGGGTGAGTATTTATAGCCGAGGAGTGAAGGAGGGTAGTTGAATAGCTAGCCTGACATCGCACAGCTAGTTGCAGGTGTGTCAGACCTGTCGGTTACGGTGGTGTTGCCACGTCCTGCTGTGGTGTCAGACTGTTGTATACACGTGGGCCGGTAGGCGACTGTTCCCAGTGCCACTTGCACTGTGGTGTCAGACCCACTTGCCTTGTAGGCAGGATGCGGTGCCAGGCCGCATCGCTGCTTGCGGTCATTGATGTTGTTCCCGCATTGGTTGTTCCATCCATGATTTTATGCGGGATGTGGTGCCATGCCGCATCGCCGCTTAGTGACTGTTACTGTTGTTCAGATCCCTTTTCGTGACGAAAATGTTCATAGGATGCGGTGCGGGGCCGCATCGCTATGCGTAACATTGGTTTCCGTCCTTAAGGTAAGTCTTCTCATCACTGGACAGATTGGACCGCTGTGTTCGCGTGTGACCACGCGGACACAGGTGAGTTTATTACTGGTGGAGGTTTTTGATAAGGGTAATGGTCATTCGCGGTCATGCTGACGCGAGATCTGGGACCATACCCCTTCAGATAGTAGCCTTCCTTTTAAAACCTCTTTCTTAGATTCACCATTGCACAAGTTGTTAAAAACAACCAGGATGGTCATGAATGAACAATATAGAAATGAAACATATATATTAACTAAAAGGAAAACACCAAGTGAGGGTGGATTGAAAGTAGGATAGCCAAAGCTTTCCAATAATCACACTACACAAGCTCAAGTCTTGTTCAACACTTGTGGGTTGAAAACCCTTACAAAACAGAAAGTTTAGAGGAGTAAAACACCTCCTAATTGTATATAACAACCTTGTTTTTAAGCACACTAATCATCGACTTGATTAGTAACATAAGGACATAGGTTTGTATGAGTAAAACATGAGTTTTCTTCCAAAACATGAGGAATTAAAAAGATAAAAATGAGCAGAATTATAGGTGCACTTTTGGACCTCAAAAATGGTGAAGTTTCACCTTAGTTTACCCAAGTAATCTTGTGAAAACCTTCCTAGATGTTATCCAAGTGTTAAGAAGGAAGAAACAAAGAAGAAATACAAGAAGAAGAAGTGAGTTAAAACTCACTTTTAGTTGCTGGAACTTTCAGATGTGTTGCTGAAAACTCAGCTGAGTTTGAGAGTGTTTTTGGTGAGGTTTGAGGGTTGTAAAAGTGGGAAAGTGGCTGGAAAATAAGTGGTATTTATAGGGAAGGGATTAGGGTTTCAATGGGTTGGGCTTTGAATATGATTAGTGGGTAATTAACTTTAAAACAAGACAACTAAACCCAGCCCAAAGGCTGTGATCGAAATCTGGCCAGCCCATATTTATTTATTTATTTTTGAACATTAAAAGGTGCATGTTTGTTGTATATTCAGGTGTTACATGTTATTTAATATATGACCAACATGTAATAAGGCCTAATATGCAAAAGGGACATGAAAACATGTGTTAAACAAGTATGTAAACATATGTTTTGTGTTGTAATAATAAAAGAAGTATTGTAAGGATTAAACAAGTCTCGTATTCGAATAATCAAGTGCTTGCATGTATGGAATGTTTAAGAATTACGAATGCACGATAATGGTTTACGAGTTACACTTATGTTTATGAGGATTACGAATCATGTATCAACGAATGCATGTATTATTGTATAAACAACGAATATTTTACACAAAAGATCAATTCCATTATAATCAAAGTCTCGGATTTACAAGGTTTGAAAACGAAATATGATTACAAGGAATACAAGTTTCCAAAAATAGAATTACAAGACAACTTTCTAATTAAGGAAAGTTACAAAAAGCAGAGCGTTACAGTCTAGGCCACTGCTGACGCAGAATCAGAAGACCAAGTATAATACCCCAGATATCAATAAGTATAAAGACCTAATATCTCAGAATCAGGCAATCTCTTAAACGAAATTTCGGTATACGAAGTCCATATATCTGAGAGATGTTTCCCACGAAATAAGAAAGTTATTAATTTATGTTTATATCTCGAAATCAATCTACTGAGTGTGTAAAAACCTACTGGCATATCATCAGTGAGACCGTTTATCACTTTTTATCTTTCCATTTCTTTAGCATGTTGTGACTGTCAACTGATTTACTGTCATTTCCTCTTTTTACACTAACTCTTTTGACATTTATCATGTTTTTGTACTTTTTCAAATTTTCAAATGTTTTTTAATTTATAATATTTTTACTCCCCTAGAATCCAAAACATTTTAAAGAAATTTTGACAAACCGATGTAGACAGCTTTATTTCGCCATTCGTTTTTGCTTCACATTCTCTGTTTAGTAGTTTTTACACACCCCCAAGATCCCAAAAACTTTGATATTTTAACATTTTGAAACCATTTTTCAAACTTGTTTTATCATGTTTTTGTTTGTTCAGCCGTGAGGGTTTCGGCATATCCCTTTAACACTTCTTGTTTTCAATCACAGGAGTCCTCCTCGTGTGCAGGCTGCTCCGTTGTCCATGTTGAACTTGAGTTGACTTCTTGAACACCTGCATATGCAATCAACTCAATTACTTGAATAAAGAAACCAAGGTCTGTTTGACCTTGGGTATTTTAACACAATACGATTCACTCAACTTCGGAAAATCATTTTCGTTTTTCACAAAAACTCTTTCATTCTTGACTTCAACCGTTTTGGTTAAATCAATTATCCTATTCTTTACCACCCAAGTTTGTCCATTTGAAACATTTTTTGAATAAAATTTTGAATCATTTTGAATGTTTCTTTTTGACAAACCAACTTTTTGTTTCCAAATTTGTTTTGGTTCAAACTTGGGTGACTTCTGTTTCACTACCTCAGATTCTTTTTTCTTTTTCTCAACATTAATAGGCTTCGGATTTTGTGGACGTTTACGACCAATGTGTCTAACTTGTTTACATTTAAAACATGTTTTTTTAAACATCTTTGTCCTATTGTTGTTGATTCTTTTGAGCATAGAATTCTTCATTAGTCTATCGACTAAATCGGAGTTCTTTCTCTTTTTCAGAACTTGTTCCATGAACAAAGTTCATATTTTTATGAAAAATTGTCTTTTCAAAGCTTTTCTTTTGATTCCTTTTCTTTTTATAACCTAAACCAGCTTTTGTGTTTTTCTTTCTGTAACCTGAATTTCCTGGTTTGTTATAAAAAGATTTATTTCCTCTCAACTTTCTTGCTTTTTCTACAAGTTTTTCAAAATTTAGAAAATTCAATTTCCACCAATTTGAACACTTTGTTGATCTTTTCCACAATCACATTTTGAATCGAAAGTTCAACATCTGAAAACAATTTGTTAGATCCAATCATTTGATATGCCAACATTATAGGATCGTCATTCGTTGTTGTCCCAGATTCAGATTTTGAATTCTTCAAGTAATTTTTATGAAAACTTTCTTCATCTTCATTATGTGATTTGGAAACTTCATTTTTGATGGAATCATTTTCATCTTTCAAAACATTTTCAACCACATTTCTTACCACCTCTGATTCACCAATATCAGATTTGGTGTAAGTTATATAAATGTTTTCAGGCAATTGATCAACCATGTTTATTACCTTTGCCACCTTTTCATCATCATAAAATGTATAATTTCCTTCCAGTGCCCGATGAAATTCTGACCAAGTACCTTTTTTATTCTTTTCTTTTTCAGAGTCAGTTTCATCTGGTGAGATATTGAAAATACGTTCAAGAATATATGAAGAAGCATGATAACTTTGTAGTTTATTATTTTTCTTTTCCTTTTCAGCCAATTCTCGTTTTAGCACAACAACTTGATCAATATAGGCATTTAATATCAATTGTTTACCTTTATACTTGGCTTCAAGAAATTTCGTTGTTTCAGCATATTTTAAAACTTTTTCTTCAAGACGTTTAATTTTACTTTTCAAGTTATCATATATTTCTTTTATTCTGTGATGTGAGTATTTCATCCCATCATATTCCTTTTGCAACTCTCGAATATTATTATCTTTTTGAAAACATTCGTTGCAATTTACTGAACACTTTTACTTTAAACTTTCGTTTTCCTTTTCAAAATCATTGCATTTTTGTGTCACCTCATCTTCTTTTTGTTTCAAAATCTTTTCTTTTTCAAAAATTTCTTTGCATTTTTCTTTTAACAAATCATTGATTTTAGTAAATTCAATAATTCTGAATTTTAACTTTTCATCTTTCTCAGTACAGGTACGACATGATTCCATGCATTTCGTACACTGCGTTTCATTTTTATTTTTAGATTTTTCCCCATTTTCATCCTTTTTACCCATTGATTTAACCTCGTTTGACGACTCGATAGATTCAGTTTGAGTTTCTACCTCTGTTTGTTTTACCATCATTGGTTTATCTGACATCTTCTTCAGATTCTCTGCCGGCATCTATTTGTTCACATCAATGTTTTCTTCCACATGCTTCTTCACTAGTTCTTTTTTCCTTTTTCTTCGCTGAACAATACTTTGTAGCAGTAAGAATAATAGCAACCAGTGCGTCAAAATCTATTGTCTTTGGACTTGTAGCAAGATTCCCTTCAACGTCTAAGAAACATTTCCTTTGCTCATCCCATCTGTTGGCCTCCTTTGCCTCTTTAAAAATTTCGTACATTCTATCTAATCTCCTACGCACAATACGTTCTTCTCGAATCCATCTCACTTCAGCAACTAAAGCAACTCTCTCGTTTGGAATGTATTTGTTCCAATTGAAGCCCTCATCCTCCTGAGTAATCACCAACGCTTGCTTTTTCTCTTTCGAAGAACCTTCATCGATTTGTGATCGATTGATCTTTAGCGGTTGTTCTTTGTTGCGATGATAGATTGCCTTTCGATAATAATCATCGTGAAAAGGATTAACACTCTCGTCCACATCCTGGTTTGAACATTCTCGCTTGAAGTGTCCTTTTTGTTTACACTTGAAACACGTAACTTTGGACTTATCAAATCCAAGTTTTGTTGTAGGACCTCTAAGACACTATCTACCGGTAATCTCCATAAATCTCTGAGCTCTTCTAATCATGCTTGCCATGCACCATCTGATATCAATCAACTCCTACTCCTCCGGATCAATTTGATCATAATCTTCTTTGGTCATGTTGGGGTTTCCGATCTTCCCCGCAACGAGACTTTCATAAGATTCTAAAATTGATGCTAAGAAGAGCATTTGCTGTTTCGCCACATCAGCACCCATGCCCTGTGCATTGTTTAGATTTACAACAATGTTGCATTGTATCACATTTGGATTTGAATTGTTTTGATTCTGATGATTATTTGAATAACCAAAGCCACTACTCGATGAACCACTATATGATGGATTGCTTTTTGATGATCCATTCGAGTTTTTTGCACTGAATGCAGTGCCAATTTTTGGCGATTGGTTGTTAGCAATAAGCTCCCGCGATAATACAGATTCACGTTCTACTGATAATTTGAGTTGTTCATCTTGTTTTGCTTTCGGAGTTCCAGTTCATGACCTTTCAGTTTTTCAATCAGCTATTCTAAATTCATCTCATCAAACTTTGCACTGTTTTTAAGAACCATGATATATGTTTTCCAATCATCTTCATGGGGTAACGCCTCAATGAGTTTGTCGATGATTTCCTCTTTGTCCTTTTTGATATCAAATCTTTCCAACTCAAGTTTCAGATGACAGAAATGCTCTATCATTTGTCGGAGATTTTCACCTTTCAAACAAGTAAACAAATCAAACTCTTTCTTTAACATTGACTTTTTGTTCTTTATCATTTCTTCCCCACCCTCGTATTTACTTCTTGATGCCTTTCACATTATCATGTTGAAGCAGAGAAAGTATATCATCTCTAACTGATTGTTGTAACAGTGAATCATTTTTTGTTCATTAGAGAAATCATTTTTATCGTCTACTGAATATTCTTCAATTGGGATTTCTTCTCTCTTATCATTTTTGGAGATTTATATCCAAATGTTAACATTCTTTAACTTTCAAAAGCATAAGCTTTAAGCCAACTTTCAAATCTATCTTTCCACCTATTATAATCCTCCATGTTCATAAGTTTGGGTGGTTTTTGATAGGTTCCATAAGCATTATCAATGTTTAGATTTTTAGATATGACATTTGATAGAGTTTTTGGTGCGGATGTTGATGAAGTTGTGAAAGCATCATAGAACTCATTGTAGAATTCCGGCTCCATGATCACAAACTTTGAAATATTGGAGAAGTAGCTGCAAAAATCAACAAATGATCAAACAACTTGTAAAACAAGTAATATGAATCTCGTTCTTGCGAATGGGAAATTCCAGATTCGTGCATACTTGAAATATCAGGTCCGTATGAACTGTGCTTGTCTGATCCGTGCAAATAGCGCATGCGACTTGACAAACTCAAACGAATCGTTAAACTTAAGTTACGTTTTTCATGGTTTTTCCAAGAATTTTTAGTCAATTAGCTCGAATTTTGATCTGATTCTATCAAGGATTGATTAAAACATGATTCCGCACAACATATCTAAAAATCAGTCAATTTTGTCCATGAATCCGACATTAATTCTGAGTTTTAAGTTTGAAGAAGATGTGTAGAGAAAGAATGAGTAGAAATAAGATGAATTCAGATCATTTTGGCTCCGATTTGGATCTGATTAGCTTGATTCTGTTTGAATCTTGTGTTCTCTGTCCTCGAAACCAGTCTCCTGCTCTGATACCACTTGTGAGGACCGTTTCGGTGATCCTGAATGCTTCGACCGACTAGTTTGACTTCATATCTCGTGCAGAATCCGAGTATGAAGGTGACTTGCACAAGAACAAGCTAATTAAACTGGTTTCTATTAATTGTTTGAAAGTAAAAAACCGTGAAACCAAATGGACAGAGTTTCCCCTCTCTAGTCCACCAAAAGATTACAAATGACAAGACCTTGACCCTATTTATAGGCAGCCCGATCCGCAGGAACAAGTTAGAACGGATACGCATTATGCGCGGATGGCTCTTAGCGCTGATCCGGCCAAACCGTGCGAACCTGCGCATTCCCGTGGATGAGCACTTCAATCTAAATCTCGTCTTTCCTAACATAATCAACTAAGACTTGATACATTTGACACTTATATTTGTGATTAACGGAAGCGAAAGGCATAGTGCATTCACAAGTATTATTGACAAGTCCGATTATCTGGGGGATTCTATAGTCCAGAATGAACAAAATTAGTTATCTGTTAGAATGTATACGGATCATAGGTTAGTTCCTTTAGGCATGACCCGTTACTTAAGAATAGATTCGGTTTCGCTGGATTAAGCGTAGCCCGGAATAAATGTGGTTTATGCCTATCCGAGTGCAATGAGTCTTTGGATAAAGGTCAATGACAAGTCCAAGGTGTCAAAACACATTTTATAACATTATACATTGTATTTAAAAGTCAGAATGCTAGTTACTTGGTTTAGAAACCGTTTCTTTAACTTTTAGGATAAAAAGGGTACAATCATCTTTTTTTAAAATATAAATACTAGACTTGTCATTTGACTTACCAAATAACATGACCAAGAGGTATAACTTCAAAGGGTTATACCTTATATTAATATGGTCATAGTATCAGTTTTAAACAAGTTCTAACGTTGACCAAACGTGTAATACTCATCTTATAATTTCATTTTATAACCATAAAATACGGGCTTTTTAAATTCGAAATACATGACCAACAAAAACTTAGTTAATAACTAAGATGTACGTCATTATAGTATTTAAACATAGTCGACTAACTAGATTAAAATGTTCAACATTCAAAAGAGTTTACAAAACAACATGTTTTAAACTAGATTAGATTAGCGCGGAAGCATTCAAAACTTGTGTTCGGTTCTTGATTCCCTTGCTTGATCAACATCCACAACAAACGAGCATCACCTATGGTCAAAACCACATTAATCGTTAGTTTTGACATCTTAATATTAAGTAAAAACGAGTTCTATTGCTTAAATAGTGAAAAACAAACAAATTATCTGCCAAACTGTGAGCCACGGTTCAGGACCGTGGCCTACGGTTCGCCCAGCTCAAAACAGAACTGCCAGACTGTGAGCCACGGTTCAGGATCGTGGCCCACGGTTCGCCCAGCTCAAAGCAGAATTGCCAGACTGTGAGCCACGGTTCAGGACCGTGGCCCACGGTTCGCCCAGCTCAGCCTTCTTATATTTTTTTTTGCTTAATTCCTCATACCTTTTTATTTACATATCCGTTTTAGCCGATTCTTTTTCCTATATGTCCGTATTAAAATTACGGATCTAACCATATAAATTTCACTTAATGAAACCCAGATTATGAACGAATGGCTCACAAAATCCTTGTTTCGATTATTCGACCCATTAACTTTGTGTGCAAAAATTGTTCGCCAATTTATTCTTTGGCATTCTAATCTTATTTACCCATTCCCCGGGCTTGAAATTCTTGGCGTATCCATACCATTACATGGCTTTACGCTCGTATTCGAATTTCATGCTTGTTTTCTATAAATTCAAGCATTGCCACTTTATGCAATTCTTGCAACTAGTTTCTACCATTCGACCCAATAACACGGATTCATAACCTTAACTTAGTATAACCATTCATTGCTAAAATTGCTATCTAGCACCAGCGCAATATGAGACTTTCAAATCTTTACGCGCAAGAATCGATATAAGGACATATTTTTGACCCGTTTGGTTGACGAGTGAAAATCCTCACTTTAATGTCAAGCCAAACTATTTCTAACCAATATTATGACCCGTTTGAATGTCGAGTGGGCTTCGCCACTTAAATGACACGTCAAACGCATATACTACATTATGACACTATTAACAAGCTAAAACCAAACGTTTATACGTAATGTAACCGGACCAAAGTCACGTACCTTTCAAAGCACCCCTTTCAATCGCGCGTCACCACCGGCTTGTCCACTTGACGCTCCGGTTTCCTTTCCTATAGAGTTCAATCACAACCCGTTTAGAACTCTTTTGTTTACATAATACGCATAGTTTGCCATAACTCTACAAACACGCGTTTTAACTCAAATTTCCAGTTTTTAATCTTCTTTTAGGCATTTTCACAAACACCTTAAGGGCATAATTTCTCATAACTTATCATTAAGTTCATAACTTTTTGTTTAGCCAAGATTAACATCAATTAGGCAATTTACACATGTTTTTAACATCAATATTTCAGAAATTACTTCCTAAAACTCGGATTACACTAGATAAGAATCATAATCCTAGTGTTTATCAAGTTTCTACAAAACCCATTAATCACCTACAATGGCGATTATGAACCCCACTAGTATCAAGCAAAATTTTAACAAGAAATCATCTAGGGTTTATCCCTAGACATCATATTACTCTAATTTCATCTATACAACACTCATGCAACATCTAATTTGAATTCCCCATGTTCATTCAGAAATTTAAATGAGAATTTTTCCACAAAATTTACATACCTTATGATCCCTTTCACTGAGGTGATCACTATCCTATGTTCGGATTTTGATTTGGGACAAAATTTGGTCTTCAATTTGATCAAATACCATGAACTAGGGTTTGGAGAAGCTCTGGTCGCCCCCTTCTGTGTTTGACCGATCCCAGCACACTCAAAATGTGTGTTTTGTGATTAAAAATGGTTTTTATTATAATTAATTTCATTTTTGACACCTTTGGTCCCTCTAATTTCCTTTAGTTCATATTTTGAGTGTTTTAACCCACTTATGAGTTACTACAAGACTTGTAACTAACTGGGTTATTTAGTCCTAGTTAGTTTGTTCTTGTTTATTTAATGTTTTATAATTCTAATATGTAATTTTATATTTTCGGGGTGTTACAAAACGGGTAAGAATCGAAAGTCAAAGAAAAATTTAAACTGCTTGACTTTCGATATAGAATTGAGCTCTAATCAAGAAATGACGAGTTGGACATGTTTAGACATGTGCTAATATGTTTTATAAACTGCTATGATGTCAAAATTTAAGGTTTTGATAGTTAGAAACTTAATTAGCGTAATTTGCAAAGTATACGTTTTCGACCTTTTATTTAATATAAATTCAACTCGTCATTTCGCCTACTTAACGTGATCTTTAGAAGGTATAATCTCAGGGGAATATTACCTTCATTATTACGATCACGTAGCCATGTTCGAATTGAACTTTGGCTTGACCATAATAGACATAACCAAAAGTTAAAGCAAAAGTCAATTTGCTTGACTTTCGGCTAACAACTAGCCTAATAAAATTAAATAGACTAAAGAGAGTACTTACTAGTGTTGGAGAACACTCAAGGTACTTAGAAGGAGGCTTCTAAATAATGGAAACATTCTCCAAGAAAAGAGGAAGAATAATATGGAAGGTGTAAGTTGAATGAGTTCTAAGGAGTGCTATTTATACTAATCAAAATGTCACCAAATCATGCCAAGCGTCCCACCATGTGTTTAGGTACCGATTAGTGGCAGGACAAGTGTCCAAATGTGGTTTAAGGTGGCATAAAACAAGCAAGATGGCAGCCAAGACAACCATCTTCCAACATTCTGTCACCGACATGGACCGTAAGAGTGATGCCTTACAGTCCGTAAGGACCTTAGGCGCACAAATTATTTAAACATCATTGCGGACCATAAGGGCTAAGCCTTGCGTTCCATAAGGGACCTCTAGGAACAATATTTTGAGATTTTTATATTTTAGTCCTTGGACTTTGATAAATTCTCATTTGGACATTTTTTCCTTCTTCTTCCACATAGTTGGGATTATTCAGAGAATTTTGGACACGTTTTAGCTAACAATATAATAGTCCCTCTCCTTCCAAGAGTCGGGATCAATCGAAGATATGGCACACGTTTCAGTGAACGTACAGTGTGGGTCCTTCCTCCTTCCACATAGTCGGGATTAATTAGAGGATTGGACACGTGTCGTCGCATAATTGGACGAAAATTTTCTGAAGTTACAGCGGGATCTGGTATAAATAACATTTAGTGTGTAAAGTGAACAAATGTTGTGTTGACATTTTTGTAATTACGAAAAATTACTCTATTTGACAAATAATTACTATAGAGTAATAAAATAACGCTCTTTGTTAACAGTGATACAACTTTAGTATAATTTTGTTATAGCGTAATTACACCGTTTAGAGTAATTACGAAAATACCATCGCGTGGATTATTATTTAAATCTTTGTATAGTTCATACTTATTTAAAACTTGAGTAAACTACAAATTTTTGTGCTTTATGTTTTTACCCAATTTCACTCGTTGTTCTTTGGCTTTGAAATTGATGAGATTTTTGTACTTTATGTTTTAAAATCTTTCACGTTACATCCTTTGTCCTTAACCAAGTTAATTTTTCTCGTTAAATATGATCACCCAAGGGTGTTTCATCTTTTATCAATTTATCTTAAATCTATCTACTATATCAAAAGAATACATCTTTGCCACATGGCATTATCTTAGCCAATTATTTTCATGAGGTGTCATGGCTCATAAGCCAGAGAATTCTTTTTGAGCGGCAATTGCTTTTTCCCCTCTTTATCTTCATCCGCACTCTCTATCTTCAATCAATTCAAGATTTCTAAAAATTCAATCAATTCAAGAAAAATATGAAATCTTCATCGTTCTTTGCCAAACCCTAATGAAATCTCCATCGTTCTTTGCCAAACCCTAATGAAATCTCCATCGTCCTGTGCCAAACCCTATAATCACCGGCTCCATATCAATTCTGAAACTTATTTACCAACGATGAAGCTTTTGATGATGGTAGAGAGGAAGATGTTGCTGAGGTAAGTGTTTCTTGAGTTCACGATGTGGGTTTCTTGAGAATTGGTTTTGATAAAGTTATTTTTTTTATGAAGATATGTGTGTTCTTATCGCAATTGATTCGGATAACTGATGTGGTTTACTTTTTTCTTTCCGATTCTACATGTTTTTGTCTGTAAAAGTGATTAGTATTTTCAATTTTGGATAGTGGGTAAAATTTGAGTTTGGATGTCAACAGGGTTGCGAATTTAGTTTCAAAATTGACATGGTTCTGTGAATTTCTTGACATAATTTTTGAAATTAAGTTCATGTTAATAGAATTTAGTTTCAAAAATTGACATGGTTATGATATTGATCTAGGTATTAATCCAGCCTTCATTCAATGCAAAAACCATTTTTAATTTTTCAAGTCGGATCTCTGAAGAAAATGCTCTGGATTTTTTTTTGTATCAGCTTGAAGAGAAGCGAGAAAAAGAGGGGGGGAAAGGTCGAAACAAATTCTGAAAAAGTATTGGTCTCAGATTTAAGAAACCGAGAGAGGTTATTAAAGGTATTAGTTAATTATATGCTTTATATTGTTTTCTTTTATGTTATTGAAATGTTGCATAGATTGAGTATTTGAGTGGATGTGTGTTAGATGAATTATGAAACTAAAACATATACATTGATTCAAATGGATTGTTTATACTCTGCATTTAATAGTGTCAAATACATATAATAGTTTAAGCAACCGTTAGAGGTGGCAAACTAAGTGTGTTGGATGGGTTTAGTAACGGGTCAAAATGGGTTATGAGGCAAAATGCTTACTTATCTTTTATCCATTTCTTTTGTGTTTTGTAAATAACTGATGTGTTATATATGTTTATGAAATCTACGCTACTGAATATTATTTAAAATTGATGTTAATTTTCCTACTTTAGTGTTTATAAATGTATAAATATTAGAGTCTCTATTGCATAGTTTGTTGAAGTCTTAATTTCATATTGCTCATGACAGTATAGAATATGGCCCTGACATTGGTAATTAGCTGGTGACAACATGTATGCATAGCAAATTAGTTTCCTTGACTAACTTTTTATTAATTGATGCTTATTCTAGATTGAAGATATTGGGTGGGAACATTTAGTTAGATTGGCAAAAGATTTATTATTTGTCACATCTCATGTGGTGTAAGATCCGTTAGCCGAATGATGTTCACTTATGTTTAGCTTCAATAGTTTTTTATATTTTTTATTTTTTGCTCAAAATCATGTATGCTTCACATAATGGTTTTTGTTTTTAAATCGATTGATTTTTTGTTTAACTTTGTATGTACGCAGCTCGACTTTGAAATCAGAGACATCACAATTTTTTTGAATAGTGTTCCACTGAATCCGCAAGTCAATTTTTTTTAATAGTACGCTACGCAGCTCGACTTTGAATTCAGAGACATCACAATTTTTTTGAATAGTGTTCCACTGAATCCCCAAGTCAATTCAGCCATTAGAGCAGCTCATGCTCATGGGTATTTACTTATTTTACTCATGGGAACTCTTATTATACATTATATTTTTCTTAAAGCAATTCCTTTTGCTTTACTGTTTGATTTTCATACTGTCTTTCTATGAATACTAGCTACATGGTTGTTGTATAAGCCTATCTTTAGGTTTTTTTTGTTATTATTCGTTAGGGTGATTTGGGTTCTTTGAGTACTAATACCTACCATTCTTTGCTAGAATTATTAGAGTTCTTTGACCAACAAATGCCTTTGTTATATTTTTAGTTAACCCGCCAAACCATTTACAACTTCATTACAATTTTACAATATGCTTACAAGTTGTTTGATCAGGTATCAATGTTAAAGAGCCTCCTGTTAAGTTCTTCTGTTGCTTATCTGATGCATTTACCTCCCAATCATTCAATACTTGCTTAGATTGGACACGTGTAAGTTTCGTATGTTCATATTGCATCGGAGTAATTTTGACCTTTAGTGCCTCAATCTCATGTAGAAGACATGTTTCCATTTCCTGTTTTTAGTTATTCTATATAGGATGCTTAAATTATATTTAGTTGGTGGGAAGAACCAATGGTTGACTTTATGAACAACGAGGATACTATGTAACTTCCATATATGCCAGGTTTGTTTGACCTGCTTGAAAGCCACCTAATGTACATTTATAAAGCATACAAATTCTTCAAAAGCTTATTTAATTATTTATATGATCTTTTTAAAAATTACAACATGGTGTTAATGGGCCAATCCAACTCTACTAGTTTTGTTGTTCTATCAATAAAAGATTCATTAATCCAACCATTTCTTCGCGATGACTTTTCTAAAGGGCAAACAAATGCACTTCACATGTCCCAGTTAAAAAAAATGTTCTTAAGAATGGAAAATGAATGTTAAACAAAGATCAGTAATTTGAATTCCTTCGTAATTGTCTCTTATTTTTTGTGTTTATGTAATTGTTTTTTTTTTTGCGCTAAGTTTTGTTCGGGTTTTTTTGGGGTGGAGGCTAGATACTGAGATATGCCGAAACTGAACCAAACTATTTTCAAAACTGAAAGTTGAGCTATCGGTTATTTGTTCGAATATATGTTAATTTGCGTATGTTTAATCACTTGATCAATTTTCTTTCTCATCGGATAGGCAAAGGTTAAAAATCATTGTTAAGGTAATATTCACATTTTTGGTCAAATATAGTCAAAATTGTTGCTTTGGATGAATTAGATTGATGTTTGTTTTCGTGGCAGGGTTTTTATTGTAATGGTTTTTATTTTATTTTTACTAGCTATAAGTGATGCAAAGAACTATCTATATGCTAATTTTGATCGATTCTGTGCAGGTCAAAGAATGGGCAAAGGCACATGATTGAATGATCTCAAAACTGTATCCTTTAATTCTTATTCATTATGATGGTTTAATTGTTGCAATTGAAGGGTCTAATGGTGCAAAAGTTTCCTTCCTTACTCCAACACTAGACCTGTTGCTATGTGTTCATTCCCTTTTTATTGTCAATTATGGTCTACATATAGATTAAGAATGATATGTTTCAAATCGGTAGGATGATGTTGAATTGCAACAACTACAATTATATACGCTTTGTTTTTTAGTTTCAATCTAAAATCTTCACTTATACTACACTATAGACTATTTGTTTGGATATAGTTTAAACATTGTTATTTCCTTTGGCATATTCTGATCTTGACAAGTATTGTTGATTTGCAGGTTAGTAAAGGGGCATGGATTTTCTTTTGGTGGCGGCTAGCCCACAGCCCTCGTACCGGTGAGACAACCAACCAAAAAATCACCAAATTGAACAACGAATCAAGGGATGAGTAAATGCCTAAACGGTACCGGTTCGGTACTGAATTTCCCGACCGGCTCGATTTTCGGTACCGACATTTTGTGTTTTCGGTACCGGTTTTACCTTTAAATACCGGTATTGTACCGGGTATTTTCGCTACCGGTAACGGTACCTATTTTTTAGGATTTTCAGTACCGGTTCGGTACTGTTTGGGAAACCTTTGACCCGTCCTCTTATTAGCTAAACTTTTAGATTTGGCTCATTTGACTCATGTGAGATTATGAGATTAAAAAGAACTAAACTAGACCTGTGATCCAGTTAAGTGTTCTACCACAGGTCCTTAAGTATTCAAGTGTCAATTATCCCTGTCATGTACGAGGGTGTTAAGGATTCAAATATCAAGTGAGTTTAGTTTGCTATATCTATGTATAATTTATTAAATCAATAGATTCGTAAGTGTTGGTACACTTTATGTGGACGCGACTCGACTCGGTTCGATTCGGTTCGGGTCGACTCGGTTAGGTCCGGCTCAAGCCCGACGTCACGACATTCCTCCGTCGTGCGCCCCAGAGTTCGACACGCGAAGCACGGAGCTCCGCAAGCCATTTCCGCAAACACATCACCATGACATCACCTTAGTGATGTCATGATGATGTCACAAGTCTTGTCCTATGTTGAATATTGGTCAAAGCTTATAACAGAAACAAAGACTGGGCCGTAAATTCATATATGGGCCGAAGACTAGCATTGGACTTTGACTTGGATTGGGCTTCAACACAACTCGACGAAACAGATTATAGAATTAATATGTTTGTCGTGTGTTTCGTCGACTTTAGTGTTTCGTCGTGCCTTTATGCGTTTCGTCAGTCTGTGTCTGTGTCTAGTATAAATACCCCTCTCAGTTTCACTTTGAAACGGAGATGAGAGCATACCCTTAAAGAAACTCTGTCAAAACTGTGTTTGTATCAGTTTGTATTTGGTTCTCATCCCGTTTAATCAATAGAGTGTGTTTCATTGGTTAATCCGTGTTCTTTATTATCTGTGTTTGGTTTGCGCCGTCACGGGGATTCCACACCCGTTACCGTGTTTGTGATAAACAAGGATAGGTTTCTCGTTATCGATCCTCACCGGAAAAACGGGACCTACAAGTGGTATCAGAGCCTTGGCTCTTTTCCTTGTTTAAAACCAAACATTGTCGTGTTTGAAACAAGTGTGTTATTGTTTTTTTTTCAGATTTTTGTTCTTGAAAAACTCATTATTTTCTGGAAAAATACTTCTAAAATCAGTGTTTATGGTGTTGGTTTGCTAAAAGTTTTATCGAAAACCTTGTTTGTTTGAGTGTTTACATATTAACATTTGGTTTTTGTTGAAAGTTCTAAGCAAAATCGTGTTTCGAAAAATTATTCGGTGACCGGAATCTTCAAATCTTCATCAAGTTCATCAACATATTCAAAGTGTTCTTCAAATATTACTTGGGTTTGATCTTTGTTGAAGTATTATCAGTGTGTTATTATTATTATAACAATTCTTTGACTATTGTTACAAAAGCAAAATGATGATTTTTACTTGAAAACAGTGAGCCGAAAGCAAGTTTGAAAATTGAGGCTTTGTGTCAGAAGGTGATAAGGCCTGTTGATAATATCTACCATCTGTTTCGTCGATAGGGCCTTACATTTGTAATTCGTCGTTTTATCAACATCACATGTGTTTCGTCGATATCAAAATAATATCCATATTCATCACACCCACCAAACATATATCACAAGTCAACAGACAAGTTGGTCAAATAATCAGGTCATAGTCAAACATTTCGGCCCATTATTTAATTCCTTGTTTCGCCGGTTAACACATCAAACCTGTTTAGTCAACGTAAAACAAAACAGAATTGGGATTCTAGACTTGGGCTTCAAACTTTAATTGGGCTTCATTTTGTTTCGTCGCACAATAACCTTATCAGTTTCGTCGGCTAACATTGAACACCAGTTTCGTCGAATGATTTAAGTCATTGTGTGTTTCGTCGGCCAAGTTATTCATTCCAGTTTCGTCGGATACAAACAAACAACTGTTTCATCGGACCTTCAACCAATTCTGTTTCGTCGCCAAGTTATTCAATCTGTTTCGTCGATACTTGTCAATTTTTAACAGAGGACTTCTAAAAGTGTGATAACAGTCTGTTTTCAAGAGTGTGATCAGTTTTTCACATACATACATCAAATATGAGTTGTACGAATCCTTGGGATTGGAGTACGGATCCACAACCAGATCTAAAACAGATGTCGATGGCCGAATATATGAGGAGAACCATACCTCAACAACAACAGTCAATAAGTTCAAGTCAATGGGCAATGGTGTCGAATCAAAATCAGAGCATTCAAAATATTTTGCTTAGTGAGAATGAGACGGGTAGTAACAAACGCCCTCCAAAGTTAAATTACATGAACGACTATCCATCATGGAAGGGTCGTTTCCATAACTACGTTCAAGGGCAAAACACAGAATTATGGACGTGTTTCATCTCTGCATTTAGTGAAGCTCTTGAAGAAGCAGGATCAAATGCGACAACTTTCAATAATATGCAAGAAGCCGACAAAAAGGCATATGATCTGGAGAAGAAGGCGTATGCTATTCTCACTCAAGCACTTCACAGAGACATCTTTCATCAATTCTCATACTGTAAGACCACGAAAGGTTTATGGGATGCATTGGTAGCGAGAGGAGAAGGAAATGCAGCTACTAGAAAGATACGCCATGATTTATTGAAGAAAGAGTTTGAATCATTTCAGTTCTTGGAGAATGAAACTCTAAATGATATGACTTCTCGTTTTTATCATTTGATTAGTGAAATGACTTCTTATAGTGTTGTTGCAACTCATCCGGAAATGGTTGCACGATTTGCTGATGCTCTACCTCCTAAGTGGAGTCCATTCATTGAACTTCTAAAGCATACGGGCACTCTGGATGCAGCCAATGTCAGTCTTTATGAATTCATTCAGAAGTTGGAGCACAAGAACGAAGAGGAAATTCGGAAAGCTAAAAGGATTGCAACTGCACCTCCTCAAAACACAGAAATGTATTTGCCTGGTTTTAGTCCTTCAGCTAGTTCTAGTTCCATTCAGCAGCCGAAGCTTCAAACAGCGTATGTGTCCAATACAAGCTCATCTCCGTTTCCACAGTGGAATCAAAGTGCTTACATGTCTCAATCCATACCCCAACCTCAAGCCCAACCACAACAACAACAAGCGCATTATACCAACAATCCTTCACCCCAAAACACCAACACTGTCTGAGTTGATACTTCCAATCTTTCAAAAGTCAGTGTAGAAGTTGCAAAGGAAAATTTGGAACTTCTCAACACAATGTTCAGTTCATATTGTGGATTGGTAGCAGGTCAAATTGGAAACATCAATATGACCAATGAAGATTATCAGCAGATAGACCGTGATGAAATGGAGTTAATGGATATAAAGTGGGCGTTTGCAAGTGCAGTTAGAAGGGCAAAGGATTTCATGACTCGAACTGGAAGAACTTCGTTGGAAGGCAAAAATGATACGAAGTACGGGTTCAATAAAGATGCGGTTACATGTTACAATTGTGGCGAAAAGGGTCACTTCAAACGTGAGTGCACCCTACCAAGCAGACAAGGCAACCAGAATCCATTCAGAAATCAGACAAGTACTTACAATGCCAATCAAGATAACCGTGGAAAAGGGATAGTAGCTGTGAACAACACTACCAACCAGAACCAGTCTGGACCATCAAACACCAATCAAGCATTGACCGTTCAAGCTGATGAAGGGTGTAATTGGTCTGTACAATTCGGAGATAAGGATCAAGGAGGTGGAACCGCATGCTATGCAAAAATCATCAATCACATCAAGCATGTTCACAAGGAAGAGTTTTCTGAAAGTGATGATAGCTCGGGTTATAGCGGGAGTTCAGATGAAGAAAGCTCAAATGCAGGAGATTATACTTCTAAAGATGGATCTTTCTCTTCTCAGACTGCCTTCATGGCTAATGTCACAGCCTCTTCGAGTCAGGTAAATTCTGAAACTCCTAGCATATGTAGTGATTGTACTGATATGAAACATGAATGTGATAGAGTGAAACTTGAATGTGATACAATTCATAGTCACAATCAGAGTTTAGTTGTTGAACTGTCAAAGTGCAAAGAGGCACACATGGCCTTAGCTCGCAATGAAAAGGAGTTTAAAACAGTTATTGAAACCCAAAAGAAAAGTGTTTCCGAATTAACAAAAATTGTTTTCAACAAACAAATTGGTATTAATAACTACATTAATATCATTGAGGAAACCAAGAAAGAGCTAGCCGTGGCCAAGTGTGAATATGAAGCGATCAAGCTCAAATTGGAGAGTTATTCTAACTCCCGATATGTGCTCGATCACATCATTGACGTTCAGAAACTAAAAGGAAACGTTAAAGGCATTGGTTATAGGAAGTGTCCACCCCCTTTGAGACACGACTATACCAAGTCGCCCGATGAAGAGGATATGCCTCGTTTTGAACCCAGTGTGCCTCTTGATTATGAGGAAGTTACTACTGGCATAGGGTTCAAATCGGACAGTTCTTCAAGTACATCATCTGATCAAAAGGAAACTTCAACATCTGCGAAACTAAGTCCTCCAATCATTGAGGACTATGATTCGTATGATGATGAATCAGAATCAGATATGAATAACCAGGATGAATCACTTGATAAGAAAAAGGGAATAGAAATTCCAATTGAGAATCATATTCTTTGTGATCCTCCTATTCCTGCTGTGCAACAAATTGCCAAACAAGTGATAGATCCTGTCAAGAATGACAAAAATTATGTGTCTGCCGTTAAAAGTAATAACGTGTTGTACACTTTGTTTGGTGATTCTAAAATCTATTCAGATCATGATTTTCCACTTAAAAATGTCAATCCATCTTCGATTGAAAAAGTTTTTGAAGATAATACTAGCAAATTTTTGGGAAAGACAATCCCTGGAAAACAGAAATCACCGACAAAGCAACAACCTGTTGCTTCTAAGGGTAAACAACAGCAACAACGAGCTCCAAAGCCAAAGGCTAAGGTTGAATCAAAAGGAGCTCGTTACAAGAAGAAAGCAAAAGATGTCAAGTTTGTAGCATCAAAGGGTACTGATAAAATTGAGACTTTTGAAAACAAATCAAACACCGATTTTATCCAACAAGTCAAGATTTTAAAATGTAACAGTCAAAACAATTACACTCAATATACAAATGGGTGTGATGAAAGAGCAAGTACCTCAGGTTCTACTGGTTCGACATCTGTTGGTCGATCAAATTCTCCTAAGTTTGTGGAAAGGAGAACGTGTTTTAAATGTGGGGAGTTTGGGCATATCATTAAGAACTGCTCAAACACTCCTAAAGAGAAATTTGTGGAAAGAGCACCACCTGAAAAGGTTCACCCACAACGTCGTCATGTTTCACCAAAACATGATAAAAGAACTGTTAAAGAACAAGAAACAAAACAACGACGTCAAAACGTCAAAGAAGTTGAAAAGGCGTTAAAACCGGAGGTTGTCCAAACAAAGTCTGTTAAGTTAGAAATTAAAAATTAAAAACAAAAACAGATTTGGAAACCAAAATCGGTAACTGTTTCAGGGGAAGCTCACTCCATTCCGAATCATCAGGAAATCGAAGTCACAATCCTCGATGATGAAGGACAACCCAAGTCTGTTAAGGCTTGGGTCCCCCTCTCCAACTAATCTCTGAGTGAGTGTGTAGGATGTTCAAGGAGGAACTATCGATAGTCATCTGATTGTTGATAGTGGAGTGTCCATGCACAAGATAGGCGACTCAAAGCTCCAAGATATTGTTATTTCTAGGAGTGGTTGCCTTTGATGGAGAGAAAAAGGAAAGAAGACAGAATTGTCTGTCGAAAGAGATTGAAAGCTTCGACAAACTGAAAATCATTTCAAAGTTTGATTGTTAAAGGTTTTGATCGGGTCCCCAGGGTAGATTCAAATCAAAATGTATGCACCTGTAGCACGTCTGATGTTCATAATCCACAAGATGAACGTGCAGTGTACATTTCTTCATGGTGTGATTGAAGAAAATGTGTTTGTTGAACAAACCAACCGGGTGTGCGGATGCCTTGGCTTGGATTAAACAACCGCACACTACTTCTGAAAGAGAAAGTCAAAGACCTTCGCTGGTGCAATGTGGAAGACCAGCCGGACCCAAAGGTTTCTGATCTTGTTGCTGCGAAGAGATTTCTCAGTAGCTACAAAATCGACTTTGAAATCCACACCGGGTGGATATTGAGTTTAGGAGAGCGCTCAGATTCCTTGCAATGCACGAAGCAGTTGCAGGATACGGTTTTAAATTTCTAATCTCTCCTATACTTGTCGATATTTAAGCTGCTTTATAAATTGTTATCCTCTCGTAGCACTCTTTGGCCAGACACGTTGATCTCGAATATCACCTCACACGTGATTGTTTCACTATGAAACTCGTCAATGTTGTCATGGTCCGCACCGCTTACCGACATGCCAACTGATTTTTTCCAAAATTTGATAAATCTTTTCTGATTAAAACTTAATTTTGGTAAACGACATTGAGGTAAAACATGAGTTAACCAACATCGGAAAATCGTTTTTGTAAATATCCTTTGTGTCTTTTAAATTTATCTTAGTTTGTTGATTTTAGGGGGAGTAAATCCAAATTTGAAAATTCAAAAACATCGAAAAATTTCAAAACCCGAAAACAATAGAAAATCAAAAATGAGTTTCCTGGCGAGCAAAAGAGAAAATGATAGTACATCAGTGGTCTGTTGAAACCTCTTTAAACTGAAATGCAAAATGAAAAATGTTAAGCAGCTCTATATAAGATGTATTGGTAGGCTCACAATCATATTAAAGTGTGCAGGGTGATATAAATCTTAAATCGACTGAAGACCAGGTGGGAACCGCACATTGGCATATGGTCTTAGTACCGAAATTTCGTTTGAGAGATTGCCGAGGTTCTGAGATATTCGGTCTTTATGCTGTCTTATCATCTGGGTATCATGGTTGTATCAAACCGTAAAAACATGTAAGGATCGTGTTCACGACCTAAACGAGTCGGTTCAGAGGAATTCCATCAAATACAGGTGCGGAAAACAAGTATTTGACTTTAAAACAGCTGAATCTTCACTTTAACACTGATTATATTGATAATCAATCACGAATACAATCAGTTCTCACACCGGAAGCACCTCGGTATGGAAATTCAGAAATGTTACCTCTGATTTCGCTTGACCTAGACCTCCTATATATAGAGATTGGGATTTCGCTTCAGCATGACTCAAGCGAAATCTTAACATGTTGATTTCGCTTGAGCTGCTTCAAGCGAAATCCTTTACATACACAAACCTTCAAGCGAAATCTTGCTAACTCTCTCTCATTCTCTCGTTCTACGTGCCCTGATCTAATCTATCTAAAGTAAGACTCGATACAAGACGAAGTCGACAGATGTAGTGCACCAACAGACTCCCCCTCAGATGTTGACGAGTCGACTATTGAGTCACACCAATGCTATGTCTTCACATCTTCATTCTTGATCAGTCTCTGGGCTTTTCTCTCAATCTTCTTTTCCAAAATCACCTTGCTCTATCAGACTCCCCCTCACGATTTGCTGGTATTCATTTGTTCTTCAGCAACATCTGCTTTAGGATCGATGTCTGACTCAAATGTTATTTACAAGATCATTGCCTGGCTTTTATCTAATTCTCTTGATCAGATCTCTTGATTCCTTAAGTTCATCAGCATCAGCAGCTAGCAAACTTTAGATTCATGATCAGAGTCTGACTTTTGTAAGCTTTGAATGAATTAACCTGGCTCACCTGTAACAATCTTAACCCAGAAATAAATTTTCTAAATTTAACAATTTAAATGCACCAACAATCTGATATAATCAGATAATTCTTTCTCATATCACAAACCAATGATGAACCAAATGTAGGTTTTAAAATACCAAATTGTAAGAATTTTAACAAACCTTTTTATACTTTAAGATTCACTTCCCCTCACAACCAAGTCATCATGTTTAGCACTTGAAATTTTGACAATCAGCTTTCCAATATCAGTTGTCGAAAATCTTTTTGAATTTTTCAAAATTTTATGCTAAAACACACTAAAAATCTTTTTGTAATTTTTGATTGTAAAGGAATGCACTAAAGAAATATTTACAAACAATATTTTTGTGAGTTTGTGCAAGAGAATCATATCAGTTTATGAAACATATCACTAACACCGTTAAGCTTCATTTCATTTTAAGTTCTAAACAATTTACCTAGATTGTCAGTATACTGGTCCACTTAAATTTTCACACAAAGTTCAACTGATCAGAGATATGATGTTAATGTTTTAAGCAACTTAAACTTATCCGTGTGTCCCACTACTTGAATATACTCCCGTATCCAGATCCCAATATTCAGTCTTACAGGTGAGTATACCACAAATGATATCTGTCAAGGGAATAAATTATAGTACGAGGGCCGTGAGAGCTCAGGTCGATCTTTCGATACGCAGAGAGATGACGGCTTCGACTTTCGGTGTGTCCCCTTTAGAGGATCTTTTGCATTACAACAGCAGCGACTATCAATTTTATTGTTTCATCAGCTTGCTGAGGGCGATGCTATGTTTCAAGCATTTGCAGAAAGCATTATCCGGGGACTAGGTCAGAAATTTCTTTCAGCAGAAGTCCCGGGATAATACCCCAGATATCACTGAGCATAAAGACCTAGTATCTCAGAATAAGGGACCTTTCAAACAAGATTTCAGGGGTTACCTATATATCCAAGTTTGTGTTAACCCACAGAACAAGCAAGTTTGAAATTTAGGTTTATATCTCGTCACAATCTACTAAATGTGCAAAAACCTACTGACATATCCACAGTAAGATTGTTTATTACATTTTACTTTACATTTCTTTAGCATGTTGTGATAGTCCACTGATGTACTATCATTTCCTCTATATGCAACAAAAACTCATTTTTGAATTTTATCATGTTTTTATCTTTTTCAAATTTTCAAATGTTTTTGGATTTTCTGAAAATTTTTACTCCCCCTAAAATGCAAACACATTTTAGGAAATTTGAAAATAAACTGTACAATAAAGTGAACAACTGATATCGAATCGCATCAAATCGCCATTCACTAGGCATAAACAATCAGAACTCCCCCTATCACAAAACTATTATCTCATTTAGATTTCAAAACACTTAAGTTTGTTTTAATCAAAATGATTTTTCCGGAAAATAAGTTTTGATGATATAATCGTTTATAAATTCGGGGTGTGGTTCATCACATTGTCTTTCAAAATACCAATTGTAAGTATGGTCCAATCAAGTTCAACTTAATGACCTTGATTAACCTTTTTCATGTAAGTATTTCTATACCAATTGTAAAAATTACCACATGTAGAAATGTTACGTCTACATCACCATTTTACCAATCATAATACCGATTCCTGCTTCGCACTTACCAACCTGGAAGCTCCGGCGTAGTCATACATCCTGTAAACATCCAAACACTATCAAAAACTTTCAACAAAAACCTTCAAACATTAGAAAAATGCCGATTCCTGATCCACGATATAAACTTGGGATCTCCGGCAAGTCCTAAGACTTTAAGGAAAGCAAACTTCCACCCAAGTCTTCTTAGACTTGGTGGCTTCCAATTCTTGTGCAGTAGGGTTGTAAGTTGCCTTTTTAGTTGCATAAAAATCTTTAACCCCCTTTACTTTCCCATCAAGCATTTTCTTGAAAATTTTCTTAACATTTTCATTGAATGTTTTTTCAATATCAAAATCTGAGCTTTCAACTTTATCAACCATTTGTTTAATCTCTTCCACACTCAATGATTTAATATCAACATCATTCATCAAATCTTTGATCTCATCTTGTGACTCCTCTGATTTTATGGAATCAGAATCATCGCCAGATTGTACATCTGATTTTTTAACAATCCATTTTTGATTGTCTTTTGCACTCTTTTTGTACAATCTTTTAGAATTTTCACCAACTTCATTCTTTGAATTTTCAAAAATTTTGAAGTTTGTAGTTGGTGAATCATTCTTTTCAACCACTTTTTCTTTAATTTTTTCAGAGACTCCCTGTTTTTTGTTGACTTTGTTTGGACAATTGTGAGCAATGTGTCCAACAACTTGACATTGAAAACAAGTTCTTGTGTCTCTGGTTTGAAAAACTCCAGTTCCTATCCTTTTCCTTTCAGCAAGGAACTCTTGATTTGATTTTTCAAAAGATAATATATTTGACTCCTCTTCATAGCTTTTTCCTGCAACATATGTCATTTTTGATTTAAAATCTCTAACATATTTTTCATTTTTACGATTTTTAGGTGGATTAAAACCAAGACCTTTCTTTTTGTAACTACAATTTTGATTTATTTTCTTTTGAAAACTAGAATCAGAATTGTAATTCTTTTTTCCTTTTTTCTTGTTTAACCTTTGTTGAACTCTAGAAGTGTATTTTTTAGGTTTTTCAATAGATTTTAGATCCTTAATTTCAGAAAAATTAATTTCTGTCATTTTGAAAACCTTTTTAATCATGTCAAAACGAACACTTCTAATCGGAAACTCTTTGTCAGAGTATAATTTGTCTGAATCATTTAAAGTATATGCAACTTCAAATGTTTCATCATCCAAATTTGCCTTTGATAACAAAAATTCTTTACTATAAGACCGTTTTTCCGATGATTTTGAACTGTTGACTGACGAACTTGAACCCCCAGACTCAAACTTTGACTCAAACACCTCCTCAGTATCC
The DNA here is from genome assembly GCA_030545235.1 of Helianthus tuberosus. Lineage (NCBI taxonomy): Eukaryota > Viridiplantae > Streptophyta > Magnoliopsida > Asterales > Asteraceae > Helianthus > Helianthus tuberosus. Next base: position 197,535,101 of record CM060418.1, read on the forward strand.
AACACCTGATCGACCACCTTTTTGATTAACTCAGACTCATGATCAGTATCAGACGAGGTAAACGTGATATCAATGTTATCTGGTAAAACGTCAGTTGTCTCGGATTTTAACTTTATATTGACTGCTTTTTCGACTTGCTCCTCATTTGGTTTTCTAGGAGAATACCCTTCCCAGATAGGAGGCGGACACTTGTTGTATTTAACAGTCGATTTCTTACCAGTCTCATTCTTTTGCTTCTCATCCTGAAATGCTTCAAAACCTGCAAAAGTAGGATAAACTCGATCAATAACATAATCAGAACAAGAATAACTCAGTAATAACCTTCTGATCCTTTCATTCTCGATCTTTTCTTTCTCCAACTCTTGCTTTAGACTAGCATTTTCTTCGATGTAATGATTAATTGCCTTTTGCTTTGTCATCAATGTAGCATTCGTCATCGTTAAAGCCTTTTCTCTTTCAGAATTCGTTGTTTGAAGACCTGTCACTGTTCTGTTCAACACGCTATACGATTCTTTCACATAGCTGATGTCAGATAGTAACTTTTCTATCAGTTTTTCTCTATCAAACAGAATCACATCTTTTTCTTCACAACTCTTACAAATTTCCAAACATTTCTTGCAAGGCTTTTCAACTTCAACAATCTTCTCAATCTCGATTGTTTTTACCACTTCAATCACTTTTTCTTCATCAGTTACCTTCTCAGCTTCAGTCACCTTTTCTTCAACAACTACTTTAACTTCCTCATTCTGTTGTTGTTCTTTTGCAGCTTGTTTCTCCTTCAGTTTCTCCATGCGATCTGCAAAATAGAAATGAAAACTTTCAGGAGAAAGATGATTTTTAGCAATATTAATATGTTTCTCTTCTTCATCATCACTGCTACTCTCAATCAGTGTTTGATCAAACTCTATAGATTTTTCAGAATCATCATCTGAAATACCAGAATCAGATGGTGTTTGATCAAATACAATTTCCTTTTCTGAAGTATCCTCATTTTGCACACTCTCATCTGTACTTAATGAGTCAGAATCAGCACTTTCTGAACTTTCTTCAGATGTACTCGATTGATCTTTCACTTTTTCACCAATTGATCTCATCCAAGTAGCAAACAAATCTGGTTCTCTAACAATCTTTGCAATGAAAGCTTTGAAATCCCCCTTTTCATCAACAAACATATCCCAGCTAAATCCTTCAGGTAGTTGTTCATCAATTTGATTCACTATACATGCTGTGCTGTTAGAAGAAATGTAGTTGCTCCAGTTGAAATCTACCAAACATCCTTTCTTTGAATCTTCAATCTTTCTACCATGAGCCGTCTGTAATTCTTGTGTCTGACCAACTTGCTGATAAATGGCTTTCCGGTAGTAGTCATCTTTCCCAAATGGATTCTGAGCACCACTAACTTCTCTATTCTTGCACTCCCGCTTAAAATGACCTTTTTCCCTGCACCTGAAACAAGTAACTTTAGATTTATCAAAACCTAAAGTAGAAACACAAGCATCAAGAAAGTCATTTCTCCCAGTAATTGTTTTGAACTTTTCAGCACGTCTAAGAACACTTGCAAGACACCATTTGATATCCATTAGTTCCATCTCTTCAGCATCTATTTGGTCGTAATCCTCTTTAGTAAGCACAGGATTTCCAATTCGACCAGCCACTAAACCTTCATATGAGATAAGCACGGAACCAAGTAATGCCATATGATCTTTCGCAATGTCTTCAGAAAAACTTTGACCTTCTGGAAGATTTAGAGCTATGTTGCATTGAATCACACAACCATTTCCCATCTTTGTGCTTTGAGACTGAAAACTTTCTGATGGGCTTTTCGGATTAACACTCGGATACAATGAGAAACCACTGTTGCTTTTGTTTAAGTTTTGATCAGTTTTTTCTGTAGAATCTCCAACACTATAAGCAGTCTGAATTTTTGGACTTCTCTCAGCTTCTGAAGTCGGAACACTACCCTTGTAATACATCTTTACATCTTGTTGACCACTTGGATTATTCATCCTTGCGATCTTCTGCTGTTCTAAATCCTGACTTTCAATCTTTTCAATGAACTGAGAGATTGACAACCCTTCATAAACTCCGGTATTTTTCAGTATCATCAAATATGTTCCCCACTCTTTCTGAGGTAAAGCATCAGCTAGCTTATCCACCCATTCCTCATCTTCTTTGTTGATGTTCATCATTGACATTGTTCGAACTAAGTGACAATAACGTTCAATGAGTTTCTTTGTATCTTCTCCGGGCAAACTTGTGAACAAGTCAAATTCCTTTTTTAGCAATGCCTTTTTGCTTTTAATCATGTTTGCACTACCTTCAACTTTGACTTTCAAAGCATCCCAGATTGACTTTGATGTTTTGTCATGTTGAAGTAGTATAAAAATGTCTTCTTTGATAGCTTGTTGAAGCAAACTGATCATCATTTTTTCAGCTCGATACATTTCCCGTTCTTCATTACCAAACTCTGAAATCTGTTTTACTGTCTCCATTTCAGTACGTGGTAGCATATACTTTTTCAGAATACATTCCCATGATCTCAAATGATTTGCTTGCACCCAGTTTTCGAAACGATCTTTCCATCCATAGTATTCCTCAATGCACATTAGCTTCGGGGGTTTCTGAGTAGTCCCCGTTTCATTTTCTGAATTCATGTTCTGAGCAATGGAAGATGAACTAGGCGATGTTGCAAATGCGTTGTGGAAATCGTTATCCATGTTTCAATTACTTTCAAGCGAACTAGTCAATTCGTAGCTTTCAAGCGAACTGGTCAACTGAACTTTCTTCAAGCAAAATAATCTGTCAAACTGATTGAAGCGAGACCTTTGAAGCGAAATTGTTCAAGCGAAACTTTCAAGTAAACACTTTCTGAAGCGAAATCCTGAAGCGAGATCCTTGAAGCGAATAAGAACCCTGAAGCGAGATCCTTGAAGCGAAAACAGATAAACTTTGAAGCGAACTGAAAAGTGTCGCTTGAAAGTTCAAGCGAAATCGTCCAACACAAACTTTGTTCTTCAAGCGAAATCCATTCAGATGTCAATTTTGATCACTTTTAGGTTGAATTTGGCTGTGAAACTTTCAAGGGTTTGTTATCTAGTACTTTTAAACAATCCGTGAGAAATTGAATCAATTTTGACCGTGAAATATTTCTGAACTAATGAAAAGAAGGTGTAGAAATACGAGAATGATGTCAATTTCAGCTGAAATCCTGCAGAACTCCTCAACTGGCTCTGATACCAATTGTAAGGATCGTGTTCATGACCTAAACGAGTCGGTTCAGAGGAATTCCATCAAATACAGGTGCGGAAAACAAGTATTTGACTTTAAAACAGCTGAATCTTCACTTTAACACTGATTATATTGATAATCAATCACGAATACAATCAGTTCTCACACCGGCAGCACCTCGGTATGGAAATTCAGAAATGTTACCTCTGATTTCGCTTGACCTAGACCTCCTATATATAGAGATTGGGATTTCGCTTCAGCATGACTCAAGCGAAATCTTAACATGTTGATTTCGCTTGAGCTGCTTCAAGCGAAATCCTTTACATACACAAACCTTTAAGCGAAATCTTGCTAACTCTCTCTCATTCTCTCGTTCTATGTGCCCTGATCTAATCTATCTAAAGTAAGACTCGATACAAGACGAAGTCGACAGATGTAGTGCACCAACAAAACAAACGGAGACGAAGTCTAAGATCTTCCATGATACTATACATACGTGTACATATTGCATTCGACCTCAATAAGTGATCAACAATCACATGTCCAAACACAAATAAGTGATAATATATCACAGATTCTTTGCGGGAGTCAAGTTCGTCTCTCTGCTGTACGAAAGTACTGACCTGTTCACGGACTTGCTCCTGTGCCCTCATGCATCTGAAAATCAAGTTCCTCATCAATAAGTGATTCTATCACATAGGGCTTGTTTTCAAATCAAATAAGTGAGTTTCTCACATCTTTTATACGGCCAAACCGATGATAATCAGTATACTCACCGGTAAGATGAACTCTCGTGCATACCATGATACGGGAATGTGTCGTGTGTGGATGAACACCGGTCGGTAAGTATAAATCATACCTTAACGTATCCCCTCGCCATGATTACATCTGATAAGTTGAGCTTATATGGATAACAATACCGATAATTGTTATAGGATGCTTATCTTAATGTTAACTAATTGAACAACAAGAGCGTTTTGACGTGACCGTACACTGATATGATTCTCTTACCCTCGAAACTCGCAAAAAGAATGTCTGTAAATATTTATTTACTGCTTTAGTTTCTGCATCTTTGTATATATTTATTTATTGCTTTCCGCCTTTACAAAATGAAAAATTCCAAAAAGATTTTAGGTGTGTTTTAATATAAACTTTATAAAATCCAAAAAGATTTTGCTTTTAGTTTATTTTTGATTGAATGATGTTGGAACTCGAGTCTATCCTACCCAAAATCCTGATCGTAAGCCGGAAAACAATTGCACCTTCATAAACAGTCGAAGTTAACAAGTTTTGAAAGTTAAGAACTAAAATTGAACAATTTTGTTTAAACTTTCAAACTGTTGTCGGTCGGTGTTTGATTGAGATTTGATCTCATATGTGTCATTTGTTTAAATGTTAACTATATTCCAAGCGGTTGTTCTCATTATGCGTTTAGCTTTCTTCCATGTGCAGATGCTAAATGTCACACCCCAACCGATGGCGGAATCATCGGGGCGCGGCACTAGGCGAATCAGATTGCTCAAGAGAATCCATAACAACTATATTGCAATAATATTTAATACATTCGTTATCCCATACTAACAAATAATACAATCACATAAGTTATCACAGATTTCTTGTCCTCTAGAACAATACAAATCCGACAACCTAGATTTTAGTTGAGTTTCTAGACTTCCTAGCTTGATTTGATATAGTCTGCGAACTAACCTGCAACATACGTTAAAATAAAGTCAATACAAAAGTATTGGCGAGTATACAGGTTTGATAAGTATAGCATAATAGATAAAAAGTGTAACGAATTTCCATATGCATAAACGTAATACACGACATATATACTCACAAAACTGATACTACCAACTAAGTCCTCGATGCTCGAATGTACGATGGCATAGCTAGACCCGTCGGGCGCAATAGTACTATACTAGTCGTGGTGGGACGTCGCGAGTATAAGCCCTAGCACATATGCAACTAGCATCACGTATATCTATGCATAACAGTTATTCGCAAGTGATAATTCGATCGATTTAATATTTCGTTTGATAAGTTCGATTTGTTAGAAACGTATGTTACTCCCAAAATGCGATTAAAAAAGGGTTCAAGTATACTCACAGTGCTTATTTAGCGGGAATACAACTTGATTGGATCGGTTGCGAATACGTCTGCGTTAATCATTGAAGGATATAGTAAACGATGCATAGTTAAGCGAGAATAGCATTGAAAAGTCAGTCATCTGGTCGGATGGTGCTCACCCATTCGGATGGGCATATGGATCTGAGTCGGATGGCTGTCATCCGGTCGAATGACAGACTATCCGGTCGGATTAGTGGTGACTCGTGCGGATTGTAAGTGTTGACTCGTGCGGATTGTCATCCGTTCGAACATGTGTTATCCGTGCGGATTGACATTTTATCCGTGCGGACAAGGGGAACTCGTGCGGACGACATGTCATCCGTGCGGACAAGTGTAACTCGTGCGGATTGACATGTTATCCGTGCGGACAAGTTATCCGTGCGGGTTGATATGTCTTCCGTCCGGATGACATGTATCCGTCCGGATGACATGTTATCCGTGCGGATTACATGTGATCCGTGCGGATTACATGTGATCCGTGCGAATTACATGTGATTCGTGCGGACAATACGTCTGTTTCGCATTTTAATTACTGTTTCAGAGTGTTTATCGGGAGGAAAATGCGTAGAGTTACCGGGACAGTGAAACTTCGCACTAACATTGGAATTCCATCAGTTCCGGCCCGCTCTAACGGCCGGGAATCACCCCGCTCCATCAGAACTGGCCGTTCTTGACGGTTTCTCGTGGTTAGCTTGAAATCGCACAGTTCCTTGGCTAGGTGCACAGATTTAGGTGAGATTTGTTATCAAAACATGTGGAAATCATCCAGATCTGAGTCGTTTATGGTGGGATGAGGTCACAACTGGAAGTTCATAAGAACTCTTGGTGACATCACCTCAAAACGCATCAAATCCGCAGATTTCATGGTTAGAAATTGAGTTTTGAAAGATAGAAAGATGTAGAATTTAGTGTAGATCGTAGAAATACAAGTTTCTTGGTTGAAATCTTACCGGAATCCCGAGGAATCGAGAGAAAAGGGTCTTGGAGCGTGTTTGGTCGAGTAGGAGCTGTCACATCACTGTTCAAGTGATGTGACATGGTATTTATAGGCAACAGAGAGGGGAAGGGAGTTCTGGTCCGGATTGCCCGTTCGTGCGGATAGCCCATCCGCGCGGATAGCTGTCCGTCCGGATTGCTGTCCGTCCGGATTGCTATCCGTCCGGATTGCTATCCTGACGCAATGAATTTCTTCGCTTTCTAATAGTTGCGATAGTTTTCGAAGTACGGGCCTTTCATAGTAAATTATTATTATTATTATATACGTATATATATATCACTAGGGGTCGTATGTACGTATCCATAATCCAAAGTTCGATAAATACAATCGGTTTTCCCTTCGAGTACGCGATTATTAACGACGTTTCACGGCCATCAAGTAGGGTAGTATAGGTCCTTTCTCGATGTCATCGTGAACGTTATCGCGTGTTGCCACAATGACTGACGGGGTACCATTCACTCGTATTGTCATCATCGTCACGATGACTGGAGCTATAGCACTCACCCGAGAGTCTTTGTTAGCGTTAATTGTTTACGTTCGACACATCATGGCCACTGAGGAGGGTAGAATAGGTCCTCACCCAATGCCTCCGTATGTGTTAGTGTTTGTGATAATAGTGTAGTATAGTGATATTGTATTTCGAAAATATGCGATCATCCTTCGAATGGCGATATATACGATATAGTTACATTATGATCCGAATCTCTGGTGCTAGCCGTAACGAGTATTACGAGTAGTAACAACGCACAAAAGTGCGGGTTGTTACAGTCTCCCCTACTTTAGGAAATTTCGTCCCGAAATTAATCCAATAGGTAGACTTCTAAGAGTTGGTCTTGCGTTATCAGCGATATAGCGAGTGATTTGATCGTAAGTTGACAGTGAGAGCGTTTCGAATAAGAGAGTTCGACTGCGATAGCGAGAAGCGACGTAAAGATGAAAATAATGTCCCACGAGTTGGCGTTCCAAAGTAACTTGTGTTGCGTAGAATTCGTAAGTTCGATGCGATTGAAATTTTAAAGAACTTGAAAGGTTTCTCATAACATAGGGCTAACTGAGTCGATGGTTAACCAACGTTGCAAGAAAGTTTAGGTTTCAAACATTTTAAGGAATTCGAAAATGAAAACGGAGGTTACGAAAACTCTCCTAGGGCCTGGGTTCAATGCTGAACTTGATGTCAACCCAACGTCTTAAGAAAGATTTCGTCCTTTGGTATTGCAAAAGTTTTTAAGGAAAAACCGGACTTGTGAGACTTCCTTTGGGCATGGAGTTAAGCTGAATCGATGTTACCTCCACATTGTGAGGAAATTTCACTCGTCCAATGGTTTTAATAAAAATTTTATAAAAATCAGTTTTAACCGTTTGAAAAAGATAATTTAGCATCAAGCCCCACTTGGCACCTTCCCATGGAAGTTCGTTAACATGATTAAAACACTTATATATAGGAAGTACCAGCGGCGTATCCACCATGTTTTGCTCATGTTACTTCCGTTTCGTGAGGCAGTGTCATGTGTGCTGATATGACACGGGTAGGATTGCGCTTACTCGGCCCATTTGATAGAAAGTCAGACCGAGTATAAGATAGAATCGAATAAGTTAAGCCTGCGAGTTGAATTACGAACGTAGTTGTAGCAGCGTGCGCGAGTAGCCTGATGACACGAAGCATTTCTGTGTCGTGTCTGGGTAGGCGTCGAGCAACGAGCGATAAGCGAATAGTGTGTTTGCGATTAGATTCCATATTAAACCCACATGGCAAGTTTCCACAATGGTTTCCTAACATAGTGAAACATCACGTTTGACTAGGTTAGTTTCGCCTCGTGAAGCGATGTCATGTGTATACCACATAGACTGCAATGAACACCATTGAGCGAACACGCGGTAGACTATACACGACAAGCGATAAGCGATTAGGTTATTAAGCGGATAACATAACACATCACTAGTAATGACGGCGACGATAAGCGAATTACGATGAGAGGCAGTTGATTGATTAACACCACAGAGTTTAACTAACATTAGACCCCCACATGGCCTTTTTCCACGAAAGGTCGCTGATATGACTAAAACACCTTGTTTCAACCATATGAACTTCCCCTCGTGAAGCGAGGTCAGGTGTGCTAACTTAACACAAATATCATAGATAACGGTAGGCGGTAGCGATGGATTGATACACGGCAAACGATATAGGTTCACGTGGTAAGCGATAGAGGTTGCGAGATACATATGATAAGCGCTTGTGATTAGTCGAGTTGGATTCTTGTTTCGAATAAGCTTAACGTTACGTTACGACGCATCACGGTTATCGAGGAGGGTAGAATAGGTCCTCTCCCGACAACATCGTGAGCGTTATGTGCTTGATGAGATTCATTGCAATAGACTTACGACCAGTCTGGCGTTGATGCAATTGTCCTGCGAGGTAGACTCCCCAGAGTCCATCGATGAGGCGATTGCACTGCGTTTGCAGACTTACGACAAGTCTCGCGATGATACGGTTTGTTACGCCTTGCGATTGAGTGTAGTGTGTTGAAAATAATCACAATAGTATAATAGGTCTAATAACGTTCAACTCCACGTGGCACTTTTTTTCACGGAATTTCGGTAGTACGATAAAGCACACCTTGCTTGACCCCTACTACTTAGATCCCGTGGTTTGGTGTCATACTTCGTCGTACGCTTGTGGCACCTTAGAATTTACTACGATCTCCGTGCACTGACCCAAATAATCCCGTGTGCACCCGTGATTAATCGTTCCTTGCACGTTTATCGTACCTCGTCCTAAGAGTGTAGTGAGGGTAAAACACATTATTTCGTGATATAGTATATAGTATATAGTATGTGTGTGAATTTAGTCTAAGTGCGATGACTAGAGTGTAAGAGAGAAAACGAAAACGAGAGTTAATGTTACGCATAGGGGCAACATCGAGTAATAGAGTAGGTTCGAAACTTAGAAATTAACGTCGAAAATTGTATCATTACAACTTTATCCTACGCTTGATAGATGTCTGATGCTGAAGACTTTTGCTGGAGCTGTTGTTGTTGTACTCAAGTTCACGGTTCGATGCGGCAGTTGCGGGTGAAGTGACCGTAACGGTTGCAGTTATTGCAATAGCGACAGTCAGCCCCAACTGGATGATGATAGGTACACGAGTAACACTGAGGATGAGCTCCAGTGTAAGCTCGTTTGGGAACACCGGAACTGTTTGAAGAGGTTTCGGTTGCAGCAGTTCGGTGGTTGATGAGCTCGGACTTGAAGTCTTTCGCTTGCGGCTGGGTTTGTCGGTGTCTTGCGAAGAGATGTCGTCGTTGGAGGTTTCGTCTGAAGACTCACTTGCAGAGTCGTTGGCTGATTTATCGGAAGATCCGTCGGCAGATTTGTCAGAAGAATCGGCAGCAGATCCGTTCGAAGAATCGTTAGCAGATTCGTTAGAAGAATCGTTAGCTGATTCGTTAGAAGAATCGCCGGCAGATTTGTCAGAAGATTCGTCAGTGGATTCATCAGAAGATTCGTCAACATGTTCGCCTGAAGGATTAATGGCGATTGCTTGATGAGCTGGCTTGACAGGATTCCCTGAGAATAATCCTTCCATGAGTCGTTTGTTGTTGATTTCTGCGGCTAAGCGGTAGGTTTCTTCGATGGTAGCAGGTCTTGCAGCTTCGACAAAATCACCCACGCACTCTGGCAAGCCACGAATGTACTTCGCGATGGCTTTCTCTGGAGTGTTAACTTGATTTGGGCAAATTACGCTAAGCTGCTTGAACCTTGCGGTGTAGCCAGCATTGTCACCTTCGGTTTGCTTGATTTCCCAAAATTCGTTTTCTAACTTCTGGACTGCGTGGGGAGGGTAGTACTCTTTCTTCATAAGCTCTTTCAGCTCATCCCAAGAGAGAGCGTAAGCTGCGGAGATCCCACGTTTGTTACGTTCGGCGGTCCACCAGTCGAGTGCTCGCGATTGAAATACTCCGGTAGCGCAAGTAATACGGAAACTATCGGGACACCCACTTTGACGAAGGGTAACGTCGATAGAGTCGAACCACTGGAGTAGCTGAGAAACACCTCCTTCACCCGTGAAGACCATCGGATCACAGGCTTTGAAGTGTTTGTAAAGAAATGTAGATTGCGGCGCTTCCGTCTGGGATTCTTCCGAGGCTCGAGAGTTGTTGAGGGAGTGCACGTGAGCGGCAATTTGAGGAATAAGCTTTACCACTTCTTTGGTCACAAGTGATGCAATCCTCTTATTGACACTTCATTTGGCTCTCCTCCTAGCTGTTCGTCCCGAGGTAGAATCGTTGGAAGGCATCTAGACAGGAAGAGACTAGGAATGAGATTCGATCATAATGATTTTTGAGTTTTGCGAAGCGATTGAGCGCGTTCAAAACTTGTTGCGATATTTAGTAGTAATACGAATCACATAGGAGCCATATAGGAAACACGAAACTCCTAAGTTCTCACACAATGACTTGTTTGTTTATACGTATATATATATGTATTTATTTATATGTAATTTGTAATCATACTCATAAAGGTCGATTTAGAATAAGCGAGGACGCGTTGAGGTGAGAAAACGATAGCGGAGGCGATAGATTATGCATTAGTTTCGTTGCGAACATTCGGGTTTCGTTTTAGATTGCGATGGCTGTGCGAATTGTGCGTTTATAAAGCAGGGAGTGAAAGTCGTTAAATCGAGAAACCGACAAAGCATAAAGTTTCAAAATGTAAATAAGTTCCAGCCAGTTGTAAAGTTTGGCGGGTCGTATGATTGAGTGCCTTGGGTGTTTAGGCGTCGACTACCCAAGGTAACCCAACTATATCTAACAAGCTCGTGCACGCGCGTTGACTTAGAAGACTCCATGCTTCCACTGGGATGCAGCTCATGGCATTCGTCTTCCTGGGCCTCGCGTGGCTCGAGTTATCGTGATAGTCGAGTCCTTGGTGAGAGCTTTTTGAAAACCAGTTTATAGGGAGTGGATCGGCTTATTAAGGTACGGGTTTCACCCCTGACTTAATAGTTTCGTTCCTAATTGTGGTTATGCTCTTCGAATAAATTCGTGAGTTCCACTAGATTTCGAAATGGAGACTTTCGTCGAGATGTGGATGTCACTCCTAACTCAATGAAAGGTTCTCGTGCTAGAAAATGCACTGAGTGAGCAATCCTATCGAGAGTTCTTGGTTTTCACACCTGATCTCGACTGGATCGCTTGGTTTTGTTATGCGAGTATTTTCGAAAACATGTGTATTGTGTCGGCCTTAGGAAAGGCTAAGTAGTATTTCAGCCTTAGGAAAGGCTTCTTCGTGTGAAGTTGTTGTACGTGGTGTTCACACAAAGTTGTAGCGTTTAGCAATTTCGATCAAGAGTATCAAGTAAGCCCAATACAAACCCCACCGGGTTTGTATGAGTCGGCCTGTTGGTACTTAGACTATAGACTAGGTCAATTTCTAAGACGTCGACCCGGACTAGGTCGAGTCTGGCCTAATTCCCTATAGTTATGGCTCTGATACCAATCTGTCACACCCCAACCGATGGCGGAATCATCGGGGCGCGGCACTAGGCGAATCAGATTGCTCAAGAGAATCCATAACAACTATATTGCGATAATATTTAATACATTCGTTATCCCATACTAACAAATAATACAATCACATAAGTTATCACAGATTTCTTGTCCTCTCGAACAATACAAATCCGACAACCTAGATTTTAGTTGAGTTTCTAGACTTTCTAGCTTGATTTGATATAGTCTGCGAACTAACCTGCAACATACGTTAAAATAAAGTCAATACAAAAGTATTGGCGAGTATACAGGTTTGATAAGTATAGCATAATAGATAAAAAGTGTAGCGAATTTCCATATGCATAAACGTAATACACGACATATATACTCACAAAACTGATACTACCAACTAAGTCCTCGATGCTCGAATGTACGATGGCATAACTAAAACCGTCGGGCGCAATAGTACTATACTAGTCGTGGTGGGACGTCGCGAGTATAAGCCCTAGCACATATGCAACTAGCATCACGTATATCTATGCATAACAGTTATTCACAAGTGATAATTCGATCGATTTAATATTTCGTTTGATAAGTTCGATTTGTTAGAAACGTATGTTACACCCAAAATGCGATTAAAAAAGGGTTCAAGTATACTCACAGTGCTTATTTAGCGGGAATACAACTTGATTGGATCGGTTGCGAATACGTCTGCGTTAATCATTGAAGGATATAGTAAACGATGCATAGTTAAGCGAGAATAGCATTGAAAAGTCAGTCATCTGGTCGGATGGTGCTCACCCATTCGGATGGGCATCTGGATCTGAGTCGGATGGCTGTCATCCGGTCGAATGACAGACTATCCGGTCGGATTAGTGGTGACTCGTGCGGATTGTAAGTGTTGACTCGTGCGGATTGTCATCCGTTCGAACATGTGTTATCCGTGCGGATTGACATTTTATCCGTGCGGACAAGGGGAACTCGTGCGGACGACATGTCATCCGTGCGGACAAGTGTAACTCGTGCGGATTGACATGTTATCCGTGCGGACAAGTTATCCGTGCGGGTTGATATGTCTTCCGTCCGGATGACATGTATCCGTCCGGATGACATGTTATCCATGCGGATTACATGTTATCCGTGCGGATTACATGTGATCCGTGCGGATCACATGTGATTCGTGCGGACAATACGCCTGTTTCGCATTTTAATTACTGTTTCAGAGTGTTTATCGGGAGGAAAATGTGTAGAGTTACCGGGACAGTCAAACTTCGCACTAACATTGGAATTCCATCAGTTCCGGCCCGCTCTAACGGCCGGGAATCACCCCGCTCCATCAGAACTGGCCGTTCTTGACGGTTTCTCGTGGTTAGCTCGAAATCGCACAGTTCCTTGGCTAGGTGCACAGATTTAGGTGAGATTTGTTATCAAAACATGTGGAAATCATCCAGATCTGAGTCGTTTATGGTGGGATGAGGTCACAACTGGAAGTTCATAAGAACTCTTGGTGACATCACCTCAAAACGCATCAAATACGCAGATTTCACGGTTAGAAATTGAGTTTTGAAAGATAGAAAGATGTAGAATTTAGTGTAGATCGTAGAAGTACAAGTTTCTAGGTTGAAATCTTACCGGAATCGCGAGGAATCGAGAGAAAAGGGTCTTGGAGCGTGTTTGGTCGAGTAGGAGCTGTCACATCACTGTTCAAGTGATGTGACATGGTATTTATAGGCAACAGAGAGGGGAAGGGAGTTCTGGTCCGGATTGCTCGTTCGTGCGGATAGCCCATCCGCGCGAATAGCTGTCCGTCCGGAGTGCTGTCCGTCCGGATTGCTATCCGTCCGGATGGCTATCCTGACGCAATGAATTTCTTCGCTTTCTAATAGTTGCGATAGTTTTCGAAGTACGGGCCTTTCATAGTAAATTATTATTATTATTATTATTATATACGTATATATATATCACTAGGTGTCGTATGTACGTATCCATAATCCAAAGTTCGATAAATACAATCGGTTTTCCCTTCGAGTACGCGATTATTAACGACGTTTCACGGCCATCAAGGAGGGTAGTATAGGTCCTTTCTCGATGTCATCGTGAACGTTATCGCGTGTTGCCACAATGACTGACGGGGTACCATTCACTCGTATAGTCATCATCGTCACAACGACTGGAGCTATAGCACTCACCCGAGAGTCTTTGTTAGCGTTAATTGTTTACGTTCGACACATCACGGCCACTGAGGAGGGTAGAATAGGTCCTCACCCAATGCCTCCGTGAGTGTTAGTGTTTGTGATAATAGTGTAGTATAGTGATATTGTATTTTGAAAATATGCGATCATCCTTCGAATGGCGATATATACGATATAGTTACATTATGATCCGAACCTCTGGTGCTAGGCGTAACGAGTATTACGAGTAGTAACAACGCACAAAAGTGCGGGTTGTTACACTAAAGGCGAGGAGAACATGTTCGATGACAAGCTTTGGAATGAAGACACGAAGTGGAGGCACTCAAAGGATAAAATGATCGAGTTGCCGCTGACCCTTCATCAACACCACAAGGATCTGAAGAATTGACAAGTCAAAAGATTCACGAGCATGACTCAATGGAGAGTTCAATCTAAGGGGGAGTTTGTTAACACACTACCTGAATGAAAAAGGGAGTTTGTTGATACACTTTCTACTTACGACGCGTGAAGACTTTGAAGATCCTCAGACATGAAAGACACGGAAGACGAACCTCACGAGTAGTGTCCAAGGGGGAGTTTGTTGGTACACTTTATGTGGACGCGACTCGACTCGGTTCGATTCGGTTAGGTCCGGCTCAAGCCCGACGTCACGACATTCCTCCGTCGTGCGCCCCAGAGTTCGACACGCGAAGCACGGAGCTCCGCAAGCCATTTCCGCAAACACATCACCATGACATCACCTTAGTGATGTCATGATGATGTCACAAGTCTTGTCCTATGTTGAATATTGGTCAAAGCTTATAACAGAAACAAAGACTGGGCCGTAAATTCATATATGGGCCGAAGACTAGCATTGGACTTTGACTTGGATTGGGCTTCAACACAACTCGACGAAACAGATTATAGAATTAATATGTTTGTCGTGTGTTTCGTCGACTTTAGTGTTTCATCGTGCCTTTATGCGTTTCGTCAGTCTGTGTCTGTGTCTAGTATAAATACCCCTCTCAGTTTCACTTTGAAACGGAGATGAGAGCATACCCTTAAAGAAACTCTGTCAAAACTGTGTTTGTATCAATTTGTATTTGGTTCTCATCCCGTTTAATCAATAGAGTGTGTTTCATTGGTTAATCCGTGTTCTTTATTATCTGTGTTTGGTTTGCACCGTCACGGGGATTCCGCACCCGTTACCGTGTTTGTGATAAACAAGGATAGGTTTCTCGTTATCGATCCTCACCGGAAAAACGGGACCTACAGTAAGAAGTATTTCCTTTATACAACCCGTGTAACACACGGGAACTTAAGCTAGTGATTTAATAAAAACAAAATAAATAAGTTACACCCCTCTCTCTACCTGGCCACTAACATCGCCACCAGCCACTACCCCACTACCTTCCATCACTTGCCACACCTCCAATTTCACGACCCTTATTCTAGTTACCGTCTCTCCTCCCCCCTTCGAAATTCGACCACCGCAACACCCACCACCATTCAAAACACACCACATCCATTATCCACCATCGCAACACCCACCACCACATCCACCATCACAACATCCTGTAACTACCCAACCAACACGGTCCACCCCACCACCATCGCCTACCACCATCATCCACCTAACCACCATTGTCCACCATCACCATTCACTCAACCATCACCATCCACTATTCAAGACCCACCAGCACATCCACCATCGCTACACCCACCACCACTTACACCATCGCAACAACCTATAACCACCATCCACTATCATGACAAACACCCCAACCATCATCTCTTTCCTGACTGAAAACCATAGATCTTTACATTACCACCACCAGCCGACCACCCATTTACAACCCGTCACCATCTTAGATCTAAATCTTAGATCTGGTGAAACCCCAACCACAGTCATCATCCACCATCTAGGCTTTTGACCTAGAAGATTTGAGCCACCACATGATACGCGTGTTCCGCACATCATTCGAGGTGTGGTGGTTGTGATTTTTCTGGTGAGGTGATTGATTTTGCGGAAGATATGTGGTGGAGGAGATGTGATGGAGGTGACCGATTTTTCGTTGAAGGTTGTTTGAGCGTGTGATAAAGGGGGGGGGGGGGAGTTTAGAGAGAGATAGAAAGAAAGTGTGTGTAGAGGTTTATTTTATTTATATATCTTCTTTATTTTTTCACACAATAGCCTCTAGAAAGGTGAAATGACAAGAATACACTCATGCGCAAGGCACGTGACCATAGTTAACAAAAATAATAAATGGGTTAGGGCCAAAGGACAAACCGTTTAAGATTTGAAAACATAAAGTACAAATCTCATAAGTTTTGAAAGCAAATGGCATGCGTTGAAATTAGGTATATACACAAAGGATAATTTTTTTTTTGTAATTTAGTCTTAAAAGTTATTCATATTTGATCCAAACACTATAAATACGCACATACACGCAAAAATATAGTTTGCCAACCACTTACTTCCCCTTATACTCTTCTATAGCCAACCACCACCACCACCATTGAAGCTTTGCTTGATGGTTAAATTCATCACGCAAGCAGGATCGTTTGTAGAGATCATGATTCAGTCTCACAGTATAACCTCTAAAAACCTCCCTTTGAACAAAATCGTCGTCTCCCTTAAACAGGATCATCGGTCACCATCGCTTTGAAAAGAACCACTAACCATAACCCATATATAGTTTATGTGAGTTGATGTTTATGTGAGTTGATGCTACTGAATGAAGATAAAGAATGAATTGTTGTTGAATTGAACTCCTAAACCACCACCTAAAGTCCTTGCATCTATCTCTCTCTTTCTCTCTCTCTCTCAAATTGGTTGCAATTGATAAACAAACTCTTAAACGACCACGTCAAGCTATTCATTACGTCATGCTAAATCAGCATATGCAAGATCCATCCTAACCCCATCACCTAAAACTAGATGGAGTTCTAAACTCGTCGGCTGTTAAACTACCACAAAAGATGAGATCAAGTTCCTCCTTTTTGAGCAATCTAGCGATTTTAGTTTCATCTAGCTATTTTTTTTTATAAATGGGATTTACTTGGTGACCAATAAGAAGTCATAAGGTACAAAGTTTGACCACCTTTGACTTTCTTTTTTGATCTTTTTATTTATCTTTGACTTTTCTCTTTTTTTTCTATCCGACTAGTAAATTTGACTAATTTTGACTTTTATTTTTTAAGATCGACGTCGACCATATTCCCGTCGCAACACGCGGTTAATTTTATTAATTGTATATATAACTAAAAACAATTGAGATTAAATTTCTCATAACTATTATCTTGTGTAAGAGCATTCACATCCAACCTCCATTTTTTATCATATAATACACTAAAAATTACTATTTTTTTCTCTTCTTTTCATTTAAATAATACTGTTAATAACTTTATCATTATATTTTCTCTCTCTTTCATTTATAATCACTTTCAAAATGTACTAAAAAATTAAAAAGGCTAAATAGTTACCCCTTAAATTACAGAGGAAAATAACATTTTCTCTTTTCTCAACTCATAAACACTTACAACTACTTTTTATAAAATAAAAATCCCCTCACATAATTTGAGGGGTTGGATGTAAATGCTGTAAATTTTATCCAATGAAATAATTATATAAGTTAAAATGCCTTTCTAATGGATTTTTTTTAATGACAAATTTGGATCACCGACAGATCACTTGAGTATCATCGTACCACCCAAGGCTTATCCCACCCTTAAAATGCCAATAGGCTATAAAACCTTTTTAATGTATTTAATTTATACATTTAGAGTTTCAAACCCCAGAGTCCATACACTATCCTCTCCTCTTCGACGAATAAAATAATAGGTAAATTACTTTTCGAGTCTCTATGTTTTAGGGATTTTAACCACTTGACTCCGAAATCAATATGTTTAACGCCATAAGTCTCTATAGCCACTTTTCTTAACCATTGGGGTCCAAATTTCTAAAACTGATAAATTTTTTTGATTAACTATTGTTAAATGACCAAATGATTAAAACCTCTAAATTACAAAAATTTAAATGGTTAAAGTTAAGCGTTGTGTTAAATACACCCAAAAGTCAACTTTTTTTTTTACCTTTTTCCCACAAATTAACTTTTCAAGTCAACTTTTTTAAGAAACCAAGAGTGCATGTGCGTTGCATTTAATGTAGTCTGGACTCTATTTATAACTTTAAAAAGATATTTTTGTTCATATTTTTATGTGTTAATGATATTTACAGAAATAACATTTTTGTTGATGTTTTTATAAGTTAATGATATTTACTGAAATATAAAAAAAAACTTATACGCACATAAAACAAATGCGTTGAAAACAAAATTACACCTACTAAAAATGAAAAATATTTAATTACTGGTTTTTTTACACATACGTAAACTTTTATACATATGTTCATTTTATTTTTTTAGTTTCCATAAATTTTATTAATATATAAAACGTATTTGAAAAAAAAAAGTTTAAATGGAGTTCTCTCTATTTTCGTGTATGCGTGTGTGTATATATATATAGCTAGGGTAAAATGAAAACTCCTACGAGTTGTCAGTTATTAGAGAATTCGGCTTTACGAAAGGTTTTTTCAAAATTTCTTATTTACAAAAAAAAATCAACTTTAAAAAAAAACTTAATGGAACAAGTTTTTTACAACTAGATCTTTAAAAAACAAGCTTTTTTTTTCAACCAGATCTATAAAAAAAAACAAGCTTTTTATCGGAGTTCTTTCTTGTCTTTTCGCTGGAACCGGTACCCGGCGGATGATGGCACGTTTACTGTTTTATTAGAGACTCGTTATTTATTTATGATTAACTTTTTCACTTTCGTATTTATAATAATGTGTCTTGATTATTTATTTATTTATTAATATTGATATTATTACTAATAATAGTATAAGAAAATATAAAAAAAGTAACAAAAGTATTATAAAATAAAGAGTTAGGATCAAATACAAAGGATAAAATAAATAAGAAGTGTAAGAAGGATTCTAGTCTATTGATCTTAGATTTGAATGGTTGAGATTGGTTGTAGGGAAAAGAAGATAATAGAAGGGCATAAAAGGAATCTTATATTTATGGATTTTCTCTCTCCACATGCCAATTCCCCCATCGATTTAAAACGTCCATAACTTTTTCATATGACATTTTTTAAAAAAAAAAAATTCACCATAATAACGAGCGTTTTTTTATCTTTAATATGAGTACCATATTATCATATAAAAATAAAATAAAAATTTTCATTTTTACTGGGTTTTTTGGCATTGTGTTAAAGGTTCAGGTCATTGTGTCTTTTAACTGGGTTTTGGTCAGTAGAGTTTCTATACATTGTGTTATTATCAAAACCTATAACACAATGTTAATTTGAGTTCTATCCATTGCGTTTTTATAAAAACCTATAACACAATATATTACACAATGAAGATTTTGTTATATCTGGGTTTTCTATAAATTGTGTTATTAATTCAGGTCATTGTGTTTAATATGTTATTCATTGTGTTTTAATATATTGTCCATTGTGTTTTAATAATTTGTTCATTGTGTTTTGGTTTGTTATGTAATGTGTTTTTAGTTTGTTTTTCATTTTGTCTTCATCTGCTCTCCATTGTGTCTTTTATCTGCTGTCATTAATTGTGTCTTTTATCTGTTGTCATCAATTGTGTTTTTATTTAGTCTGATTCTTATTGTGTTATATGTTATCGCCATTGTGTTATACGTTATGGTCATTGTGTTTTAGTATGTTGTCTATTGTGTCTTTATCTGTTGTCATTGATTGTGTTTTTATTCTAATTTACATTGTGTTTTACATCATGTCCATTGTGTAATATGTTATTCATTGTGTTTTAATATGTTGTCCATTGTGGTTTAATAATTTGTTCAATTTTTTTATTATCTTGTTCATTGTGTTTTAGTTTGTTATGTATTGTGTTTTTAGTTTGTTTTTCATTGTGTCTTCATCGCTCTCCATTGTGTCTTTTATTTGCTGTCATTAATTGTGTCTTTTATCTGTTGTCATCAATTGTGTTTTTATTTAGTCTGATTCTTATTGTGTTATACGTTATGTTCATTGTGATTTAGTATGTTGTCCATTGTGTCTTTATCTGTTGTCATTGATTGTGTTTTTAATCTAATTTACATTGTGTTTTACATCATGTCTATTGTGTAATATGTTATTCATTGTGTTTTAATGTGTTATCCATTGTAGTTTAATAATTTGTTCAATTTTTTTATTATCTTGTTCATTGTGTTTTAGTTTGTTAAGTATTGTGTTTTTAGTTTGTTTTTCATTGTGTCTTCATCTGCTCTCCATTGTGTCTTTTATTTGCTGTCATTAATTGTGTCTTTTATCTGTTGTCATCAATTGTGTTTTTATTTAGTCTGATTCTTATTGTGTTATATGTTATCGTCATTGTGTTATACGTTATGTTCATTGTGTTTTAGTATGTTGTCCATTGTGTCTTTATCTGTTATCATTGATTGTGCTTTTAATCTAATTTACATTGTGTTTTACATCACGTCCATTGTGTAATATGCAACTGGGTTTTTGATTTTTTTTTGAAAATATAACAATATGGTACTCATATTAAAGATAAAAAAACGCTCGATTTTATGGTATAATTTTTTTTAAAACAAATGATGTATAAAAAAGTTACGGACGTTTAAAAGTTATGGGGGAAATAGCATGTGACTTGCATGTGCATATTCTCTTTCCTCTTGTAGACAAAATTACCCTTTTCATTTAATTACTCATAGGACACTTGTCACTCTCTGATGCCTTCTTACCCTTCTTATTTTTAAATCTTTTGTATTATAAATCAACCCATAAAATAAAATAAGATAAAAAACATAATTATTACTTTTGACTTTAGAATAAAACATAATTATTACTTTTAACTTTATAATAAAATAATATAATAAAGTAGTTAATCATTACTAAATCATTACTAAATTTGACTTTTGGGTATATTAATCACACCCCAAAGTTAAAACCAATAAAACATATAATATTCTTGAAATTCTAGAGTTTCAAACCTAGAGTCCATACACTTAGAGGTGTGCACGGTTCGGTTCGGTTCGGTTTTTGGGTAAAATCGAAACCGTAATCGAAATGTCAGTTTTCGGGTTTTAAAAGCCGTTCGGTTTCGGTTTTTCGGTTTTTACGTCGGTTCAGTTCGGTTCGGTTTTTCGGTTATTTCGGTTTTTGAAACAAAATTATGTGAGATTCAAAAAATAAAAAGTATAATTTATATTATAACAATCTTTTTGTATGTTTACATTTAAGTTATTATAGTTAACCTCTTTAGTTAATGTTGTTTATATACACCTAACCTTCTAATCTATTTTTATGTTTCTTCAAAGTTTTTATTATATTTAATTTTTATATTAAATTTTGTTATATCTTATATGTAATAATAAATCATTTCAGTTATAATGTTTTTATTATAAACACTTAATATTCAAGAATAAAATTAACATTTTCTACTAGCATTAGGTTAAACACTTAAACAATTTAAACTTAAACATAAAAATATACGGATTGTAACTTATCGGTTCGGTTCGGTTATTAAAAAAGTTTACCCGAAAACCGAACCGAAATTTTCGATTATTAAAAACCGAAAACCGAACCGTCGGTTTTTGTTTCGGTTCGGTTTTTTCGATTATTCGGTTACGGTTCGGTTATTTCGGTTTTCTTGCTCACACTTAAATTATACTAATCCTCTCCTCTTCGACGAATAAAACAAAACATAGCATTCGGACATTCTAGAATCTAGAGTTCAAACCCTAGAATCCATACACTATCCTCTCCTCTTCGACGGCGCTACGTGATCGTGACACTCCACACTCTCAAACTCCATTGCCAAGCACACCTTATTCAACAGGCTGACTTTCAAACTCCATTGCCAAACACACCTTCAACACATACTGACTGGTAGGTTTTCTATTTCCTCTTCAATTATGATATGATCTGATCAGTTTTCTCTCACCTGTTTTCGATCCTTTTTTTCATAAACTATATGCTTCGATTCACGTTTTTATGTTTTATATAAGTTTCTGTATGTTTATTTCGTCGATTGACAGATAATTAGGATTTTGAGCGCGTGTGTGTGTGTATATATACACACACACACACACATCAGCAAATAGATCTTTGTTTTTTCAATTATGTATGCTTATTATTTGGTATTAGTTATTAGGCGATAATTGGTCAAATCTGATAGCTTTTCAGTCGATTAGTCTGTATTATTCTAATTATTGATGGTTTGTTGTTGATATATCACGTTTGAATGTTGTAAGAATAGCTTGGAGCTAGTCGACTGGTCGAGTATCAACTAGCGATTACTCAGGATTAATCGGATTGAAATTTTATATGTATTTTTTTTATGTAAACATGTTTTAACACCTTCTTCGACCTATATTTTGAAGTAGATAGGATTAATTGCCGCAATTTACATTTTTGACAATCGATTTGTGGTTGATTAGGACCAGATTTGACAATTGTTGACCACTTAGCAATTAATTGGCCGATTAGATGAAAATTACTCATTGAACCTTCGGCTAGCGATTAAGCGGCGACTAATCGGAGGCTGGTCTCAATTTTTACAACCACGCGTTTGATAAATGATTCATCGTGTATTTTTATTAGATTTATCATTATAGTACTTTTTGTATGCCTGGCAAAAATGTCTTGTCATGTTGAACAGGTCAGACACGATTAACACAAGTATTAAACATTAATATGACTTGTTTAACTACTTTATGTCTCATGTGTATAACATAGTAGTATGTTTTATGTACCAAGGAGAAGTGATGGAGCCTAGCCTCCTAATTTTAGTTATTTCTAAAAAAATAGTATGAAATAGCATAGTGTATTTTTTTATTAAACAGGTTTAATCGTGTCTTAAACAGGTCAGAAATTGTCAGCCCTAACTTTTTGCTATATTTGTTTCATATAGATGATAAAGACGGCCAACAGGTGAAACTTAGGATTATTAAAATCCAATAACCCTTAATTAATTAATTATAGATACATATCTAAATAGTAATTGTATAAATGTGAAATTCCACATGAATTCATCAACTTTTAGAAGTCCATAACTGTTGGATTACCTTGTTAACTGCTTTACTAGTTTCAAATAATTAGAAAGAAAAGTGAGCAGATCAGCAAAAGTACACATAAGGTATAGAAACAGGATAAAAGGTAAGAGAAGGCTATTTAACTGTGTTTGCGTTCGGATTTTTCAGGCATATGAACGTTTTTCCCAGATTATCAGTTAATACAATAGTTAAAAGTGTAGTTAGTTGACAAATCTTGTTAGGCAGGGGCAATCATATTAGATTTCGATACAGATAAAAAAAAGTTGGTTGACTGAAAAAGATATTAAATATTTTGGTTACTTGTTCTACTCTAAACCGTAAATCTAAGCTGGAAAACAAATTTTTTTCCGGCTCTGTTAACCTTGATGACTGTTAATACTTAGACGATTTTATGGGGCAGATGGATCCACTTTTTTTCTTTTTGGAAAATATAATTTGTCGTCTACAAGTCTATGGTGAAGAATTTACACATAATAAAATAAGTGAAAACACAAGGATAATTTATCCAATTTCGATTAAGTGACATTGATCTCTACAGCCTTGTGATGCTTCTGCTGTTGAAAAGAACCTGTACATGTTGGTAAAAGGCTTTTCTGTTTGTGGTATCATCATCCCAAGCTCAGTTTAAGGCTTTAAGCCCTTGTAAAGAATTTATGAACCTCAATATAAATAGTTTATAGCTGGACTTTACCACTCAAATATTATGCCTTTAAGCAGCTATTTTCTAAATCTAAGAGGCTGTTTGTTTTTGCTTAAAACGTCTGCAAAGAGCCTATGTCTGCAGGCGGGCAGACATAAGGCTTTGAAGACTGTTTTTTTTTTTTTTTTAAAACAGATCTTAAAATTGTTTTTTTCAGCTTAAAAAAAAAGCTATGACATGCTTACTTCAAACATCTTCACAAAAATCTTCCTCTCTCATCTTCACAAAAAAAACCCTCCTCCCTCAAAATCATCATCGTCATCATCGATCATTCTGTAAGATCACCGTCGCCTCAGTCGGCCACCACCACCGTCGCGGCTGCCATCAACCTTCAACATCATCATCGTCATCATCGGTCATTCTCATCGTTTCATCATCATCATTCCTCGCAAAGTACACAAAACACAGATGACGTTTCAGATCTGAACAGGTTGTGGCGGTTACTGGATTCCGGCAAGTCTGACGACGTTGTAATTTTCGAATCAAACGATGACGTTTCAGATCTGAACAGGTTGCTAGAGTTATCGGAACAGGTTTTAAATCGGATTTGTGATGATTTTGAATCGGATCTGTGATGCTTTTGTTTGATATGAACAGGTTTTTAGAATCGGATTTGTGATGATTTTTGAATCGGATTTGTCATGCTTTTGTTCTATATGAACAGGTTTTTAGAATCGGTTTTGTGATGATTTTGAATCGGATTTGTGATGATTTTGTTCCATATGAACTGGTTTTGAATCGGATTTATGATGATTTTGAATCAGATTTGTGATGATTTTGTTCGATATGAGCAGGTTTTGAATTAGATTTATGATGATTTTGAATCAGGTTTGAGATGATTTTGTTCCATATGAACTAGATTTATGATGATTTTGAATCAGGTTTGAGATGATTTTGTTCCATATGAACTGGTTTTGAATCGGATTTATGATGATTTTGAATGAGATTTGTGATGATTTTGTTCGATATGAACAGGTTTTGAATCGGATTTGTGATGATTTTGAATCAGATTTGTGATGATTTTGTTCCATATGAACTGGTTTTTAGAATTATCGGAAGATATTTCACGTGATGAACAGGTTTTCGACATGAACATGTTTTTAGAATTATCTGCAAAAACAAACAGTCTTATATTTTCAGCTTGCAGAGCTTCAGACCACATCTTCAGTTGCAGACATGAAAACAGATGAAATCAGCTTGCAGACAGTTTATGTCTGCAAAAACAAACAGCACCTAAGTGTCATTTCAAGTGTTTAGGTTATGTTCAATCTCAACTTTAGATTTTTATTTTTTCTTAATTTTATTTCCGTTTTTGGTATTTATTTGGTTTTGTTTTATCTGCTGTGATTTTCTAATTTAGGCTTCATTTTATGGATTTTGAAGCTATGATAATACTTAACGTTGGTTTGTTCTTGGAGGATTTCCTATGTTGTATGCCTGGTTTTCAACTCTTGCTTGTCTTTTACTTTGTCTTTTGCTCAGTGTTCTGTCGTCAACTTTTAGTTTAGTTTACTCTTTCTGTTCTTTATGGTACTCAAATGGTTGAGGATGGTGTCAAAAGTCATGCTTGTGATATTAGAAATACATGTGAATTCTTGTGAGACGGTGACATATTGATATGTGTTCCTTTTTTTGTTTGATTGCATTATACATGTTTGATGTTAAAGTTTCCCTCAGTTGTCATTATACTTTGCTATCTTAAGCTTAGCGTTATTCATGCAGATATGGATTTGAAGACAGTTTCCCGGAGAGAGGCAACCTCTGTAAGACAATTGAGGATTCCACAAACTTGTGACTCGAGATATATGACATCACTTTTGGTTTTCAAAGAAAACAAGCCATGTGAGTAAATCAATCTGATTCATCTCAATCCATAACCATCAATAAATCTTTCTGTCTTGCTTTTGGTTTTAATCACTGAATCCTTATACCCACCCATGTAAGACAAATCCATACCCACTTAAAGTATATTTGTATTATAAAAAAGTTTACATTCCCCAATCCCCATCCATGAAACTTGTGACTTCGTTTTCGAAGTGTATAATCATAGTTGTGACATCTCTTTCTTTAGAAGATTCAAGTTAACAATCCTGGTGTGCTTGTTTCATGGATTGTCTAAACTATAGGTTTGGAACTGGAAGCTGCCAATATTGACCCCAATCATCTGAAAATACAGGACAAGATAGTAGCTACACTAAAGCGCCTAACATTCCGGGAGCAACATGTTCTGGTTCAGTTTTGGTGGCCTCATGAGGTTGGGAAGCACCAAATACTTACAACTATAGATCAACCATTTGGTGTTGGTGTACTTAATGCAGGGCTTAGTTCGTATCGGCGTGATTCTGAGGGAAGATCTTCTGTTATGGATAAGGTTCATAAAGAAGAGGACGGTAGTCCTGCAGTTCGAGTATTCAGACGAGGAATGACAGAGTGGACACCTGATGTAACCAATTACATGCCAAAACATTTTCCGCAACAAGAGTGTGCAATTAATTGTAATCTCCATGGATATTTGGCTTTACCAGTTTTTGATATGAATACACAGTTTTGTGTTGGTGTACTTGAGTTTTTGGCATCTTCAATGTATATGAATTATGCTCATGAGGTTCAACAAATATACATTGCACTGAAGGTTTCATCTTTTCATCTCATTCTTAACTCCATGTTTGTGTACACGTAATCACTTTTGGCACACACCTGAAATGTTTTGTTTTGTTTCGGTTTCTTATTTTTTTTGTTTTTTTTTGGTGTTTTTCAGTTGGTTTTATTTATTAATTTATTTTTATCACTAAACAACATTAATGGCTTAATTATCTTTGAAAGATAATTAAGTTGGGGAGATCTGCTGCATCATTTTTCTTAGGTAATCTCCAAACGTTTGCATGGTTTGTCTGTCTTAACACCGTTATCCGTTTTCTATAACCATGTCAAGATATAAAAAAGTAGTATTGTTGTTTATGCTTCTTTTCATGACACCACTTTCCAAATTGTTGTCTTCTTGCAGACACAGAATCTGATTAGTACACAAGGCTTTGGTTTCCCTGCTTCATATGTGAGTTGGGTCCTGCTAATTTATAATATAATTTTTCTTACTCAGGTTTAATATTTTTGCAAAGTTTTCTTTGTAGCAACTCTTCTTTGCTTTGGAATTTTTATGTGAGAGATCTCTTCTATATGCAGGTTCCTAATGTACGCAGGCAAACACGTTTAGATGAAATATGTGGCATTCTGAAAATGGTGTGTGACATCCACAATTTACCTCTTGCTCAGACATGGGCCGTGTCCCAACACAGTAGTTTTGTTTCCCATGAAAAAGTTATAGAGAAGAGCTGTACTAGTTTTGACACTAGATGTATCGGGAAAGTCTGCACGTCCACAGCTGATCTACCGTTTTATGTTAAAGACTTGGCCATGTGGTCTTTCAGGGAAGCATGCAGAGTGCGACACTTGGACAAGTCCCGTGGCTTTGTTGGCGAAGCGTTGTTAACCCGTGGTTCATGTTTTTGTATAGACGTAACCAAACTCAGCGAAGAAGAGTACCCTTTGGTCCACAATGCACGCATGGACCGGTTGACCAGCTGCTTTGCAATCTTCCTGCGGAATGTTGCAGCCAATGATGACTATGTGTTGGAGTTTTTTCTACCGCCAGATATCCAAGACAGCGGTCACGTCTTGAACTTGATCCAGACATTAAAGCAGAGCATTCCGATAGGGTCTGGATTTGAACTGGGTGACAACTCATGTATACAAATTGTTGGACCACCTACGAATCCGTCTGTGAACATGGAATCCTTGGTTTTCACGTCATCAGTTTCAGAGTCATTGATGGCAAATATCCGGTCACCCACCAACTTGAGTATGGAGAAAACATGGGCTACCAGTACTAATGCTGGTGAAGAAGGCAAGAAACGTAAAATAGAATCCGTTACCGGGATGGTGGATATCAAACCTAGCGGACAGGTCTCAAACTTGGTCCAAACATTGAAGCAGAACTTTACGATAGGTTCTGGATTTGAACTGGGTGACAACTCATGTATACAAGTTGTTGGACTACCTACTGATCTGTCTACAAACATGGAATGCTTGGACTGCGTGGCTGACAATTTCACGCCATCAGATTCAGAGTCATTGATGGCGAATCTCTTTTCATCCACCAACTTGAGCATGGAGAAAACATGGGCTACCAGTACTGATGCTGGAGAGAAAGGCAAGAAACATAAAACAGATTCAGTTACGGGGATGGTGGCGGCAGAGATAAGTTTTAATGATGATGTGAAAATTTTCCACTTTCCTCTTTCGTTGGGACTTTCATATCTGAAAAACGAAGTGTCACGCAGCTTTAACTTAAACGGTAAAAGGCTTCGTCTGAAGTACATAGATAAAGAGAAAGATTTAATACTCATTGCTTGTGATGTAGATTTGGAGTATGCTGTGGATACTACACGCATTAACAACAGTATCAGCTTAACCTGTCTGTTAGATTAATTTCATGCCGGGTACATAATACTTACAGCTTGTGTATCCTGTCTCCCCTTACAGTGACGATCTTCCTGGGCATGTGTTTTTGCCTATTTTGTCTATCCTCTAAAAGACTTTTAGTTTGGTTAATGTGCTGATCACTATTGTTACCAAGTTTGGGACCACACATGGGTGTAATCCATAATTTTTGTTTTTTTTATTTGTTTATTATCTTTAACTATTTTCATTTGGGTTTACATCAGTTTATTTAATCATTATATTTCAGAATTAAAGATACAAAGCTTTAACTATATTACCCTCAACAAGATCAAGCATCAACCTGGTTCTTGGTTTGAGCATTTCATTTCCATTCAAGATTAATCGTACTTTAACTATATTAGCCTCAACAAGATCAAGCATCAACCTGGCCCTTTTGACCTTATGTACTTGGGTTACTAGTTGGCAGCGCCTAATGACTTTTGTAACCATGCCTCTGTAAAAGAAATCTAGTGTTCAGATTTAGCATATGAAATTATCAATTCGTTTTTACATAAGAGTTAATTACACAAATGGGTCCTGTGGTTTATAGCTAGTTTCGCCTTTAGGTACCAACTTTTTTTTGTAACAAATTTAGGTTCTATGGTTTCAATTTTGTAACACATTTGAGTATTAACACCAAAAAATGACTAAAATACCCCTGCATTTTTTTTAAGTTTATCAATGTAACACATTTGGGTACTAACACCTAATTTTATTTAAGTTTAAATCAATTTTACAAAATCTATTTATTTTTTTTCATCTTTTTATTATATCTCTTAATTAACATAAAATCTATTTATTTTTTTATTTTCATATTTTTATTAAATTTCTTATTTAACATAAAATCTACTAGTTACACCAGTATTTTTTTTAAATAGATTTTGTAAATAAAATCTACTAGCTATATAGTTTTATGTAAATTAAATTTCTTACCCGTTTTAATGCAATGACGTTCCAATGTTTCGTGCGATAATGTCGAATTAGTATTTGGTATGGAATAAGATTTCAATGATATCGAATTATTTCACAATTATGGTTGGGTATGTCGCTACATCGAATTATATATATTATTATTTCACAACTACTTTTAACATAAAAAATTAAAATCCATCATACACCGCACTGCACATACAAAATTCCGTCATTTAGATAAATTAAAAACAAAATACCGATAAATTACTATCAAGGCAAGATGCCCTAATTGATCCAAAAATCAAACGTAACCTGGTTCGATACCATATACTAATTCGATGCATTGAAAAAAGAGATACCATATAATAAAAACCATTGCATATACTAAAAATCGATACCATAGACTAAAAATCGTTGAATTAAAAAAATCAAAAATGTAAATTTGCATAATAATTGAAATAGAATTCGATAACATTGAAATTTTATTCCATACCAAATACTAAACGTCATTGCATTAAAACGAGTAAGAAATTTAATTTACATAAAACTATATAGCTAGTAGATTTTATTTAAAAAATCTATTTAAAAAAAATACTGGTGTAACTAGTAGATTTTATGTTAAATAAGAAATTTAATAAAGAGTTAAATGCCATTTTAGTCCCTGTGGTTTGGGCCATTTTGCCAGTTTAGTCCAAAGGTTTCATTTTTAACCTGTGGGTCCAAAAAGGTTTCACAGTTGCCATTTTAGTCCACTGGGTTAATTTCATCCATTTTTTCTGTTAACCAGAAGGCCATTTCGGTCATTTTGTATGTAATTCTGTTAACTAAAAGGGCAATTCAGCCATATAAAATGACCGAAATGGCCTTCTGGTTAACAGAAAAAATGGATGAAGTTAACCCAGTGGACTAAAATGGCAACTGTGAAACCTTTTTGGACCCACAGGTTAAAAATGAAACCTTTAGACTAAACTAGCAAAATGGCCCAAACCACAGGGACTAAAATGGCATTTAACTCTTTAATAAAAATATGAAAATAAAAAAAATAAATAGATTTTATGTTAATTAAGAGATATAATAAAAATATGAAAATAAAAAAAATTGATTTTGTAAAATTGATTTAAACTTAAATAAAATTAGGTGTTAGTACCCAAATCTGTTACATTGATAAACTTAAAAAAAAAATGCAGGGTTATTTTAGTCATTTTTTGGTGTTAATACCCAAAGGTGTTACAAAATTGAAACAATAGAACCTAAATCTGTTACAAAAAAAAGTTAGTACCGAAAGGCGAAACTAGCTATAAACCACATGACCCATTTGTGTAATTAACTCTTTACATAATTAACATCTCGTTTTTCCTAGAACTTTTACCGTCTTATCTGATTATAAATTTTATAATACACGAAATACTTTAATATGATTTTGAAGCCATACACGACTCAGAAAGTTATCCATGTATGGAATACGAAAACTGGCTTTAAAGCCATAAACGATTTAGAAAGTTATCCATTATGGAATACGAAAACTATAATATTTGGCTTCAAAAAATTTAATTCACCTAACAAAACAAGAACCACAAAGTTGCTTTCTCATGTTAGAAAATTAGATTAGGGACCTGTGTATTACATATGTTGCATAAATGTTTTTTTAGATATTTACTAGGTTATAACCCCGTGTATTACACGAGTTGAGTAAATAAATTTATATACTAAATAATAAAACATTATATCTTTAAAAACTTCCTTTATTTCACGGGTTGAATAAATATAATTTTATATATTAAATAATAAAAAGTTATATATATAAAAACCATAATGTACGGGTTGAATTAATGTAATTTTATATACCAAATAATAAATTATATCTTTAAAACCTCATGTATTACACGGGTTGAATAATGTAATATTGTTTACCAAATAATAAAATAATACATTTTAAAAAAAACCTCATTTATTACACGAGTTAAATAAATGTAATTTTATATACCAAATAATGAAAAAGTTAGTAAATGTAATTTTGTATAGTGAAAATAAAAATATTTAATATATTAATGCAAAGTTTGATTTTCATGATAAATAATTTGTTTTATTTAAAATGTTTTAAATTAACAATTTACAATTTCGGATAATATTTTATTAGAAAAATAGAAGAATGGTATTCGAAATTTAAAGTAGGATAAAATTTAATATTAGCTCATTATTCATTTATTTATTTAATTAATATAGGGGAAATGGACTGTATCACCCTCAACTATGCAAAATTGGCCAATATCACGTTCAACTTTCAAGTTGGCTCCCACCACCCTCTACTCGACAACTTGGTGTCACTGTCACCCCTTCGTTAAAAAATCACTAACTGAGTTTGTTTATTTTGCTGATGTGGCTTTTTATCTGATATGGCAAGGTGACGTGGTTTTTTTTTGTTAAAGTCTTGTGGTGTATGACCGGGCTTAGACCAAGATAAAAGTAAAACTAAACCAAGCCCAAATAAGCCCACACCAATTGGAGATTTGCGAAACCCTAAAACTTAAATCTTCATCTTCGTTGTAAAAGCAAAACACATACACTTCTATTAGGGTTCTTCAGTGTCGTCGTATCGCCGCTTGAATTCAAAGTTCCACTAATGGTCAGTAATCTACCTCAATTCACCTGCAAGCGCAGTTGAAATCCATGGCTCCGGTTTCAAGCTTGATTTTGAGTTGTGTTTGTTGAAATCCATGGCTCCGGTTCCGTGCGTTCGTCGCTCAGATCTGAAACGAGAATAGACCATGGCTTCTCGAGTCCAAATCTCCTGTTTCAAGCTTGATTTTGGGTTGTGTTTGTTGTTAATTTTGGGTATTGGTTGTTGTTTTTATCATTGCCGGTGAGATCTGAAACGAGAATAGACCATAGGTTTACCATCTTAGTGCCGTATTCAATGGCTTGTTCGGTGTAAAAGGTGCCATTTTTGCCTGTGATTCCTTGACAGATGACACGTGTGTTCTTGTCGACGAAGACGGCCGGTGGCGGAGGAGTTGTGGCGAACGAACGCGACTGAGAGATCGGATTCGAAGACAATGATGATACAGAGGATGTGCGAGATGTGAGTTTTTAAGAGAGATTAACGATGAATCTGGTTGTTTGACGAGACATCTTGGGTGCAGCTTTGAACCTCTGTTTGGCGAAGACGATGATGATTTGAAAGTTGGGGTAATCAGACCTTGAAACCGGAGCGATCTTGCCGTCGCCGTCTTGCCGGAGCCATGGATTCCGACCGTCTTCTTCAAGTAGAGAGAGAAGGAGAGTTAAAAAGATATTGTTTTATAAAGTGACTGTATGTATTGTGTTATATATATATATATATATATATATATATATTTATATTAATTATAATTAAAAAAAGCCACGTCACCTTGCCATGTCAGATAAAAAGCCACATCAGCAAAAGAAACAAACTCAGTTAGTGATTTTTTAACGAAGGGGTGACAGTGACACCAAGTTGTCGAGTAGAGGGTGGTGGGAGCCAACTTGAAAGTTGAGCGTGATATTGGCCAATTTTGCATAGTAGAGGGTGATACAGTCCATTTCCCCATTAATATAAGATAAGTTTGGAAGTGAGGCGAGAAAATCATAAAATAAATACCTACAATGAACGAATGTCACATGTTAATGTATTATTATATAGTATAGTATAGATAAAAATTTAGATTGATATAAATAGATTATTTTTTTGTAGCAAAATTTGTTAACGAAGTCTCAATAAATTTAACCTATTATTTAAAACTCCGTAAATGTATAAATGATAAATAATTTTAGTTAGAGTAAATTACGATTTTGGCCCCTGCGGTTATATCACTTTTACCCTTTTAGCCCAAAAAAGAATTTTTAACATCTGAGCCCCCAATGTCTTTTTTTAGTAAAGTAAAAAATCATATTCAGAGCCTCGAAAGCTGGCGCATTTGTAACGGTTGTGTCAAAATAGAAAGAGACTCTTTGTATATTATAGACATACTTCAATTTGAAATGATTTTCAGTTAGGGTTGGCTTGTAATTTGTACCGTTAAAGTAGAAAAAAAAAACAACAAACGCGGATATGTATAAACATTCGAAAGCTGGCGCATTTGTAACGGTTGTGTCAAAATAGAAAGAGACTCTTTGTATATTATAGACATACATTAATTTGAAATGATTTTCGGTTAGGGTTGTTGGCTTGTAATTTGTACCATTAAAGTAGAGAAAAAAAACAACACACACAAATATCTATAAACATGTTTAAGAAAAGAAATATGTACAAATTAAATTAGTCTAAAATATGTTTGATTATCCATTAGAATCATCACAATAGAGTACGTTTCACTTCTTGTCTTTGATTTTCGGTTGCGCAAAGTAGAGAAGGAGACTAAATAATAAATCCATAAGAAATTAATTTAAATAATATAGGATGATTATCTATAATTAATTAGAAAACTTTAAACTAAAATAATACTTATCTATAAAACATGGCCTAATATGATGACAAGTGTCCCCCAAATGGTTTCTTTTGGTATATAGTATAGATTTTAAATAACATGTCATAAATGTTTTTTTTTTTAAATAATATGTCATATAGTTCTTAGGGTATACGGGGCACTCTCGGGGAGGGGGATCGGTGACCCAATTCACCGCTCGGGAACACCGCCGCCATCGGTGCGGGGAGGGGGTGCGGGGAGGGGGATCGGGGAGGTTTCACCGAAGAAGGAGATAGGAGATGGTGGGGCCACCCTCATTTTCAACCAATCAATTATTTTCCTTTTTTTTTAATTAAAAAACAAGTCACCTAAGAGGGGAGTGCCGCCATCAAATTGGGGTGTGAGGGGAGTTTAAGAGGGGAGTTGACATGGCATAACCTGATTGGGTGTGCGTAATAGAGGGGACTCCCCTAAGAGTGGAGTGCCCCTCTCACCCTTATAGTTCATCAGAAGTCCGTACCTAACATCGAATATATAACATGAGAAAGAGACAAGAAAATCAAATTTTATGTGGCTTACAAAGTTGACACGACTTTCAGTATTTTTATTTATTAGCCATCTTATCCCCATTATAATATACGATTTCATAAATGAGATGGATTTGTGAAAATTGGCATGCTTGGTGTAAACTCAAAAGGTGATTTTGAATGGAACTCATATACTTCACTTATTCTATGTGGGATCCATTTTTTAATTTGGGCCATCCATTACTTGATAGTTGATTCTAGCCTCCATGAGAATGCCTTGCGGAACTCTGAGTACGGGAACCACGTGCCAGCCTGACAATCTATTACACTAAAACAAAATATGAATCTATTTATTTGGGATTAATCACAATTTTCCAAAAATAAAACCTTACATTATAGATTTAAAATAAGACGTACCTTGATTGTTCACCTCCATACATCTTGTCATCATACATCAAATCGGAACTATTGGCGTAATCATAATCTGGCCTTAAGTGCCTCTGAGATGATTCTATGTAAACGAGAGTTTTAGAAAGATGATATTTGTTTCTTTCAATTGAGATTGTTAATTACCAAAATGCCCTGCACATGCCACTCATATGACCTGGATTTAACATGAATGTGAATGTAGTTAGTTTAGTAGACTTAAATTAAAATAAAAAGAAATATAAATTGAAACACTTTAAGATTTTGTAAATAAACACTAAACCATAGAGGCCAAAAGTGTAATTTACTCTTTTTAATTTTAAAGTCATGTTCAATAAGTTACATTGTAAAATGTGCAAAAACGTCAAATGTTGCTAAGTTAGGCTGTGGGGTATGGTGGGGGTTGGGCTTGGGTTGGGGCATTAGTTGACACGTTGCTGGGGAGGGCAGATATGGGCTAACCCACATTCGACATGGTATGGTGGGGCGGGGGTTTGGGGCGTGGGTTTGGCGGGCTGATCCGCTAGGCTATTTAAATATTATTTAAAACAAAAAAATTAATTTTTTTTAATATTTTTAAATAAAGAAAATTACAAAAAAAAAATTCCTAACTTTTATATTTGTTTTTTTATCTCTTCTATCATCGCCAAGACTAGTTGTAACTCTTCACCTTGTAGGTGTTGTAACTCTTCACCATGTAGGTGATCAATGGGTTGTGATAGAAATTTCAAATCCTCCCGTTTTTGTTTCGCTGCATCTCTAGCTTCTTTGCTCCTTCGTAGTTCGGGTCAAAGGACGGTTATAAGGATGTATTTTTTCGTTTTGTAGAAGGAGAATTGAAGATGATTTTATAGAAGATGTGGTTGAATGTGGTAAAAAATGGAAGAACAAAGTGAGTTTTATAGTGAAATTTAATTTTTTTTTTAACATAGCCGTTGGCCAACGGCTAGGCCAACGGCTAGGCCAACGCCATGTCAGCTCGCTTCCCCCGCCCCCCGCCCGGCTTGAAACCCAAGCCCCAAGAGCCACGCCCCAACCCAAGCCCCACACCCCATAGCCTTAACCCCTATAGACTATATGGGTCCCTTCTTTTTGAGTGCCTTCCTACCTTAGACTGTGGGGTATGGTGGGGCTTGGGTTGGGGCATGAGTTGATACCTGGAATTGGAGCCCCCTCACCGCCTAGTGAAGTGTCCTTGGGGTATGGCGGGGCGTGGGTTGGGCTTGGGTTGGGTGCACCGCGTGACAGATTATTAAAAAAAATTACAAAAAATTTATAAAATTCACACAACATTTATAAAAAAACCCTAAAAATTTTAAAAATTACATAATCCTAAAAATTACAAAATCCTAAAAATTACATAATTCCTAAAAATTACAAAATAAAAAACCTAGAGCGTTAGGTAAATTTCAAAAAGGTCGATCTTGTCGAACGCCTTTCGCTCCTTGCCTCGAAACTATGTTCGCCACCGCCACCCGGTCCTCGTGGCTTAACTCGCCGCTCGGAACGACTTCGTAGTAAGCCTTAAAACGCTCGAGCTTGGGCCGTAGCTCGCGCCATTTATGTTGGCACGCGTTGAGGTTGTGGCGGTCGTTACCAACGTTATGTCGGTAGGTTGCGAATGCTTCTGGTCAATATTTTGTTTGGCCCGGTGGCCGCCCCTTCATAGCGTCAACGACGCTTGTGACGAGAGCCAATTCTTCATCGTGGGTCCAGGATGCCATGTTCTTCGGGTTGGGGTAGCGGTTTCGTGGAATGAAGTGGGTAGCTGGTGGGGTAGCGGGGGATAGCAACGGTTTGGGATGGACCACACGGTGGGGTTTGGGGTTATTTATAGGGGATGTTGGGGTTGGGGTGACCGGTTGGGGTGACCGCTTGACCAAGCCAAACGGTTTGAATTTAAAATTCAAACTTTTCAAATGGCCCGCTATGACATGACGGGGTCAGCGAATAGGAGACCGCCAGCTAGGATGTCAAGACTGCCCCACGCCCGGCTTGAAACCCAAGCCCCTAGGGCCACGCCCCAACCCAAGCCCACCCGGGGTGGTGGCTTGGGCGTTTTCCCCCAACCCACGCCCCATACCCCATAGTCTTAACTCTGAGACTAGGGGTGTTCTACTATTTGAATTTTAAGTTACCCATGCATCAAATCTAGTTATTTGAATTCGTTAGTTGAGCTCGGTTTTGTCATTATTTAAAGAACATTTTCTTACAAGTTGTGCTTGTGTTTGTAAAATTTCAACGTATTTGTGCAAATTATAATAAAAATCTCACATTCTTTGTACAATTTGGAAATAGAAAAGGAGATAGGGACTCCATTATGAGTGCTCTAAACCTTTAGAGAGTTCCTTTAATTTAAAGGGTATTTCAATCAATATGTCTTATAATAAACTAGGTTAGAGACTCGTGTATTACACGGGTTGAATAAATGTAATTATATATATTAAATAATAGAAAGTTATATCTTTATGAAACTCGTATATTATACGGGTTAAATAAATGTAATTTTATATATCAAATAATAAAAAAAGTTATATCTTTAAAAACCATGTGTATCACACAGATTAAAAAATGTAATTTTGTATACTAAATACTAAAAACGTCGTATCTTTAAAAAACCCGTGTATAATCAGGTTGAATAAATCTACCAAATGATAAAAAAAATACATGGTTAAAAACCCCGTATATTACACGTGTTGAATAGATCTAAAAAAGAGTTATATCTTTAAAAACTATGTGTATCACACAAATTAAATAAATGTAATTTTGTATATTAAATAAGTTATATCTTTATGAAACGCGTATATTGTACGGGTTAAATAAATGTAATTTTATATATCAAATAATAAAAAAATATATCTTTAAAAACAATGTGTATTACACAGAATAAATAAATGTAATTTTGTATACTAAATACTAAAAAACGTCGTATCTTTAAAAAACCCGTGTATAATCGGGTTGAATATATCTACCAAATGATAAAAAACTAGATCCTTAAAAACCCTGTATATTACACGTGTTGAATAGATCTAAAAAAGAGTTATATCTTTAAAAACCATGTGTATTACACAGATTAAATAAATGTAGTTTTGTATATTGAATACTAAAAACGTCGTATCTTTAAAAACCCGTGTATAGTCGGGTTGAAACATCTACCAAATAATAAAAAAAATTATATCCTTAAAACCCCCGTGTATTATACGTGTTGAATAAATCTAATTTTACATAGCAGAAAATAAAAAGTTATATAATTTTGTATACCAAATAACAAAAAAAGTTATATTTTTAAAAAATTAGGATAACATTATCCTATATATTAAAAAACAAAGCTTATGAATAGTAATGAATAGTAAATATACATAACTTCAGCCATCTTTTGTTGATTTCTTTCCCCTATACCCTTTTTAAGTGTGTATATATATCCATTTTCTTCAAAGTTAGTTAGATTATTCATCATGCTGGAGTGGTTTTGTGGTTGTATGTGTTTTAAAGAGACTCAAGTTCAAATCATGGGGACTTTTTTTTTCCATTTAATGTTTACATAACT
This sequence comes from Helianthus tuberosus, assembly GCA_030545235.1. Classification (NCBI taxonomy): domain Eukaryota; kingdom Viridiplantae; phylum Streptophyta; class Magnoliopsida; order Asterales; family Asteraceae; genus Helianthus; species Helianthus tuberosus. The sequence goes on from CM060418.1 coordinate 197,573,248, forward strand.
TCACGTCATCTTCCTTTTTCTCCTCTTTCACACGTTTTTCTGATTGTATTTATACAATTTTTATTCCTTATTTGTTGGGTTAGTGGATGCTTAGACATCGCAATAGTCGCCATCGCCAGGAGTTACTAACTCGCTTGCTACCAACGGCTCTGTTGTATGAAGACTCCACTTGTCAACTTAAAAATAAGACACTAAATAGCACAGCTTTAATAACAACCAAGTATTTAGTCGCAATAAATAGTTTTACAATGACTTAGTTTTGTCGCGCCGCAACGCGGCGCGCAGCATTAAAACCTAGTTTGATATTAATTTATTATTTATATATTTAATGTAAGATAAGTAGGAAAGAGAGGTATTTGTTTTAAAAATATATTAAATTAACAATTTAGGTTTGAGGATAATATTTTATTAAAGTATGATAAGATTTAATATTAATTTATTATTTATTTAGTTAATATAAGATAAGTATAGATTTGAGGATACCTTCAATTAATGACATATGTCCTAAAGTTGGTTTATTTTATTAGGGGAAGATTTATTTGAGAAGAAATTTAATGTGAGAAGAAAAAGAAGAAAGGGTATAATGGTAAAACATTAAATAGTTTATAACTCCTCCCATTAATTATGTTATCTCTCATTAATAAAGTAAAAAAACATTTTATCCTACACATTTAATCTATCCTACATGTATATTACACTAACCAAAATTTACCCTACGTATCTCTAAATTTATCATACACATTTAAGAATTTATCTTACACATACTAAAATTTATCCTACACATGTCAAAAATTGTCATTCACCCTAAATTATTTTATTTTGAAAGAGTATATTTAAAAGTGAATTACAAGTTTAATTAGTTAGCTAATTAATTACAATTAGAAATTTGCCTATATGCCCTTATTAATAACATTAAGAGTAAACTTCCGTTTTGCTCCCTGTGGTTTGGACACTTTAACGGTTTTGCTCCAAACCTTTAAAAATAGTCATTTTACTCCCTGATGTTTCAGTTTTTTTGCCAATTTGCTCCCCGCCTCTAACTCCATCCAAATTGTTTGTTTTTCCATTTTGCGCCCCACAGGGAGCAAACTGGCAACAAAACCAAAACATCAGGGAGTAAAATGGCTATTTTTAAAGGTCTGGGGCAAAACCGTTAAAGTGACCAAACCACAGGGAGCAAAACGGAAGTTTACTCTAACATTAAATACACACATTAAATGAAGTAAAATGGAGCATTTCTATTGGTTTAAAACCTATTCTTTTCATTCTTACAAAATTTTTCTTCTCATTTGAACCCTCCACTATTTTATTATAGTAGATAGATTGATGCGTGGTGTAAAATTTAATAAGAATAATTAGATGGTTGGTCCCTAACGACGTGGGTAGCTCAAGCTTAATAAAATGGCTAAAATGCAATACAACTTAAAAGGTAAAAGGGTTCAGAACTGACCAACTGTCGTGAACAGCAAAAAGCACAAGACAATGACTGGTCACATCACAGTTTACGTGTGAGCTTCCCCACTCAGGCGTAAAAGGAGCATATGGGAGAATACATCCTTTTACCCGCAGGTCCATAGCCTTTAACCTACCAAAAAGGGTAATTCCTCCACTGCAGCCATGGATCACTAGTCAAAGGTTTCTTCTTATAGCCAGCCCCTTCTCTAAAAATGACAACACCTTGTCATTCATCTGGCCACTCCGAAAATCTCACTTCTTATCTTTAGAACTTGTTCCTTGCATATTCTATTCTTCACTTACTTTAATACTATCACATTACCTACAAACATTCTGGGTTGAATATTCTTTTATGCAGAATTCAAAGCAAGTAATAACAAAGTGATCCAACCCTACGTATTGCAGGTATCGCGGCCCCCGACCCGGTTTTACCCGTTTTAGGAGCCGCGGGACAGAAACCCGTGGTATTTAATTTTGGCAGTGAAAATTCTAATAGGATCTTTTTAAAACTGATAACATCCATTTATTTTATTTCAATTTTCGGGACAAACCCCAGTAATTTACAATACAGGAATTTCACTGGGAAATCCCCTGTTTTACAAAAACATGTTTATTTATTTACTGAGCCACTTTCTTCAAGCTAGTAGTGCTACACAGCACTTTTCCCTGGTTCACAGTAAATCACCTGAAACATGTTTAAAAAGATTTTCTCAGCGGGGAAATACTGGCAAGTCATTCATTTTGCACAAAATGACACATTGTTATAATTCACAGTATTAAGGGCGATTACAATGTTTATATCAACCAATTACCCAACGGTATTTGTCACTCGACCCGATTCTGTGACTATGGTCATATCACCCATTGGCTAACCCGTTGTCCAATGGTGATGATTATCAAGTAATGTATACAAAACCCCACATACCGGCTGTAATTGAAGACTACAAAGACTTAATCCCTGTAATTATAACTTTGAAAATAAATAGGGTTTTGGAAATAATTTGGTAAAAAGAAAATGACTCACATTGCGAGTTTAACAGGACAGAGTTTTGCCTACTGATTTAACCTCGTAACCTAGTTAAATAACAATGCACACGAAACTAGGTTAGTAACTTAATACAACATTTATGATAAGCTCACGAAATTAAAACCCTCACGACGAATGACAAAGTGTATCCCGGATTCGGGCAACACTTAAACATCAATCGGATCGGTTTCAATCGATCGGACATTGTATCGTAGCAGTGATCGAGTTATTACCCCGTAATCGTTGCAGCGTTTCCCTACTTTGATCTATGAAAATAAGCAGAATATTTTGTTTTTGAAGAAGTTTTATGAACACAGATGAAAGCCTCATGCACGTACTTTTTATAGCTAAATTTTGAGTCTCTCGCGACCCGCGTAAACCTAAAGAGAATCTTACGCGGCCCGCGAGGGCCACCCTAGCTACGGCTAGGGCTACCGTGTCACGTGTAGGCTTGCCACGTGTCTGACACATGGCCTAAAGCTTATCCGAATCATCATCAAGCTGTCGCGCCCCGCGTAAGATTGGCTTAATTCTTACGCGGCCGGCTAGCGATCAGAAAATTTGAATTTCTTGGTTTTTCACAAGAATTAGGGTTTTAGGGGTCCGGGTTTCTACTTACAAAGTGTTGTGGGACATTTTTGCAGGTCCTTACATGGGGGGACCCCACGACCTGCGTTAGGCAAACCGAAACCCTTGAACCCTTTTGTCTATCCAGCCTCATCACTATCCTTGGTCTTATATTTGTTGTAGCAACAAGTTGGTGCCCACCGTGGGGCTATGCCACTAAGTTTATCATAAAAAACTAGTAGTGTAGCTCTAACTCCGTCAAGTTCATCATGTCTAAAAGCGAGTCTCTTGGTGAGGTGAATCAAGTACCTCGTAATTCTATACCTAATGCTGGCCAAACGCCACCAGCTACATCTACACAGTTTTCTACCCCGGGAAGCATTCCAACGGGAACCATGTTCCCGGAGTTCTGCTCTTTTCAGACGCCAACCCCTTCTCGCTCAAGGGTTCCTTCTCCTTAAATCGATGCTACAAGTGCACCAGAATGCATCGATTTGACACGCTAAGGAGTAGCAACAAACTTCTTACATCTGAGATCTCTTCTCAACCAATATGTGAGTTGAGAAAGAGAAAATGAAGTAAGAATAAGGCGGGACTATGATGAGCCTAAACCTTCATTGTCACCGGGGCCACCCTTACCTCTTTTTAGTCACTCACAACCCACTACATCCCCATTTTAAGCTGGTCCTAGTTACCATCCACCTAACCCAAGCCCTTATGCTGTTGGAAGACCAGATCCGATTGCTTTTCCCTTGTTAACCTCCCAACCAGTTGCTACTGGTGCACCAATGGGGCATGAAACAACTCTAGATCAACTTCTGCAGTCACTAACTTCAAGCCTTACTCCTCCTGTTTCCACAACATGGGAACATGTGTAGGTCCGGCTAGGAGGATCTAGTCGCCTAATCCTTGTTATCGAACACGTCCGGTTGTGCGGAATCCAACCGGAGATGCAAACCGAGATCGAGAAATTGTTTCATACGTAAAGATATCAACGATTAACAGTTACGTGTATTGATTTCGACAAAGTTTCGGTACAATATTTGACAAATACAAAGCTCACCGGAACTTTCTCTCACTACACTCTCTCTCTAGTTTTTCTGCCTCTCTGAACTGTCGTTCTCACACACACACCTGGATATTTATATCCATCACCGATCAGCTTGTCGAAGGATCAGAATTACTGATCGAAACATCATCCTTCGATCATGCAACCATCGAAGGATCCGCATATGCTTCGAAGGATGGCATATCCTTCGAGTTATCCTTCGAGCTCATCCATCGAAGGTTCTGATACAGGCTCATCGAAGGATCTTTGGCCTGTGCAATTGACTTGTCAAAGGCCCAAGTTAATGGCCCAACAACCCTTTACGTAAAATACATGCAGGTTGTTGTTTTGTAAGGTTTAGTCAACATAGTCAAACATGATGACATCATCATGACATCATCATGATGATGTCATGATGATGTGGCAGCGGGAAACATCCTCGGCTCTCCGTGCTTCGCGTGACGAACTCTGGGACGCACGACGGAGGAATGTCGTGACGTCTGGCTTGAGCCGAATCTAACCGGGTCGAACCGAGCCAAGTCGAACCGAGTCGAGTCGCGACCACATAATATGTATCAACAAACTCCCCCTTGGACGCTACTCGCGAGATTCGCCTTTCATGTCTTCTATGTCGGAGGATCTTCAAAGTCTTCACGTCTTGAAAGCAGAAAGTGTATCAACAAACTCCCCGTTTTATGTAGGAAGTGTGTTGACAAACTCCCCCTTAACATAAGCTCCCCTTTGAGTTATGCTCGTGAATGTCTTGATCTTTACAACTTGAGATCCTTGTGGTGTTGATGATGGTCAGCGGCAACTCGATCATCTTCATCATTTGAGTGCCTTCACGTCGTGTCTTCATTCCGAAGCTTGTCATCGACCATGTTCTCCTAGCCTTTAGAATCTGCACATGCAAGAAATCTAAACGCGTAATGAGAACAACCGCTTGGAATATCATAAACAAACTACACACATGTGACCATTGTTCAAACAAACACCGTCCGACAGTTTGAAAGCTTTAACAAATTTTATCAATTTCAAATTCAACTTTCAACACTTGCAAATTTCGACCGTTTATGAAGATTCAGTCGTTTTCGGTTTTCAATCAGGTTTCAGGTAACGAAGACTTGAGCTCCAACATCGTACGATCGAATAATAAAATAGAAATAAAATCTTTTTGGCTTTTATAAGGTTTATATTAAAACACACATAAAATATTTTTGGTATTTTTGAATATTTCAAATGTAAAGACTGAAAGCAGTAAATAAATATATACAAAGATGCAGAAACTGAAAGCAGTAAATAAATATTTACAGACATTCTTTTTGCGAGTTTCGAGGGTAAGAGAATCATATCAGTGTACGGTCATGCCAAAACGCTCTCTTTGTTCAATTAATTAACATTAAGATAAGCATCCTATAACGATTATCGGTATTGTTGTCCACATAAGCTCAACTTATCAGATGTAATCATGGCGAGGGGATACGTTAAGGTATGATTTATACTTACCGACCGGTGTTCATCCACATCACGACACATTCCCGTATCAAGGTATGCACGAGGGTTCATCTTACCGGTGAGTATACCGATTATCATCTGTTTGACCGTATATGATGTGAGATTCTCACTTATTTTGATTTGAAAACCAAGCCCTATGTGATAGAATCACTTATTGATGAGGAACTTGATTTTCGATGCATGAGGGCACAAGAGCAAGTCCGTGAACAGGTCAGTACTTTCGTACAGCAGAGAGACGAACTTGACTCCCGGAAAGAATTTGTGATATATTATCACTTATTTTGTTTGGACATGTGATTGTTGATCACTTATTGAGGTCGTATGCAATATGTACACGTATGTATAGTATCATGGAAGATCTAGACTTGCGTCCCCGTTATTTTTCGGTAAAAGATACAACCATGATACCCAGATGATAAACAGCATAAAGACCGAATATCTCAGAACCTCGGCAATCTATCAAACGAAATTTCGGTACTAAGACCATATGCCAATGAGTGGTTCCCACCTGGTCTTCAGTCGAATTAAGTTTATATCACCCTGCACACTTTAAAATGATTGTGAGCCTACCGATACATCTTATATAGAGCTGCTTATCGTTTTTCAGTTTAGGATTAAAGAGGTTTGGACAGACCACTGATGTACTATCATTTTCTCTTTTGCTCGCCAGGAAACTCATTTTTGCTTTTCTATTGTTTTTGTGTTTTTGAAAATTTTTCAATGTTTTTGGATTTCAAATTTTGGATTTACTCCCCCTAAAATCAATAAACTAAGACAAATTTAAAACACAAAGGTATTTACAAAAAATGATTTTCCGATGTTGGTTTTACTCTTGCTTGACCTTAATGCCGTTTACCAGTAATAAGTAGTCAAATCTTGATTTGTCAAATGCTTTGGTAAAAAGGTCGGCACGTTGGTCATCGGTGTGGACCATGACAACATTGATGAGTTTCATAGTGAAACAATCACGTGTGAGGTGATATTCGAGATCAACGTGTCAGGTCAAAGAGTGCTGTACGAGATGATAATAATTCATAAAGCAGCTTAAATATCGACAAGTATAGGAGAGATTAGAAATTTAAAACCGTATCCTGCAACTGCTTCGTGCATTGCAAGGAATTTGTGTGCTCTCCCAAACTGGATATCCACCCGGTGTGGATTTCAAAGTCGATTTTTGTAGCTACTGAAATCCCTTCACAGCAACAAGATCATAAACCTTTGGGTCCGGCTGGTCTTCCACATTTCACCAGCGAAGGTTTTTGTCTTTCTCTTAAGAAGTAGTGTGCGGTTGTTCAATCCACGCCAAGGCTTCCGCACACCCGGTGTAGTTTGATCAACCAACACATTTTCTTCAATCATACCGTAGAGAAAAGTACCCTACACGTTCATCTTGTAGACTTTGAACTTCTTGTGGAAGCAAAATCCATGAACCTTAAAAAAGGCTTCAGACGTGCTGCAGTCGCGTACTTTTCATTTGAATCTTTCCTGAGGACCCGATCAAAAACCATAACAACCAAATTTTGCACATATCTCATCATGTCGAATTTTTTAACTTCACTCAACAACATTCTTTCATCAATCATCTTTGTCTTCTTTTCTCCTCTCTCCATCAAAGGCAACGATATTCTCCTTGGTTACAACAATGTTTCGGAGCCTTATGTCGCCGATCTTGTGCATGGACGTTCCACTATCAATAATCCTAAGACTATCAATAGTTCCTCCTGGAACATCCTGCACACTCATTCAGAAATTAGTTGGAGAGGGGGACCCAAGCCTTCACAGACTTGGGTCGTCCGTCATCATCGAGAATTGTGACATCCATTTCCCGATGATTCGGAATTGATGTAGCTCCCCCTGAAACAATTTCCGATTTTGGTTTCCAAATCTGTTTTTGTTTTTCATTTTTAATTTCTAACTTAACAGACTGTGTTTGGACAACCTCCGGTTTTAAAACCTTTTCAATTTCTTTTCTTTGTTTCCTTTTCTGTTTCATTTCCCGTTGTTTAACAAGACGAGGGTCCTGTCTTGGTGAAACAGATCTTTTATGGTAACTGTTACCATGGGGGGAATCAACTTTGGCTTTTTGTTTATGAAGATATGGATAATTTCGAATGATATGTCCTATTGTGCCACATTCAAAACATGATCTCCGCTCAACAAACCCCGAAGTCTCATGTGATCGTCTTGCCGATGATGAACTTTGTGATCCCGAGGTACTAGGTTTTGAACTACTTGGTTCATTCCTTTTCATTACTGTTGCTTTCTTGACAAAATCTAAGTTAGATTGATTTTCAAACATAGCAATTTTGTCCGTTCCCTTAGATTTCACAAAGTTCACATTTTTCTTCTTCTTCTGATTCGGCTTCTTTTGACCTTGAGCCGGTGCCTTTCCTTTTGGCTTGGTATGATTTTGCTGTTTTTGCACTGTTGGTAATTTTTGATTGCCATATTGTTTTCGAACTTCGGCCTTTGGAATAGGAGGACATTGTGTTACAGTAACACGTGATCCTGTCTTTCCCAAAAACTTACTTGTCGAATTCTCAAAGACTTTACTGATTAAGGCTTGATTTACATTCTTAATCGGAAAATCTTTGTCAGAATAAATTTTATTATCACCAACAAGAGTGTACAGCAAATCCACACTCTCCGACTCTTTTGCAGACGTGGACTCGGTTGCAGCAGTCTTAGCGGGCTTTGCAGGAGGATCACACAGAATATGATTCTCAAGAGGTATGTCCTCTTCGTTTATCACAGCATCAGACTTTGCTGAATCAGTATCATCAGACTCATCATCAGAAGAATCAGCATCCTCAATCACAACTGGAGGATCCTGATTCTGTTCAGCAGTTACAAATGTATCTGCTGACGCATCTGAGTCTGATGATACTTCCTTCTTGTATCCGAGTCCTGCAAATTCATTAACATCTAGAGGAACAGATGGTTCAAAGAAAACTCTATCTTCCTCATCCGGCATGGCATCATAATTATGTCTCACGGGTGGTGGACATTTCTTATAACCTATGCATGTGACATCCCGTTTCTCTTTCTGTACATCAATGATGTGATCCAACACGTAGCTAGAGCTCAAATAACTGTCTAACTTGAGTCGGATCGCCTCACTTTCTGTTTTAACACAAGCCATTTCCTTTTGCATTATCTCAAGACGAGTTATATACAAATTAATATCAGTTTGTTTTCTGGAAACCATTTTTGTCAACTCTGTTTTATCTTTCTTTAACGTTTCAATCATTGACTTAAATTCCTTTTCATGGTTTTCATAAAACATGTTGGCTTCTGTGCACTTTGAGAGATCAACGGTCAACTTTTGATTGTGAATGAATGTCACATCATACTTCTCTTGCAAAGCCTCGTGTTTGCTCTGCAACTCACACCACTTATCATTCAATGAAACATGTTTGTCTTGCAAGTCAAACAAGCTAGCTTGTAAAGCATCATGTTTGGCTTGCAACTCAGACATGTTTACTTCTAAATTAGCACATTTAACATGCAATCTATCACAATTATCACAAATAACAGCAGTTGGTTCATTGACACATACCTGACTTGGATCACTCTCAGATGTTGACCTTTCTGCATCAGAATCAACAACCTCCCTTGATGATTCATATTCAGATCCAACCTCGCTTGAACTTGAAGTAGTATCATCCTCAACTGAAGTTGAAACATCTTCATCTGAACTACTGTCATGTTCAGAACTGTCATTATTTCCCGAGGATTCACCATTGCTGGCATCTTTGACAACTTCAGCAAAACAAGCTGTTCCAACTGGAGCATCATTACTCAACCTGATTGACCAATCACCGCTTTCATATACTTGAACCACAAGTGCCTGGTTAGCATTTGATGGTCCTGCTTGGCTTTGGTTGTTGACAGGTATCAATGTACGCTCATCGTTCCTGTTCTGATTCTGCTGGTCTCCTTGATCTCTGAAAGGGTTCTGGTTCCCATGCTGAGCTGGCTTAACAGGAACTTGAATGGGATTGCCATGTAGATCTGTTGTCACAGGAGGCCTTTGTGTTTGCTGTTGAGGCATTGGTTGAAGAACTGGTTGAAGCGGATTTCCATATATGTCTGTTGTTGGAGGAGGAATGCCATACAAGCTAGTGCTAGACACACTTGTTGGTCCTGTAGATCGAACAGGTAATGGATTTCCGAACATATCTGTTTTTGGAGGGACTGGAACTTGGATAGTATTGCCAAACATGTCAGTGTGAGACACAAACTCTGTTTGAATTGGAGCATGTGAAGAAGGTTTTGTAGAAGTGCTGGGTGTTCCATAATACATTTCTGTAAATAAATCCTCACGGCTTCTATATTTGTTTTCTGTATTTGACGGAGTACCCCAGGCCGGATTCATTTTTGATCAAGAAAAAGAATACTTGAAAATCACACCTCAAACAAACAGGTAAATCACTTTGACAAACCTTCTGTTTAGTCAAAATGGGTTGTGTGGTTTTAATATGTCAAATATTAAATAATAGAAACACTATCTTGGTGACAACAAATATTCCCACGCCTACAGACACCCTTGGTTTTAGAAATCCACTTATCCCATAAAATAATATTCACACATGTCCTTAATAATCCACTAAAATATATTAAACTTAAACAAAGCTTATCTTCTTACACAAGACACAAGACACAACATACTTCAAAACAAATAACAGGTTATAAGTGACCAGCCGAAAGATCCAAGCTCGAAGAACAAGACAAACAGAAACTTGTTGAATTTAAACAGAAGAGATTTTCGAAGGATCAAAAATTTCGAAGGATCAATATTTCGAAAGATAAATATTTTCGAAGGATCAAAATTTCGAAAGATTCACAAATTTGAAAGATTCACAATTTGAAAATATCCTTATCTTTCGAAGCTTGTTCGAAAGATCAGCAAATTTGAAAGATTCACAACTTGTTCGAAAGATAGTGATCTGACACATTGACTTTGAAACCACCTGACACAATACTCCCACTTTCGGCTCAAAGTATGATCAATTTACCAACCATTTGTACTATTATAATCCAATAACAATTTTCAATGCATTAACACTTTGATATCAACACTATGCAGATCAAATACACAAGCAGACAAGAACAGTTTGAAGAACTTCATGAACCGTTTGAAGATAAGAGGTTTCTGGAAATGACTATGCTTATATCTTCAACCCAAAAAAAATTCTATCAAACTAACATGCACTAAAACAAGATCTCCAGCAACACTTTTAGCAAAAACAACAGGTTTTATCAGATTCTTTTAGCAAACCATGCAGATTTTCGAAGTTTTAAAACAGAAAATTTCCAGAAAACACAAGCTTTTAAAACCCGAAAAACAACCCGAAAACGCTCGGTTTTAACAAGGAGAAGAGCCAAAGCTCTGATACCACTTGTAGGTCCGGCTAGGAGGATCTAGTCGCCTAATCCTTGTTATCGAACACGTCCGGTTGTGCGGAATCCAACCGGAGATGCAAACCGAGATCGAGAAATTGTTTCATACGTAAAGATATCAACGATTAACAGTTACGTGTATTGATTTCGACTAAGTTTCGGTACAATATTTGACAAATACAAAGCTCACCGGAACTTTCTCTCACTACACTCTCTCTCTAGTTTTTCTGCCTCTCTGAACTGTCGTTCTCACACACACACCTGGATATTTATATCCATCACCGATCAGCTTGTCGAAGGATCAGAATTACTGATCGAAACATCATCCTTCGATCATGCAACCATCGAAGGATCCGCATATGCTTCGAAGGATGGCATATCCTTCGAGTTATCCTTCGAGCTCATCCATCGAAGGTTCTGATACAGGCTCATCGAAGGATCTTTGGCCTGTGCAATTGACTTGTCAAAGGCCCAAGTTAATGGCCCAACAACCCTTTACGTAAAATACATGCAGGTTGTTGTTTTGTAAGGTTTAGTCAACATAGTCAAACATGATGACATCATCATGACATCATCATGATGATGTCATGATGATGTGGCAGCGGGAAACATCCTCGGCTCTCCGTGCTTCGCGTGACGAACTCTGGGACGCACGACGGAGGAATGTCGTGACGTCTGGCTTGAGCCGAATCTAACCGGGTCGAACCGAGCCAAGTCGAACCGAGTCGAGTCGCGACCACATAATATGTATCAACAACATGCCTTAGCCGTTCTCCCCATAGCTCGAAGGGCAGCCATGAGTACGCCCATGGGAATGAACTACATGGCTACACCTGAAAGCCTTCAAGGCTTTAACCTGATGCCGCAGATGATGGCTCAAATGATGGCACACTTTCCTTGTTAACACTTCATCAACCAAGTGTTGACCACCCACCAAGGAACCACAAACAATAATTCGGCCTCAAGAGTAGAATAAGATCTTGCCAAACTGGTGTGTGCGAATCGTGATATGTTTTTATTGATATTTTGAGCCCATTTTACACATTAGTCAAGTTCTAAATTTATAAAACACGATATTCTACTAACACTAAACACACACTTGGGCAAGTGCACCCATCGTGAGGGTAGTATAGCATTGGTAAGACACCGAGGTCGTCCAATGACACAAGAGCTTTTAGTACAGGTTTAACCTCAAAGTCTAATCAATCTAATTTTTTTTGAGAAATTTTTTTGAAATATAAAAATAAAAACTAAAAATGCAAATATAAATAAAATAAAAACAGATAGACAAGATAGAATCACTTGGATCCGACTCGCTTTTAATGTATCCTTTGATGATTTTCGCACTTTCGGACTTTTTAAGAGATTATCTTAGTTATAGTAGTAGGCCCCTCTTTTGAAGGTGACGTTACCTTCAACCCAGTGGTTTGAGTCAACAGGGATACAATCCCAAAGGGTCGGAATATTGAAAGACAATTAAGTAAGGGGGTGTTTGTATTTTGTGAAAAGCTCTTCGGAACCTCTTATGTCTGCACCACACAGACCACACGCACACGTTTACGTCTGCAGTGTGTTTGTTTTTCTCAAAGACCTTTCATTAAAAAAGGGTTGCGTGACCTCTTTTTGGTGTAGACATGGATCAATGTCTTCTTATTCTTATGTCTGCAGACTCTCTTCTCCTCCACATTTTGAAACACGCTTCTCCCACACAAACCCTAGCACCTTCTCCTTGTAACACCCCGAAAACGGGTTTGGTAATTAACCCACGTTAATACTAAAAGACGGGTAAAGTGCCGCTAGTAGTAAAAATAACCCGGTAAATATTTGGGATTTAATAAGAAATCCTAATATTAAATACAAGCGAAACAAAATTTTAAGGAATTGAGTTTATAAGAGCCCGAGTTAACGGGACTTAAAATACTACGGATTATAACTCCCGGAACCCACCAAGTAACTAGGAGCATTAACCTAGTTAGATAATGTCTTGACATTTATAGAACAAATATGGTTAAGATATCCTTTAAATAACTTGGGTAAATGGAGGGACTAAACCTGGGCAAATGAGATAAGCTTTTATCAAAACAAAATAAATAAATAAAACACACACATACGTGTGTGTATGTCTGCGATTTTAACCAGAGCCAGGAAGGCTCTCTTGCTCAAAACCCTAAAGTGCCAAGAATCACCAAATTGAAGGGCAGAACTAGCTCAAATCAGATGCATGAACACGAATTCATGATCACCTAGTCATGAGGATTACAAGGTATGTCGAATTTTACGATTTGGTGATACTTTGAGATTATGATGAATAATCAAAATCGAAATTCTGGAATGAATGTTGAATCTATGAGTGACATTGTGATTATATCTTGGTTTAGGAACAAACCCTAGTAGAAATCTTGATGAATTGTTGTCAAACTAGGGATTTGATAATTACCCTATTATGAGCTAAGTGGGTTTTGGTTGAATTGATGAAATTGATGTTCTAATGGTGTTTATAAACATCACACTAATTCATATGAATGAACTACTTGAACAAATTAGAGATTTTGTTAAGAGTTCATAAGTAACTAGAAGTGGGTTTTGTTAGATATGATGAAATCATGAAGAACTTGAAGTAATATCACTTGTATGTGATTAACAAGTAAACTAGGAAGTGGGTTTTTATGTAATAGTAAAGATGATGATAAGTTTATGTTTAAAATCATCATATTTGATAATAGAAACAAGGCACTCAAACAAATTAAGTGATTTGGGAACTTGTTCATACATGATTGAAATGGGTTTGAATGTTATGATGAAATTGGTAGCCATGTTCATGTAACTAAGTGTATAAGATCATGTTAGCTACTAATTGATAGATAGAACTTGAATGTGCATTTATATGCTAAGGGGCGTTTGACTTTTAGTAGTCAAACCGACCATTAATAAGATCGAATGGTAATTGTGATAGAAAATATGTAAGATGGAATAGTCATAATTAATGATGACTAATATAACCGTCTTACGAGTTATGATGATAGTTTGACGCTTGACAAGCTAGGTGGAGGCTTGGAAAGGAAGCGGGTCAAACGAAGCAAGAATGGTGGAAAAGCATAATTCGGATGCAAGGTAAGTATAGCTTACACTAGTCTTATATGTTAGAATATTCTCTTATCGTATTAGTTACGAATAAGATAAATACAGAATTGAGGTTTGATGTTCCGACGTGTAAACATACGGAACAAGGTAGTCGAGCGTGACAAGAAACCATGTTGATGGTTTAAAAGGAATTAAACGGCAAGTTGGTCATGCGTTGACCATAACTATTTGTTTTGAAAGACACTGTAAGGCGTAAGCCATGATAGGCTAAAAAGCGTTAAGAAAACGATTAATAAGTGAAATGACCACACGGTGTAAACCAAAGCGAGTCATATAGATGAGATGGTAATAAATATCATCTCGCCAACATAATCGTTCACTTAGACCAAATGGGTCAAAAGGTGAAAATATCACCCTTTGACAATAACGACTAATGATTATTGTCGAGCTATATTATTTCAGGTATAAATGTCAAATGGGTATTAGCAATACTATGAACTAGCGGTTATAAAAGCAAGGTATTAAAAACGGGTCAATATATTGATCTGCGCCAGGTATGTGAAATAGGGTAACACTCATTTAGAACATGTGGTTCAAGGGTGTTAAAAGAGGTCAAAATGGACGTTTGGTTACTTGATAAGTAAACCAAATGTTTTAAGTAATGGACATTACGTTTGGAAAGCTTAATGACTTTTCAAACAGAATCATAGGTTAAAAGAGGGATTTTGGGTCAAATATGCTTTCAAAAGTCCTTCATTGTTAATAAGAGACTAAATGGACCAAAACGCCCTTGGAGGCTAAATTGAGCAAACAACCTTTAAAAGTTGTTTGGAAGTGATTTTTACGATTTAATAAATACTTAGGACAAGTATAGAAGTTGAAAGATGTATTACGTTAGTCAAACGGCTCTATTTGGGTCTTTGCCGTAAAACAAAGAGTTAAGGGGTAAAACTTGGTTTGCATAGATTACCTTAGTAAAATCACCATAAATATAGCTGTGGTGGAAGTTCATTTGACAAATATTGCGAAAATAGGATGCTAGAAACAAATAATTATGAATTATGCGGAAAAGGGTTTAAATACCCTTAACGGGTCAAAATAAGCATTTTAGTACAAACGGGTTTAAGAGTATACATAAACCCGTGAATTGAACCTAATATGATAGATAACATTGAAATTATAAGATTCATGTGTTATAGGAATCAAACAAATACGTTTGTTTGATAAAACCGCGAATGGGTCAAAATTTGGTAAAAAGGGGAAATAAGCCGAAGACTTAAAAGTCTTAAATTTTGTTAAGCCGGATGTCGGATTTTAACTCCAAATGATGGAGAATCAAATTACAAACACGTAGGAAGAAACGGTAGGTCAAACGGACAAGCGGTTTGAAAGATACGGAAGATTTCGTGTCAAATTACGGCAAATTGGAAAACTGGATGCAGGGTCCACCGTAAATTACGGTGCCACCGTAATTTACGGTGGAGATGAAAAGTCTTACGGCGGCCCCCTACTGGTTTACGGTAGGGGCAAGTCAAACCAGTGGCCACCGTAAATTACGGTGCCACCGTAATTTACGGTGGAGGCCAGATTGAATTTTTTTGTTTTTGTTATTAATTGTTTCTCGAACTCGTATAGACACGCTTTATGCCCTGTATGACTAAAGCATTTCATGTTTATGAAATGTAGGTACACCTTTGATGCCGGAAGACGATCAAGCTCAACGAAGAACCGAACACGATATAGATACACGCTTCCGCACTTTGCCATGTTGTAAATTTTAATCAACGAATTCGATCACGTTTTGTAGAACAGCTTATGAATTGTAAAAGATTTAATAAACCCATATTTTTATAGCATGTGAAGTCTTAACTACACATCTAAGCGTTGGTAATTACATACAAAAATCGTTGTTTAGTAACTAGGGTGTTACAAGTTGGTATCAGAGCCTTGGTTTAAGAGATTCGAGTATGGTGGGGAGGAACCATGCTTGGACTTAAACCTTATGCTCTTGACAAAGGATAGTGTTCGGTTCGAAGCTTGATCGCAAATCCGGTAAGTACAAGTATGTTAATAGTTTAGCATGCTAAAGTGTTGTAAACAACACATAGGGCTATCCTGTGATACACGTTACCCCAATTAAAATGATTGATATAGTTGATGAAAATACGCGCGTCGACGCGTATAGTAGAAAAAGCCTTGTATTATAATACGGGCGATTATTGAAGTTGACGTTACTAACTTTGTGAATGTTTTAATTGAAGGACACTCGCGTTGAAGACGACGAGAGTCAAACGAATTGTGGATATGATGATGGAACGGTCCGTAGTATGACGAGAGGAGCATGCTCACCGAGAACCAAAATCGCATAACGGTCGCGAACAAGGTTAATAGCAAGGAACGCCCGTAGGGGCAAACATTACCAGGTGCACATTTTAAATAATCGCACAATTAGCAATATGCAACAAACACGTAGAGAATGATCGTTGCATGGGTAAATTAGAAACTTGGAAAACCTGAACAGAAATACATATCCAGGATATAATTTCCAAGAAAACTGAATAGAGGCGTTACTTACATAGGGCGTGATGTGAAAACTATAAAAAGGTCGTGTACGTCATGTGTTAAATCGCTTACTCTGGCCAAGTAAGTAGTGGCATATGATACCACGAGTTTCTTATAGCGGACACATTTACATCCGATGTAGTAAGGGCGGAGTAAATGGGACTAATTAAAAAGTACCCAAACGAATCAGATAAGCAAAATATTTGATAATAATGTAAACGCACAACCGAGTGACTGAAGCGTATTACATCAGGATAATGAGCCCGAGCGAAGGGACAAAGAAACATGTAAAATGATTTAGACAAGTATTGGGAGGGAGTGTACTTACACTCGAACCCATAAAACGCAAGCATGTAAAATGATTTAGACAAGTATTGGGAGGGAGTGTACTTACACTCGAACCCATAAAACGCAAGCATGTAAAATGATTTAGACAAGTATTGGGAGGGAGTGTACTTACACTCGAACCCATAAAACGCAAGCATGTAAAATGATTTAGACAAGTATTGGGAGGGAGTGTACTTACACTCGAACCCAGAAAACGCAAACATGAAAAATGATTTAGACAAGCAATGGGAGGGAGTGTACTTACACTCGAACCCGGAAAATGCAAATATGTCCCTTAACGGGTCATTTTTGTAAAACGACAAACTTAAAGACAAAGTCAGAATATAAAAATGAAGCGAGGTCTAAATGCATACCGGGAGGATTGCAATAATAACGACTTCGGTAAAACACCCGGTTGATGGGTAAGAATTAAACACATGCGTAAACCGAGAAACGAGAACACGAATTTAAAGTCAAAAGACTCGGATTATGAGTTATGACTAAAAGACCATAAAATTTCGTAAACAGAAATTTTGATAATTATATTCAACTATTTTGAGATTGAACGGGTTGAATAAAGTATAATGCTTGAAAGCATAAGTAAGCGCAAGCCGGATAACGGTAAGCTTGAGACAAATGAATTTCAAACGTAAAAAAAAAGAGTGCTTTGACACCAAATATATATTTTAATAAGACACGAGTAAAAAGAGTGATCTACGGGATCAACATAACCTTTAGGGTTATAAACAAATGAGAGATCTACGGACTAAAACGACCCACGGGTCATGATTAGAAAGAAGTTATAAGGACTTCGCCCTAAAGAGGTGAATGTCTAATCAAAAAATAGCCCATAAGGCTAAGTGATAAAACCTACGGGTTAGATGGGATAAAGCGAGGAAATCAGTTAAGAATCCCCGCATAAAACCAAGACTGTAAAGGATTAAATTACGGACTGTCAATATCCCGGTATGGATGATTGACACAAGTTAAAGAAAAGATCCCAAAAAAAAAAAAAAAAAAAAAAACTAAAACTTCGGTTTTAGTAAGGAATAATGTTTTTACAAACATAAATTCTGATAAGAATTTAAATAGTAAGCATGAAAGATACAAGTCTTGACACTGATAGGCGCAAGATGATATATTCGAAAAGTGATATTCTAAAAAATGAAAGGTTGATACAAATTAAACATGATGTAACACGATCACGGTTAGGAAATGTAATGTGAAGTAAAATCACATTATAACCAAGCGAGTGATAAAAGTAACTAAACTAATAAGACTGGTTAATGAGACCGGTTAAGGTCACCAATTTAAATCAAGAAATTTGGTTTGCTTGTAAGCGGTAGATTCGGTATAGCTGAACCGAATAGATGAATTTGAAAACAAAAGAAATTGTTGCTAAAAGTAAAAGATTTCACTAAAGATCTTTAAACGGGTCAAAGTAACGGATTCATAAGGAATTCGATGGTATATGAAAGCGATGGATATCGCTAAGTTAACTAAACTAGTGGAAATAACGAGACTACGTTATTTCGAAGTTACACTATGTCATATGAGATACGTAGAGGTTCTGTAACCAAAAAGACATTACCATAATTTTTCTGGTAATGCTAACAATTGGTTAAAGTATGAGTAATGCTAAGAGATTACTCAAGTCAAACGCATTGGGTTTAGAAACTCAATGAACTAGATAAGTAAGGTTTCGAGGACGAAACCTCTTTAAGGGGGGTAGACTTGTAACACCCCGAAAACGGGTTTGGTAATTAACCCACGTTAATACTAAAAGATAGGGCTGTTCATGAGCCGAGCCGAGACAGGCCAAGCTCGGGCTCGGCTCGATTATAAACCGAGCTGGCTCGGCTCGGCTCGGATTTGAAACCGAGCTGAAAATCTAAGCTCGGGCTCGGCTTGGTTTTAAACCGAGCTAGCTCGGCTCGGCTTGGTTTGGCTCGATTTTATAAAAAAAAACTAATATATACCTCTTAAAATTTAATAGCCTAAAATATTATTCAATAATTTAAAAGAATATATTCAAAATAAGTTCAACCTAATACAATTCAAACCAAAATCAAGTTTAACAACGCAAAATAAGTTTTAATTTCAATAAAATACAATATTAGTCCATTAGTATGGTAATCAATCTTCAAATATGCCATAAATATCAACTTACAAACCTATATACATGTAAATAATAATCAGTTTTTTTGTAATATATTATAATGTATATAAAATTAAAACTTATTATATGTAAAATAATTCGAGCTAAACCGAGCCGAGCTATAAAGCGAGCTGAACCGAGCCAGCTCGGCTCGTTACGAGCCGAGCCGAGCTAGGCTCACTTTCTAACCGAGCCGAGCCGGCTCGGCTCACTTTTAAACCGAGCCAAATCGAGCGAGCTTTTTCCGAGCTAAATCCGAGCGAGCTTCGAGCGAGCTCCGAGCCGCGAGCTTTTTGAACAGCCCTACTAAAAGACGGGTAAAGTGCCGCTAGTAGTAAAAATAACCCGGTAAATATTTGGGATTTAATAAGAAATCCTAATATTAAATACAAGCGAAACAAAATTTTAAGGAATTGAGTTTATAAGAGCCCGAGTTAACGGGACTTAAAATACTACGGATTATAACTCCCGGAACCCACCAAGTAACTAGGAGCATTAACCTAGTTAGATAATGTCTTGACATTTATAGAACAAATATGGTTAAGATATCCTTTAAATAACTTGGGTAAATGGAGGGACTAAACCTGGGCAAATGAGATAAGCTTTTATCAAAACAAAATAAATAAATAAAACACACACATACGTGTGTGTATGTCTGCGATTTTAACCAGAGCCAGGAAGGCTCTCTTGCTCAAAACCCTAAAGTGCCAAGAATCACCAAATTGAAGGGCAGAACTAGCTCAAATCAGATGCATGAACACGAATTCATGATCACCTAGTCATGAGGATTACAAGGTATGTCGAATTTTACGATTTGGTGATACTTTGAGATTATGATGAATAATCAAAATCGAAATTCTGGAATGAATGTTGAATCTATGAGTGACATTGTGATTATATCTTGGTTTAGGAACAAACCCTAGTAGAAATCTTGATGAATTGTTGTCAAACTAGGGATTTGATAATTACCCTATTATGAGCTAAGTGGGTTTTGGTTGAATTGATGAAATTGATGTTCTAATGGTGTTTATAAACATCACACAAATTCATATGAATGAACTACTTGAACAAATTAGAGATTTTGTTAAGAGTTCATAAGTAACTAGAAGTGGGTTTTGTTAGATATGATGAAATCATGAAGAACTTGAAGTAATATCACTTGTATGTGATTAACAAGTAAACTAGGAAGTGGGTTTTTATGTAATAGTAAAGATGATGATAAGTTTATGTTTAAAATCATCATATTTGATAATAGAAACAAGGCACTCAAACAAATTAAGTGATTTGGGAACTTGTTCATACATGATTGAAATGGGTTTGAATGTTATGATGAAATTGGTAGCCATGTTCATGTAACTAAGTGTATAAGATCATGTTAGCTACTAATTGATAGATAGAACTTGAATGTGCATTTATATGCTAAGGGGCATTTGACTTTTAGTAGTCAAACCGACCATTAATAAGATCGAATGGTAATTGTGATAGAAAATATGTAAGATGGAATAGTCATAATTAATGATGACTAATATAACCGTCTTACGAATTATGATGATAGTTTGACGCTTGACAAGCTAGGTGGAGGCTTGGAAAGGAAGCGGGTCAAACGAAGCAAGAATGGTGGAAAAGCATAATTCGGATGCAAGGTAAGTATAGCTTACACTAGTCTTATATGTTAGAATATTCTCTTATCGTATTAGTTACGAATAAGATAAATACAGAATTGAGGTTTGATGTTCCGACGTGTAAACATACGGAACAAGGTAGTCGAGCGTGACAAGAAACCATGTTGATGGTTTAAAAGGAATTAAACGGCAAGTTGGTCATGCGTTGACCATAACTATTTGTTTTGAAAGACACTGTAAGGCGTAAGCCATGATAGGCTAAAAAGCGTTAAGAAAACGATTAATAAGTGAAATGACCACACGGTGTAAACCAAAGCGAGTCATATAGATGAGATGGTAATAAATATCATCTCGCCAACATAATCGTTCACTTAGACCAAATGGGTCAAAAGGTGAAAATATCACCCTTTGACAATAACGACTAATGATTATTGTCGAGCTATATTATTTCAGGTATAAATGTCAAATGGGTATTAGCAATACTATGAACTAGCGGTTATAAAAGCAAGGTATTAAAAACGGGTCAATATATTGATCTGCGCCAGGTATGTGAAATAGGGTAACACTCATTTAGAACATGTGGTTCAAGGGTGTTAAAAGAGGTCAAAATGGACGTTTGGTTACTTGATAAGTAAACCAAATGTTTTAAGTAATGGACATTACGTTTGGAAAGCTTAATGACTTTTCAAACAGAATCATAGGTTAAAAGAGGGATTTTGGGTCAAATATGCTTTCAAAAGTCCTTCATTGTTAATAAGAGACTAAATGGACCAAAACGCCCTTGGAGGCTAAATTGAGCAAACAACCTTTAAAAGTTGTTTGGAAGTGATTTTTACGATTTAATAAATACTTAGGACAAGTATAGAAGTTGAAAGATGTATTACGTTAGTCAAACGACTCTATTTGGGTCTTTGCCGTAAAACAAAGAGTTAAGGGGTAAAACTTGGTTTGCATAGATTACCTTAGTAAAATCACCATAAATATAGTTGTGGTGGAAGTTCATTTGACAAATATTGCGAAAATAGGATGCTAGAAACAAATAATTATGAATTATGCGGAAAAGGGTTTAAATACCCTTAACGGGTCAAAATAAGCATTTTAGTACAAACGGGTTTAAGAGTATACATAAACCCGTGAATTGAACCTAATATGATAGATAACATTGAAATTATAAGATTCATGTGTTATAGGAATCAAACAAATACGTTTGTTTGATAAAACCGCGAATGGGTCAAAATTTGGTAAAAAAGGGGAAATAAGCCGAAGACTTAAAAGTCTTAAATTTTGTTAAGCCGGATGTCGGATTTTAACTCCAAATGATGGAGAATCAAATTACAAACACGTAGGAAGAAACGGTAGGTCAAACGGACAAGCGGTTTGAAAGATACGGAAGATTTCGTGTCAAATTACGGCAAATTGGAAAACTGGATGCAGGGTCCACCGTAAATTACGGTGCCACCGTAATTTACGGTGGAGATGAAAAGTCTTACGGCGGCCCCCTACTGGTTTACGGTAGGGGCAAGTCAAACCAGTGGCCACCGTAAATTACGGTGCCACCGTAATTTACGGTGGAGGCCAGATTGAATTTTTTTGTTTTTGTTATTAATTGTTTCTCGAACTCGTATAGACACGCTTTATGCCCTGTATGACTAAAGCATTTCATGTTTATGAAATGTAGGTACACCTTTGATGCCGGAAGACGATCAAGCTCAACGAAGAACCGAACACGATATAGATACACGCTTCCGCACTTTGCCATGTTGTAAATTTTAATCAACGAATTCGATCACGTTTTGTAGAACAGCTTATGAATTGTAAAAGATTTAATAAACCCGTATTTTTATAGCATGTGAAGTCTTAACTACACATCTAAGCGTTGGTAATTACATACAAAAATCGTTGTTTAGTAACTAGGGTGTTACAAGTTGGTATCAGAGCCTTGGTTTAAGAGATTCGAGTATGGTGGGGAGGAACCATGCTTGGACTTAAACCTTATGCTCTTGACAAAGGATAGTGTTCGGTTCGAAGCTTGATCGCAAATCCGGTAAGTACAAGTATGTTAATAGTTTAGCATGCTAAAGTGTTGTAAACAACACATAGGGCTATCCTGTGATACACGTTACCCCAATTAAAATGATTGATATAGTTGATGAAAATACGCGCGTCGACGCGTATAGTAGAAAAAGCCTTGTATTATAATACGGGCGATTATTGAAGTTGACGTTACTAACTTTGTGAATGTTTTAATTGAAGGACACTCGTGTTGAAGACGACGAGAGTCAAACGAATTGTGGATATGATGATGGAACGGTCCGTAGTATGACGAGAGGAGCATGCTCACCGAGAACCAAAATCGCATAACGGTCGCGAACAAGGTTAATAGCAAGGAACGCCCGTAGGGGCAAACATTACCAGGTGCACATTTTAAATAATCGCACAATTAGCAATATGCAACAAACACGTAGAGAATGATCGTTGCATGGGTAAATTAGAAACTTGGAAAACCTGAACAGAAATACATATCCAGGATATAATTTCCAAGAAAACTGAATAGAGGCATTACTTACATAGGGCGTGATGTGAAAACTATAAAAAGGTCGTGTACGTCATGTGTTAAATCGCTTACTCTGGCCAAGTAAGTAGTGGCATATGATACCACGAGTTTCTTATAGCGGACACATTTACATCCGATGTAGTAAGGGCGGAGTAAATGGGACTAATTAAAAAGTACCCAAACGAATCAGATAAGCAAAATATTTGATAATAATGTAAACGCACAACCGAGTGACTGAAGCGTATTACATCAGGATAATGAGCCCGAGCGAAGGGACAAAGAAACATGTAAAATGATTTAGACAAGTATTGGGAGGGAGTGTACTTACACTCGAACCCATAAAACGCAAGCATGTAAAATGATTTAGACAAGTATTGGGAGGGAGTGTACTTACACTCGAACCCATAAAACGCAAGCATGTAAAATGATTTAGACAAGTATTGGGAGGGAGTGTACTTACACTCGAACCCATAAAACGCAAGCATGTAAAATGATTTAGACAAGTATTGGGAGGGAGTGTACTTACACTCGAACCCAGAAAACGCAAACATGAAAAATGATTTAGACAAGCAATGGGAGGGAGTGTACATACAAACCCGTATTTTTATAGCATGTGAAGTCTTAACTACACATCTAAGCGTTGGTAATTACATACAAAAATCGTTGTTTAGTAACTAGGGTGTTACACTCCTCCACCCTTCTCTTCCTCCCACCACTATCTCTCTCCAAAACTCACCGTAACATCATCACTCGGTAGCTCAACCGCCAGCGATTGCAGTCAATGCCTGCTCAAAATTCTTCAACCGACTCTGCCTCCGAAGACGAAGATGTTGTTCAGCTGCAACGTAACAATCAGAACGGATGATGACGATGATGATGAAAGTTCGTCTTCTAGTTGCAGCGACAAGGACGAGTATGTTCGTTATTTTGATTATCTCTATATGTATCTGTACCTATATGTACAGATAACGTGCCCTAAATTGATTATTTCTGTTTGCGTTTGTGTTTTGTTACGAGTTGTGATTATTATTATTATGCTAAGCGTGTTTGTTTTCGTATGGTCGGTTGTTTGTTGTATTGGATCTGCCTTTTTCTAGTAGTTTCCACCGCAAACGCAATTTTAAATTCATATTTTGTTTTCTGTAACTAATTAATTGGGATTCAGATTTTTTCCCAAATTTTTTAGTTTTAATGGCGTGTTTAAAGTTTTAAGCGAGTTAATCGACGTGATATTTGAATCTAAATTACTTTGGATCTGAAACATACCAAAGTTTGGTAGCATGAAGGTTGAAATATGATTTATGAGCAAATGGATATATGTGAATCACTGATTTTTCCTCTGATATACATGTAATATGTGAATGTGAAATGTTTGATAACTTTTAAGAAATTTGGTGGTATTTTGATGATTTTAGGTGTTAAATTTCAGAAATTTGGTGGTATTTTGCTGATTTTAGGTGTTAAATTTCAGAAATTTATTAGCAACTTTCAGAAGTTAAAAAAAAAAAAACAGTCTTCTCCCTGCAGACTGCAGAGACCTCTTCTGCTACAGATGTGGTCCGTAGACTACAGACGTTTTACCTCTGAAAAACAAACAACACCTAAGTTATTAATGCGAAAAGTGGTAGGCCCCTCTTTTGAAGGTGACGTTACCCTCGGCTAAGTGGTTTGAGTTAGCAAGGATACAATCCCAAGAAGCCGGTTTAAAGTATTAATAGTAGTTTACATATGAGGGGTTCAAGCTATTCGCACCCCCGCCATCCAATACCAGTGGGTATTGAAGGAGGTCCTAGTAAGCTTGAACCAGGTCCTTGCAGGATCTATACACTGAACAAGGCAAGAACCTTACCAAACCATTCCCCTAACCCCCGACCAGGTAGTCAACATGCCTTTATATAAACCGTAAAGACATGAATGATGCAATATTTTACTTTATATAGACCTTAAAGTAACCTCAAGACACCACGGAAAAATGATAAAGAAAATTCACCTTCAACATAATAAACTAGTTATTAAAGTCATTAATTCAAACCCAAATAAAAAGTGCCGAAATATTAAAAATCAAAACTAATACAATAAAGACTTATCTTCACCAAGTGATGTAAGAGGCTTAACCAAACATGGCCTTTGATTGGCAAGAACCCTTACAATCAATCTTGGATCCCGAAACTACTACACACTCTAAAGATAGATGATGGATGATGGTGGTGGTGGGTGTTGTTGTTGTAGTGGTGGTGGAGTGGTGGCAAAGTGGGAGAGTAGTGGTTTACCAAGGGATGCGTTTGAAGTGAACCAAGCACCCCTATTTATAGCCAGTAGAGAGCTCTGGCCACGACCCCGTGTCCAGCGGGCACGCCCCCGTGGCCAGTCTTTTCTCTTCCTTCATTAATTGCAAGTGTTAGCAGAGGGCCCCACACGGCCCCGTGTCTCCTGGGCACGACCCTGTTGTCAACTCTTATATGTACTATCAAGATTCTGCGTATCTTTTCATTGTCCACGCCCTGTGCTGAGCTGGGCACGCCCCCGTGGTGGGCGTGGAAGCTTCTACAGGTTTGTCTTTTGTGTAGGTCCCTGACCACGCCCCATGCCCAGCTGGGCACTGCCCCGTGGTCAGGCTTCTGTTGCCTTGTTTTTGCTTTGGGGATGCTGCCGAGGGGTCGGGCATGTCACGTTTATTTCTTCTTTTTGTATTTATGTTGGTTTTGGCTGCTTATTTGCTCCTTTTGTTTGTTTAAGCTCGTTTGGTCCTGTAAATTCAAAAGCAAGAAAGAAACACGCTTTTTCCAACATTAGTACTAAAAAGGGTTAGTTTTATGCCTCATTTGATGTAATTTATATATTGCATTTTGCACACATCACAAACCTTACAATCCTAGCAATTTGTATTGTTTTTCTCAACAAATTGCTGATTATGATTTTCAAACCCGGATTAAGATGCCATCCCACATAAGAACCTATGATGGAACTGAAGATCCTAAAGACCACCTCCAAATTTTTACCGGGCCAGCAAGAATTGAAAAATGGTCCAATGCCGAATGTTGTCTCATGTTCATGCAAACCCTTGTAGATTCTGCCAGGATATGGTTCAACGACCTACCTGAAAGAAGCATTCGAACCTTTGATGATGTAAGCAAAGGTTTTTTTGGCCAACTTTTTAGAACAACAGAGGTATGTCAAGGATGCTACAGTGATTTTCCAGATAAATCAGTGAGACGACGAAAGTCTTAGAGATTTCATCGAAAGATACAAGAAGGAAGGGTTGACCTACGTGGGTGCTGATGAAAAAATGAGGGTGCCAAGGTTCACTAATGCCATCACCTCCAAGTACATTACAAGGGACTTTAATAAGTGCCTACCTAAAACCCTCGAGGAGGCCCTCAAAAGGGTTGAAGATCACATTCGAGGGGAGGAAGCTGTTGACATCAAAGAGCAAAGGAAAAGAGCTCCTAGTTGGCGAAGCAACAGTCCCAACAGGAAAAGAGAAAACTTTGGTTCCAATGACAAACGCTCTAGAAGTTCGGATCCAAGAAGGCCTGAAGGTAGGAACCCTCCAAGCCGGGAAAAGGCTATAAGATTCACAGCTTTAACCAAGACCCCACAAGAAATCTTGGCCATCGAAGAAGTAAAACATAGCTTCCGACCTCCTCGACCTTACCAAAGAGCAAGAGAAATGAAAACTCAACCCAATATTGTGAGTTTCACGAAGAGAAAGGCCACCACACCAACGATTGCTTCCAGCTCAAGAAGAGAATCGAAGAAGCTATCACGTCCGGAGAAATTGCCCACTTGGTCAAATGGGTAAGAGACAAGATGGCTGAAGGTAAGAGTAAGGAAGTGAACATGGTAAATTTTGATGGAAAAGCTTCCCACAAACGCCCTCACTTGGAGGGTTGGGAGCGTCAATGTGTTTAATTCCCACCACCCGAAGGAGACTTACTCTCGAACCCTTTGGTGGTGGAAGCTACAATGGGAACTATCAAAACACACAAAGCCTACGTTGACATTGGAGCAGCCACCTAGATCATGTTTGAGAAATGCTTCAACCGTCTTTGGGCCAAATAACCCTTAGTGTCCATTTTAGTGAAGGAAAGATGGAAAGAACTAAACCTCTCACCTTTGTGGTAATCAACATTCCCTCCAACTGTGCTGTCATCATAGGAAGGCCAGGGCAAAGTGTGTTCGGAGTGGCGGTTTTAGTTGGCCATGGTACTGTTAAGTTCCCAACCGAAAGAGGGATATCAACCCTTCAAACTACCCAAGAATCCTTCCTAGTTGAATGGTAAAGTTCAAAGAAAAATGAGGAAGATGAACAAGGATGGATCATTAACCCAAAATATTGTGAGTTCGCGTTAGAATCGATTCCGTTACACCTTGACTGCGTAGATACGTTATCTTGTGTTGAATCCAAGTACGAGAGTGGATTAGACAAGAACAAGCTAATTAAATGTTGTTTTCTGTTACTGATTGAAAGTTACAGCACCGTGAAAACAAATGACAAGAGTTTCCCCTCTCTGTCTCTAAAAGTTACAAATACAAGACTAATGACCTATTTATAGTGAGCGTCGATCCTTAACTAGCCTACACACACCTAAGTACCGACCTAAAAGTAACTGCGGACCAACACCTAGTTCCGGATAGACCTGTGCGCGGATCAGCTTATGTGCGGATGGACTTGAGGTACATCTATACGAACCCACTTCTTGCGCACCAACTATCTATAAAACCCTAATCTTGGGCAATGCTTGTTCGTGCGGATCCACATTTGTACATCCGTGCAGACCAGGTTCTTAAACATATGAACATTATGTTTAACACTTTTGCACCTTGTCTTGATCATTCGTTAGCTACGATACGTGATTGACGAAAGCGATAGACAGATGCACTCACAAATATCCTCAACAAAGGATAAGGGTAAATACCAACCTTACCGAAGACACTCTCTCTTATCTCAAAAAGCTGCTATTGCACAACATGGACATTTTTACATGGTGATAGAAGATATGACTGGTATCCCCCGAGATATCGCTTAGCATGATCTCAAAATTCTCTCTAATGTGAAACCCATTATCCAACAAAAGAGAAGCTTAGCCCCAGATAGAAGCCTTGCAGCTTGTCAGGAGGTTGAAAGGCTTGTTCAGGCCGGAATCCTACGAGAAGTAAAATATCATTCTTGGATAGCCAACCCGGTAATGGTCCGTAAACCTGATGGGTCCTGGAGGATGTGTATTGACTTCAAGGATCTAAACAAACCATGCCCAAAGGATTGCTATCCGTCACCAGAAATCTAGTTGAAGATTGATTCGCTTACAGGCTTCCCCTTCAAATGATTCCTGGATACTTACAAAGGTTACCATCAGATTCTGATAAAGAAAGAATACGAAGAGAAAACAACATTCCACAACGACAAAGGTATTTTTTGCTACCTGATGTGTATAAAATGCAACATATAAATTACATCAAATGAGGTATAAAACTAACCTTTTTTAGTACTAATGTTGGAAAAAGTGTGCTTTTGTCTTCCTTTTGTATTTTCAGGGTTAAATGAGCTTAAATGAACAAACGAAGAAAAAATACAGCCAAATCTAACAATAATACAAGAAAAGGAATAAGCGTGGCATGCCCAACCCCTCGACAGCATCTTCCCAAGCAAAAACAAGACAACAGAAGGCTGAACACGCCCCGTGCCCAGCGGACACGAGGGCGTGCCCAAGTGTCTGCAGAAAGGACAAAATTGTAGAAGCTTCTATTTCCCAACACGGGGGCGTGCCCATCGGACACGGGGGCCGTGGTCAACGCTAAGATTCGTAGAATCTAAGCAAATCTTGATAGTACAGATACGCTTCTGCACACGGGGCCGTGCCCAGCGGACACGGGGGCGTGGTCAACTAATACAGTTTGCAATTAATGAAGAAAGAGAAGATGGATGGACATGGGGCCGTGCCCAATGGACACGGGGCCGTGTCCGAGCTTCTGTGCAGGCTATAAATAGGGGTGCTTGGTTCACTTCAAAGGCATCCCTTGACAAACCACCTCTCTCCCACTTCACCCACACTCCACCACCATCACAACACCCACATCCACCACCATCATCCATCATCCATAATAGAGTGTGTGTAGTAGTCTCGGGATCCAAGATTGATAGTAAGAGTTCTTGACAATCAAAGGCCATGTTTGCCTAAGTCTCTTACATCACTTGGTGAAGACAAGCATTTAGTGTAATACTTTTGTTTTTTAATCTTTTCGCACTTTTTATTTGGTTTTGTATTAATGACTTTAATAACTAGTTTCTTATGTTGAAGGTGAAACTTCCTTATCATTGGTCCGTGGTGTCTTGGCGTTATTTTACTGTCTATATAAAATAAAAGATTTACACCATTCATATCTCCACGGTCTATATGGAGATATGTTGGCTACCTGGTCGGGGGTTAAGGGAATTGTTTGGTAAGGTTCTTGCCTTGTTCAGTATATAGATCCTGCAAGGACCTGGGTCAAGCTTACTAGGACCTCCTTCAATACCCACCAGTATTGGATGGCGGGGGTGCGAATGGCTTGATCCCCTCATATGTAAGCTACTATTAATACATTAACCCGACTACTTGGGATTGTATCCCTGCTGACTCAAACCACTTAGCCGAGGGTAACGTCACCTTTAAAAGAGGGGCCTATCACATTACGCATTAATAACTTAATTAATTATCTTCCAATAATCCAAACCTTTAGGATTGTATCCTTGCTGACTCAAACTACTGGGTTGAGGGTAACGTCAACTTCAAAAGAGGGGCCTACTACTATAACTAAGATAATCTCTTAAAAAGTGCAAAAGTGCGGAAAACATCAAAGGATACACTAAAGGCGAGTCGGATCTAAGTGATTCATCTTGTCTATCTGTTTTTATTTTATTTTTATTTTCAGCATTTTAATTAGTTATATTTTCTTGTTTAAAAAACTTTTTCTAAATTTTTTATTTGATTAGACGTTGAGGATAAACCGGTACTAAAAGCTCTTGTGTCTTGGACGACCTCGGTATCTTACCAACGCTATACTACGCTCACGATGGGTGCACTTGCCCATATGTGTGTTTAGTGTTAGTAAAATATCGTGTGTAAGGCCCTATAATGGTGTAGGTTTACGCTTATCTTTATCAAACACAATTATAAGCTATTGGGCTTAGCCTTGTAGTGGGTTAGATAATAATGGGATAAGCCATGTGGGCTAATTAGTTATTTGGGCTTATTTAGTTAATATTAAGCATGTGGGCTTGGCCCAACTTGTAACTAGGTCACCCTATGTAACTATAAATAGGGTGAACCTAGTTCATTATTAGGTTAGACATTTTAGAGAGGCTTAGTCATATTCGAAACTCTTTGGTTGTGTACCAGACGGTTCTTGAAACCGTGTGCACTTTGTTTTATTCAATTCATTTTGTTCTTGTTCTTAACACTTTTCTCAGTATTCCGCGCTTTGATTAGTGTTTGATATCCGAGTGTGTAGTGTTCCTGGACTTACAATTGGTATCAGAGCCTAAGTAGTCTTGCGAAGGCTCGGTTTTAATCGGATATTTTTTTGAAGATCGAAGAACACGAAGAACAGGTTGAAGATTTGAAGAACAGTTTAAATATTAGTGTTTTGATCTGTTTTGGTAAAACAGTCAAAGTGTTTGCTTGTTTTTCGAAGGTTATTGATGGAAATAAATCAAAGAGATTGAATTTCAAATCATCTCCTTGATATTCGGGATTTTATTACTCAACATCTTCTCATAACTTGTGCGATTAGGTATCTCCTCGTCATCAATAGCAAACATCTTGTGCGATCCAAAAATTCAATTGTGCGACTGCATTTCAAACTTGTGCGATTCCAAAGTCAAAGTGTTTCTTTATTATCTTCAATATTGTGCGATTCAATTGTTCTTGTGCGATCATTTTGTCAACTATCACTTGTGCGATTATATCATCATCTTCTTATCTTGTGCGATTACAACTCAAACTGTGAACCCATATTATCATCACCACCGCGCACCGATACCGATTCCGCAAACTGTAACTGCAACCACCACAGTCAAAGAACCACTTCCTCAGTCGCTGCTGCTTCTCCTCGTTACATCGTCATTCCGCATAACCCGATATTCATCGTCACCTACATCTCCATCTCCGTCGTGTTCCGATTACCGTCCAACCTGCAACCTTCTCCGGCTGTCAGCTTCATCGCACCACCGTCATCATCACCGTGAAATAACCTTCTCCTCCACCTCCACGTTGAACCACTAACCTGCAACACCCTTACTATCATCATCTAAACCACCACCTTCGATCACATCACCATCATCTTCTCCGTTTCGGTTTCGGGATTTCGTGTTCGGCAGGGCCGTCTCCGAAAATCACAAAAAAAAATTTGGCCCTGTTCGAGATAAAAAATTTGGGCCCTATTCGCACTTAAGGATAAACGATAATTTGAATAATAATAATAATAACTATAATATATGATAACTCAGCTAAGCAGTGGCGAAGCTTGAGATTTTCGACGGGGGGTCGAAAACGTATATACCCAAAAATTTCTATACGAAAACCACATATATTACACTACTGAGCGAAAAGTTTGGGGGTCGGGCACTTACCTTACACCAGTCGACAACCGCGTTGCATCAACATCTCAGAAATTGCACTATGCTTGTTTCTAAGATATTTGATCATAGAGTCTATGTGTGGGTTAACATCTTTATCAAAATCAGGAAATTTTTGCACTAGTCTTTTTCGCACTTCAACCATGGTATTGTTGTTTTCTTGATCACAAGCAAGTTCTTGTAGAATATCGACTAAAGCTTCAACTTCCTCATTCATTCATTCATGATTCATAACACTATAACAGTCCAAATCGTTAAACTCGAAATACGACTCGAAATCAGGATATAACAACAATTCAACAAACAAAATACCTCGAGTCTCGACGATTGATTTCCTGCCCTGCAGGCTGCAGCGGTGATTGCGATTTGCGAACTGCGACGTTTGATTTCTGGTTGCGATTTGCGAACCTGCAGGCTGCAGCGATTGATTTTCTGCGTCTCTGTGATCTGGATTCTGGGCCTCTGGTTGGCTGGTTCGATCAGAAATCTGAAATCCCTAGTGCAGAATTGAAGATCAAGAACCGTGACCGCGACGTTTGATTTCTCCAGGCTCCAGCGGCAATTAGATTTTTGCAAAGGTTGGGCCTGAATTTTTTGGGCTATGTATATATGAAGAAAACTTAAAAAATTTTTGGGCCCCTTAGTTATTTGGGCCCTGTTCTCAAGCCCCTCCAGCACTTGGCTATAACCGGCCCTGGTGTTCGGATATCCGCAGGCTCATCACCATCTCCGTCCATTGCATCAAAGATCATCTCCATCTCCGTCGCACTCCGATCAAAGCTCGTCGGACCTGCAACTGTTCTCACTCTGACCACCGGTTTCGTTCACATCATCTCCGGTTCGAGTTCGAGATTTCGAGTGTCGTATTTTCAAGTCGCATAACACCCTTTTCATCCTCGCCAACAACCCTTGTTCACCGCCGACCTCCGATCAAACTCCATTCGAACCTTTCATCTCGTCTCTGCACTTCATCTCCGGCGACTGCACACCACCTTATCATCATCACCAATGGTTTATCGAAGAAACACTTGAAGTGTGCGACTTGACGGCTGATCTTTTAGTTGTGGGGTTTCGGTTTGGATTGTTTATCGACGAACGGCGTTCAAAAATTTAGGGTTTTGGTTTCGGTTTTTATCGAAGAAGAAGAAACAGTTCTTCATTTTGTCTTTTGTTAATCAATAATATTTTTAATAATAACTAGGTTAGAACCCTGTGTATTACACGGGTTGAATAAATATAATTTTATATACTAAATAGAAAAATAATATATTTTTAAAAACCTCATTTATTACACGTGTTGAATAAATATAATTAATATATTAAATAAAAAAAGAATATCTTAAGAACCTCGTTATATTGTGCTGGTTGAATAAATGTAATTTAAATACCAAACAATATAAAAACCCTATGTATTCACAGGTGGAAGAAATATAATTTTATATACTAAATAATAAAAAAAAGTTATATTTAAAAAAAACTCTGTGTAATGTACCGGGTTGAATAAATCTAATTTTAGATAGCAAATAATAAAAAAATGTTATATTTTTAAAAACCATGTTTATTACACGGGTTTATCTATTGTTAAAAAAAATCTTTAAAATTATATCTTTAAAAACCTCGTTTATTGTGCGGGTTGAATAAATGTAATTTTATATACCAAACAATAAAAAAGTTATATTTAAAAAAAACCATGTTTATTCACGAGTGGAAGAAATGTAATTTTATATACTAAATAATAAAAAAAGTTATATTTAAAAAAAACTTCGTGTATTGTACGGGTTGAATAAATCTAATTTTGCATAAGAAAGAGAATATTATATTCTTGTGAGGATGTGTGTTCACGGAAATTTACTTTACATAATTAATTTTAATAAAAAAAAAGATAATGAGTCGATAAGATTTATGTCAATTTAATTAATATTTAATAATTTAAATTAAATAATAATTATCTATAATCAAGGATGATTTAGAATAATAATATGTGTCCCAATATTGGTTTCAATTTAATTAATATTTAATAATTTAAATTAAATAATAATTATCTATAATTAAGGATGATCTAGAATAATGTCCCAATATTGGTTTCTTTTATTATATAGTATAGATTAGATAATCATCATATAATCATTACCAAATAATTGGTTATAATATAAATTAGTTTTTAGTAAAAATCATATACTTTTAATTAAAAAAAAGGTTTTATTAATTAAAAAAAAATTTGGTTATTGTTTGGTGATAAGTTTTGATAGGTTTGGAGGTGCGGTACAGAAAAGCTGGTTCGTGCATTTTTCAAAGGCTTGAGTTAGCGAGTACACGGGTTCTTGCTTTGGGCTTCTGTTGAAGAAATAGTTAAAACGCACATTTTCGGGGGATCACATTTTTGGGGGATCACATTTTCGGGGGATCAAATCTTAAAAATGTCTTCTTAGAGAGAGGTGCTTGAGAAGGAATTTCAAGGATTCAAATACTCGTATGGTGAATCTATAGAAGCACTTACAGGCCGGTTTGCTGAACTGCTCTCTGAAATGGAGAAGGCTGAGATGGAGGTGTCTAATCGCACGAGCAACACAAAGCTTCTAGATGTTCTAAAAAGGATTCCAGATCAGGCAAACTGTAGTTGGTTTAGAAATGTTAATGAGATAATTGTGACAACCGACTGCTACTGTTACAAAATGAAGCCGGATGAGCTGATCTCACTCATCAAGTCATATAACAATGCTCACAAGCAGTCTACTCAAGATATTCAAATGAATGACTACACTCCTTTTGAGGCTGAGGTATGTGTAGATGATGTTTGATGTACTGAAAAATGTAGAAAGAAAGTAAAAGGTTTTAAAGAACAGGCTCAATCGCTTACTATGCAACTTCAATGTACCAAATCTAGTAGCTACGAAGTTAAAAAGAAACTGGATGGGTATAAGGAAATGGTAGAGGCTCAAAAACGTGACATTCGACAGTTGCATAGTGATCTAAGCGAAGCAAAATGTCGTTATCTCCACTTCAAGGAGCTATCTGAAAAATTAACTGTTGAATTAAACGACTTAAAATCGACTTTCGAAAATACAGAATTCAATTTTAAAAAGTTTGATGTTTCAAGTGAAAAAGTCGAAAAGATGATTAATCAACAGTTAAAATATAGCAAAAAGGAAGTCAGGAATAAAGGATTGGGATTTGTATGTATACCTCCACCATACAATCACAATTACACCTCAATTCCCATGACTGATGAGGAGATAGCCTGTCACACCCCTATTTTTCCACGTGTCACTGGTGGGCCCGGTGGGGAGTATAGTGACGTAGTTGATATCATCATAGTCAAACAACACAATATTTAAATGCACAGCGGAAGCAAAAGATAAATATATTACAATCCGAATATAAAGTAATATCCAAGTATTACAAACGGAACGTAAAAGATCCACAGGCGGATCTTAAAACAAAGAAGTTATCAGACTAATGGCTTATGTGAAGGAGTTGCAAAGTCCTCAAGTAACAAGTCCTGAGCAGCTTCCAGCCTATTACGTACTTGTACCTGTCACTTAGACTTTGGAAAATACGTCAGTTTTCACTGGTAAATACACTCAACTGACTCATTTGAAAAGAGTTTAAGAAAATTTGTTTAGGTGCACAAGGCATAAAATATTTTGACACAATGATTAAAACGCACAAGGCAATATTAATCTTTTATACTTGGGACAAACTATATCTTATGTTATCAGTTTTACATAACTTGCTCTACATACGGGGCCCGGTTCTATGCCGGTTCAAGATTAACCGACACACCACTATTCCCTTATTGGGAATCCCTTATTGGGAATCCCTTATTGGGTATAATTAATTAATAA
The DNA here is from genome assembly GCA_030545235.1 of Helianthus tuberosus. Classification (NCBI taxonomy): domain Eukaryota; kingdom Viridiplantae; phylum Streptophyta; class Magnoliopsida; order Asterales; family Asteraceae; genus Helianthus; species Helianthus tuberosus. The sequence continues at coordinate 197,609,029 of CM060418.1, forward strand.
GCATATAGCATCTGTCAGGTGTATGCCTACACCCCGTGCTTAAGTCGTGGCCATTGCAATTAATGAGTCAAGGATATCCAGGACACGGTCGCATTAACCCCCAATGTTTTAGTCAAGCAATACGAATTAAAAACAGGTTATTTGGATTTCCCGACTCATTGGTCTTCGAATCCCATACCTGACCATGCGGTATTTATATTACCGTATCCCAAGCCCGTAATAGGGAAAATAAGTTAAGAGTATTTACCTGAGCTAGCTCCTGTCTTAAATAGCAAGAATTATAATAACTCAGCCGTATTCACTTAAGTAAGCGTAGGTACAATTTACCGGAAGGCTCTAGTCTGGAATGATGGTATAAATAATCAATTAGAATGCTAACGGGTCTTTAACTAAGCCTAAGCTTAGACCGGTTAGTCTTAAAGAAAGATACGGTTTAAACGCATGATAAGGCGAAGACCGGATAGAATGTGGTTTTGACCCGACAAGTTTGAAGACTTGTATAATATGGGTAATCTAAACACATTCTGGATTTTGAGATAAAAAGGATATGGTTTGACCCGTTTCGGCTAATACATGCAAACTAGTTACATACGCCGATCCGAACGCAAAAAGTGCGTAACGATTAACCAAATGAGTCATATGCAAGTTTCCTAAGTTATTATGCTTTAATTATGTTGTGACATCAGAAAGATATCTTATATTATGCCCAAAACGGATTTAGACTCGCAATACGCCCCGTAGAGGTATTTTGGTCATTAAAAAGGTTATAAAAGAGTTTAAATATGAACTTGAGTTTCGGGTCTGATGTAATCAGTAAAATTACTCAATTTACTAGGTTATATCAGTAGGGTATCATATATATGTGAAATCTATCCTTTAAAACCAAACTATGCACCTTAGGGGTATTTTGGTAATTTCACTTAGGCTTAAAAGGTCAAAACTGAAAACCTGAGTTTAAAAACTTTTACTTACTGATAATATATAAAAATATATTAAAAATATCAGTAGGTATCAACCTTATACGTTTAATATGGTTTTAGCACACACTATGCATAAAAACGCTTAAAAAGACGATTTAGAGCCGTTTCCGGGTTTTTAAAGAAAGCTGATATTTTTATATTTCCAGAATGCTAAAAATATTTTATTTATCAAATAAAATCAGTAGAAAAAGGTTTGGGGTCAAAAGGATTTGGAAAACTCATTTTATGGCTTAAAAGGGCAAAATCGGTATTTACCGAATTAAACTTAGAGACCTATGATATGATCAGCCAAAAATTAAATAAAAATCTTTAAAAATCCCAAAATATTATATAACATCAGTGGGTAAAAAGTTTGATATCAAAAAGTGGGTTTAAATAGGTTATATGCTAATTACGCCGTTTAAGTGACCTAAAGCTTTCAAAATACGATATTGAGCATAACTCTTAATCTAGACCTCAAACTGATATCAAATTTTAGGTGCAAGTTTATAAATCAGTAACAAATGTTTCTACTCTTTCACTTTTTCAAAAATCACGTTTTATAGTAAAAATGGCATAATAGTCAACTTTTAAGCATTAATCGGAAACATGCATATGGATCGGATAAGTATTGAACCAAGTTGTAAAATCTCAGAGAGTTATACCCATATGAAAATTGGTCCAAAATAAGCTCTAAGACAGATCTCAAACATGCATAAACGGGTCAAAACTGAAAGTCAAAGAAAAAGTCAATTTATGCGACTTTCGGTTCCGATCCGGGTTTAAACTGAAAATTGTCGAGTTGAACTTGCTGAGACATGTTCTTACATTAGTTATCATGTTATTTTAATGATCAAACAGGTTGCATGCATCCTACATTGCTAATTATGCTTAAATTTGAAAATACACATTCTGTTGACTTTTTAGAACAAGCTTTGACCCGACAATTAGCATAGTTAGAGTGGGAATCTGGAAATACCCTTTCAAGGGTTTGTTACCCACATAAATACCAACTTGTAGGTACTTTCAATTTGAGAAATGACTGAGCAAATTTTCGTTTAATCACAAAGTCAAACTGAAATTACGATGGTTTGACTTTTGCTAAACTAACTAAGCTAGAACGAATTAGAGAAGATTATGAACACTTACAAGAGTCCTAATAATGCTTAGAGATCACTAGAAAGTTGGCTTGATGTCCAGAGAGCTCCAGAAAATCAGTTGTGAAAGTTGCAAGTGCAAATGTTCATAAGTTGCAACCTTCATTCTCTTATATAGCCCCTTTTGATTCATTTAGATCATCACACATAGGTCTAGGATTGTTACAAGATGTCCCCAGGTGTCCTACAATGCTAAAAACCGGGTATAGGAGCCCCTGGAATCGAAAACCACCCATTTAAGTCGGTGCAACCGGAATAACAGGCAGCTGTCAAGAAATTCGCATCTGGGACCTGCTTGCGCATCGTAGCACTCTGGTTGTTGCGGTGCGCAAGGGTCATGCCAGCACAAAGAATCTTTCAATGTTTACAGTTTGACCCCTGGACCTTCCAAACGTCGTTTTCACATTATTTCTTGCATTATAAGCCTTCTAAATTTACTTTTGAGGGTTCCAAGACTTACACAAACTTTGTTAAGTCCTTGGTTAACTTTGTACTCACCCGAAAAGCCATAATTTCAACGTTGACGCTTTTAACCCCTCGTATACGAATTTGATCATAACTTTCTCATATGATAACGAAACTTGGTGAAATTTTTATCACGCATTCTAGTGAGCATAATTAATCATTACAAAGCTTCGGGTTTGCTAAAAGGTCACTCAGAGGTATACTTTAAACATGTTGACACATTTCACCCCCGTAGTTTGTAATCTCTCACTTTCTTTCACAATTAACTTCGTATGATCCATGATTTATTCGTTTGAAGGTACAAACATCTTGTAGGGTTATTTTAAAATATATTTATCCATTGTTGACACCTTGAACCCTTATATTCACATAGTTTCCTTGTTTGTCAAATTTAGTCCTTCAGACTAAATCCTTTACACATTTTAAGCTTCTGACACGTGTCAATACATTATTGGACGTGAAATTTCGAGGTGTTACATCCTCACCCCCTTAAAAGAAATCTCGACGTCGAGATTTGATAAAATGCGGGAAGTACTTTTTGTCGCATAATGGACTTAACCTCAATAGCATATCTGGAGCTTTTCCAAGCTCTCAAGTTGGCCTTTATTATGGGTACATTTATCCTTTTGGAGCTTCTTCCTGTCGATTCTCACTCGATATAGGTTGCCTATTATATCATAAATCTGCATATCATTATGTGATAATGCTTCTCGTCTTATTGATGAAACATATCCTTAAATCATTAGTGTGAAATATATTGCGAGCTCCATCCAACTCCTTAAAAAGGTTTTAGCTTTAAGCTATCTGATCTTGATACATTCGATTCCTTCGAATGATTTTATATATTCAGAGTTTAACTAGTCTGATAATTAACAGATTGGCACACCCTTCCAGAGTGATGTCTTTGTTAAACCTTATTTCTTAACAAGAACCTAGGAGGGTTGCTACTTTCATAAATCCTTGACTTTCTGCCAAATACTGGCAATTTACAGATGATCATTGAATCTATTTATTCTTTGTTTCCAAGGCAACTTTCAGATCCTGGTAATTGGACTTTCCAAAGTCTCATCCATCAAACGGACGTTTTAATAGTTCATCTATACAAAGTCTCCAAAGAAGTAGCCTTGTTACTTACATGACAACTATTATAGAAAAGCTGAATCTAAGGTGAGATGGTTATTCCAACCATTGATTAAAACTAATCTTAAGGAATAGCTAATCCTTGCGTTAGTCGATCAAATCGACGATCCTGGGCAGCAAATGACGATTCTTAATTGTTGTCTAATTTGGGTTGCGGTAATCAATGCATAAGCAAAATGAACCGTCTTCCTTAATTAGCTATAACGGATTCTCAGAATATTGAGTTAGGCTACATGAATCCTTTATTTGCTTAATCAGGGTTTCAATTCTTCTAATGATGGTACTAGCCGTCGTGGAGATTTCATAATAATACAGCCCCAGCTGGGATATAAATCTTAACTCTACCTGACTCTCAGGAGGTAAACAGGGTAATCTTATAAAGAAGATAATTATGTCACACAGAGATGCCAGGGATGTCCTTATTCTCAGGCTTTGGTTCATCTATCGATGTCGGTGTCAGATAAATGACACATTCTCATTACAAATGTAAGGATGCCCTAAGTAGAGATACTCATAAGGACATTTTTATATTGGATATCTTCCTTGAATGCTACTAGTCGACTTTAGTACAATATGATCATTGGGATATCTCAGGGGTCCCATGCATTAAACCTCCATACTGATCAGGCATGGATGCAATCTATGGGACACACTAGGATACGCCACTCATCATATGGCACTTTTATCAAACATAGTTTGACATTCGCAGGTGATAGAAAACAATGAGAAAATAATAAAATAAAATAAAGTAATATATATTGTCGTACTCTTTTTGGGAAAGAGTACTCCAGATTCTTATGAAAGGATTATCTTCGAGGATGGGGAGATGGTCATTATAGATTCCATTGGTTAGTTATACCTTATATTTAATATCTGGAGTTCTTATGAATGTATTCAAAAGTTTGCTAAGCTTAGGGTTTACTAAAGGTTCATTATCCCTTGCATTCAACGTAAGATACTCAGCAGAAACTATCAATGTTAATGGTAAGGGACGTACCTGATGCTATTATGGATATGTACTGTCTCTGTTATTCAATCGATAGCTCAGGCGTTTCCTTGCTTATCCTTCCCAGATTTAGCTGCTCTTTCCTTGGCAGCTTCAGGGCAATTAGTACTGATGTGGCCCTTTTCGCCACAGCTGAAACAGTTTGCATCCTTTATGTCCCTACATTCGTGGGACTGGTGGCCAGTTCTTTTACAGATGCCACATTGCTTTATCTTTTGGCTTGATCGGCACTGTCCCCAGTGTCTTCTTTTGCAGGTTTTGCATGTAGGCTTTTTGTTGGAGTTCAATTGGTTATCGTTGAACTCGGATTTGATCTTCTTAGGATTTTGGGAGTTATCCTCCTCCCTTTGTCTTTTCTCTTCATTTTCATTCTTGATTGACTTTTGCCTCACTATATCTAGAGTGAGAGATAAAGACAAGTCCACCGCGGACCTATATGTGGTAGGCCTAGATGCTTTAACATTTCCCTTTATCTCTGGTGCTAGGCCTCCAATGAAACGCGCTATGCGTTTAGGTTCAGGGGTGACTAAATAAGGAACTAGGCGGGACATAGTGTTGAAACTTGTCACATATGCCTGACAATCCAAATTCTTCATAACCAGAGTCAAGAAGTCTGATTCTATCTTTTCTACCTCATGCTGAGGGCAATAATTTTCCTTGATCAATGCAGTAAATTGATCCCAAGATAAGTTGTAGAGTAGGACCTTTCCCGTGGCCTGGAGCAATGATCTCCACCATGCCAACGCTTCTCCTTTGAATGATTGTGAAACAAATTTCACAACATCTTGCTCTGCGCAACCACTGATGTCAACAATAGTGTCCATCTCATCGAGCCATGTCATGCAATCGATGGCCCCTTCCTCTCCTGTAAAGTCTCTAGGCTTGCAGGAGACAAAATATTTATAGGTACAGGACTTGGTACGTGGTTCATTATCGAACACTATCTTCTTGGATGGAACACTGTGTTCATTTGATGAATGTCGATCATCATCCTTCTTTGGCTCCTCTTTCTTAGAGGGCGGCTTGTTATGAGGCTCTGAATGAGTCTTAGGGACAGACTTAGAGTGGGGTACAGATGAGGCTCGACTATGCGTCCCACTATACTCCTTAAATTGTTCTTCTACAGCTTTAGATACAGCTGTGTCAATTAGTGTACGAAGCTCTCCTTTGGTTATAACAACCTTATCATCATCGTGGTTTTCCAGGGGATGACTGTTTACTTCTTCTGACCTAGCCATGTAGTTTTAATTGCTACATAAAATCAATAAGGACAAGGTTTATTTAGAAGCCGATATAGTACTATCGTTCCAGACGATTTATTAACCATGGTAATATAAACCATATGAACATTCCTAAGGAGTGTTATTTGATTGTACATGTGCTTATATTTAATCAAAATGGAGATTTCACAAACTAGGCACCTAGCTCGGTTGGCTAGGCGCGCGAAAGGGTGTGGCCTAGACCCAGGTTCGATTCCGGGGACGGCCGGTTCCACCATTTTTTTATATTGTTTAATATTAATTAAACGTTCGGATACATGTAATTATGAGGGTCGTCTCATAAGGAGTCTTGATAACTACTTGTTCCTTATTATACACAATATGGGCTTGATTTTCAAGACAACCAGTCGATTTTATCACTATGTTGAATCCTTTATTAGTTAAATGGAAACAAGGACGTTAGAAAAGAATGATTCCTAAATGAATATAAACATCCATCTAATATTTCTGAAGCAGTCTCTGAGGTACTATTGGTCAATTCTACTTAACGCTTAGAGTTTTTAACATGCAGATTTAATGATTTACACAATCTGTTGTCTTATGAAAGACTTATCTGAACCTGAATAAAATAATACTCTAGCATGAGCGTTATTAATAAAGAAAGTACCTGTTGTGACATTTCCATCCTGAATAGCCTCTTGAGCGTCCATTTGAGAGCTCCCAGCTTTGGTCTTCTTAGTCTCCCCAGGCTTCTTGGTTTTATTTGGGCAATTTGTCTTGATGTGCCCTATTTCATTGCAACCATAGCAGGTTGCGTCCTTTATGTCTTGGCACTCCAAGGTCTTGTGCCCTTTCTCGTTACAAATCCCACAAGGCCTAGCTTGTGACTCCAGAGTGCATTTCCCTTTTGTTGCCTTCTTTGGGCAATGGGTATTTATGTGCCCCTTCTCGCCACAATCATTACATGTGGCGTCCTTCAAGTCCTTGCACTCATGGGTCTTGTGATCCATTTCCTTGCAGATGACACATCCCCCGGTCTGCTCATAGAAACATTTTCCAAAGTGCTTCTTCTTGCAGGTTTTACATTTGGGTTTTGCCTCCTTTGGGTTGGACTGGTTATAGTTTGAACCGGTCTTACCCTTTTTACAACATTTATTTGGGGTATCATCGCACTTTCGCTTATGATCCTTCAATACACGGTCCACAGCGTTGTTTTCGGCTGTATCTATCATAGCCTGTAACTCGGTGCTTGTTAAGTTCAGTCTTGCATCATCATTCTGATCAACTAGACGATTGTAAGCTTCAGAGGAGTCAGCCATGGTGAAGCTTTGAAGGCTACAAACCAAGTAGTAATAAATTGGTTTAATTATATAGCGAATTGTCGAACTTGATAATTAAGTAGCCATGGTGCGAATAAACCATATGGGCCAACTGATAGTATTTAATTTATTTGATTATGTTTTGCCTAAGTTTTTAAATAAACCATCTTTGGCGTTTAAACGGAATATAATCCTTCATATTTACTAGACAGGGGACATAAGTCACGACTGTCAATGTCATACTGACATCTTATATAGCACAACGGCTTGTTCCAAAGGACTTTTCGATGGCACAGATGCCTTGTCACTAGGGAAATTTTAAAACATAATCAATGATTCCTTTGGATCGGAAAATTTCATAGTTCATTGTCTTGACAAAAAGTTATGAAATAAAACTATCTTTTTCATGTATACATCTTTGCCCGTAGGTATACATCCCAGATGGATGTTTAGATGTGTATATCAAGTTCGACGTTTATTAGCCATGATTCCTATTGATCATTAAGGCTAAATAAGGGGTTTGGAAGTTCCTAATATAAAGATGACAAGCGTGATTTTATCGCATCACTGTTGTCGAGAATGTTAACACGTTTTCAAGAGTTAATAAGGATCTGAATCTCTTTTAAGCAGGTTTTACCATCTTAGCTAGGTCTTCAATGACATTCAAGCTAGGTCAAACCTTTTAAGATTCTCTTTTAATACATATACTTAACAGAAAAGGAATAATATTTATTTTATTCAGGATTTTTATCATAAATCCTAATTTATAAGTTAGTAATAGCACAAATGGCCTAGTCGAGTAGACAAGCTTAATTTATAAGCCATGATTTCAGAGAATCGAGGCATTATAATTTATCCTACTTATAAAATATTACGGATATTAAGGTGGCACAAAGGCCTAGTCACATGGACACTTTTAAATTATAAGCTATGATTTCTGAGAATCAGAGCATAAAGGAACTCTGGCACAATAGGCCTAGTCACAAGGACATTTATAAATTATAAGCTAGGATTTCAGAGAATCAAAGCCTTGAGGTTTGAACCTAGTTCATTACCTTTTTCTGACAGGGAGTCATAGCTACCACTGTATTTTGGTTCATGTAGAAATGAGCAAGGCCCGTAGGCACTATATTACCAAGTATGGTTTAAAATATGATCATCTTAATTGATGATGTAAACCCAGGATTCAGAGATCATTAAACTGGGTTAGGACTCTTTTGAAGAATCCTTAATAACGTGTGTGATTTCCAACGAATCACATCTGCCGGGAGTGTTAACATGTTTTCAGATGTTAACTGGGATACGAATCTTTTAAACAGGTCTTACCATCTTGGCCAGGTCTTTATAGTGACACTCAGGCTAGGTTTTACTCTTAAGATTCTTTTAATATTTATCGCAGAACAATTTCTAAATTGAACTGTTATTAGGGATCTGATTCTAAATTGAGGAACTGCCATCTTGGCCGGTCTTAATATGACCCGAAGCTAGGTCTTGTCCTTTTTTAGATTTTGCCATTTTATTCTAATGGTAGATCTTATAACAGGAATGTTATTTTAATTTGTTTCATATATTATATTCATATATAATGATATAAATGAAATTCAGATAAAACATCCCAACGGTTTGAAAGAGGTATAGAATTGCCCTAAGCGGGACTTGAATAGAATGATGTTGTCCATGAAGGGACTGAAGGATAAGTATGCCCTTATAAGGACTTACTAAGGAAACGAACTTCAGCAAAAGGAGTTTCTTCTTTATTTTACTTCTGAATGTCTTCTCCTTGGTTGTACGTTAGTCCTAGTCGCAACACGAAGCTCGGCCTTTCCTAGGCTTCAATGGGGAGAATTTCCACTACGGCTTCTTTGCTTGGCGACATATTAAAACATATAATTGAAAGTAATAATCCTCTGAAATAGGGACGAGAGTATTCCTATGTTAAGTCTAGACTCAGAGGGTCAAAGAGTGTGCTATCGTGTCATTGAGATTAAACACAAAATGCTAGTGTTTAATTCACTCAATGTTGGCTCTGATACCAACCTGTCACACCCCTATTTTTCCACGTGTCACCGGTGGGCCAGGTGGGGAGTATAGTGACGTAGTTGATATCATCATAGTCAAACAACACAATATTTAAATGCACAGCGGAAGAAAAAGATAAATATATTACAATCCGAATATAAAGTAATATCCAAGTATTACAAACGGAACGTAAAAGATCCACAGGCGGATCTTAAAACAAAGAAGTTATCAGACTAATGGCTTATGTGAAGGAGTTGCAAAGTCCTCAAGTAACAAGTCTTGAGCAGCTTCCAGCCTATTACGTACTTGTACCTGTCACTTAGACTTTGGAAAATACGTCAGTTTTCACTGGTAAATACACTCAACTGACTCATTTGAAAAGAGTTTAAGAAAATTTGTTTAGGTGCACAAGGCATAAAATATTTTGACACAATGATTAAAACGCACAAGGCAATATTAATCTTTTATACTTGGGACAAACTATATCTCATGTTATCAGTTTTACATAACTTGCTCTACATACGGGGCCCGGTTCTATGCCGGTTCAAGATTAACCGACACACCACTATTCCCTTATTGGGTATAATTAATTAATAAGCATATAGCATCTGTCAGGTGTATGCCTACACCCCGTGCTTAAGTCGTGGCCATTGCAATTAATGAGTCAAGGATATCCAGGACACGGTCGCATTAACCCCCAATGTTTCAGTCAAGCAATACGAATTAAAAACAGGTTATTTGGATTTTCCGACTCATTGGTCTTCGAATCCCATACCTGACCATGCGGTATTTATATTACCGTATCCCAAGCCCGTAATAGGGAAAATAAGTTAAGAGTAATTACCTGAGCTAGCTCCTGTCTTAAATAGCAAGAATTATAATAACTCAGCCGTATTCACTTAAGTAAGCGTAGGTACAATTTACCGGAAGGCTCTAGTCTGGAATGATGGTATAAATAATCAATTAGAATGCTAACGGGTCTTTAACTAAGCCTAAGCTTAGACCGGTTAGTCTTAAAGAAAGATACGGTTTAAACGCATGATAAGGCAAAGACCGGATAGAATGTGGTTTTGACCCGACAAGTTTGAAGACTTGTATAATATGGGTAATCTAAACACATTCTGGATTTTGAGATAAAAAGGATATGGTTTGACCCGTTTCGGCTAATACATGCAAACTAGTTACATACGCCGATCCGAACGCGAAAAGTGCGTAACGATTAACCAAATGAGTCATATGCAAGTTTCCTAAGTTATTATGCTTTAATTATGTTGTGACATCAGAAAGATATCTTATATTATGCCCAAAACGGATTTAGACTCGCAATACGTCCCGTAGAGGTATTTTGGTCATTAAAAAGGTTATAAAAGAGTTTAAATATGAACTTGAGTTTCGGGTCTGATGTAATCAGTAAAATTACTCAATTTACTAGGTTATATCAGTAGGGTATCATATATATGTGAAATCTATCCTTTAAAACCAAACTATGCACCTTAGGGGTATTTTGGTAATTTCACTTAGGCTTAAAAGGTCAAAACTGGAAACCTGAGTTTAAAAACTTTTACTTACTGATAATATATAAAAATATATTAAAAATATCAGTAGGTATCAACCTTATACGTTTAATATGGTTTTAGCACACACTATGCATAAAAACGCTTAAAAAGACGATTTAGAGCCGTTTCCGGGTTTTTAAAGAAAGCTGATATTTTTATATTTCCAGAATGCTAAAAATATTTTATTTATCAAATAAAATCAGTAGAAAAAGGTTTGGGGTCAAAAGGATTTGGAAAACTCATTTTATGGCTTAAAAGGGCAAAATCGGTATTTACCGAATTAAACTTAGAGACCTATGATATGATCAGCCAAAAATTAAATAAAAATCTTTAAAAATCCCAAAATATTATATAACATCAGTGGGTAAAAAGTTTGATATCAAAAAGTGGGTTTAAATAGGTTATATGCTAATTACGCCGTTTAAGTGACCTAAAGCTTTCAAAATACGATATTGAGCATAACTCTTAATCTAGACCTCAAACTGATATCAAATTTTAGGTGCAAGTTTATAAATCAGTAACAAATGTTTCTACTCTTTCACTTTTTCAAAAATCACGTTTTATAATAAAAAGGGCATAATAGTCAACTTTTAAGCATTAATCGGAAACATGCATGTGGATCGGATAAGTATTGAACCAAGTTGTAAAATATCAGAGAGTTATACCCATATGAAAATTTGTCCAAAATAAGCTCTAAGACAGATCTCAAACATGCATAAACGGGTCAAAACTGAAAGTCAAAGAAAAAGTCAATTTATGCGACTTTCGGTTCCGATCCGGGTTTAAACTGAAAATTGTCGAGTTGAACTTGCTGAGACATGTTCTTACATTAGTTATCATGTTATTTTAATGATCAAATAGGTTGCATGCATCCTACATTGCTAATTATGCTTAAATTTGAAAATACACATTCTGTTGACTTTTTAGAACAAGCTTTGACCCGACAATTAGCATAGTTAGAGTGGGAATCTGGAAATACCCTTTCAAGGGTTTGTTACCCACATAAATACCAACTTGTAGGTACTTTCAATTTGAGAAATGACTGAGCAAATTTTCGTTTAATCACAAAGTCAAACTGAAATTACGATGGTTTGACTTTTGCTAAACTAACTAAGCTAGAACGAATTAGAGAAGATTATGAACACTTACAAGAGTCCTAATAATGCTTAGAGATCACTAGAAAGTTGGCTTGATGTCCAGAGAGCTCCAGAAAATCAGTTGTGAAAGTTGCAAGTGCAAATGTTCATAAGTTGCAACCTTTATTCTCTTATATAGCCCCTTTTGATTCATTTAGATCATCACACATAGGTCTAGGATTGTTACAAGATGTCCCCAGGTGTCCTACAATGCTAAAAACCGGGTATAGGAGCCCCTGGAATCGAAAACCACCCATTTAAGTCGGTGCAACCGGAATAACAGGCAGCTGTCAAGAAATTCGCATCTGGGACCTGCTTGCGCATCGTAGCATTCTGGTTGTTGCGGTGCGCAAGGGTCATGCCAGCACAAAGAATCTTTCAATGTTTACAGTTTGACCCCTGGACCTTCCAAACGTTGTTTTCACATTATTTCTTGCATTATAAGCCTTCTAAATTTACTTTTGAGGGTTCCAAGACTTACACAAACTTTGTTAAGTCCTTGGTTAACTTTGTACTCACCCGAAAAGCCATAATTTCAACGTTGACGCTTTTAACCCCTCGTATACGAATTTGATCATAACTTTCTCATATGATAACGAAACTTGGTGAAATTTTTATCACGCATTCTAGTGAGCATAATTAATCATTACAAAGCTTCGGGTTTGCTAAAAGGTCACTCAGAGGTATACTTTAAACATGTTGACACATTTCACCCCCGTAGTTTGTAATCTCTCACTTTCTTTCACAATTAACTTCGTATGATCCATGATTTATTCGTTTGAAGGTACAAACATCTTGTAGGGTTATTTTAAAATATATTTATCCATTGTTGACACCTTGAACCCTTATATTCACATAGTTTCCTTGTTTGTCAATTTTAGTCCTTCAGACTAAATCCTTTACACGTTTTAAGCTTCTGACACGTGTCAATACATTATTGGACGTGAAATTTCGAGGTGTTACATAGCCGATTTGCCTGAAATGGAATATGGGAAGCCTGGGGATAGGAAGGTTGAGCCTGTTAATCAAAAGAAAGTTAAAATAACAAGGCCTGATAAAACCGAAGTTATTCTAGAAAAACAGGCGTTTAATAAAACTTTTGTGAAACCTGCTGAAGTTTCAAAGCAAACCGAGACTCTAAATTTTGAGAATAATGTGAACATTGACAAACATTTTCAAGTATTAGATAATACTGTGTCAAGTTTTTATCAAAATTCATCTGAAGTGCAACCTCAAACAAAAGAGTCTAAATTAACAGAGCCTAGAGTTAATGTAGACAACATCGAGTTTGCCATGTTAAGAGGTTTGACTGAGTTTGTGAAAGAATTCAATAGGGGCAAACAAAGTGAATCTGCCTCGTCATGTGACACATCTTGTGACACTTCTGAGACATCCACTTCTGAGAAATCAGAAATGGGCGAATCATGTAGTGTCAACAATGCATCACCTGAGGAGGCAGATGCATCTCAAAATGAATCGACTTCTTCATCTGATTCGTCATGTGACTCCTCAGAGAAAGCTAACTGTGAAAAGTTGAGGTTAGTTGATTCAGCTGACTCTAGTAGCGAATCACCGGAAGAAGTTGAATCAGATCAGATAAAAGTAGAATCAGAATCGATATCAGGAGCTTCTGTTAAGATTAGTGGTGAATTGACAACTGAAGCCTCTGCTCCATCTTTGAATATTGATGATTCTGAAACTACTGAACAAACGGTGTCACTCGAGAATGACCATGTTACTATGGCTTCGCCTGCCACCGTTTGTGAAAAACTGAACGTTACTGATGCTTCTACTTCATGTGCAGATGAGGTAATAGTAGAGGATTGGGTTGAGGAGGATGATATTGTTTGTCAAAAAGCTGACGATGTTTGTTTAAAAACATCAAATTTATCTGCTGATGCTCCTCCTTATGTGAAAAAGGCTGTTTCTGAGCAAGCTTTGAGAGGCCCTACAAATAAATATGTGCCTCCAAAGCCAACAGTTAGAAATGAAAATGTTAAATTCAATGAATGTGCTAACTATTGTAAACAGGGACATAAGAAACAAGGGAAAAAGACTGAACAAACTGCACACAAGTCATCCAACCAATTTTATAACTCATATTCAGCATCAGTTGGATGGAATGGATCGGGATATGCTCCTTACGTGAAAAAGCAAACCTGCTACAACTGTGGCATACCCGGTCACATTGCTAGGAATTGCACATATCGTCCCTATGTGCCGTACTATACACAACATCAGAAGGTTACATCAAGGGACAGATCTTATTCTAAGCCAATGAAGGTTGGAAAACCAAAGGCAATGATGAATAAGCATCCCCAGGTTAAACCATCTGATGGGGACTGGAATGCTGCTAAAACAAAACGAAAACAAGCTTTGAAACCAAAACAAGTTTTGAAAAACAAAAAGGTTGAAAAGCAGAATGTTTTGCCCAAGGCTCCTAAGAAATTAGAGAAGCCTAAACAAGTTTGGAGGGCAAAACACAAAGCAGCGACATCACCAGTCCTTGAATCTAAAGGGGGCATGTGCTTTCGAGAAGTGTCTTACGTTGATGCTTCTGGAATACCCAGGACCACGATGGCCTGGGTATCAATGTCTTGCTAATCTCCTTACTTTTCAGGGACAACCAAGGAGGAGCTGTTGACAATCCTTGGATGTTGATAGCTGTTGTTCCAGAGACAAAACTGGTAACATTTCACTATTGCAAAATGTATATTTCTTTACAGTTGATATGTTTCATCTGAAGGAGATGAGAGAAGTAAGATAGGATCAGTGAAAAGGTACATATTTGAATTTCGTATTCTAATTTCGACATTAATTAGTCTTAAATCTGATGATGGAACGGTTAAACAAAAACAACAAAAATATTTTCATTTTCTTTTGTGTTTCGCTTTACACATACGTTTTCGTTGTTAGGTAAATTTGTGCATAAGATTTACGCACAAATTTAGGGGGATATCTAGAGATATCTGTCTGTAAATATATTTAAAAAAAAAGAAAAAAATACAAAAACATTCGAAAAATAGAAAATTCAAAAATATTTTGTTGCATAAAAGGGAAATGAAATAATTTCAGAATGTGGATTAAGGCTGACTCATGTAAGACCAATATTGAAACGGTCCGACTCTAGAGCGATATGTTGGTAGGCTTTATCCTGGTGGCTGGATTCTTTGACTGGTACTGTGCAAAACACTAATATTATTCTATGACCTCAGGAAAGAGCATCACTTGGAATTAGGACATGACTATTTGAATACGTGTGTGACGTCCCGATACACACAATTTTGTTCTAGTTCTGAAATCTTTTCTGACCAACTCGTGTATCTCCTCTGTTTTGCGTGAGCAAAGACCTGGAGGTGCTAGGCAACGTCAGCTTCTGCTGCATCCAGATACATGCTGACCTAGCTGTACGTTGTCGCGCTATAGATCAAATACACCCGAAAGAGGCCCTCTAGTGCCCAAAAGAAACCCGAAAAAAAAAACCTATATCAAACTGAGAAAACTCATTTGATCTGTATATTATATCCATCTCTGCAAATGATCTATTCTTTTCTCTTCTCAATCCAGTCCCAGTCAAGATTTCAGAATCCTAGAACGGGCTTGTGAAATATGTGGTAGGGAAACTGCATGTATGATAGCGTGTTTTGATTAAAAATTCCGGGATTTGATCGTGATTAAATTGAGTGTTCATATCAATTAAAATGAAAACATGATAAGTCAGTTGCAGACCGTCATTTGAAAATGGCCTAGGGAGATAAGTTTAAGTGGACAAATATACTGGCAATCGCTCGGATCACCCAAAGTAAATTAGTGTTGATAAGTGTAGTTTGGCCTGAAACACTGTGATTTGATCCCATTGCAAATTATAATTGTATATTAGTTTCTTTGTTTATTTGTGTTTTAGTTTAAATTGTTAGTTTTTATAAAATCAAAAATCCAAAAATAGAGTGCTTCTTTGTTTTATTAAAAATCTTTAACCGTTCTTGAAGATTTGATTGATCATCATAATTTGAAAGAAATTTGAATTGTAAAATCTGAGTACAAATACTTGGTTGTACCAAGTGTTAATGTGGTATTTCCCTCTGTTGCACATAAATGTTTGCTTATGAATTTCTGAGTATGTGCAGAATTTAAAATTCAAGTCAAGAAACAGGGGTTGTTGAAGATTGAGATGCTGTTGGCTGCTGATAAAGCATGAAGCATCACAACAAGAAGATGTGCCTGAGTCAGAAGAACCAGATACAAGTCATCATCTGACAGTGATAGTGCATTTGAAGAAGTACATGTGAACCTGCTTGAAATTGAAGACATTGACAAAGAAAAGAGTTGCTGAGAATCCTCCGCTTGCATTCTTTTCAACAAGATTTTCAAGCAAAGCTGATCACGAGTAAGAAGAACAAAAGAGCCCAAGTTTGAAGATGAAAAGATGAAGTATCTTCCCACAGATTCATGATGAAGACAACAGTTTGATAAAGACAGCATAAACCTAGGGGGATATTGTAAGGCCCTATAATGGTGTAGGTTTACGCTTATCTTTATCAAACAGAATTATAGGCTATTGGGCTTAGCCTTGTAGTGGGTTAGATAATAATGGGATAAGCCATGTGGGCTAATTAGTTATTTGGGCTTATTTAGTTAATATTAAGCATGTGGGCTTGGCCCAACTTGTAACTAGGTCACCCTATGTAACTATAAATAGGGTGAACCTAGTTCATTATTAGGTTAGACATTTTAGAGAGGCTTAGTCATATTCGAAACTCTTTGGTTGTGTACCAGACGGTTCTTGAAACCGTGTGCACTTTGTTTTATTCAATTCATTTTGTTCTTGTTCTTAACACTTTTCTCAGTATTCCGCGCTTTGATTAGTGTTTGATATCCGAGTGTGTAGTGTTCCTGGACTTACATCGTGTTTAATAAATTTAAAAATTGACTAAAGTGTTAAAAAGGGCTTAAAATATACTTAAATATATACACACACCGACACGCATCACTACCAAAAATTGCCTTTTGGTTTAAAGAATACAGGAGCAACTTACCAACGTTTGGTAGATAAAGTATTTTCTAGAAAAATAGGCAGAAACATGGAAGCCTATGTTGATGATTTGGTGATCAAGAGTAAAACCGAAGGACAAATGCTTGATGATATACAAGAAACTTTCTGGAACCTTAGGAAGATTAACATGAAGCTTAATCTTGTCAAGTGTTCATTTGGTTTTGAAGAAGGCAAGTTCTTGGGGCACATCGTGGGAAAGCAAAGCATAAAGGCTAATCCTAACAAGGTTAAAGCCATCCTTGACACAAAGTCCCCATAAAGAAAAAAGTGGTCGAAAGCTTGAACGAAAAGCTTGCAGCCTTAAAGCATTTTACGCCCAAGCTAGTAGAAAAGTCCCTGCCTTTCTTCAAAAGAATTCAAGGGTGCACCAACAAGAAAGACTTCCGATGGACTGAAGAAGCAGAGGAAGCCTTCAAACAAATGAATCAATGCTTGACCTCGCTCCCAGACATTGCTGCTCTGGAAACAGGGGAAGTAATCTCTGTCTATATCTCAGTTGCTGAGGAAGCCATCAGTGCGGTCCTGACCATTGAACGAAACAACGCTCAGGTACCCGTTTAGTTCTTCAGTAAAACTCTAAAACTGGCAGAGACCAAGTACCCCCCATTGGAAAAACTTGCCCTAGCCCTGGTGAAAACAACTCGAAGGCTTCGAAGGTACTTTGAAGCACACCCAAGACAAGTGGTCACTGACTAACCCATTAACAGTGTGCTTAAAACACCTGAAACTTCAAAGCAATTAGCCAAATGGGCAGTGGAACTAGGATAACACAACATCACCTATGTTCCAAGAAAGGCGGTCAGAGCCCAAATCTTGGCTGATTTCATTCTAGAAATTCTGACTATCACAACCGAACCATCTGACCATGATACCTGGAAGCTTTTTACCGATGGAGCTTCCAGCCTTGAATGTCAGGGGCTGGGCTAGTTCTAATGAATCCCGAAGAATTTGAATTTACATATGCTCTCCGACTTGAATTTCAGACAACCAATAACGAAACCAAGTATGAAGCACTGATTGTTGGACTCAAGCTAGCCAAGAGGATGGATGTTCAAAAGCTTCAAGTCTTTAGAGACTCCTTGCTTGTCTCAAACCAAGTGAACGATAGCTACATAACCAAGGAGCCTAACATGAAGAAGTACAGGGAGAAGGTGAAGGAACTCATTAGTACATTCCAATCATGTACTATCAAACAGATTCCGAGGTCACATAACAAGAAAGCCGATGCATTGAGCAAGCTTGCATCCCTCACATTTGCTCATCTCACCAAAAAATATTAGTTGAAGTATTGAAAACATCATCCGTTCAAGAGCTTGAAGTACAAGACGTAATTACTAAGGAAGGGCCAAACTTGATGGCCCCTTTGATCAAGTTCCTAAGAAATGGTGAGTTACCGGATGATCAGACGGAGGTCGAAAGGGTTTGTATCAAGTCAAGGTAGTATGTGCTACAAGGGGATATCCTTTACAAAATAGGTTACCTTGCACCACTACTTTGACGCGTTGCCTGGAACAAAGCCAGTATCTGATTAAGGAGGTTCACGAAGGAATATGTAGGGCTCACTACGGCCCTAGATCGGTAGTCTCAAAACTGATGAACCTTGGATACTTTTGGCCTTACATGCACCGAGACACTTCTGAACAGCTGCGACAGTGTGAAGCTTGTCAGTTGCATGCTCCAGTACCCAAAAGCCCTAAGCATGACCTTGTCCCTATCTCCTCGGCTTGGCCGTTTCACAAATGGGGTGTGTACATTGTTGGTCCATTCCCACCAGCGAAGGGATGAGTCAAATTCTTGTTGGTATTGTTGATTACTTCACCAAGTGACCAGAAGTAAAACCATTGGCCAAAATTTCAGGGAAACAAGTCATTGATTTCGTTTGGGAAAGCATAATTTGTCATTTTGGGCTCTCGGGGGTACTAGTCACGGACAATGGAAAACAGTTTGCTGAGAAAGCTTTTAGATCCTTGTGTAAAGAGTTCAAGATTACTCAAGTGTTCAGCTCGGTTGCTTACCAATAGTCAAACGGCCAGGTTGAAAGAACAAACCGAAGCATTTTAGAAGGGATTAAGGCCCGATTGGGAAGATATAACAACGACTGGCTTGAAGAGCTTCCTAATGTCCTTTGGGCAATCCGAACAATTGAGAAGACAAGCCATAAGAAAATACCCTAGTCTAGTGTTTGGATCAGAGGCTGTAATCCCAGCGGAGATCAGAGTTACAACACAACGGACATTCAACATTGACCTTAAGTCAAACAAAACAGAGACCATGTTGAATTTGGAATTCCTCGAAGAAGCTTGTGATCAAGCTGTTATACGGGAAGCGAAGTACAAACAAAAGATGGAATCGTATTACAATGCCCAGGTGAAGCATGAACGATTCAAGCCTGGGGACCTTGTGCTTCGAAACAATGAAGCATGTAAGAAAGAAAGCCAAGGAAAACTTGGCCCTAAGTGGGAAGGGCCATACACAATCCTTGAAGCTCACAAGGGAGGATCATACAAACTGGCTGATGCACAATGTAAAAAGCTTCCCCATCACCGGAACAGGAAAAACCTTAAAAGGTTCCATGTCTTGTCAAAATGTCTTAGAAAGTATTTCAAGAATTGTTCTACCATCCCTTGTAATTAAAGTACTTTTGAATGAATGAATGACGAAGGTTTTTTTTTATCAAAATTTGTCTTTCTATCCTATAATCAGGTTGAGAACCTAACAAAAACTCCATGGTAAGGGCCATGTAAGGGGATGAGCTCACAGGCCACATCACTTAATAGGTTCAAGGGTTGAATGGACCTATATAAGGGGTGAGTTCCTAAATCAATACAACTCTATGAGACTTAGAAATATTTAAAATATGTCTCATAGACAAGTTTGAGCAGCCTACATCAAATGTTCCTTAAGCCTTAGCAATGGCTTACGAACCAAAAAGACACCAAGTGGGTGTTATAAATAGGATAGGTGATGTGTGTTCTTGTTAAAAATAGTTTAAGGCTAAGTGACTGCAGCACTAAACCCTTCAAGGTATAAATAGCGAAGGATGCAAAACCCAAAACAAAGACAACACATAAAACCAACAAAAAATACAAGGGAACAAGTAGAACAACATAACGTAAAAGATAAGGAGTTAAACATAATAAAGGCCATACTGGCCATTCAACCTACACATTGTCCAAAAGCCTTCAAGGCTTCAGCCATCAAGGGACCTAAACGGTTCCCTCAAAATAAGAAATGTTCAAACATACATCACATAATACTGTTTGAGATGCTAAGGTAGCTACGGATTGATTGTTTAAACATTAGAAGTAGGCTTAGAAGCTCCAGCTTCACCAGCCCAGCCTTCTTGGCCTTCTTCACCTTTTTCATCTTCTTGCCACCATCACCCACCACCTCAGAGCCTTCAAGGCTTAACTCTAGTGAACCCTCAGCACCGTCCGAAAAAAGTTTCTTCACTATTACCTGAATGTGAACGATTCTTGGACAAAGATTTCAGCACTTTAACACATACAACCTTATTGAGGCCAGAGGGTTTCAATTCCTGTAACACAGAAAGAGGCTTACCAAAGCAAGAGGAAACCTCACCCACATAAGGGCAAGTTAGCCGTTCCATGTTGAGGGCTGATTCCTTGAAGGTGACAAAAGCTTGGGGTTGATAAAAGGAAGATTGTTCTTGAGGCTAACCAGATTCATGGGCCTTATAACCAGCAATGAAGCCCAGATGCTTGCAATGATTGAGAAGGTTTGTGTAAACATCACCAAGGGCTGAGTTGAATTCCGTGGAATGAAGAAGGTAGGTGACTACCTATTGGAACCTATGTTCAATTAGCCACTGGTTATCACAGGTCGCTTGGGCCAAGGAAGCCTTTAAGCCTTCTTTCTGCTATGAAATGACTTTCTTCTGGACGTTCAAAGCTTCCCTGTCAACCTTCTGTTGCAACTTATCTGCCTCCATCCTTTTCTTCAACTCATTCATCTCCACCTCATGCCTTGAGGTGAGTTCACCAACCTTTATCATCCAAGCCTTCTCTTTCTCAGCAAACCCTTCACTCTCCTACTTCATAGCAGCCATCGAAGCTTTTATTTTGTCTTTATTCTTTGAAAGCTCTTCGTACTCATGCATCCTCTTGCGAAAGCGAGAAACCTTTTCTGGAAGCATGGCAGCAAGATTGCAGGCACTCAGCATCATCAGATAGATCATCATATCATCCTCCATTGCTGTTATGGAACCCCGAACCATTGGAGGAGCAAAATTGGTCAACACATCCTCACAAACAGCAGAGGACTTGAAGCTGTCTCCAACCTTAACATTCCAGTTGGGAACATAAACCTCACCAGCATTAACCTCTAATGAACCTTCACTACTCTTTCCGGAGGAACGCCTTGCAGTAGACACCACAAACTTTTTACCCTCTGATTTTCCTATTTTCGCAACCACCACTGGAAACTCCTTGTCCTTCTTTCCTTCAGCCTCAACCCCTTGGTCCTCAGAAAGCCGTCGCTAAGATCAACAGGATCAGTAGCAGATGACTGACGACCCTTCAAATGACGAGACGAACGAATTTGAAGGCTTAGAAGACCTAACCTTTGTAAAACCTTTAACATTCAGAACGTTGACATATTTCCCACCAGGAACCAACCTACCATACGCTGTTCTAACAATAGCATCTTCTCCCTCAACAGCTTCAGCATCTCCGAGAACAACATCGGAGGTATCGTCGGACTTGATAAAATCAAGGGCAGACATAACTATAACAAATAAGAAAAAGTATAAGAAAACATGATCATACAAGAAAATAAAAATGCGAAATCAAAATAACATACCCTGATCACTCCTCATGAACATAGGGTCTCGATCTGGCTAATCCCACAGGACACTTACACCAGTGGAGACTAGAAGATGTTCAGGGAAAGGACGAAGCCGAGAAGGGCAACCCCTAAGGGCTTTTAAAATCCCTTCATCTAATTCAGACACAAAGGGTTCGAGTTCATTTAGAACGACATCAGGATGCCTCCAAACCATTTTAAACGGAACAACTGACTCGGAAACCCCAGAAAAATCGGTCTTTCCAAGAACCGAGGGTAGTCACAAGCGATGAGATTAAAGAAACATCAATCTGAGACGTTTCAAATGTGAAGCAGTCATTTTTTGGCCAATCAGAAAAAGTGACAAAACATTAACAACAATGGGTCATAGCCAAATGCACGACACAAAACTTCAAAGTGTAAAACCCTAGAAACCCCTTGAGGGTGCAACTGCCAAAAGGATCTATGATAATACTCTAAAAAATTGAGGACAAAGATGGAAAAAGGGTAACGGAGATTAGAAAACTCAAAATGGGGACAATACAAAGCAATGAACCCGGTGGACATTAATCAATAGATTTATCACAACCCGAAGTGACTGGATTGACAGATGAATCAATACCCCAATGTTCACAAAAGGTATCGACTTCCTCTTGTGTTAATCAAGAGTAACTTACTACTATATCCTTCCTCGCACCCATTTGCTCCGAAGGATGATCAAGCAAAATCAGAAAAAAGGAAAAAAAAAAATAAGAAACTAACCTGGACGATTGAACAGAGAGAATGTAGGAAATCTTGTTGCAAAAAGATAATAGTGAAATGGCAGTTGTGATTTTTGAATGACAAGTTAAAGAGATAATTAATAAGACCCAGCGGTTATTATGACCTAGGTAAAAGAACCGCCGCCTGAAAAACTGTTACAAGTCACATCAACTGTCTACTCAAATTCAAATCTGAATTGATACCGACCAAACCTTGAAGTGGTATCCCTTCAAGCCTCGAAGCCTTTGAGCTACAAAAAAATATTGCACAAAAGTCAGAAGCATCCGAGCTGACACCTCAAATACCTCTGACTTGGGGGGCTGATGACATGGGTAGCTCAAGATTAATAAAATGGCTAGAATGCAATACAACTTAAAGGAGTGAAAGGTAAAAGGGTTCAGAACTGACCAACTGTCATGAATAACAAAAAGCACAAGACAGTGAATGGTCACATCACACTTTACGTGTGAGCTTCACCACTCAGCCGCAAAAGGAGCATGTGGGAGAATACATCCTTTTACCCGTAGGTCCAAAACCTTTAACCTACCAAAAAGGGAAAACCCTCCACTGCGGCCATTGATCACTTGTCAAAGGTTTCTTCTTAGAGCCAGCCCCTTCTCTATAAATGACAACATCTTGTCATTCAGCTGGCCACTCCGGAAATCTCACTTCTTATCTCTAGAACTTGCTCCTTGCATGTTCTATTCTTCACTTACTTTAATACAATCATATTACACACAAACATTCTGGGTTGAATATTCTTCAATCCAGAATTCAAAGCAAGTAATAACAAAGTGATCCAACCCTACGTATTGTATACGTGGGGGTACCCCATGACTTGCGTTAGGCAAATCGAAACCCTTGAACCCTTTTACCTAACCAGCCTCCTCACTATCTTTGGTCTTATATTTGTTGTAGCAACAGTACATGTGTTCTATACGTATGGTCGTGTTATAGTTTGGATAAGTAACTTTTAAAATTTATAACTTTGGACCAAGACCTTTGAAGATAACAACCCGATTATATGATATCAGATGGAGTTATCTAATTATGTTATTTTTTAGATGAACAAAAACACTGTTATGTTAGTAAACAGTTTTTTTTTTTAAATATAGGTAATTTTAATCGGGGCCCACTCCTTTTTAAATCTTCTCTAAAGAAACCTAATATCCCGCAATGAAGTTAACTCTAGCTATTTCATTTTTGGAGCATGTGTTGGTTAAGAGCCAACTACTTCATTATACATATATTATATATATATATATTATATTATTAAAATTAGAAGCTAATGAATAGTAATTTTAATACTATAATAATATATATTTTTTAATACTTTTATTATTTTAATACTATAATAATAGTTATTTTCTTTACTTGTTAACTTTAATTATTTTTTTAATGTTACGGCTTCGGATAGGCTTAGTGTCAACCTGTATCAAGCCAGTACTGATATCGAAGATACCGGTACGGTCCTGTTCGGTATCGGTACGTTATATTATACATATATTAAAATTAGAAGCTAATGAATAGTAATTTTATTTATTTAAAAAATCAATTCCTAATGTCAGGTTAATATAAAACTTTTCTTCTATCATTTGATTAACAAATGGTTCGCCTTTTGAAGAACTAATCCTAATCCATACACATCCTAATTACAAGGGTTGTTTAGTAATTAGTTATTAGTAAGTTTAAGATGCAATTGATTAGATAAACAAATGCGAGGACCGGATGCGACAAATTGAAAGTTTATAACCTACAACTAATAGAAGTGACGCCTCCCTTGGAGTCGCACCTCTTGGAATCGGCAGGAATATCACAGAAGCATCAAATGCAAATTTTCAATCAAGTGAGTTGTTTCAATCGCACATGTTGGATTAATATAAATAGGGCTTAGATTTCTCATTTGTAACCGTCACATTCATTCAAACCTTCGGTTTATATATTCAAGTTATTCATGTTATGCCAAATTTTGAAAGATTTTAGAAGCGAATGGACTTTAGGAAATGATTGTACCAATAAAAAATACGTAACCGGACATAAAGAAAGATAAGTCGGCAATTGCATATTTGTTCCAAGCAATGCTAGGAGATGTTGTATTGCAAGTTGCAAATTGTAAAACTGCAATGGAAATTAGGAACATGTTGAAAAACAAGACACGTTTGTGTTGATCGGGTACAAAAGGTTTGTTTGCATACACTCATGTCAGAGTTCGAGTTACTACAAATGAATGAGGACCAAACTATGGATTCTTTGGAACGACGCCGAGTCAACTGACTCTTGTACATAAACTTCTAAATGTCATGCCAGATAGAATCACTCAGATTGTCGCCTCTATGGAACAATACTCTGATCAGGATACAATGACGCTAAACGAAGTAGTCGGAAGATTAAAGACTTACAAAGAGAGACTTATCTTAAAGAAAGAAAGCCTATGAGATATCTAAGACAGATTGATGTTTACCCGTCAAGACAACAGTTCTACCAGAGGAAGACAATTTGGAAACCACGGGGGTGTCAGGTTTAACCAACCGCGTGGAAACTGGCGAGACAACAGAGCCAAGAAAATCACTAAGAGTGAGGGATCTTCAAATAGGCCTAGAGGTGGAAAGTTTCGGAATCGGAAGAAGTTTGTAAGGAACCAAATAGACCCAAGCAAGATCCAGTGCTTCAAGTGTTAGAAGTTTGGACACTTTAAGAGAGACTATCCCTATAAGGAAGTCGTACAAGAACACTCAAATCTCCCCGAGGAAGATGAAGCACCAATATTAGTAATGGCCATTGAAGAAGAAAACGTTGCTCAAGAAAGGGTTCTACTAAACGAAGAATGCATAGAACAACAAGGTATACCATAGAAGATGAAACTCTATGGTATTTAGACAACGTTACAAGCAAACACATGACAGGTGTGCGAAGTCACTTTAGAGAACTAGATGAAAAGGTGACAGGACAAGTACGTTTTGGTGATGGGTCGCACGTAGAGATTAAAGGCATAGGTTCAATACTACTGGAATGCCAGAACCAAGAACAGAAGATAATCTCTCAAATCTTTTACATTCCAAGTCTGAAAAGCAACATATTGAGCCTTGCACAACTCAAAAATTGGTTGCAAAGTGAAAATGGACGGAAACCTACTAACACTTCGTGCCAGAAATAGAAAGTTATTAATGCGAGTTAGGAGAATGAAGAACAAGATATACAAGGTTAAGTTAGATATTGGAAGGCCAATATACCTGCTCTCAAACACGAAAGATTTAGCATGGTTATGACACGCAAGGTTAGGCCATTCTCACTTTGATGCTATTATAGAAATGACTCGAAAGAACTTGGTACATGGAATGCCTCAATAAGTCATGCCAGTCAAATATGTGACGCAAGCCTATTAGGGAAACATAGCGGGACACCATTCCAAATCAAGCGAAATTCAGATGTTTAAAACCTCTAGATTTAGTCTATGGAGATTTGTGTGGTCCTATTTCCCCACCAACACATGCTGGGAGGAAGTACATATTCTTACTTGTAGACAATTGCACTCGTTACAAGTGGGCATATCTACTAACTTCCAAGGATCAAGCATTTAAAACTTTCAAGGATATTAAAGAAAAGGTGGAGACAGAAACATGAACCAAGTTACAAATGCTAAGGATAGACAGAGGAGGAGAATTTAGACAAAAACAAGATCAAGTAACGAACTCAAAACTTTAAATTCAGATAACTAGATTTGATGCATGGGTAACTTAAAATTCGATTAGTAGAACACCCCTAGTTATAGAGGTATGGTAGAAATGTCGTCGAAAAGAAGGGACCCATATATAGGTAAGCCTATAGGGGTTAACTTAGCAATATTTGACCTTTTTGCACATTTTACAATGTAACTAACTGAACATGACTTTAAAAATAAAAAATAGTAAATTACAGTATTGGCCTATATGGTTTAGTGATTATTGCTATATTTACAAAATCATAAAGTCTTGCAATTTACATACCATGGTTTACAAAATCTTAAAATCTTGCAATTTACATACTAATGTATCTTTTTTATTGCAATTTAAGTCCAGTAGACTAACTACATCCACATTCATGTTAAATCCAGGTCACATGACTGGCATGTGCAGAATCATCTCAATTCAAAGAAATAAATATCACCTTTCTAAAACTCTCGTTTACACTGAATCATCTCAGAGGAAATTAAGGCCAGATTATGATTATGCCAATAGTTCCGTTTTGGTGTATAATGACGGGATGCATGGAAGTGAACAATCAAGGTACTTCTTGTTTTTAATCTATAATGTAAGGTTTTATTTTTTTGAAAATTGTAATTTATCCCAAATAAATATATCCATATTTTCTTTTAATGTAATATATTGTCAGGCTGGCATGTGGGTCCTGTACTTAAAGTTCCGCAAAGCAATTCTCGTGGATGCTACAAAAGAGGTATACTAAAATTTGTAATCTTTATTAAAATTTTGATTTTGTTGCTTAAATATTATAATTCATCTAGTTGATGTTGCCAATGAGGATCCAAAAGAGATGTACTCTAGATACAGAAGAGAACGCAAGTCGCGAGACTACATCCCTTTGCGATTAGAAGCACATTCCATTTTCTCTTAGCTTGAATAATATCTATATTTTGTTATGTATTTCGTGATTTCTTTTAGTATGTAAGGGCATAAACTAGTGTAGGTTTGCGTCTGTCTTGGGTTATTATGTTTGTTTTGGGTTCGAACTATATGGTGGGCTCGTATGGTTGTTTTGGTGTTTATGGGGTATGGGCTTGGCCCAATGTAAAAGGATCACCTATGCAAGTATAAATAGGGGAGTCCTTAGCTTTGATAAGTTGTTGGTTCTATTCGAAACTTTTGTGCCTTGTGCGATATC
Organism: Helianthus tuberosus; assembly: GCA_030545235.1. Taxonomy (NCBI): domain Eukaryota; kingdom Viridiplantae; phylum Streptophyta; class Magnoliopsida; order Asterales; family Asteraceae; genus Helianthus; species Helianthus tuberosus. The sequence goes on from CM060418.1 coordinate 197,636,499, forward strand.
AAGTACCAGACGATCTTGAATTGTGTGCTTGTTTTGCTTTGAATCAATACATCTTGCTTTCAATCTTTCACATCTTACGTGTAATTCCGCTACTTGTTTGGTGTTTGATATCCGATTGTAGTGATTCTTGACTTACAATTGGTATCAGAGCCAAAGTAGTCTCACGAAGGCTCGGTTGGATCGGATATCTTGAAGATTGAAGGTTGATTTTGCTGCTGATTGTGCTCGAAGTTCGACAGAAAAAGAAATGGCTCAAACTAATCAATTGGGATTGACTGAAACTGCTATTAACCAGGATCTAGATAACATAATTGGAACTAATAACAGGATTCCCAGGCTCATTTCTGGGGAATCCTTTTCAGAATGGAGGTTCAGGTTCATCCAATACATACATGAGAATCAAGGACCCAAAGGCGTGGAGGTCCATCTGCAACGGACCAACTGTGATCACCTATGTTGTGAATGATGCTGAGGGAACCACTGCTCCTAAGCCCGAGTCTCTATTTACTGAAGAGGATCGTGAAAAGCAAGACATTGATAACAAGGCTCTTGCTATGCTGCACTCTGCTCTTGCACCAGAAGTTGACATTGGAGTTCGTGATTGCAAAACTACTAAGGAAATGTGGGATGCTCTGTTGGCTATTTATGAGTGAAACGAAGAAATGAAGGAGAGTAGAAGGGAAATGCTTACCCAGATGTTTAACCTATTCAATCACTTCCCAGGGGAGACTTTGGAAAATCAAATCCAAAGATTTGTGGCCTTGGTCAGTGATATGAAAACTCATGATATGAGCCTTGAAAAGTCCATTACTAACAAGAAACTGCTTAATGATCTTCCAAGAAACTGGGACACCAATGTAACTCTCATCAAAAGAACTAGGGACTTAGCTAGAATGGCTCTTTCTGAGTTGATTTCATTGCTAAAGTCTTATGAAATGGATGACAAACAAAGGCACTACAATCACACTGCTAGTTACAACAATGCTGGTGTGTTGACCAATAGCGCTTTGATGTCTCAGCAAGGAATGAGCTCGCTTCCAGGACCCTCCACTGTGCAATTCCCTGCTAATCTTGGAACCTTTGTTAACCAATCTGGCTACTTTCCTGCTGTTACTCAACAAGTGAATCAAACTTCACCTGCTGCACAACCTACTAATCAATCTGCTCCTACACCCTCACAACTTCTTTCGAATATCACTACTGCATTTACTGCGACAAACTCTTCAGTTGCTACTTCAAGGGATTTTGAGCAAGCTATGGCTTTCATGACAGGGGTCATGAACTGTTATCACGCTTTCATTGCTGGAAAGGTAAAGAACAATATCGACTCTGCTGAACTGCTGGAAGTCCATCCTGATGATGTTGAAGAGATGGATATCACTTGGAAAATGGCCATGGCAGTCTTTCGTGCCAAGAATTTCGTAAAGAAAACCGGTAGAAACAAATGGGAAACAATTGATGGTGAGATTGGTTGGAATAAGGCTAAGCTCAGGTGTTACAATTGCCATGAGCCCGGGCACTATGTTAGAGAGTGCAAACAGCCAAGAAGGGAAATAGTCGATCCAAATGTTACTGTCACTGTTAGTTCAGTAGCTTGACCAGCTCCTAACGTTGTATCAACCTCGAACATCACTATTACTCGTCCCACTCAAGGTTCACCCTCAAACACTACTTCCAGACCTCAAGCTGCTGAATCGGTTGCCAATCCTGGAAATGCGTTGGTGGCTCAGGAAGGAGGGGGATTTGACTGGACCCAACAGATGAACGATCTGCAGATCACTACTGACACTCTATACCAGACAAATCAAGCTCTCATGGCAGAAGTGAAAGAAGATGCTGACTCGGCCACTGAAGACGTTGAAGAAACGATTTATCATGCCCTCATGGCTCAAATGAATGACTACTCTCCTTCTGAGGCTGAGGTATGTATAGATGATGTTTATTGTACTTTAAAATGTAAAGAAAAGGTAAAGGGTTTTAAGGAACAGGTCGAATCGCTTACTATGCAACTTCAATATACCAGATCCAGTAGTTATGAAGTTAAAAAGAAACTGGATGGGTATAAAGAAATGGTGGAGGCACAAAAACGTGACATTCGAAAGTTGCATAGTGATCTAAGCGAAGCGAAATGTTGATATCTTCACTTCAAGGAGCTATCTTAAAAGTTAACTGTTGAATTAAACGACTTGAAATCGACTTTCAAAAATACAGAATTTAATTTTAAAAAATTTGATGTTTCAAGCGAAAAGGTCGAGAAAATGATAAATCAACAGTTAAAGTATAGCATAAAGGAAATGAGGAATAAAGGTTTGGGTTTTGTATCCATACCTCCACCATACAACCATAACTATTCCTCAATTCCTATGACTGAAGAGGAGATAGACAATTTACCCAAGATGGAATATGGAAAACCAGAGGATAGGAAGACTGAGCCTGTCAAGCCTCGAAAGATAAAAATCACTAGGCCTGATAATACTGAAGTCATCTTAGAAAAACAGGCTTATAATCCAACGTTTGTTAAATCAGAAAATGTTTTAAATCACACTGAAACCTTAAACTTTGAGAAAAATGGAAGTGTTGATAAACATTCTCAAGTGTTAAAAGGGGAAGAATCCTGTGAGTCAAAACAATCTTTTGAAAATAAATCTGCCACACAAGATCCTGAAGCAAAAGATCCTAGAGTTGATGTAAACAATATCGAGTTTGCCATGTTAAAAGGTTTGACTGAATTTATGAGAGAATTCAATAGGGGCAAACAAAGTGAATCTGCTTCGTCATGTGACACATCTTGTGACACTTCTGAGACATCCACTTATGAAAAATCAGAAATGGGCGAATCATCTAGTGTCAACAGTGCATCACCTGAGGAAGCAGAGGCATGTCAAACTGAATCATCAGTTTCATCTGATTCAACCTGTGACTCCTATGAAAAGATTGACTGTGTTAATTCAGAGTCATTTGTTTCAGTGGAATCAACAAATGAATCATCTGAAACAGTTGATTCCAATTCGATCAAAGAAGAATCAGAAACAACATCAGGAGCCTCTGTTGAGTTAGATGGTAACGAAACCACAGGAGCCCCTGCTGACTGTTCAAAGAAAATTAATTCTGATCCTTCTGAACCAATTGTGTCACAAGAAGCTGAGAGCAATTCTGTAGCATCAAGTGACACTGTTTGTGAGAAAATTAATGATACTAACCCTGTTGCTTCAAATGCAGACCAAGTAATTATTGAAGATTGGGTAGATGGAGATGATGAGGATGACGTTGCTTTTAAAGTTTTGAAAAATAAAATTCAGAAAAATAATTCTTTAATTTCTGAAAAGTCAAACAATATTTCAATTTCTTCTGATGCTTTGAAATGTGTGGACTCTGTTTTAAAGAGCGATGAATGTTCTGACAATTATTTTGGTTCTATTTGTGTGGATTTGAATTCAGTTGTTTTGCCTAATAAAGTTGATAAATCTAAAAATCTTTTGGTAAAACAGATTAAAGGAGGAAATGAAACAAAATACGTTCCTCCAAAATCAAGATCAAACAAGCAAACTAAGTGTCATTCTATTTCTAAAGACAAATCTAAACCTGTCTCGTTTGCATCTCAGGAACCACACAAGCCCTCAGGTTCTGCAAAGTCTGATGGATGTCAAGCAAAACCACATGTGAAACGACAAATATGTTACACGTGTGGAATTGCTGGACACATTGCAAGAAATTGTCCGCATCGTCCTGATAAACTAAAAAGGGGAGAGCATCAGAAGGCTCCAAAAGGGAATGTCAAGCATCCAAAACAGGAAAAGACTTCAAAATCAAAACCTGTTAGGAAGTTGAACTCCAAAATGAAGCCTTCTGATGGAGATTGGAACAAAGCTAAACAAATGAAAATGAAATCAAACAATTGCATTCCAAACTCTAATTCTGTTTCGCCTAAGGCATCCAAGAAATTGGAGAGTTCTAGGCGAGTTTGGAAGCCCAAGAATCATGTTCCAAACAACTCTCCTAAATCATCGTGCATCAATAATAAACCTATCTACTCTAAAGAAAAGTTGATTTGGATGCAAGTCACATATTTTAATGAACAGGGTGTACCCACTACAACTATGGCTTGGGTACCAAAATCTAACTAAACCCGCGTAATGTGCAGGAACGGCTACGGAGGGCTGTCATTCGACTTTGGGTCATTGACAGTGGCTGTTCCAGGCATATGACTGGCGATCTATCCCAACTTTCTGATCATGAAGAATTCAATGGAGGATATGTTGCTTTTACTGGTGGCGAGAAAGGAAAAATCACACAAAGAGGCACAGTCAAGAATGGTGATCTCTGTTTCAAAGACGTCAACTACGTTCCTGAGTTGAAGCATAGTCTGCTGAGTGTCGCTCAAATCTGCGACAACGGTTACTCCACTCACTTCACTGATAAACACTGTCTTATTTTGAAACCAGGAATGGTCATTCCTGACGAATGGATTTTGTTGAAATCTGAACGAAAAGGCAATGCTTATGTCATTGACATGAATAAACCTCCCGCTGAAGGTGTTGACTGTTTGTTTACCAAAATCTCTGAGCATAATGCTATGCTGTGGCATCGTCGTTTAGGACATTCTAACGTGAAAAATCTAAACAGTCTTGCAAAACTGGGGTTGGTAAGGGGTCTACCTGTAAAAGACTTCATAACTTTTGAAAAATGTGTCTCTTGTGCAAAGGGTAAACAACATCGAAAACCACACTTTCCCAAAACTGTAAACACTATTAACAGTGTGATGCAACTTCTTCACATGGATCTTTTTGGTCCAGTGAATGTGCTCAGTCTGTTTGGAAAGTCTTACTGTCTTGTAATTACTGATGATCACTCACGTTTTACTTGGGTTTTCTTCTTAGTTAACAAAAGTGAGACTGCAGAATTAATCAAGAGATTTCAAGAATTCTGAATTATGGAAAATCAGACTGGCAAGAAAGTGAAAAGGATTCGAACCGACAATGGAACCGAATTCAAGAATGCTGAATTAAATTTCTTTTGTGTCGAGAGGGGAATCGCTCGACAATACAGTGCTGCTAGAACTCCTCAGCAAAATGGAGTTGCTGAAAGAAGGAATCGAACCCTGATTGAAGCAGCTCGCACGATGCTCTGCGATTCGAAACTCCCAGTTTTCTTCTGGGAAGAGGCCATTAACACTGCGTGCTACGTTCAAAACAAAGTTGTTATCAACAAGGGACGCATGAAGACGCCTCATGAAGTAATGTTTGGCGAAAAACCATATGTGGGGCACTTTAGAGCTTTCGGTTGTCCATGTACTCTCTTACACTTGTAATCCATACCAAAGTTTGACGCTAGGGGAGACGAATGTTATTTCATTGGATATGCTGGGAAGGCTGCTCATGAAAACAAGACGGCATATAGAGTGTACAACAAGAAGACTAGACAGATCATTGAGTCTTATGATGTGCGGTGGCTCAAAGAAAATCAGACAGACGCTGGAAACGGGCCATTTACTCTTTATAATTATGCCTATCTATTTAAATCTTTTGATATTCTTGACGATCCTACTGTTAATCAAGCAGGTACTTCTGGTACAACAAATGCTGTCTCTCGACCCTCAATTGTTCCACATAATGCTGAAGAAGAGGGGGATGTTGAATTTGAGGGGGATTCTACAGCTGTGGGGGATCACACACCTGCAGTCTCATCTTCAACATCTACACCAGAGATTCAAATGCCTCCTGATTATACCGACATTCTTAATGATGGAGGGGAGGGGTTGGACTCGTCTGATGAGGAGGACACACCCGTCGATCAAAGTGACATGTTTGATGGTCCCATTCCTGAAGAGTTTGTCATAAACGGTACAGAAGAAGAGCAAGTCTCTGACAACACTGAGCCAGTAGCAATTGATCACTTAACGAATGTCTCTCCAACTGGAACTGCACCAGAAGTTGTTATTCCTGCCAGTGTCCAGCATGATTATCCCATCGAAAATGTGATTGGACCAGTAGAGGCTGGAGTGTTGACTAGAAGTCAGGCAGGAATCATCAACAACTACTTGTTTTCATGTTTTATATCTCAAATCGAGCCAAAAACAACTGATGCGGCTCTTTTGGAACCTAGCTGGGTAGATGCGATGCAGGATGAGTTGAATCAGTTTGAGAAACTGAAAGTATGGAAGTTGGTTACTTTACCTGCTTGAAAGAAATCACTCGGAACTAGATGGGTCTATCGCAACAAGAGAGATGATAGCGGAGTGATTGTTAGAAACAAAGCAAGACTGGTCGTCCAAGGGTTTAGACAGATAGAAGGCCTTGACTACGATGAAGTGTATGCTCCTGTGGCTCAACTGGAGGCAATCAGAATCTTTCTGGCATATGCATCCTACATGGGATTCAAGGTCTATCAAATGGATTTCAAGACGGCGTTTCTCTACGGCAAAGTAAAGGAAGAGATCTATGTGTCACAGCCACCGGGCTTTGTGAACAAACAGTGTCCCCGTCACGTGTATAAACTTGATAAGGCTTTATATGGGTTACACCAGGCTCCTCGTGCTTGGTATGCTACTCTGACAGAGCATCTGCTTGCTCATGGATACACTCGGGGCGTGACTGATCTGACACTGTTCATTCAAAAAGTGGGAGAGGATCAAATCTTAGTGCAGATCTATGTGGAAGACATCATCTTCGGATCCACTAGTAATGCACTGTGCAAGGAACTCAAAGAAGTTATGAAGAAGCAATTTGAAATGAGTGTGTTGGGAGAAATGAGTTTCTTTCTGGGTCTGCAGATTCGACAGGATTCCAAAGGAATTATCATCCATCAGGTAAAATATGTCGATGATATTCTTGCAAAATTCAAACTTCAAGATGTCAAACCTGCAAACACTCCTATAGCAGAAAGACCAGTGATGACATACGGAAGGGGAAGCTGTTGATGCTACACTGTACAGGTCGATGATTGGCTCATTGATGTACTTGACAGCCAGTAGACCAGATATCATGTTTGCTGTGTTTCAGTGTGCTCGCTATCAGGCTGCTCCTAAACTTTCTCATTTAAAAGCTGTTCAGAGAATCGTTCGATATCTTAAGGGCAGGCCTCGGCTTGGACTTTTGTATCGAAAAGAGTCTCCATTTGATTTGTGTGCTTTTTCTGACAGCAACTTTGGAGGTACTGGTCAGGACATGAAGTCTACGTCAGCTGGATGCCAGAGTTTCTGGGGGATCGCCTCATCTCCTGGCAATGCAAGAAGCAGCAAACTGTCTCTCTGTCTACTGCAGAAGCGAAATACGTGGCCGCTTCAGCTTGCTGCTCACAGGTTATCTGGATTCAACACCAGCTGGTGGACTGCGGTTTGAATTTTTCCCAAATTCCCATTTATTGTGACAATGATGCAGCTATCTAAATAGTGAAAAATCCAGTGTATTTTTTAAAAACCAAGCACATTGCCATAAAAATTCACTTTATTCGTGATTCTTTCAACCAGGGTTTAATTAAAATGGAACAAATTCATACTGATGACAATGTCGCAGATATTTTTACAAAACCGGTTGATAAAGCACGTTTTCTTGCTCTTCTTGAACTTCTCAAAATGGTCGAATTCGAAGATTGACCATAGTCACTCAAAAATATTTTTCTTCGTTTCTGTAAATTTGTTTCTTAAAATAGCTTTTTCTTCATTTTAAGCAAAAAATTAGGGGGATTTAGTCTCTCAGAAAAATACAAAAACATTGAAAAATCAGAAAAATATAAAACCATTGAAAAATCAGAAAAAATACAAAAACATTGAAAAATCAGAAAAATTCAAAAATAGTTCTTTACTTTTGCCATGCCTTGGCTACAACACGGGAAATGAAATAAATTTTCACTATGTGGATTAAGGCTGACTCATGTAAGACCAATATTGAAATGGTCTGACTCCAGAGTGATGTGCTGGTAGGCTTTATCCTGATGGCTGGACTCTTTGACTGGTACTGTTTAGAACACTAATATTTATTCTATGACCTCAGGAAAGAACGTTCACTTGGAATTAGATCATAGCTATTTGAATGCGTGTGTGATGTCCCGATACACACAATTTCGTTCTAGTTCTGAAATCTTATCTAAACAACTCGTGTATCTCCTCTGTTTTGCGTGAGCAAAGATCTGGAGGTGCTAGGCAACGTCGGCTTCTGTTTTGCGTGAGCAAAGACTTAGCTGTACGTTGTCGCTATGTGGATCAAATACACCCGAAAGAGGCACTCTAGTGCCCAAAAGAAACCCAAAAATAAAAAAACCTATATCAAACTGAGAAAATCTCATTTGATTTGTATATTATATCCATCTCCGCTGATCCATTCTGTTCTTTTCTCAATCCAGTCAAGGTTTCAGAACTACAGAATGTGCTTGTGAAATATGTGGTAGGGAAACTACTCGTATGATAGCCTGTTCAAATCTAAAATCTTGGATTTGATCGTGATTGATTTGAGTGTTCATATAATTTAAAATGAAAACATGATAAATAAGTTGCAGTCCGTTATTTGATAAAAGCCTAGGGATATAAGTTTAAGAGGAAAAACATACTGGCAATCGCTCGGATCTACCAGAGTAAATTCGTGTTGATAAGTGTTGTCTAGCCCGAAACTCTGTGATTTGATCCCGTAAGAAAAGTGCATGCAAAATGGCGTGTAAGATGTTTATTACTTATAAATGTAAGACCCGACTTAATATAACTGGTTTAAAGATATACAACTTGCATTTAATACAAGAATTTAGAATTTACAAAAAGTTTTTGATATTTTAAGACCATAGCAAAACGTAATATTCACGTTATAACTCTACTAATCAAATATTCAAGATAGAACTACTAGTGTTTACATATTCCTAAAACAAAATAGATCAAGTGCGGAAGCGTTGATTTGAGTGTTCGGTTCGAATGCATTTGCTTGATCATCATCCACTTGTATTACCTAGAAAGTGCAAATTTGAACAAACATTAGTATTAAAGTCCTTGGAAATTAATATAATCGAAACTATGTTCAAAAACAAATTCGATTAACCAATAGTATAAAAACTCAGCATTTATGATTGGGTGCTACCGTAACTTACGGTAGCCACCGTAGGTTATGGTGGCCCCTGTGTAACAGTAGTTTGCCGTAAGGCAGTAAGAACCCACCGTTGCATTTTGTTTGCTACCGTAAGTTACGGTATCCACCGTAACTTACGGTAGCTGCTGTACATGCTTTCTTGTTTTGCTGCTTTTGCCCATTCAATTCCTATGCCGCCATAATTTAATTTCGAACACGTTTATCACATGACTAAGGCTATTTACTCATATCTAGATTTTACCGACTATAGCGTTTCGCTTCCCTTTCGAGAGATTGCTTATGTAATAATATACATGCTTGTTTCCAAGGTTTCAACTTGGCTTTTTATACTACTTGTCATGCTTAAGTTTCCGAACTTTAACTCCCATGTAAGGGGTTAAATTTCTCAACTAATTTAGCGTGTCCGCTACACGGCTTACGCTTTGTTTATAACCATATATCAAGTGATGGTAAGGAACTTCAAAGTTCACTACTCAAATTGTTTTGACCCGTTTGGATGCTGAAATTAAGGCATCATTCAAGATATTTCAAAAATCCATTTCTATCACTTGTTTTGACCCATTTTACTTGTTTAAGACTCATAGTCACTTCCGTGACATATTGGTTTATCTTGTCTACCATGTTTCAAAATGACGACATAAGACTAACAAATAAAAGTAATGTAACGAAACGGTAAATTTCGTACCTTTAGGGCACACCTTTTCCACGCGTATTCCCTCCGGCTTGTCCGCTTGACGGTCCGGATTCCTTTCCTAGAGAGTTCAATTTACAATTGGTTTAGAACTCTTTACATGATGATTAACGCATCATTATAAACAATAATCAAATCTGCGTTTTCATTCTACTTTTAACATTTAAATCCCCACTTAGGCATTTCAACAAACACCTAGTGGGTCAGATTTTCACATAATCATTACTAAGTTCATGACTTGTAATTAACATCTAATTTCACTTCAATTAGTCAACTTTACACATATCTTAACATCAATATTTCTGAAATTACTTCTTAAGTTCAGATTGTGCTAGAGCAAGAGTTTTAATTTTAGCATTTATCAAGTTTCTTCAAGCTCATCAATCACCTACAATGGTGATTATGAAACCTTACAAGTATCATGCAAGATTTGTCAAGAATCATCTAGGGTTTGTTCCTAAACCTCATATCACTTCTAATTTCATCCATGCATCAAGTAATCAAGCTAAATTTTCGTTTTTCACCTTTAACCTAGAATTCAAGATGAAACAAAATGCCATAATTTTACATACCTTTTGATCCCTACTAGGAGGTGATCACTAATTTATGTTCGAGACTTGATTTAAAGCAGATTAGGGGCTTCAATTTGTGAATTTTTGTGTGAAACTAGGGTTTGGAGAAAGCTCCTGGTCGTCCCTCCTCCTGTTCGATCGATACACACCCACAAGTGTGTGGTTGGTGTGTTTTGTTTACTATTTCAGCATTTAACTTTCAGTTTTTGACTAGTTTGGTCCCTCACTTATCATTTAACTATAAATTTTAAGTGTTTAACCTTATTATAAGTTACTTCTAGACTTGTAGTTAACAAGGTTATGAGCTCCTAGTTAGTCGGTTCTTGTTTGATTAATACTTTATAATGAAATATAAAGTTTTATATTTTTGGGGTGTTACAAGTCCAGCCCCCTTAAAAAGGTTTCGTCCCCGAAACCCATTAACGTACCAAATAATGTAGGGTAGAGCCGTTGCATTTCCTCTTCGGATTCCCATGAAGTATCCGATCCCCTCTTGTGTTCCCATTTAACCTTTACTTGATTTATCTCTTTGTTCCTTAAGGTTTTCACCTTACGATCCAAAATTGCAATGGGCTTCACCACATAGTTTAGTCTATCATCCACCTCGATGTCATCGTAGTGGATATAGGTTGTTTCGCCCGCTAAACATTTCCGAAGATAAGACACATGGAATGTGTTATGAATTTTGCTCAATTCTTCCGGTAGTTCAAGGCGGTATGCTACCTTCCCTACTCGTTCGATAATTGTAAATGGCCCGATAAATCTTGGGCTTAATTTTCCTCTCTTTCTAAACCGGATAACTCCCTTCCATGGGGACACCTTAAGCATGCCTTTGTCGCCAACCTGAAACTCGATCGGTCTCCTTCTTTTGTCCGCATACGACTTTTGTCTATCTTGAGCCGCCTTCAAATGTGCCCGAACCACATCAATCTTTTCATTAGTGGCTCGAACTATATCTTGGTGGGCGAGTTCACGTGGACCCACTTCACCCCAACATACCGGGGTCCGGCATTTCCTACCATAGAGCATTTCGTACGGTGCCATCCCAATACTAGCATGGTAGCTGTTATTGTACGAAAACTCGACCAATGGTAGATAGACATCCCAACTGCCTCCAAAGTCGATTATACATGCCCGCAACATATCTTCCAAGGTTTGTATTGTTCTTTCGCTCTGTCCATCCGTCTGAGGATGGTACGCAGTGCTAATGAACAACTTTTTTCCCATTTGTTCTTAGAAATCTCGCCAAAAATTTGAAGTGAACCGGGTATCCCTATCGGACACGATGGATACCGGTACTCCGCGGCGTGCTACTATCTCATTAGTGTAAACCTCCGACATATTTTCTGACGTATAAGTCTCACGAATCGGAATGAAGTGAGCGCTTTTTGTCAATCTATCCACAACTACCCATATGGCATCGAAACCGCAGCTGGTTTTGGGCAGCTTGGTTAGTAAGTCCATTGTGATTTGTTCCCATTTCCAGATTGGGATATCCAACGGTTGTAGTTTACCATACGGGTTTTGGTGTTCTGCTTTGACTTGCAAGCAGGTGAAACACTTATCCACATATTTCACAACATCTCTCTTCATTCTGGGCCACCAATAGTTTTGTTTCAAGTCGTTATACATCTTGGTCGCTCCCGGATGAATGGAATAACGGGATTTGTGTGCTTCATCGAGTAGAAGCTTTTTAACTCCACATGTGTTAGGAACCCAAATTCTATCAAAACGTGTTTTCAAACCGTGATTGCCTTCTTCGAGATCCTTAACTTGGCCAACAATTCTTTCCTTTCTCTAGTTTTCCACTTTCACTGCTTCAGCTTGTGCTTCTCGGATTCGCTCAAGTAAGCCCGAGGTCACAATGAGTTGCAATGATTGTACTCGTATCGGGGCATAATCCGCCTTTCGGCTCAACGCATCGGCCACTACATTGGCTTTCCCGGGGTGGTAGTGTATTTCACAATCGTAATCCTTGACCATTTCTAACCACCGCCTTTGTCTCATGTTTAATTCCTTCTGATCGAAGAAATATTTCAAACTTTTATGGTCGGTAAAGATTGTACATTTTACCCCATACAAGTAATGTCTCCATATTTTTAAGGCAAACACCACTGCCGCCAGTTCCAAGTCGTGAGTCGGGTATTTCTTTTCATGGATCTTCAATTGCCTCAAGGCATAGGCAATGACATTGCCTCGTTGCATTAAAACACATCCGAGCCCCGAATGCGACGCATCTGAGTAAACCACCATGTCGTCAACTCCTTCCGGTAATGTTAACACCGGAGCGTGAGTTAACTTTTCCTTGAGCGTTTGGAAAGCTTCCTCCTGTTCGATGCCCCATACAAACTTTTCCTCCTTGCGAGTTAGTTTGGACAATGGTAAAGCAATTTTGGAGAAGTCTTGTATGAATCTCTGATAATATCCCGCGAGCCCTAAAAAGCTTCGGATTTCCGAGGGGTTCCTTGGAGTGTTCCATTTTGACACGGCTTTTACTTTTGATGGATCCACTAGTACCCCGTCGGCACTAATGATATGCCCGAGAAATTGCACCTCCCGTAACCAGAAAGCGCACTTTGAAAATTTTGCATACAGTTTTTCTCGTCTGAGTGTCTCTAACATTTCTTGCAAATGATAAACATGCTCGGCTTCATTCTTCGAATAAACTAAAATGTCATCGATAAATACGATTACTGACTTATCCAGCATAGGTTTGCAAAACCGGTTCATGAGGTCCATGAAAGCCGCGGGTGCATTAGTCAACCCAAAGGACATTACAAGGAACTCATAATGCCCGTACCGCGTACGAAAAGCCGTCTTCGGTACATCCTCCTCCTTGACTTTCAGTTGGTGATAACCCGATCTGAGATCAATCTTTGAGAAACAACTTGCTCCTTGCAGCTGATCGAACAAGTCATCAATTCTTGGAAGTGGGTATCGATTCTTTACCGTGAGTTTGTTTAACTCTCGGTAATCGATACACATGCACATACTGCCGTCCTTCTTTTTCACGAATAGAACTGGTGCACCCCACGGGGATACACTTGGTCGGATAAACCTTGTCGAGCAATTCTTGGATTTGAGACATCAATTCTTGTAGCTCTGATGGCGCTAGCCGATACGGCGCCTTGGCCATAGGTTTTGCGTCCAGAATCAATTCGATTCCTAACTCTACCTCCCGTTCTGGTGGTATTCCCGGTAGTTCTTCCGGGAACACATCTTCATAATCACGTACCACCGGCACGTCTCCAATTTTGAGGGATTCATTCTCCGGCTTGCTTGCATATACCATTTAGGCCTTGCATCCATGTTTCATAAGTTTGTGGGCTTCTAACATTGAACATACCACCGGGTTACCCCCTTTTTCACCATATATCGTAACGTGCTTTCCGCTAGGAGACGTCAGTTTTATCTCCTTCCGGAAACAAACCACCTTCGCGTGGAATTGGGACAACCAATCCATCCCTACAATCACTTGGAATTCTCCCATCGACCTCGGGATCAAATCTTTTGTGTATTCTTCGTCATCAATGCTCAATTTACAGTTTTCACATACGTCGCAAACAATAAAGCTCTTGTTATTACCTATCTCTACTTCTAAGGGCATAGGTAATTTTGTTAGAACAAATGAAGGATGTCGAATAAATCCATATGAAATAAAGGATTTATTCGCACCCGTATCAAATAATACACGTGCAGGAATCGAGTTTACAGCAAATATACCTGAGACCACTTCAGGTTCAACTTTTGCTTCAGCGGCAGTCAATTGGAAGGATCTTGCCTTTGCTTTTGGGGCTTCACCTTTCGTGTCTTGCCCATCTTTCCTTCCAATCAGCTCTGGGCATTCCGACTTCTTATGACCCAGTCGATAACAATTGTAGCAAACCGTCACTTTTTCCGGGCATGATGTAGCCATGTGTCCCGTCTTCCGACATATGGGACAAGGTTTATCCTTGAAGCGGCATTCGCCCTTATGACCCTTTCCACAGATTTTGCAACTTGGCGACCCGCCTTTTGCATCCGATTTCTTCCCTGTTTCATTTGTTCGCGCTTTCTTGTTAGGGCTTGGATTAACATCATGTGCCCTTCGTTCACCCCGTTCAACTTGCTTTTTTAGTTCAATCTCCCGTTCCCGAGCAACATTTATGATCTCAGTAAGGGTCTTGTATTTTGAAGGAGTCATAAACTCCCTATATTCGGCGCTCAACATGTTATAATAATAGTATATCTTCTGTTCTTCATTCGTCACCAATTCATCGCAAAACTTCATCTTATCCATAAACATTCCCGTGATCTTGTCTATGGACTCGCCCTTGTGTCTAAGTTGCATGAACTCTTCCTTGATTCTATTAATGACCGCCTTGGGACTATGATGTTTAAGAAACGGTGTCTTAAACTCCTCCCATGTCATAGCCTTAGCTGCTTCACTTCCAATTTCTTTCTTTTTGTTATCCCACCAGTCTTTCGCTTGACCCCTTAATTGACCCGTACCATAAGCTACGTAAGCATCTTCATCACAATGGGTCCTCTCGAATACCCCTTCAATATCACTTAGCCACCGCTGGCATACGATTGGGTCAACCTCCCCATTATAGACTGGCGGTTTGCACGCCATGAACTCCTTGTAGGTGTAAGGCTTTCGTCCTCCGGACTTTTCCTTTGCTAGATTGGCATTATCTTCCAATTTCTTGATTCTTACCTCAACCACTGATAGTACCGTGTTCTGGATCTTATCGATGAAACCAG
Organism: Helianthus tuberosus; assembly: GCA_030545235.1. Classification (NCBI taxonomy): domain Eukaryota; kingdom Viridiplantae; phylum Streptophyta; class Magnoliopsida; order Asterales; family Asteraceae; genus Helianthus; species Helianthus tuberosus. Next base: position 197,651,573 of record CM060418.1, read on the forward strand.
ATAGACTATTTTCGATTGCCTTTCCAACCTCCTCGGCAATCACTTCTCTTGTTTGCTCGGTGACTCTCGGCACCACATCATTATTACTTGCATCCGCCATCTTTAACACAGAAATGTTTACATTGGTCGTTAAACATTTCATTTATAACTTATGATTTACTTGTTTTGGTTTAATCAAGTTAATAACTTGATTCGACCATTCTTGTTTCATGCATTTCTTGTGTTTGAGTGAAGTTACACACTCTTTTCATGCATATTTGTTCATGTTTCATTTCTATATTCTCTAAATCTACTTAAACAATTAACTCTTACCGAATGCTTAATCAAGCTTGAACCGAACACACTTATTGACAACCTTTAGCTCTGATTACCAACTTGTAAGACCTGACTTAATATAACTGGTTTAAAGATATACAACTTGCATTTAATACAAGAATTTATAATTTACAAAAAGTTTTCGATATTTTAAGACCATAGCAAAATGTAATATTCACGTTATAACCCTACTAATCAAATATTCAAGATAGAACTACTAGTGTTTACATATTCCTAAAACAAAATAGATCAAGTGCGGAAGCGTTGATTTGAGTGTTCGGTTCGAATGCATTTGCTTGATCATCATCCACTTACTTGTCTTACCTAGAAACTGCAAATTTGAACAAACATTAGTATTAAAGTCCTTGGAAATTAATATAATCGAAACTATGTTAAAAAACAAATTCGATTAACCAATAGTATAAAAACTCAGCATTTATGACTGGGTGCTACCGTAACTTACTACCGTAAGTTACGGTGGCCCCTGTGTAACAGTAGTCTGCCGTAAGGCAGTAAGAACCCACCGTAGCATTTTGTTTGCTACCGTAAGTTACGGTATCCACCGTAACTTACGGTAGCTGCTGTACATGCTTTCTTGTTTTGCTGCTTTTGCCCATTCAATTCCTATGCTGCCGTAATTTAATTTCGAACACGTTTATCACATGACTAAGGCTATTTACTGATATCTAGATTTTACCGACTATAGAGTTTCGCTTCCCTTTCGAGAGATTACTTACGCAATAATCTACATTCTTGTTTCCAAGGTTTCAACTTGGCTTTTTATACTACTTGTCATGCTTAAGTTTCCAAACTTTAACTCCCTTATAAGGGGTTAAATTTCTCAACTAATTTAGCGTGTCCGCTACACGGATTACGCTTTGTTTATAACCATTTATCAAGTGATGGTAACGAACTTCAAAGTTCACTACTCAAATTGTTTTGACCCGTTTGGATGCTGAAATTAAGGCATCATTCAAGATATTTCAAAAATCCGTTTCTATCACTTGTTTTGACCCATTTTACTTGTTTAAGACACATAGTCACTTCCGTAACATATTGGTTTATATTTTCTACCATGTTTCAATATGACGACATAAGACTAACAAATAAATGTAATGTAACGAAACGGTAAATTTCGTACCTTTAGGGCACAACTTTTCCACTCGTATTCCCTCCGGCTTGTCCGCTTGACGGTCCAGATTCCTTGCCTAGAGAGTTCAATTTACAAATGGTTTAGAACTCTTTATATGATGATTAACGCATCATTATAAACAATAATTAAATCTGCGTTTTCATTCTACTTTTAACATTTAAATCCCCACTTAGGCATTTCAACAAACACCTAGTGGGTCAGATTTTCACATAATCATTACTAAGTTCATGACTTGTAATTAACATCTAATTTCACTTCAATTAGTCAACTTTACACATATCTTAATATCAATATTTCTGAAATTACTTCTTAAGTGCAGATTGTGCTAGAACAAGAGTTTTAATTTTAGCATTTATCAAGTTTCTTCAAGCTCATCAATCACCTACAATGGTGATTATGAAACCTTACAAGTATCATGCAAGATTTGTCAAAAATCATCTAGGGTTTGTTCCTAAACCTCATATCACTTCTAATTTCATCCATGCATCAAGTAATCAAGCTAAATTTTCGTTTTTCACATTTAACCTAGAATTCAAGATGAAACAAAATGCCATAATTTTACATACCTTTTGATCCCTACTAGGAGGTGATCACTAATTTATGTTCGAGACTTGATTTAAAGCAGATTAGGGGCTTCAATTTGTGAATTTTTGTGTGAAACTAGGGTTTGGAGAAAGCTCCTGGTCGTCCCTCCTCCTGTTCGATCGATACACACCCACAAGTGTGTGGTTGGTGTGTTTTGTTTACTATTTCAGCATTTAACTTTCAGTTTTTGACTAGTTTGGTCCCTCACTTATCATTTAACTATAAATTTTAAGTGTTTAACCTTATTATAAGTTACTTCTAGACTTGTAGTTAACAAGGTTATGAGCTCCTAGTTAGTCGGTTCTTGTTTGATTAATACTTTATAATGAAATATAAAGTTTTATATTTTTGGGGTGTTACAGTAAATATTTCATATTATTTCTTTTGTGTAATTATTTATTTTTGTGTAAATATTTAGTTATTATTTTAAATTTTTCAAAATCATGTGGCCGTGCGGTTATGAATCGAGGGAGACCGAACTTTCATACAATATCCTTTGCACAAAGATTTTAAAAGGTATTTTATCCTCGGGATTTGAGTTGGGCCCACCGTAAACTTGGTGGGCCCCACAAAATCCAAAACACTTTTCAAAATCAGTTGGTAAACAAAAAGAAGGTTAAAAACGACAGTTGGGCTCATCATATACCTAGTGGGCCCCCTTGGTTGAAAAACTAATTGCTTTTGACATCTAGGGTCTTGTGCGGCGGCTATGGCATATTTTCAATTGTTAGTTTTGAAAAAAAAATTCTTTCTCAAAGCTTCAAATATTCCGATTGCACAAGTCCATTCCTTCGTTTATTACAATCATCAGCCATGACCAATCAGAAAGATAAATCAAAAGGTTAGTTTTTTCTCATTATTCTCTTGAATCAGATATCTGTCATATGCTTAAAGGTAAATCTTGAGGACTGTTTGGCTTGTTACTTGAATGATATTGGGGTTTAGAAGGGTTTTTGTTTCTGAAATCAGAAGTTTTAGGGTATATGAAGCCTCAACGGATTAAATTTTTGTTTAAAAGTGGATTAAAAGCCTAAGATTTCACCGAAAAAACATGTCTTGAAACCCTAGAAAGTCGCCGGAATCCGCAGGTCTCGCCGGAGAAGATAACCGGAGACGGCGAGTGTTTAACACGCGCCGTCCGAGTGAATCGCATAAGCTGGGGATGGACGGTTTTGCCCCTGAGATTTTGTGTGAAAAGACTGTCTTGCCCCTGTCTTTAAAAATCTTGTGCGATTGAAAGTCTTGTTGACTTCGTTGACCAAAGTCTTGTGCGATTGACTTTCGTTGACTTTTGTTAACCAGGTCTTGAGCGTTTGACTTTTGTTGACCAGTCTTGTGTGATTGGTTTATTTGTTTTATTAAAAAATTGCCATCGCACAAGATATACCTGATCGCACAAGGCGTTTTCAATCGCACAAGGTCTTGTCATCTGGGCCTGATCCAGTCTTTTTGGGCCTAAATTTACACAGTGAGCTTATTAACTGCTTATGTTATAATTTTTGTGAATTCTTTTAAATAGGACATAGCTGTGTGTTTTATTTTTGTGAATTCTTATCAAGGGCTGACGAGAAACTCATAGGGGTCATCGAGCTTACCACGTTTCTTGCAAAAGAAAGTTATGAAGAAGATTTTAATCAGATTCAAAGTTTATTACAGGTTAGCTGTTTTAGTTCTCAGTTGTATGGGTTAATTAATAATTTCATTTACTAGTTGACAGTTTACCCTTCAAAAACTTGCTCATCTCTAACGTTTCTTAAACTAGATACTACAGCAGAAAACTAAAATATTGGTAACCCTCCTTTTTTAACTGTTACAAAAAAAATAAATAAATAAATAAATAAATAAATAAATAAATAAATAAATAAATAAACAAAATCCTTTTAATACAACTTGTTATGTCATACAAGCGTACAACTGTAACTTTGGTAGAGTTTTTGCTCAAACTACCAAGTGAATAACTATTTCTTAAACTTTCTTTGATTTATTTGTCTGTCTTTGTTTTATACCAGAAATTAGTATGCAAACATTTTTTTAAAGACAACCCATGCACACATTATTAATTTGTTTTGTAATCCTTTGTAGAATGAGAGCTTAGCTACCACATATATGGCGAACACATAATAAAGTCGAATATATTGAAAAGTGATTCAATACTCCCATGCTCGTGGAGCTATAGTTTGAGGAAGTCTTATGCACGTGATCTCTCTGGCTATTTCTATCCGTTTCAGTTTTTGAATTAGTTTGAAAATTTCTGCTGATTTGTGGCCTATCAAGTCTGGGTTTTTGGATTGTTAGTTTGTTTAAGTTGCTTGTTCGTTTTATTGTAATTTTCGCATTTCAGTTCACAAGCAATAAAGCAGTTGAGTGATCAATCATTGTTCGTGTTCTTGATTAACTAGTATGACATAAGTATTTTTCTCTTTGCATTCTAAACAAAATTACAATAGATCGCCTGGAATACATTTTAGCTACTTGTAGATTTTAAAGATCGTCAAGCAGCACATACATTTTAGCTCGGAATTGTATAATTTAATTTCATTGCTAAAGATGATAATGTATAGTGGTTTTACAATAAAATGTTCTAACCACACACCCTCGTTGAAGGGGGTACATTCGAGGTAACGACCGTTTAAGTTCAAAACCGCTACAAGAGCAACCTATAACTACAAGTATACATGACAAAACAAATTCCAAGTTCAATAAATAAATGATAAAAGAATAATATCATTCTCTCACGGGTTCTCTAGCCACAAAAAGCAGGACTTCTATTCAATAGCGTAAGATAACGTTTCTACCTCAACAGGACGCCAAAACGTTTTCTCGACACATAACATACCCCCTGTTGTAAGTCATCCTAACATTCCAGTTCAAAGACTTTGCCATGTTTTCAACCTCGGCAATGGTCTCAACGTTGTCACGCACAACAGTTTACCTTCTCGTCTCAAGATTCTGTCAACTTCCGCCATTAATAATTGTAACTTGCACCTGTGACGAGAAAATCACCTCGGGTAACACCGCACAAACCTAACATAAAATTCATGGGTTTGGGTTTTAGTCTAAACGGGTTTGGTCAAGGCAGGGCCGGCCCTAAGGGTGTGCGGGATGGGCGAAGGCTCAGGGCCCAAACCCATCGCGGACCCAATTTTTTGTTTTTTTTGTGTTACTTTTACACTGTAAACTTAGAATATATATGTAATGAATCGGAAATATACCATCTTGAAGCGCTTGGTTTGGTTGTTTGAAAGTCAGTTTAATAATAATAAGATATGGGTTCTAATCCCGTCGTCCTCAGTTTTGTTCTTCTTTTTGTTTCTTATCTATTTATTAAATGCAAATGACATTAATTGCCTAATTTTGTCAAGTTGCATTAAATGATTGGTGTTGATTCAAATAACATTAATTCATTTTCATGTATTAAAATTTTTTATTTATATGTGTTCTTTTCAAAAATTTATATTTAATGGGCCCGGAGACGGCCCTTGGTTTGGGTCAAACTCACAAACACATCATCAGGTAATGTTTGGGTCAACCCTGTTTGAAGATTCCCCGCCTGATTTTACACTTATATTTTAGATGTGTTTTATTGGGTTGACCCATTTAATTGTATACTTATATTTCAAAGAGTAAATTACTTTTTGAGTCCATGTGTTTTAGTGGTTTTAACCACTTGAGTTCAAAACCAAAAAGTTTAACGCTCTGAGTCCATAACTGCTCATTTTATAACGTTTTGAGTCCCTGTGTTTTAGTAGCTTTAACCACTTAAGTCCAAAATCAAAGCACAAGTTTTAGAAAATTGGACTTAAAGCGTTATAAAATGAACGGATAGGGACCCAAAACGTTAAACTTTTTGATTTTGGATTTAAGTGGTTAAAACCACTAAAACGTAGGGACTCAAAAAGTAATTTACTCTATTTTAAATGTGCTTTATGATAGGGAAGACCCGGCCCCTTACCCACTCACACCAGGCCCAGTTCAGAAGTGGGTTATTTTGGCCCAATTGGATCCGCCAGACACTTAGTTGCTGTTGAAGCCCCACGTTTTGTTCCACACCATGTTATCTGTTTTGTTTTTCTAGTCCAGTTTATTTTTTTATTTCTTTTTGAAGTTGTTAAAGCAGTAATTTGAAAATTACATAAGTGTAGGAAACGTGGGTGGTAGTGTGTTAGCTGTTATTTCTTTCTTTCATTATGCACTCGAAAATGAGAAATGAAAAAGCAGTTTTTTTTAGTTCTACAATTTACGTTTATTCTCTGCAGCCAGTGTCACACCCCAAAAAATACCACTAGCGGGAACCCTCACGAGGCGTGTGACGTACCAGGATCTGGCCACTAATCACATTGAACCATAAGTAAAATAGAACTTTTCATTAAACAAAATAGTATAATTTAAACACCAGTTTAGAAAATCAAACATGTTCAGCGGAAGCATAATAGTTTGTTCAATAAGTTTAATGAAAGTGTTCAAAACAATGCAACATCAAGGAGCGTTCCAATTGCCACGACTCATGACCACTCCAGCTTTCCAGACAGCAAGTTCCATGATAGTGTACCTAAGGACCTGCAAGCGTGCAGAAAAGTGTATCAGCGAGAGCTGGCGAGTTCACAGTTTGTTAACCATTTGTTACCAAGTATTGACTTATGTTATGTTGATAATAACTCGATACCACAAACGGCTCCTTTTTGCCCTTCTCCAATGCTCTATCAAACATAGGTCATGATTTTAAAGTTATTAGTTCACGCCCGTCCTATCCAGGTACGTCGTGAGGGTGCCAAACCTAATAGCGCTATCAACTAATGACCTTGTTGCCCTACAAGCAACTTGTTCGGTAGTTCTATGGGACTTAAGTGATAGAACGTGAGTGTATTATCCCACATCAACATTTACTGAAAACTGCCTCATATCCCCTACAAGGATATGGGTTTGTGAAAGTCTGTTTGTTACTGAAAACTGCCTCATATCCCCTGCAAGGATATGGGTTTGTGAAATTTGTTTATTTGTTTTGCCTGTTTGATTGTCCCCACTGGACGCACGCTTGTATTAAGAGGAGTGAACTCACCTTAGTTTTGCTCGGTTTGTTAAGTTACCCGTTCCAAGTTAGTTAACCAAATCCTACCGTGGTTACCAATGCAATCAGTTTCATAATCAATTGAGTCACGTATATTCACAGTTTACATTCATAGCAAAGATCACCGTATAACACAACAATTATTCAATCTCATACAAGTCATAAACTATTTGAGACCTTACTGTTTAAAAGGTTCTGTTTGTTTGTTCACATTGCAACATCTCCACGAAGAACCAGTTCTTCGTGGGATGTTCTCACGGTGAAAGATCCTCTCAACGAAGAACAGTACTTCGTCAAGAAGTGTTCTGACGAAGAACCTAGGTTGTTCGTCAAAAGGCCATCTGATGAAGGATCAGGTCCTTCGTCAACGTGGATTCTTTGTGAGGTGATCTTTAATCGCTGCACATCAACAGTTTCATCGACTACAGTTTTTATGGCACACTAACACCCTAATCAATATTGAATCATGTACAATCAGAACCATTAGTTTCTCAACACAACCAGACATGAATCACACCAAGACAATGATTATCGAAACACACAAGAATCATCAACACTTTCATCATGCAAACCCTAATCATGCCAGTTTCATATTATCGCATAATCACCATTATGAACCACCTAATTTGAACCCTTCATACCAGATCCAAATGAACAATTAACTTTATTAAACCTAGTGAGTATGCCAATCATGCTCGACCATCAATATCACTTGCATATTCAAAATAATCACATACAATCCTATGTCGCACATACACCACAATTAATCACATCATTCAATTAAGCCAAGATCACTCAACAGGATAACACGATTGTGAAACAAATGATGCGTAGCGGAAATACCATGAAATCTCAGGTTGTCACATCATCCCCAACTTGAAAGAAATTTCATCCCGAAATTTGATAAGTAATCCAAAGCGACAGAGAGTTAGATCAGGATGACTGCGGATTTTCGTCGGGTGCCACATCATCCCCAACTTGAAAGGGAATTTCGTCCTGAAATTCACCAGTTGCATCAGGATTAGATTGGTCAGTTGGGAAAAGTTGAGGATACTTGAGCTTCATCTAATCCTCACATTCTCATGTGAAGTCCGGTCCACGTCTTGAGTTCCAACGGACTCTCACGATCGGGATTCGGCTATGCTTACAGACTTTGACTTCCCGATCCATAATTTCGAGGGGTTTTTCGACAAACTGCAATTTTTCGTCGATTTTCAGTTCTTGAAGTGGTACGACAAGTGTTTCATCGGACAAACACTTCTTTAATTGCGAAACATGGAAGACATCATGAACGTTACCCAACTCAGCAGGTAACTCGAGCTTGTAGGCCACTTTACCAATTAAATTCCAGAATTTTGAATGGCCCGACATAAAGCAGATCAAGCTTGCCGCATTTCCTAAAGCGTACCACACCCTTCCAGGGTGAGACTTTTAACGTGACACGATCACCAACAGCGAACTCCAAAGGTTTCCTACGCTTATCAGCGTAGCTTTTCTGGCGATCACGCGCTGCCGCCATACGATTTCTGATCTGGACAATCTTCTCGGAGGTTTCGAGCATAAGTTCTGGACCTGTGATTTGGCTGTCACCCACTTCAGCCCAACAGAGGGGAGATCAACATTTCCGTCCGTATAAAGTCTCGAACGGAGCTGCTTGGATGCTAGTATGGTAGCTGTTGTTATAAGAAAACTCTACCAAAGGTAAGTGTCTTTCCCAACCTTTACTAAAATCGATAACACATGCCCGCAGCATATCTTCTAAGGTCTGGATGGTTCGCTCACTTTGACCATCCATTTGAGGGTGATAGGCGGTGCTCATGTCAAGACGTGAGCCAAACGATTTGTGCATTGCTTGCCACAAATCGGATATGAAACGCCGATCACGATCAGAGATAATGGAGGTTGGCACTCCATGCTTGGAAACCACCTCCTTCAGATAGATACCAGCCAGTTGTGAAAACTTATCGGTTTCCTTGATCGCGAGGAAATGTGCTGATTTTGTAAGACGGTCGACGATCACCCAAATGGTATCGTTCCCGTTTTGAGTTCTAGGTAAACCAGTGATGAAATCCATAGCAATTTGCTCCCATTTCCAGATGGGTATCTCTGGTTGCTGAAGCAGGCCAGAGGGTTTTTGATACTCCACTTTGATTTTCGCACAAGTCAAACATTTACTCACATAGGTCGCGATGTGTGCTTTCATTTTCGGCCACCAATAGAAGACTTTTAGATCCTCATACATCTTATCAGAACCTGGGTGAACAGAATAGCGGGACTTGTGTGCTTCGTCCATCAAAAGTTCTCTAAGATTTACATACAACGGAACCCATGTTCATTCCATGAAGTAATAAATGCCGTCAGATCTCTCTACAAGTCTTTCCTCCATACCCCGCAAATATTCAGCTTCCAGGTTTTCTTCCTTCAACGCTTCAGTCTGAGCGGAACGGATCTGATCAGGTAAATTAGAGAGGATAGTGAGCTGCAGAGCGCAGACATGCTTGGGTTTTGTTTCCTTTCGACTCAGGGCATCAGCTACAACGTTAGCTTTACCTGGATGGTACTTGATTGCACAATCATAGTCGTTTAAGAGTTCTACCCAGCGATGTTGTCGCATATTCAATTCCTTCTGGTCAAAGATATGCTGAAGGCTCTTGTGGTCGGTATAAATAGTGCATTTAGTACCGTACAAGTAATACCTCCAGATTTTTAACGCAAAGGCCACGGCCCCATGAATACTGCTGGTGCGTTGGTTAACCCGAATATCATGACCAGAAACTCGTAATGGCCATACCGTGTTCTGAAGGCTGTTTTGGGAACATCCTCTTCTCGGACTCTCATCTGATGATAGCCTGACCTTAGATCAATCCTTGAGTAGAAACTCTACCCTTGCAACTAGTCGAACAGGTTGTCAATGCGAGGTAAAGGATAACGATTCTTGACTGTCACCTTGTTGAGTTCACGGTAGTCGTTATGCGAAAAGATCCGTCCTTCTTCTTTACAAACAAAACTGGGGCTCCCCAAGGCGAAGACCTGGGTCGGATAAAGCCTCTATCCAACAGTTCTTGGAGTTGATTAGACAATTCTTGCAACTCTCCAGGTGCAAGACGATAAGGTGCACGAGCAATCGGAGCTGCTCCTGGTGCAAGATCAATTTGGAATTCCACCTGACGGTGTGGAGGTAAACCTGGGAGTTCCTCGGGAAAAACATCAGGAAACTCACGAACAATAGGTAGATCCTCAATTCTTGTCTCTTCGGGCTGAGTATCAGTAACAAGCGCAAGAATAGCAGGATAGCCCTTCCGTAAACACTTTTGGGCTTTCATGGATGAAATGAGGCTGACGATTGCACCACTTCGATGACCCTGGACAGACAGCGATTCCCCACTAGGGAGAGGTATACGCACGATTTTCTCCTTGCAAAGTATATCAGCTCGGTGTTTTGACAACCAATCCATACCAACAACTATATCAAAGCTACCAAGTGTGACGGGAAGGAGGTCAATGTCGAACACTTGACCCAAGAGATCAAGTTTGCACCCAAAGAGAACATGTGAGGCTTCAATTGACTTCCTGTCAGCCAATTCTACTACGTGTTTGAGCTCGAGAGGTGTTGGAGTTAACCCTAACTGACGACTGAACCCCAAAGACAAATAACTCCAATTGGCGCCAGAGTCGAATAATACAGAAGCGAAAATACCATTGAAAGAGAACGTATCAGTCACGGCATTGCCATCGTTCCTTGCATCACCCGCTCCAATCGTAAACACTCTCCCACGAGCGCCATTTCTACCGTTATTCCCATTGTTGTTATTTCCCGCATTGTTGTTATTCTGGCGATTATTCTTCCCACCGTTATTGTTGTTAGCGTTCTGATTCAGTTGTGGGCAATCCTTCTTGAAATGCCCTTCGTTGCCACATTGATATCCATCTGATTACCCCGATTCTGTTGGGGTTGCTGCCTTTGTTGTTGGAGCTGTTGCTTGTGGTGTGGAGCTCTACAATCTATCGCCATGTGACCCACCTTATCACACCTTTGACATGCTTAGTTACACGAGCCATAATGGTGAAAACCGCACTTGTTGCACTTTGGTTGTTTCCCCGCATAAGAACGAGACGTTTGACTGTTGTTCTGATTCTGGTTGACTGAAGATGACTGGCTGAAACTGCGACTGTTGTTGTTGTCAGGCTTCTTTTACGACTGATTCGAGTTAGTCGCCTTGTCTGCGTCATTCCATTTACGCTTGTTGTCAGTGGTGGGGGTAGCAGTAGCAGCAGTAGTAGTAGCAGCAACACGTGGTGGCAGCGAGCCACGCTCCACCTCCTGATCAGTGATCTTATGAGCCAATCTGATAATCTGTGGTAGGTTGTCAAGATTTGCTGCAGTGACTAATCCCTTAACTTGTGCTGCCAATCCTTTAATGTAGAGTTCGATTCTACGGGGCGGTGGTCGGGATAGATTAGGACACATGTTTGCCAGCTCGTGAGACAGTTTCGTATAAGCCTCGATCTCAGATCCTTCCATCTTCAAGTTATAGTACTCGTTTTCCAACTTTTGAATTTCATCCCGAGGGCAGTACTCTTCCCGAATCAACTCCTTTAAATCATCCCAAGTAGTTGCGTTTGCCATTTTAATACCCAGCATCTGCACCTGAGCATTCCACTAAGTCAAGGCACCATCCTCCAAGGTGCCAGAAGGAAACTTTACCCTGTCCTCAGCAGGACAGTTACACATAGCAAAGACGGATTCGGCGTTCTTGAACCAACGGAGCAGTCCCACGGGACCTTCAGCTCCACTGAAAGTTTGAGGCTTGTAATCCATGAACATTTTGGTCTGGTATGTATTGTACTAGCTTGCTGAGCTGCCAATGCCTCAGCCACACGTGTGTTAATCAGATCCGTCAACTTTGCCTGAGTTATCACGATGTTGCCACGTCCACCGCCGCGGCCTCCTCCACGTCCACCGTTACGTCCGCCACGTCTGCTCATGATTCTATATAAGAAAAGAGTGGAAAGGATGACGATCGCGATTGAGTTGAAATCAACCATCACCATGACTTCCATAGATTTGAGAAACTCTAACATTATACGGATAGTGGATCAGAACCCCTTTCACATTTATTAAGCCTCACTGGGATTCACATGCACCTCACATTATTATTGTGTGTGCACCCATAATAATAAGGTAATTTGCATGCTTATCTCAGTGCCTCTTAACTCACGCTAAAATGTTCCCCACACTCGAATAACAAAACGAAGGACATTACAAACCTAGAGTTCTCCACTGTCCAAGGGTAATGTCACACTAACAAGTATTACTTAATCAAGCAGCATATGCAATCACATCATAGTGTCTAGTATGTAGTTTCATGCAAGTCGTGGGTGTGTGTATACTAGGTAAGTAATGCATAAAGTAAACAGAGGACGAACCTTGCAAGCTGGAGCTGAGTGTCATGGTCGTTTTCGTTACTGTTTGGTTATAGTCTGGTTTTATGAAAACGTTTTAAAACCTAGTTCACTATAACCAGTGACACTGATACCAAACTGTTACACCCCCAAAAATACCACTAGCGGGAACCCCCGTAAGGCGTGTGATGTACCAGGATCTGGCCACTAATCACATTGAACCATAAGTAAAATAGAACTTTCCATTAAACAAAATAGTATAATTTAAACACCAGTTTAGAAAATCAAACATGTTCAGCGGAAGCATAATAGTTTGTTCAATAAGTTTAATGAAAGTGTTCAAAACAATGCAACATCAAGGAGCATTCCAATTGCCACGACCCATGACCACTCCAGCTTCACAGACAGCAAGTTCCATGACAGTGTACCTGCAAGCATGCAGAAAATGTATCAGCAAAAGCTGGCGAGTTCACAGTTTGTTAAACCGTTTGTTACCAAGTATTGACTTATGTTATGTTGGTAATAACTCGATACCACAAACGGCTCCTTTTTGCCCTTCTGCAATGCGCTATCAAACATTGGTCATGATTTTAAAGTTATTAGTTCACGCTCGTCCTATCCAGGTACGTCGTGAGGGTGCCAAACCTAATATCGCTATCAACTAATAACACCGTTGCCCTATACGCAACTTGTTCGGTAGTATGATGGGACTTAAGTGATAGAAAGTGAGTGTATTACCCAACATCAACATTTACTGAAAACCGCCTCATATCCCCTACAAGGATATGGGTTTGTGAAAGTCTCTTTGTTACTGAAAACTGCCTCAAATCCCCTGCAAGGATATGGGTTCATGAAAACTGTTTATTTTTTTGCCTGTTTGATTATCTCTACCGGACGCATGCTTATATTGAGAGGAGTGAACTCACCTTAGTTTTGCTCGGTTTGTTAAGTTACCCGTTCCAAGTTAGTCAACCAAATCCTACCGTGGTTACCAATCCAATCAGTTTCATAATCAATTGAGTCACGTATATTCACAATTTGCATTCATAGCAAAGATCACTGTATAACACATAGCAATTATTTAATCTCATACAAGTCATAAACTATTTGAGACCTTACTGTTTAAAAGGTACTGTTTGTTTGTTCACATTGCAGCATCTCCACGAAGAACTAGTTCTTCGTGGGATGTTCTCACGGCGAAAGATCCTCTCGACGAAGAAAAGTACTTCGTCAAGAAGTGTTGTGACGAAGAACCTAGGTTGTTCGTCAAAAGGCCAGCCGACAAAGGATCAAGTCCTTTGTCGACGTGGATTCTTCGTGAGGTGATCTTTCATCGCTGCACATCAACAGTTTCATCGACTACAGTTTTTATGGCACACTAACACCCTAATCAATATTGAATCATGTAATCATAACCATTAGTTTCTCAACACAACATGACCTCAATCCAACCAAGACAATGATTATCGAAACACACAAGAATCATCAACACTTTCATCATGCAAACCCTAATCATGGCAGTTTCATATTATATCATAATCACCATTATGAACCCCCTAATTTGAACCCTTCAAACCAGATCCAATGAACAATTAAATTTATTAAACCCTCGTACGTATGCCATTCATGTTCGACCATCAATATCACTTGCATATTCAAAATAATCACATACAATCCTATGTCGAACATACACCACAATTAATCACATTAAGACAAGATCACTCAACAGGATAACACGATTAACCACCATTCCAAAGGACTCGTTTACAGAGATGATAACTAACCGAAGAATAGATGTGTTAGAAACAAGAATAATCTTTACGAGCGAAGAGAAGGCTTTGATGCCCACAATTTCCAACGCACAGAAAAAGGAGGAAGGGGGAGAGTTTTAGGGTTTTGTGTTTACGGTTGCAAGTTATGAGAGGTTATACAAACAATATGACAATCGGGCCCAGTCTGGGCCGCGAATAAACTTTGGCCGAGTCCCTTTTTGGCAAAAGACCTCATGGCGAAGAACCTCCTTCATCATGGGGTGTTTGGGGCGTAGAACCCTAGTTCTTCGTCGACATGTGCTTGGGACGAAGAACCCTAGTTCTTCGTCGACTTGGGTTTTTTCGTGATTCAAGTGTGGTTCCATGCTATGTCTAAACATCAAACATTAAACAACTCCTAAAATTTCATGCAACAACCAAACATAACAATACTTTAATCATTCAAACATCCTGCACATGATACAATGTAAAACGAATTGTGAAAACAGGATTGTGAAACAAATGATGCGTAGAGGAAAGAACTTGAAATCTCGGGTTGTCACATCAGGGGGTAAATTTTGTCCACTGCTATTCTAAAATTTAGCAGATTTTAGAAGGTGATCTTGGACGGCTAATTCTCGTTCTTGTGGTGTGTCTGTATCAAGAATCCGGATTAGTTTGATTCTACTCAACGACACTTGCGGATGGTGTGAATGTATCTCGCCGGAACCGTTGCTGTTGTTCTGTTCGTCGGGTATTTTCAGTCCAGACTTAAGATGATTGCCATCATTTGGTATCAGAGCTATGGATACCCGCAATAGCACTGAATTGAAGAAGATTATGGACACGTTGGAGGTTGATAAGATGGAAATGGCACCAAAAATGTAGGCTATGCAAGAAAAAAAACATGAGTCTGTGGTATCCCAGAATCAAGATGATGAAAATTCATTAGGCGGTTCGGTTAATAAAGGCGGTGCAGATGGTTGGCATCCGAATGATATTAAAGTTGATATTCCGGAGTACGATGGTAAGCTGGATCCTGATGAGTTTGTCGAATGGTTGTGGACGGTGGAACAGGTTTTTTTTTATTATAAGCAGACCACGGACAAGGTTAAAATTGTCGCTCTTAAGCTCCATAAGTATGCATCAACCTGGTGGTCAAATACCTGCTTAAAGCGTGAGCGATCCGGGAAAGAAAAGATCCAGATTAGGCCGAAGATGAAAGCAAAACCAAAGCAAAAAATTCCTTCCAACGTACTATGTTAAGAACGGTTTTTCCCAATTACACTCGCCGAAATAGGGGACAGGTACGGTTGAAGAATTTTCATGTGAATTTGAATATTTACTAATGAAGTGTGATATCCATGAGGATGATCCTCAGACCCTAGTACGCTATTTGGGGGGACTTGAACCCCATGTTGCAAACGTCATTGAATTACACTCATACCAAACCCTAGCTGAATTAACACTTCTGGCCCACAAAGTGGATTCACAACAGCGGGCCAAAGGAAAGCTGGACTCCAGCCGGTCCTCTATTAAGCCCAACGCCTATCAAAAGCTCACCTCATCCTTCAAAACCTATGCCCCACCCAGTTCTGCCAAAACACCACCTTCACCTAGTAACACCACCGAACCTCAAAAGCTCCTCGCAGGTGTTTTCGATGTCAAGGTTTAGGGCACATCGCTTCCGAGTGTCCTACTAAGTAGATCATCTCCCTAGAAGATTTTGAACTTACTGGTGGCTATGAATACGGGTCTGAGTCAAGTCTAACCCATGTAATACCCAACGCAGATGAATAAGAGGTCGCCAGTCCCGATGAAGGACCGTGTTTGGTGGCCTGACGAACATTGAGTACCACATTTGTTCCCGATGAGAACCTTAAAAGGGAATCGATCTTCCACACCCGTTGTAAAATTGCTCAGAAGGTCTGTTCAGTGATAATCAATGGGGGCGGTTGTACTAATGTGGCGTCTTAGACCTTAGTTACTAAACTGAACCTTCCTACCCAACCTCACCTTTCCCCCTATGTTATACAGTGGCTGAATCAGGGTAAAGGTATTCGCGTGTCTCACTGAGTTCTACTGTCCCTAAGCATCGGTAAGTCTTATACCGACGATCTGTGGTGTGACGTTGTCCCGATGGATGTGTGTCATGTATTATTGGGGCGTCCTTGGCAATTTGACCAATGCGCCGTCCATGACGGATACCATAACACGTACTCTTTCGGTCATAACAACCATAAAATCGTACTTACTCCGATCACCCCTTCGATACCCTCCCCCAAGCCATCACCAAACCTGAGTACATTACTTCAATCTGAGCAAACTGAACCGATAACAACCGAAATCCGATCGTGATAGCGCGAAAACCCCCATTAACTTATATATATGATTTTACAAATGACATGAAAAATAACATAAATTTATATCTAATTTTATTAAAAAAATTAATGTTTTTTAACGTGGTGTGATCAAGAAGCTCAAATATTGTCGCCTGTAGTGATCTTCCAAATAATTATATTTTTTGTAACTATATTAGTTTTATCAAGCTCTAAATCATGAATAGTGATTAAACTTTCTAAGTAATTATTTTTTGAAGTACCTGTATTGTAACGAATCGAACCCCGATATCAATCGAATGGCAACGATAACGTAATGTCGCATCGCGGCGGGCATACACCCTAGTTAGTGTTGTTGTTATTATTATTATTAGTACTATTATAATTATAATTATAATAACTTTTATAATAATAATAAATATTATTATTTTTAGTATTATTATATGTATACGGTGTTTTTTTGCGGATTGATTATGGACGAGGTTGAGGATCAGATCCACGAGGCTCTGCATCCGGAGGGTCTGCGACGGGCTCCGCCACCGCTGGTGGATCTACTACAAGGTCAGGCTTACCTGGAGTTTACTCCCGACAACGACGTCGCCCATTTTTGCGGGAAGCTTAGAAGGATGCACATGGGATCGCATGCCATGGTCGACTGGGATGCACTGGAGGCCATTGGTGAGACGCCTAGACTCCGTTATTTCATTCCTGTGGATTCGCCGTGGCATCGTCTATTTGAGTTTACGTACACGCCGAGCTACAAGTTGCTACTGGTCGAGTTTTTATCGATGCTCGCATTTCACCCTCCTTGGGCTGACCAGCCACCTACAGAGCCACAGGCTCCCCCTGTAACACCCCGTGTTTCTGAAGTCAAGGTCAAAGTCAACGACTGATTCCGCAATTTGACTTGTAGTAAATTTCTTTTATATGTTTATTTTAGTTGTATTATGAGGAGTAAGTGTCAATAATTACAATAATCGACGTGTGTTATTTGCTATTCAATCGACGTACGACTATGAACTATAGGAAGTAACAATGCGATAAAGTCAACTAAACGCTAATCAATCCAATTTAATCGACATCGAATCGCAATCGAACTCACAACTCGAACTACGCTTTGATTATTGTTATATGTGTGTGTGTGCCTTATGTGTTACTTGTGCATGCTTATTTATGTTATGTGTGGTAATCAATCGAAACGCAATCGAACTCAAATCGTAATCGAATCGCAATCGAACTCAATCGCAATCGAAATGGTATGATAATTGGTGGAGAAGAGATAGCGCGAGATATGAATAGTTGGGATTAAAAGTAATTTGACTAGGAAATTCTATCGCATCGAAGCGAACGCAATCGAAATTGAAACAGCAAAAATCGTCACGCCGAACACACGAACCAAGTGCCATCCGGCCGGATTGCCATCCGACCGGGCTGTCACTTGATTTGGAGCCAGGCTGCTATCCGACCGAGATGACATCCGACCGGATTGACATCCAGACGAGATGCCGTCCGACCGACCAACACTTTCCACTTTGGGTATCCTATAAATACCCCATGTCACTCTCATAGTTACCACTTTTGGCAACTGACGTCCGAACAGCCCGTGCTCCTTACCTTTTCTTCGATTTTTCTCAATTTCGGTAAGATCTCGACCTGAATCTTGTACTTCCTTAATCTACACGCACTCCTACACCTTTCTATCTTTTGAATCTTAACTTTTAACCGTGAAATCACTAGATTTGAGGTGTTCTAGGATAACGTCATCATGGTATTCTTATGAACTCCATGTTTTGGCTTCAATCTACCAAGAACAACTTAGATCTAACCGATTTCCACACAAATAAACAAAGATCTTGCATAGATCTAAACACATTCATGGTGAAAAAGGATTGAAAGATGGTTTCTAACTTTCTTTCAACTCTTTTACACTCAATGCACTCAAAACCGATAGGATCGAACCTTGATCAGGTCTTCTACTCATTCTCAGTGTTGTGCTAGCTCAAGATCTGGATTCTACCCATGAGATCACCGATTTCAGGTTAACCAACAACAACCGTCTCGAACCGGTTAACTGGTCGAACTAGGGTGATTCCTGTTTGATCGGGTCACATAGGTCAAGATGGGGTTCTGTTGGTTAACACGTTGTCAAAATGTCTCGATGAAACGACAAACAATCAAAACAACCAAGTGAAAGACTAACGGAACAACCGGGATGGAGTGCTATCCGACCGGATAGCTATCCGAGCGGCCAGCTGTCCGAACGACCTACATCTTGGGTCCTACACTTAACTAATTTTATCTGAAGTCTGAGTGTTGAACGAGTTACTATCCGGTCGGACTACCATCCGACCGAATTACCATTCGGATCATGAAATACTCGGTCTTTAACACTTAAACGATTTTCAAACATGTTCAATACACTAAGGGTGCCACCCGACCGGACTGCTGTCCGATCGAGTGACAACCTGCTGTGAACTTGCTCTTACTGAAGTGTCAACCTATCGGATTACCGTCCGATCAGACAACTGTCCGACCGACCGACCGACCGGAAAGGTAGAGATACTCCAAATTTTTTCAAAATGCTACAACGAAAACTTCAAAAGTCAAGCCATCATACACAAACACATCCTTCTCATAGAAAGAAACAATCCACTCGAATAGTCATCCGACCGGACTACCGTCCGACCGGATGACCATCCGAACGGATTGTCATCCACACGAACTGGCCATCCAATCGGATTACCATCCGACCGAACTGCTGTTCGAGCCACTTACACCATGCATCGTTTTACGCGTCGCTTATCTTTATGTTATCGATCTGTTCAGGCTAACCTTACTCCCTAGCACTCCCTTCAGTTCATCAATTGCTGTGAGTATACTCGATCCCTTTTTGCTTTACGCACTTTTGGGTGTTACATACGTTACTTATTCTAAATCACATCGATCACACTACTCAATACTATTTAAACGCTAACCGTTACCGCATGTATTACGTGGCTTAATGAATGCTTGTTTGTTATGTTTACACATGGAATGCTGTCTACCTGCCTTAGCAATAATAGTACTATTAGTTTGGACTCAGCACCCGTTCACTCGGGGGTTGTTAAGGACAATTAGTTGCATGGATTACAGTGGTGATCATGTATTACGAACTGCCTTGGGCAGTCAACCCGCATTCATTGGTATCGATAGGTTCATGTCGATAACTAACATGCCTCATTTCACTCTCTGTACGTGCTGGTTATGCGTAACGATTTCAAACTCTATAAGCTATTATCAAACTTGTATGCTCACCTTTACACTATGTGTATTGACTTTTACTTTAACGTATGTGACAGGTGCTTAGGATGCTTATCTGCTAGGAAATCGAGGCTAGAATAAGGCTCTAGAGGCCAACAATTAGTTGTCTGTACAAATGAAATCAAGAGTCTCTAGAAGCAGATAAACAATTGGGCTATTTGAAAAATATGAGTTGTCGGAATAGAACTATTTGCCTAGATTTTGTCTGTAATAATTTGTTTACCTTTTGAGACATGGTATGGGACATGTTACTTTAAATTGATTGGTAATGATAATTGTTATGGAAACTTTTGGACAATCTGTTTCGCTCAGTGCCATGCCCCGATGTTTCCGCCATCGGTTGGGGTGTGACACCCCCCTCGCCTGAGGTTTCTTTCAGGCTTGCTGGTGTTTGGCGTTCGATGACGCTAGCAAAGTTTGCGGTTCATAGCGGTTTATACTCGTAGTAGGAGATCGCTACAAATGTTTATACGTAGGGGCTAGTAGTGGTTAATAGACCCACTCTTTTAGGATTTTGGTAAGTGGTTACGGGGACAGATACTTGGGAGCACGTCAAGAGAAGGGGAGGATTTCACATGTTGATGACCCATTGTACAGGTACATACGTTTATTACAGTAATTATTGTGATTATTATTATTATTTATTAATTTCCGTATTCCGCTAACACTATCTGTAGGTATATACATAGGATGCTCTCTACTTCTATTATGGCTCGCGGCCACAGCCGTGAGTGGTGTACGAGCACCGATCTCTTTTTCTTTTACGGTTTGTTGTACAGGAGGTCGTGCGCGCTTGCACACGGTCTGGCCCAGTACTTCGCCTCCGCCCATCACCGCCAGGAGCCTAGATTTTTGTATGGCGGCGCGTACGTGACCGTCATTGCCCATTAATTGGATCATTTACCGAAGGCGGACCCACAGTTACGGCCGGCCATAGCGCCAACGCAGATGGGTTTTTCGACGTTGTGGGGGATGAAGCTCATTAAGAGGTTCGATGTCATCGGCGAGCGGTTTAAAACCCACGGAGGTCACATATGGGTTCCAGAGGACCTACCGGAGCATTTCGATCCAATCTATCCTCTGGAACATTTCGATCCAATCTATCCTCCAGCAGATGATGAAGCGGTCATGCCGGACCCTCTGGTGGATTTAGACAGAGCAACGATGCCACAACCACCTCTACCTCCCAGGGCGCCCCAGTTTCCATGAAACGTTTGTAACACCCCCAAATGCACATATATAATGATGTAATTAGTGTAAACTAACTTGAAGAATGTGCTATAGATGGAACTCGTACAAGAATGTATGTTTTGGAAGAGATTATGCGTTAGGGGCTTGTACATTGTGCTTGAACGGGTGATACTCGCCATGTGTTATATTAATTATTTAATTTGCGATTAGGAAGTGAATGTGTGCTAAAAGTAAAACATATGAACTTGCTAGTGAATGATGATGTTAATTGACTAACCTTGTATGTGGTTGTCGAATGTAAGATAATGAAAGCATTAGCATGTGTAAAAAAAATGATTATGTGTATTTGTGTTTGTAACTAGGTGATTACATTGTTGTATGTATTTTACTAAATGAGTACGAAATGTTTATGGTGTCATTAGCATAGCCGAGTACATCGATATGGACATATGTTCCTAAGTTGGAAGTTTGCATACTTGATCGTTGACGTTTCAGAAAAGACAACTAGTATGAGAATAACATGATTAGAAATCCTAATATGATTGTAAGAATAGAAGAATTGAATGAAGCATGATGGATCCTTATCCGTTATATTTGAAGATATGTTAAATTTTTGTGAATTTGGAATGATGCATTGTTGAATCTATGCCTTGTGCTTGTTACAAATGATAAGTGAAAGTCAAATGCAAGATATGAACTAAATATGATAGGCGATATATAAAATCTTGTATGCTAACGAGAATGTGAATGTGGTGACATGTAAGGATAAATATCAAGTCAAGATGACGCAAGCACGAAAGGCGAATGGGTCAAAAGGAGGCGAGGAAGCGATCACGGATACGAACGCTTAATGTAAGTGACTATCGACCTCACTTCTTATTTTATTTAGATAAAGTTATCTATATTTGATTAATTGAAATCAAGTAAGGATGTACGAATAATGGAATTGCTAGGATGAGAATGGTTGTAATAGTCGTTCGATGTCAATCCGGTGAAACCACAACATAGGGGCAGACGGGTCAAAGCTTTTAGCAGAAATAATTAGCCAAAGAACATGTGGATTGGGTTGGGAGAGGTATGGAATGAATTAAGAACTTGAATAATAATTTATTTTACGTTTTAGAACCACGGGACACACAGTTAGTGAGTAGAAAGAACAAACGCAAAATCAGCGTCTGAGCCGCAGAGGAAGTGTCAAGGATGCCTTGCCCTGTTACAGCCGACACCTTATCTTGCTTTCTATGCGGGTCCGACGCCAGAAGCCCATTTTTTCAGATTTTTTCTCACTTTTCGTTGCTTCCAAGGCTCTGATAAGCTTCCCAAAGGTATCCCAAGCCTACTATAATGTTTTGTGAGGTACATGTAAGAACGAAAACTTACGAGGGCAAGTACGGAAATGTGGCATGTATTTAGATATGTTTTCTTTTTAGACATGGAGCCGTAATCTTTAATTAGTAAGTCTTTAAAAGTTTTAACATATGATACGAAATATGATGTTAAAAGTGTTTAACTTAATAAATTGTTTTATATAAAGAAAACTTGTATTAAGAGAAAGAAAGGTTAAACATCAAATAAATAGAGAAGGAAACTTGAGGGGCCAAAAATGAAGATTTTGGGTCAAGATGAAAAGAAATAAAATGCCTAGATTGTACGTATGTATGTGTGCGTGCGTGAATTGAGAGAGAGAGATCGAGGGAAAAAACCCTCAACTTTAATACACAAAATTCAACAATTGGAAGGAAGGAATTAAAGTAAATCATATGCATGATTATCTTATCTAATAATCTAAGCTTGTTGAACATAAGGTAAATTACAATTCTAATTTTGATGGGTTTTTTGTGAAGAAGTTTTATAAAGATGATCAATTAGTGAATTAATGTTTCAAGTTTATAATGTAATTGTAGATAGGAATCATGTAATGAGCATTTCTGAGTGTGAAATTAGCCAAAGATTGAATGTTTGTATGATTTCCTTATGAGCTTTCATGTATGATTAAGTGGGGTTTTCATATATTCTTGAGATTCGATGATGTAAGGTTAATTACTTGATGAAAATCATGTTATAAAGATCCAAGATGATTTGTTTATTATTGTGATTGAATGAATTAAGTTAGTAATCAAATAGGTTGCAAATACCATAGAAAAATAGGCACTTTCTAAGAGGACTTGGATGATCACCCACCAAGTGTTTGATGAAATGCTTGAAAGATAGATTATTATTGTTATGATAATCCCTTGTTGAATATCAATCATTAACATTAAAAGAAAGAGAAGAATGTTTGGATATTCAAGAATGAGAAACTAAGTATGAAATTGCTAAGTGTAGGTGTGAAAGAAGAAGAATCAAGCGAAAAGAAGTCACAAGGTTCACACGATCGAGGTAAGTTCTTATACTTACAAATACTAGTAATTTACAATGTTTATGTTTATGTTAAGTATATATAAATTTATATTGTGTTAAATGAAAATACATGGAAGTTTGATTCATTCTTACGAGTTGAATAAGTAAGAATGACATATGTATGAATCGGGAATTGATGTCGAACCGGAAATAGAAGATTGAAGGGATTCAACATTAAGACCCGTTAGAAAGCATGATTGAATGAATGTTAATGCAGGGACTATTATCACGTTTGATGGAAGGTTTTAAATTCTAGGTTAGTTAAATATGATATAACTAAATTGTTCGGTATGGTTGTAGGTAAATCATCGTGTTAGGTGGCCCCAAGCATGGAACGAACACATCACTCGCATATCACGTTTCCGTGTTTTCATGTTCAAACCGGTCAAAAACATTTTGTACTTATGTTAAGTATAGTCATACGTTTGTAAGATTGTGTTTAAAACATACCATGTTAGTATGTTGTCTACTAGTAAACTTTTAAGTAACTATATTTCGTTTGTGATGTTGGATTTGTACATGTTAATGAATGGCAAAAACTTTTGTTAAATGTCTGCATGTCTATAATATGCGTTTTTAAACCCGTGTACGAATGGGCGTCACAACGTTATTCCAGCTCATGCCCCAGGAGCTGCAGCAGATCCGCGTTTACGAGCCAACGTTGACATGCTTATATATTTGGTGGGTTGGTTGGTTCAGGAGGCGCAGGATAGACGAGAGAGAGAAAGAGAGGTCACCTGTCATACCGCTCCCACCACCTCGAGCACCACATCATCAGCAGCAGCAGCCAGATCAGATTCAAATTCGTACCCGGAGGCATAGCCCAGCTGCATGTTCATATTTCGGTATTTAGTATTCAGTTGTAGTTTATATTTTGTTATGGATCTTATCGATGAAACCAGACAGACTATTTTCGATTGCCTTTCCAACCTCCTCGGCAATCACTTCTCCTGTTTGCTCGGTGACTCTCGGCACCGCATCATTGTTACTTGCATCCGCCATCTTTAATACTGAAATGTTTACATTGGTCGTTAAACATTTCATTTATAACTTATGATTTACTTGTTTTGGTTTAATCAAGTTAATAACTTGATTCGACCATTCTTGTTTCATGCATTTCTTGTGTTTGAGTGAACTTACACACTCTTTTCATGCATATTTGTTCATGTTTCATTTCTATATTCTCTAAATCTACTTAAACAATTAACTCTTACCGGACGCTTATCAAGCTTGAACCGAACACACTTATTGACAACCTTTAGCTCTGATTACCAACTTGTAAGACCCGACTTAATATAACTGGTTTAAAGATATACAACTTGCATTTAATACAAGAATTTAGAATTTACAAAAAGTTTTCGATATTTTAAGACCATAGCAAAACGTAATATTCACGTTATAACCCTACTAATCAAATATTCAAGATAGAACTACTAGTGTTTACATATTCCTAAAACAAAATAGATCAAGTGCGGAAGCGTTGATTTGAGTGTTCGGTTCGAATGCATTTGCTTGATCATCATCCACTTACTTGTATTACCTAGAAACTGCAAATTTGAACAAACATTAGTATTAAAGTCCTTGGAAATTAATATAATCAAAACTATGTTAAAAAACAAATTCGATTAACCAATAGTATAAAAACTCAGCATTTATGACTGGGTGCTACCGTAACTTACGGTAGCCACCGTAAGTTACGGTGGCCCCTGTGTAACAGTAGTCTGCCGTAAGGCAGTAAGAACCCACCGTAGCATTTTGTTTGCTATAGTAAGTTACGGTATCCACCGTAACTTACGGTAGCTGCTGTACATGCTTTCTTGTTTTGCTGCTTTTGCCCATTCAATTCCTACGCCGCCGTAATTTAATTTCGAACACGTTTATCACATGACTAAGGCTATTTACTCATATCTAGATTTTACCGACTATAGCGTTTCGCTTCCCTTTCGAGAGATTACTTACGCAATAATCTACATGCTTGTTTCCAAGGTTTCAACTTGGCTTTTTATACTACTTGTCATGCTTAAGTTTCCGAACTTTAACTCCCTTATAAGGGGTTAAATCTCTCAACTAATTTAGCGTGTCCGCTACACGGATTACGCTTTGTTTATAACCATTTATCAAGTGATGGTAACGAACTTTAAAGTTCACTACTCAAATTGTTTTGACCCGTTTGGATGCTGAAATTAAGGCATCATTCAAGATATTTCAAAAATCCATTTCTATCACTTGTTTTGACCCATTTTACTTGTTTAAGACACATAGTCACTTCCGTGACATATTGGTTTATCTTGTCTACCATGTTTCAATATGACGACATAAGACTAACAAATAAATGTAATGTAACGAAACGGTAAATTTCGTACCTTTAGGGCACACCTTTTCCACGCGTATTCCCTCCGGCTTGTCCGCTTGACGGTCCGGATTCTTTGCCTAGAGGGTTCAATTTACAATTGGTTTAGAACTCTTTACATGATGATTAACGCATCATTATAAACAATAATTAAATCTGCGTTTTCATTTTACTTTTAACATTTAAATCCCCACTTAGGCATTTCAACAAACACCTAGTGGGTCAGATTTTCACATAATCAATACTAAGTTCATGACTTGTAATTAACATCTAATTTCACTTCAATTAGTCAACTTTACACATTTCTTAACATCAATATTTCTGAAATTACTTCTTAAGTTCAGATTGTGCTAGAACAAGAGTTTTAATTTTAGCATTTATCAAGTTTCTTCAAGCTCATCAATCACCTACAATGGTGATTATGAAACCTTACAAGTATCATGCAAGATTTGTCAAGAATCATCTAGGGTTTATTCCTAAACCTCATATCACTTCTAATTTCATCCATGCATCAAGTAATCAAGCTAAATTTTCGTTTTTCACATTTAACTTAGAATTCAAGATGAAACAAAATGCCATAATTTTACATACCTTTTGATCCCTACTAGGAGGTAATCACTAATTTATGTTCGAGACTTGATTTAAAGCAGATTAGGGGCTTCAATTTGTGAATTTTTGTGTGAAACTAGGGTTTGGAGAAAGCTCCTGGTCGTCCCTCCTCCTGTTCGATCGATACACACCCACAAGTGTGTGGTTGGTGTGTTTTGTTTACTATTTCAGCATTTAACTTTCAGTTTTTGACTAGTTTGGTCCCTCACTTATCATTTAACTATAAATTTTAAGTGTTTAACCTTATAATAAGTTACTTCTAGACTTGTAGTTAACAAGGTTATGAGCTCCTAGTTAGTCGGTTCTTGTTTGATTAATACTTTATAATGAAATATAAAGTTTTATATTTTTGGAGTGTTACAGTAAATATTTCATATTATTTCTTTTGTGTAATTATTTATTTTTGTGTAAATATTTAGTTATTATTTTAAAATTTTCAAAATCATGTGGCCGTGCGGTTATGAATCGAGGGAGACCGAACTTTTATACAATATCCTTTGCACAAAGATTTTAAAAGGTATTTTATCCTCGGGATTTGAGCTGGGCCCACCGTAAACTTGGTGGGCCCCACAAAATCCAAAACACTTTTCAAAATCAGTTGGTAAACAAAAAGAAGGTTAAAAACGACAGTTGGGCTCATCATATACCTAGTGGCCCCCCTTGGTTGAAAAACTAATTGCTTTTGACATCTAGGGTCTTGTGCGACGGCTATGGCATATTTTCAATTGTTAGTTTTGAAAAAAAAAATTCTTTCTCAAAGCTTCAAATATTCCGATCGCACAAGTCCATTCCTTCGTTTATTACAATCATCAGTCATGACCAATCAGAAGAGAAATCAAAAGGTTAGTTTTTCTCATTATTCTCTTGAATCAGATATCTGTCATATACTTAAAGGTAAATCTTGAGGACTGTTTGGCTTGTTACTTGAATGATATTGGGGTTTAGAAGGGTTTTTGTTACTGAAATCGGAAGTTTTAGGGTATATGAACCCACAACAGATTAAATTTTTGTTTAAAAGTGGATTAAAAGCCTAAGATTTCACCGGAAAAACATGTCTTGAAACCCTAGAAAGTCGCCGGAATCCGCAGGTCTCGCCGGAGAAGACAACCGGAGAGGGCGAGTGTTTCACACGCGCCGTCCGAGTGAATCGCATAAGCTGGGGATGGACGGTTTTGCCCCTGAGATTTTGTGTGAAAAGACTGTCTTGCCCCTGTCTTTAAAAATCTTGTGCGATTGAAAGCCTTGTTGACTTCGTTGACCAAAGTCTTGTGCGATTGACTTTCGTTGACTTTTGTTAACCAGGTCTTGTGCGTTTGACTTTTGTTAACCAGTCTTGTGCGATTGGTTTATTTGTTTTATTACAAAATTGCCATCGCACAAGACATACCTGATCGCACAAGGCGTTTTCAATCGCACAAGGTCTTGTCATCTGGGCCTGATCCAGTCTGTTTGGGACTAAATTTACACAGGGAGCTTGTTAACTGCTTATGTTATAATTTTTGTGAATTCTTTTAAATAGGATATAGCTGTGTGTTTTATTTTTAAGGATTCTAAAAATTATGATATTTCAGTTGATTTAGTTTGACCAAGTTTACGGTCATACTCAGAACTCTTTAAGATTAACGTATATGTGTCCGCATTGATTTGTTTCCTTTTATGCAGATACTGGAAATAAATCAAAAGGTCCACATGTTCCAGCATGGGAAAAGACGATGAACATTGCTTGCTATTTATCAGATCCTCCAAAGGGATTTGAGACGTATAAGTCATTGATTGTGGGCCTAAACACTTGCAGATTAGCACATTCTCTTCGGGAGAATCCAGTCATTTGTGAAAACTGGATCAAAGATTTCTGGGATAACTCAATGGCGAAGAAAGGTGACTCGGTGATCAAGTCAAAGGTTCGGGGTACGTAAGTTTCAGTCAGTGAACAAGATATACGTGATGTGTTGCTATTCGGAGATGCAGCTGATGATCCAACAGAGTATTCAAAAGAAAAGGTCATGGAGATTTTGGGCAAAATAAGCTATGAGGGAGCGACTCCTCCTCCCACAATCAAAAAGTTGTTGCATCCATACTAGAGACTTTTGGCACACATTTATCTGGTATGCATCAGTGGGAACAAGAGTGGTCTTGACAAACTGACATTGAAGCAAACTTCTGCAGTGGTTTCGGTGGTTGAAGGATGGAAGTATAACTACTCAAAAAGTGTCTTTGATGATATGTTTGCAAATGTAAAGACATTGAATGAGTAGTACTGGTACAAGTTCCCAAGATTTATACAGATGATCTTAGAAAAGAAGTATCCTAAGTTTCCAGTTACTGTGAAAACCTACGATGCCAAGATGATGAATCATTTGGTATTTACATGGATAAACCAAAGGTCTAGAGATAATGTTGGAGTCAAGTATGAAAACAAGCGCGCTTTAGAAAAATTTGGAATGTTTGCCGAGATTCAAGAAGAAGTTCCTGTTCAGATAAATGCTATTGTGGCTGAAGAGCATGATGTAGAGATAATTGAAGCTCCTGTTGGTGTTCAGGAGCCGATTGAGAACGTAGATCTGACTGGTATTGAAAGTGAGGAAGATGTTGCAGATGACAAGATGGTTAATGATGAAGAAGAAGATGAAAATGATGATGAAAATGAAACAGAGACAGAGATCATGGATGAAGGCCTTATAGCAGAAACTGAAGAGATTAGCGAACTAGTTCACGTGAACCCTCCTCATGTTGAACCTGTGTCCACAACGGAAGCTGCTGGTGTTGATCAGTCTTTAGAAGAACCCACCGCTGATCTTCCTCCTAGGAAACGAAGCAGAAGGGATCCTAGGCTCAGCGGTGAGGTAAATGTTCAAACAACCTCAGAGACAATTAACCCCATTGGTGACACACAGCCCAGAGTGAACTACATTCCCACTGAGTTGAGCCCAACAATAATTGAATTCATGACCAATTGAATTCAAGCAGTGGTCTATCTGATGCTGATGTTATTAGGGCTGCTGCGTTACTGCAAGCAGCTGCTGTTCAAGTTGAAGCGGCAGCTAAGTCAAAACAAGTTGAAACTCCTGAGACTGCTGCAACTGCTGAAAGTTCTAATAGTGAAGGTGTGTTTGAGGAAAATGAGACAACAATCCTGATGTGAAGAATCTCCACTCTTGAAAAAGACAAGATTTTCAAGGATGCTCAGATTGCTAGTCTCATAGAAGAATTAGTGGTTAAGAATCAAAAGATCAATGAGTTGGAGACTAACCTGGGAGCTCTTAGTGCTATAGTGATGGATATGAAGCAGAAACTGAAAGTAAAATTTCCTAAGGAGTTTGCTGATCCTCCAAAAGAATTAACTGCTGAAGAGAGAGAGCAGCAGAGGAAAGAGCACGAAGATGCTATGAACAGGTACTATGAAAGCACTCCTCGTACAGTGAATCAGAAACCAAGAAAGAGAATGGTGGTTATGAGGAATGTAGGAACTAAACGGAACTTGCAGTTTGGTGATAAACCTGATCGATATGTGATCACCACTGAAAAGAGCAAGATGGGCAATAGATCGGGTATTAAAAGCCGGGCATACAACGATGAGAAAGAAATGTTTGTCATGGAATAATGAGGTGGAGTATTAGGATAATTCGGAAGCTTTCAACAACTCCTGGACTCCAGTTGATTTGAGAGAACTGAGCAATGCTGGATTTCATGATCTAGTCAAGAATCCAAATTAAAAGACTGGAGTTAATTTCTATAATAAACTGCAGCAACAGGCTAGAGTCAAATTTTTGAGATATGAAGTTGGCTGAGTCTACCATTGAAGAATATGAAGAGGTATTGGATCCTGCCACAAGGAAGCCATATAAGATTGTGAAGTGGCCTGCTACTAAACAGACGAATACTGTGCCATTGTTGAAGGAGCTTCCTGATAATTCTCTCAAGAACTTTCAATTTTGGATGTACGATCCTATCTCTGGTCAAGCTGTGATTGTGTGTGATGATGCTGAGTACAGGTTCATTGATACTCGAGATTTGATATGCTTTGGTGAGAATGACATCAATCTCTTAGCTAAGTCACAGATTCAGAGTGATCCTCAGTACGAGGTGTGTGCCAAAAGCTGGACAGGAGCTGTGGCCCAGATTATGAGCTTCAAGTTATGGTCAGGGCAACGTACAAGAGTTGAAACACAGCTGTTTGGTCCATATGTGGGAAGGAATATACCGATCTTGCCTGAACTACAGAAGAAACAGAAAGAACAAGCTAAGAAGAAGAGGCAGCAGTGAAGCAGGAGACGCCAAGCCAACACAAACCTAGGGGGATATTGTAAGGGCATAAACTAGTGTAGGTTTGCGTCTGTCTTGGGTTATTATGTTTGTTTTGGGTTCGAACTATATAGTGGGCTCGTATGGTTGTTTTGGTGTTTATGGGGTATGGGCTTGGCCCAATGTAAAAGGATCACTTATGCAAGTATAAATAGGGGAGTCCTTAGTCTTGATAGGTTGTTGATTCTATTCGAAACTTTTGTGCCTTATGCGATATCAAGTACCAGACGATCTTGAATCGTGTGCTTGTTTTGCTTTGAATCAATACATCTTGCTTTCAATCTTTCACATCTTACTTGTAATTCCGCTACTTGTTTGGTGTTTGATATCCGATTGTAGTGATTCTGGACTTACATAGTATGATATTAACATCATCCAAATGTTTTTCAGATACGTGAAGAGTCGTCTTCACCCAGATACTCTAATAATCGTGTGGCAGATGGTTTTGTAGGCGGTAGGGTGTCAGACTCATACTAGTACTGAGGTGAGCTTTTGGTCCATCAAAGAAAAAAAAGAATTACTGAAGTTACCTTACATAGGTAAATAATATACAGAGAAAACAAGCCGATAACCCGAGTGATTTAGAGGCTTAAATCGGTAGTTTTAGGTTCACTAAATTCGTGCTTAGATGGGCAGGTTGTAATAATTAAGTGGATTTTTCAAGTTTACTTTCGATTGAGATGGTTAATTACCAAAATGCCATCCACATGCCACTCTTGTTCTGAATTTAACATGAATGTAGATGGAGTTGATCTAGCTAGTGAACTTAAATTGCAATAAAATAAAAACATTGGTATGTAAATTGCAAGATTTTTGAATTTTGTTAAATATAGCAATAAGCACTAAACCACAG
Organism: Helianthus tuberosus; assembly: GCA_030545235.1. Lineage (NCBI taxonomy): Eukaryota > Viridiplantae > Streptophyta > Magnoliopsida > Asterales > Asteraceae > Helianthus > Helianthus tuberosus. Next base: position 197,683,189 of record CM060418.1, read on the forward strand.
GGACCAAAACCGCAATTTACTGAATTAAAAATTGATTTGATATAGTTGTTCAATAAATGTATTTGATATATGACATATTTTTGATAGGTTCATACCATTATTTTATAGAATGAATAGAAACTAAACACATAAAAAGCTGCTTAAAGGCTATTTATTTTTTAATAAAAATTACAGTACATTATAATCTCGATAAATGTTCAATAAATGAATATCTTTGTCAACAGTGAATAAATTTATCCAATCCTGAATTGTTATTAGTAGCATATAGAAGCATGAAAAGAACAACAAATTATACCGATAATGACAGAAAAGATGTTAGATATGGAGAACTATTTTTAACCAGCTTGGCAAATATGTCAAGAAAATTGCATAAAATACACTAAAATGTTGTCCACGTGTTAATTGAACCCTTCAAAATGTGACCTGGTCCAAATTAAATAAGCCACTTCTATTATTTTTGAACCCCTTAGATGGCCAGTTATTTGCACCCCAATTTATCCTTTGAACTATACTATAAATATTGGCCCAGTCCGGAAAAGTTTTGTGTTCATCCAGTCCAAAAGTTCTTTTAACTTTCCACAATGCAATCCAAAATCAACAACGTCATGCAAAAGTTTAATTTCGAAGGACAATCTGGTTCCCTTCAGTATTGGGAATACAAACAGAGTGGCCACAAGGGACGTCTTACGGTGGCGGATCAACTGTTTGTTTCAAGTCGAAACCAGAGAGGGCTTCGGGAATACAGGAACCGCTACCTCAAGAAAAAAGTTTCTGTTGGACCAGATACTGAGGTTGATCAAGAATATTTGGCTGGCCTTGCAGCTCAAAAAAAGGTTGCATTTGAAAGGACAAGCTGTGACCCTAACCAAATTTTGGGGCAGTTAGCTGTGCCTGTGTTTTCTTATCAAGGTGCTGACGAGAAACTCATAGGGGTCATCGAGCTTACCACGTTTTTTGCAAAAGAAAGTTATGAAGAAGATTTTAATCAGATTCAAAGTTTATTACAGGTTAGCTGTTTTAGTTCTCAGTTGTATGGGTTAATTAATAATTTCATTTACCAGTTGACAGTTTACCCTTCAAAAACTTGCTCATCTCTAACGTTTCTTAAACTAGATACTACAGCAGAAAACTAAAATATTGGTAACCCTCCTTTTTTAACTGTTACAAAAATAAATAAATAAATAAATAAATAAATAAACAAAATCCTTTTAATACAACTTGTTATGTCATACAAGCGTACAACTGTAACTTTGGTAGAGTTTTTGCTCAAACTACCAAGTGAATAACTATTTCTTAAACTTTCTTTGATTTATTTGTCTGTCTTTGTTTTATACCAGAAATTAGTATGCAACCATTTTTTTAAAGACAACCCATGCACACATTATTAATTTGTTTTGTAATCCTTTGTAGAATGAGAGCTTAGCTACCACATATATGGCGAACACATAATAAAGTCGAATATATTGAAAAGTGATTCAATACTCCCATGCTCGTGGAGCTATAGTTTGAGGAAGTCTTATGCACGTGATCTCTCTGGCTATTTCTATCCGTTTCAGTTTTTGAATTAGTTTGAAAATTTCTGCTGATTTGTGGCCTATCAAGTCTGGGTTTTTGGATTGTTAGTTTGTTTAAGTTGCTTGTTCGTTTTATTGTAATTTTCGCATTTCAGTTCACAAGCAATAAAGCAGTTGAGTGATCAATCATTGTTCGTGTTCTTGATTAACTAGTATGACATAAGTATTTTTCTCTTTGCATTCTAAACAAAATTACAATAGATCGCCTGGAATACATTTTAGCTACTTGTAGATTTTAAAGATCGTCAAGCAGCACATACATTTTAGCTCGGAATTGTATAATTTAATTTCATTGCTAAAGATGATAATGTATAGTGGTTTTACAATAAAATGTTCTAACCACACACCCTCGTTGAAGGGGGTACATTCGAGGTAACGACCGTTTAAGTTCAAAACCGCTACAAGAGCAACCTATAACTACAAGTATACATGACAAAACAAATTCCAAGTTCAATAAATAAATGATAAAAGAATAATATCATTCTCTCACGGGTTCTCTAGCCACAAAAAGCAGGACTTCTATTCAATAGCGTAAGATAACGTTTCTACCTCAACAGGACGCCAAAACGTTTTCTCGACACATAACATACCCCCTGTTGTAAGTCATCCTAACATTCCAGTTCAAAGACTTTGCCATGTTTTCAACCTCGGCAATGGTCTCAACGTTGTCACGCACAACAGTTTACCTTCTCGTCTCAAGATTCTGTCAACTTCCGCCATTAATAATTGTAACTTGCACCTGTGACGAGAAAATCACCTCGGGTAACACCGCACAAACCTAACATAAAATTCATGGGTTTGGGTTTTAGTCTAAACGGGTTTGGTCAAGGCAGGGCCGGCCCTAAGGGTGTGCGGGATGGGCGAAGGCTCAGGGCCCAAACCCATCGCGGACCCAATTTTTTGTTTTTTTTGTGTTACTTTTACACTGTAAACTTAGAATATATATGTAATGAATCGGAAATATACCATCTTGAAGCGCTTGGTTTGGTTGTTTGAAAGTCAGTTTAATAATAATAAGATATGGGTTCTAATCCCGTCGTCCTCAGTTTTGTTCTTCTTTTTGTTTCTTATCTATTTATTAAATGCAAATGACATTAATTGCCTAATTTTGTCAAGTTGCATTAAATGATTGGTGTTGATTCAAATAACATTAATTCATTTTCATGTATTAAAATTTTTTATTTATATGTGTTCTTTTCAAAAATTTATATTTAATGGGCCCGGAGACGGCCCTTGGTTTGGGTCAAACTCACAAACACATCATCAGGTAATGTTTGGGTCAACCCTGTTTGAAGATTCCCCGCCTGATTTTACACTTATATTTTAGATGTGTTTTATTGGGTTGACCCATTTAATTGTATACTTATATTTCAAAGAGTAAATTACTTTTTGAGTCCATGTGTTTTAGTGGTTTTAACCACTTGAGTTCAAAACCAAAAAGTTTAACGCTCTGAGTCCATAACTGCTCATTTTATAACGTTTTGAGTCCCTGTGTTTTAGTAGCTTTAACCACTTAAGTCCAAAATCAAAGCACAAGTTTTAGAAAATTGGACTTAAAGCGTTATAAAATGAACGGATAGGGACCCAAAACGTTAAACTTTTTGATTTTGGATTTAAGTGGTTAAAACCACTAAAACGTAGGGACTCAAAAAGTAATTTACTCTATTTTAAATGTGCTTTATGATAGGGAAGACCCGGCCCCTTACCCACTCACACCAGGCCCAGTTCAGAAGTGGGTTATTTTGGCCCAATTGGATCCGCCAGACACTTAGTTGCTGTTGAAGCCCCACGTTTTGTTCCACACCATGTTTTCTGTTTTGTTTTTCTAGTCCAGTTTATTTTTTTATTTCTTTTTGAAGTTGTCAAAGCAGTAATTTGAAAATTACATAAGTGTAGGAAACGTGGGTGGTAGTGTGTTAGCTGTTATTTCTTTCTTTCATTATGCACTCGAAAATGAGAAATGAAAAAGCTGTTTTTTTTAGTTCTACAATTTACGTTTATTCTCTGCAGCCAGTGTCACACCCCAAAAAATACCACTAGCGGGAACCCTCACGAGGCGTGTGACGTACCAGGATCTGGCCACTAATCACATTGAACCATAAGTAAAATAGAACTTTTCATTAAACAAAATAGTATAATTTAAACACCAGTTTAGAAAATCAAACATGTTAAGCGGAAGCATAATAGTTTGTTCAATAAGTTTAATGAAAGTGTTCAAAACAATGCAACATCAAGGAGCGTTCCAATTGCCACGACCCATGACCACTCCAGCTTTCCAGACAGCAAGTTCCATGATAGTGTACCTAAGGACCTGCAAGCGTGCAGAAAAGTGTATCAGCGAGAGCTGGCGAGTTCACAGTTTGTTAACCATTTGTTACAAAGTATTGACTTATGTTATGTTGATAATAACTCGATACCACAAACGGCTCCTTTTTGCCCTTCTCCAATGCTCTATCAAACATAGGTCATGATTTTAAAGTTATTAGTTCACGCCCGTCCTATCCAGGTACGTCGTGAGGGTGCCAAACCTAATAGCGCTATCAACTAATGACCTCGTTGCCCTACAAGCAACTTGTTCGGTAGTATGATGGGACTTAAGTGATAGAAAGTGAGTGTATTATCCCACATCAACATTTACTGAAAACTGCCTCATATCCCCTACAAGGATAGGATATGGGTTTGTGAAATTTGTTTATTTGTTTTGCCTGTTTGATTGTCCCCACTGGACGCACGCTTGTATTAAGAGGAGTGAACTCACCTTAGTTTTGCTCGGTTTGTTAAGTTACCCGTTCCAAGTTAGTCAACCAAATCCTACCGTGGTTACCAATGCAATCAGTTTCATAATCAATTGAGTCGCGTATATTCACAGTTTACATTCATAGCAAAGATCACCGTATAACACAACAATTATTCAATCTCATACAAGTCATAAACTATTTGAGACCTTACTGTTTAAAAGGTTCTGTTTGTTTGTTCACATTGTAACATCTCCACGAAGAACCAGTTCTTCGTGGGATGTTCTCACGGTGAAAATCCTCTCAACGAAGAACAGTACTTCGTCAAGAAGTGTTCTGACGAAGAACCTAGGTTGTTCGTCAAAAGGCCATCTGACGAAGGATCAGGTCCTTCGTCAACGTGGATTCTTTGTGAGGTGATCTTTCATCGCTGCACATCAACAGTTTCATCGACTACAGTTTTTATGGCACACTAACACCCTAATCAATATTGAATCATGTACAATCAGAACCATTAGTTTCTCAACACAACCAGACATGAATCACACCAAGACAATGATTATCGAAACACACAAGAATCATCAACACTTTCATCATGCAAACCCTAATCATGCCAGTTTCATATTATCGCATAATCACCATTATGAACCCCCTAATTTGAACCCTTCATACCAGATCCAAATGAACAATTAACTTTATTAAACCTAGTGAGTATGCCAATCATGCTCGACCATCAATATCACTTGCATATTCAAAATAATCACATACAATCCTATGTCGCACATACACCACAATTAATCACATCATTCAATTAAGCCAAGATCACTCAACAGGATAACACGATTGTGAAAACAGGATTGTGAAACAAATGATGCGTAGCGGAAATACCTTGAAATCTCAGGTTGTCACATCATCCCCAACTTGAAAGAAATTTCATCCCGAAATTTGATAAGTAATCCAAAGCGACAGAGAGTTAGATCAGGATGACTGCGGATTTTCGTCGGGTGCCACATCATCCCCAACTTGAAAGGGAATTTCGTCCTGAAATTCACCAGTTGCATCAGGATTAGATTGGTCAGTTGGGAAAAGTTGAGGATACTTGAGCTTCATCTAATCCTCACATTCTCATGTGAAGTCCGGTCCACGTCTTGAGTTCCAACGGACTCTCACGATCGGGATTCGGCTATGCTTACAGACTTTGACTTCCCGATCCATAATTTCGAGGGGTTCTTCGACAAACTGCAATTTTTCGTCGATTTTCAGTTCTTGAAGTGGTACGACAAGTGTTTCATCGGACAAACACTTCTTTAATTGCGAAACATGGAAGACATCATGAACGTTACCCAACTCAGCAGGTAACTCGAGCTTGTAGGCCAATTTACCAATTAAATTCCAGAATTTTGAATGGCCCGACATAACGCAGATTAAGCTTGCCGCATTTCCTAAAGCGTACCACACCCTTCCAGGGTGAGACTTTTAACGTGACACGATCACCAACAGCGAACTCCAAAGGTTTCCTACGCTTATCAGCGTAGCTTTTCTGGCGATCACGCGCTGCCGCCATACGATTTCTGATCTGGACAATCTTCTCGGAGGTTTCGAGCACAAGTTCTGGACCTGTGATTTGGCTGTCACCCACTTCAGCCCAACAGAGGGGAGATCAACATTTCCGTCCGTATAAAGTCTCGAACGGAGCTGCTTGGATGCTAGTATGGTAGCTGTTGTTATAAGAAAACTCTACCAAAGGTAAGTGTCTTTCCCAACCTTTACTAAAATCGATAACACATGCCCGCAGCATGTCTTCTAAGGTCTGGATGGTTCGCTCACTCTGACCATCCATTTGAGGGTGATAGGCAGTGCTCATGTCAAGACGTGAGCCAAACGATTTGTGCATTGCTTGCCTCAAATCGGATATGAAACGCCGATCACGATCAGAGATAATGGAGGTTGGCATTCCATGCTTGGAAACCACCTCCTTCAGATAGATACCAGCCAGTTGTGAAAACTTATCGGTTTCCTTGATCGCGAGGAAATGTGGTGATTTTGTAAGACGGTCGACGATCACCCAAATGGTATCGTTCCCGTTTTGAGTTCTAGGTAAACCAGTGATGAAATCCATAGCAATTTGCTCCCATTTCCAGATGGGTATCTCTGGTTGCTAAAGCAGGCCAGAGGGTTTTTGATACTCCACTTTGACTTTCGCACAAGTCAAACATTTACTCACATAGGTCGCGATGTGTGCTTTCATTTTCGGCCACCAATAGAAGACTTTTAGATCCTCATACATCTTATCAGAACCTGGGTGAACAGAATAGCGGGACTTGTGTGCTTCGTCCATCAAAAGTTCTCTAAGATTTCCATACAACGGAACCCATGTTCATTCCATGAAGTAATAAATGCCGTCAGATCTCTCTACAAGTCTTTCCTCCATACCCCGCAAATATTCAGCTTCCAGGTTTTCTTCCTTCAACGCTTCAGTCTGAGCGGAACGGATCTGATCAGGTAAATTAGAGAGGATAGTGAGCTGCAGAGCGCAGACATGCTTGGGTTTTGTTTCCTTTCGACTCAGGGCATCAGCTACAATGTTAGCTTTACCTGGATGGTACTTGATTGCACAATCATAGTCGTTTAAGAGTTCTACCCAGCGATGTTGTCGCATATTCAATTCCTTCTGGTCAAAGATATGCTGAAGGCTCTTGTGGTCGGTATAAATAGTGCATTTAGTACCGTACAAGTAATACCTCCAGATTTTTAACGCAAAGGCCATGGCCCCCAACTCTAAGTCGTGAGTCGTGTAATTCTTTTCATGGACCTTCCACTGTCGAGAGGCGTAAGCTATCACTTTCTCGCGTTTCATCAGCACGCAAACGAGACCTTGAATAGAGGCGTCACAATACACCACAAAATCTTTGGTACCCTCAGGTAAAGACAGAATCGTCCACCAGGAATACACTACACCTTTCTGTGTCAGAGCGGTGAGAGGTTGAGCGATCTTTGAAAATCCCTCAATGAATCTACGATAGTACCCAGCGAGACCCAGGAATTGTCGCACCTCCGAAGGATTCTTTGGTGCTGTCCAATTCCTGATAGAGTCGATTTTAGCGGGATCCACATGTATCCCCAGCTCGTTGGCTATGTGACCAAGGAAGTGTACTTCTCGAATCCAGAAGTCACACTTAGAAAATTTCGTGTAAAGCTGCTTCTTCCTCAGGAGCTCTAAGATAAGATGAAAGTGTCGTTCATGGTCCTCCTAGTTCTTAGAATAGATCAGAATGTCATCGATAAACACGATGATAAAATCGTCAAGGTATGGTTTACATACAAGGTTCATGAGATCCATGAATACTGCTAGTGCGTTGGTTAACCCGAATATCATGACCAGAAACTCGTAATGGCCATACCGTGTTCTGAAGGCTGTTTTGGGAACATCCTCTTCTCAGACTCTCATCTGATGATAGCCTGACCTTAGATCAATCTTTGAGTAGAAACTCTACCCTTGCAACTAGTCGAACAGGTTGTCAATGCGAGGTAAAGGATAACGATTCTTGACTGTCACCTTGTTGAGTTCACGGTAGTCGTTATGCGAAAAGATCCGTCCTTCTTCTTTACAAACAAAACTGGGGCTCCCCAAGGCGAAGACCTGGGTCGGATAAAGCCTCTATCCAACAGTTCTTGGAGTTGATTAGACAATTCTTGCAACTCTCCAGGTGCAAGACGATAAGGTGCACGAGCAATCGGAGCTGCTCCTGGTGTAAGATCAATTTGGAATTCCACCTGACGGTGTGGAGGTAAACCTGGGAGTTCCTCGGGAAAAACATCAGGAAACTCACGAACAATAGGTAGATCCTCAATTCTTGTCTCTTCGGGCTGAGTATCAGTAACAAGCGCAAGAATAGCAGGATAGCCCTTCCGTAAACACTTTTGGGCTTTCATGGATGAAATGAGGCTGACGATTGCACCACTTCGATGACCCTGGACAGACAGCGATTCCCCACTAGGGAGAGGTATACGCACGATTTTCTCCTTGCAAAGTATATCAGCTCGGTGTTTTGACAACCAATCCATACCAACAACTATATCAAAGCTACCAAGTGTGACGGGAAGGAGGTCAATGTCGAACACTTGACCCAAGAGATCAAGTTTGCACCCAAAGAGAACATGTGAGGCTTCAATTGACTTCCTGTCAGCCAATTCTACTACGTGTTTGAGCTCGAGAGGTGTTGGAGTTAACCCTAACTGACGACTGAACCCCAAAGACACATAACTCCAATTGGCGCCAGATTCGAATAATACAGAAGCGAAAATACCATTGAAAGAGAACGTATCAGTCACGGCATTGCCATCGTTCCTTGCATCACCCGCTCCAATCGTAAACACTCTCCCACGAGCGCTATTTCTACCGTTATTCCCATTGTTGTTATTTCCCGCATTGTTGTTATTCTGGCGATTATTCTCCCCACCGTTATTGTTGTTAGCGTTCTGATTCAGTTGTGGGAAATCCTTCTTGAAATGCCCTTCGTTGCCACATTGATATCCATCTGATTACCCCGATTCTGTTGGGGTTGCTGCCTTTGTTGTTGGAGCTGTTGCTTGTGGTGTGGAGCTCTACAATCTATCGCCATGTGACCCACCTTATCACACCTTTAACATGCTTAGTTACACGAGCCATAATGGTGAAAACCGCACTTGTTGCACTTTGGTTGTTTCCCCGCATAAGAACCAGACGTTTGACTGTTGTTCTGATTCTGGTTGACTGAAGATGACTGGCTGAAACTGCGACTGTTGTTGTTGTCAGGCTTCTTTTACGACTGATTCGAGTTAGTCGCCTTGTCTGCGTCATTCCATTTACGCTTGTTGTCAGTGGTGGGGGTAGCAGTAGCAGCAGTAGTAGTAGCAGCAACACGTGGTGGCAGCAAGCCACGCTCCACCTCCTGATCAGTGATCTTATGAGCCAATCTGATAATCTGTGGTAGGTTGTCAAGATTTGCTGCAGTGACTAATCCCTTAACTTGTGCTGCCAATCCTTTAATGTAGAGTTCGATTCTACGGGGCGGTGGTCGGGATAGATTAGGACACATGTTTGCCAGCTCGTGAGACAGTTTCGTATAAGCCTCGATCTCAGATCCTTCCATCTTCAAGTTATAGTACTCGTTTTCCAACTTTTGAATTTCATCCCGAGGGCAGTACTCTTCCCGAATCAACTCCTTTAAATCATCCCAAGTAGTTGCGTTTGCCATTTTAATACCCAGCATCTGCACCTGAGCATTCCACTAAGTCAAGGCACCATCCTCCATGGTGCCAGAAGGAAACTTTACCCTGTCCTCAGCAGGACAGTTACACATAGCAAAGACGGATTCGGCGTTCTTGAACCAACGGAGCAGTCCCACGGGACCTTCAGCTCCACTGAAAGTTTGAGGCTTGTAATCCATGAATGTTTTGGTCTGGTATGTATTGTACTAGCTTGCTGAGCTGCCAATGCCTCAGCCACACGTGTGTTAATCAGATCCGTCAACTCTGCCTGAGTTATCACGATGTTGCCACGTCCACTGCCGCGGCCTCCTCCACGTCCACCGTTACGTCCGCCACGTCTGCTCATGATTCTATATAAGAAAAGAGTGGAAAGGATGACGATCGCGATTGAGTTGAAATCAACCATCACCATGACTTCCATAGATTTGAGAAACTCTAACATTATACGGATAGTGGAACAGAACCCCTTTCACATTTATTAAGCCTCACTGGGATTCACATGCACCTCACATTATTATTGTGTGTGCACCCATAATAATAAGGTAATTTGCATGCTTATCTCAGTGCCTCTTAACTCACGCTAAAATGTTCCCCACACTCGAATAACAAAACGAAGGACATTACAAACCTAGAGTTCTCAACTGTCCAAGGGTAATGTCACACTAACAAGTATTACTTAATCAAGCAGCATATGCAATTACATCATAGTGTCTAGTATGTAGTTTCATGCAAGTCGTGGGTGTGTGTATACTAGGTAAGTAATGCATAAAGTAAACAGAGGACGAACCTTGCAAGCTGGAGCTGAGTGTCATGGTCGTTTTCGTTACTGTTTGGTTATAGTCTGGTTTTATGAAAACGTTTTAAAACCTAGTTCACTATAACCGGTGACTCTGATACCAAACTGTTACACCCCCAAAAATACCACTAGCGGGAACCCCCGTAAGGCGTGTGATGTACCAGGATCTGGCCACTAATCACATTGAACCATAAGTAAAATAGAACTTTCCATTAAACAAAATAGTATAATTTAAACACCAGTTTAGAAAATCAAACATGTTCAGCGGAAGCATAATAGTTTGTTCAATAAGTTTAATGAAAGTGTTCAAAACAATGCAACATCAAGGAGCATTCCAATTGCCACGACCCATGACCACTCCAGCTTCACAGACAGCAAGTTCCATGATAGTGTACCTGCAAGCATGCAGAAAATGTATCAGCGAAAGCTGGCGAGTTCACAGTTTGTTAAACCGTTTGTTACCAAGTATTGACTTATGTTATGTTGGTAATAACTCGATACCACAGACGGCTCCTTTTTGCCCTTCTCCAATGCGCTATCAAACATTGGTCATGATTTTAAAGTTATTAGTTCACGCTCGTCCTATCCAGGTACGTCGTGAGGGTGCCAAACCTAATATCGCTATCAACTAATAACACCGTTGCCCTATACGCAACTTGTTCGGTAGTATGATGGGACTTAAGTGATAGAAAGTGAGTGTATTACCCAACATCAACATTTACTAAAAACCGCCTCATATCCCCTACAAGGATATGGGTTTGTGAAAGTCTCTTTGTTACTGAAAACTGCCTCAAATCCCCTGCAAGGATATGGGTTCATGAAAACTGTTTATTTTTTTGCCTGTTTAATTATCTCTACCGGACGCATGCTTATATTGAGAGGAGTGAACTCACCTTAGTTTTGCTCGGTTTGTTAAGTTACCCGTTCCAAGTTAGTCAACCAAATCCTACCGTGGTTACCAATCCAATCAGTTTCATAATCAATTGAGTCACGTATATTCACAATTTGCATTCATAGCAAAGATCACTGTATAACACATAGCAATTATTTAATCTCATACAAGTCATAAACTATTTGAGACCTTACTGTTTAAAAGGTACTGTTTGTTTGTTCACATTGCAGCATCTCCACGAAGAACTAGTTCTTCGTGGGATGTTCTCACGGCGAAAGATCCTCTCGACGAAGAAAAGTACTTCGTCAAGAAGTGTTGTGACGAAGAACCTAGGTTGTTCGTCAAAAGGCCAGCCGACAAAGGATCAAGTCCTTTGTCGACGTGGATTCTTCGTGAGGTGATCTTTCATCGCTGCACATCAACAGTTTCATCGACTACAGTTTTTATGGCACACTAACACCCTAATCAATATTGAATCATGTAATCATAACCATTAGTTTCTCAACACAACATGACCTCAATCCAACCAAGACAATGATTATCGAAACACACAAGAATCATCAACACTTTCATCATGCAAACCCTAATCATGGCAGTTTCATATTATATCATAATCACCATTATGAACCCCCTAATTTGAACCCTTCAAACCATATCCAATGAACAATTAAATTTATTAAACCCTCGTACGTATGCCATTCATGTTCGACCATCAATATCACTTGCATATTCAAAATAATCACATACAATCCTATGTCGAACATACACCACAATTAATCACATTAAGACAAGATCACTCAACAGGATAACACGATTAACCACCATTCCAAAGGACTCGTTTACAGAGATGATAACTAACCGAAGAATAGATGTGTTAGAAACAAGAATAATCTTTACGAGCGAAGAGAAGGCTTTGATGCCCACAATTTCCGACGCACAGAAAAAGGAGGAAGGGAGAGAGTTTTAGGGTTTTGTGTTTACGCTTGCAAGTTATGAGAGGTTATACAAACAATATGACAATCGGGCCCAGTCTGGGCCGCGAATAAACTTTGGCCGAGACCCTTTTTGGCAAAAGACCTCATGGCGAAGAACCTCCTTCATCATGGGGTGTTTGGGGCGTAGAACCCTAGTTCTTCGTCGACATGTGCTTGGGACGAAGAACCCTAGTTCTTCGTCGACTTGGGTTTTTTCGTGATTCAAGTGTGGTTCCATGCTATGTCTAAACATCAAACATTAAACAACTCCTAAAATTTCATGCAACAACCAAACATAACAATACTTTAATCATTCAAACATCCTGCACATGATACAATGTAAAACGAATTGTGAAAACAGGATTGTGAAACAAATGATGCGTAGAGGAAAGAACTTGAAATCTCGGGTTGTCACATCAGGGGGTAAATTTTGTCCACTGCTATTCTAAAATTTAGCAGATTTTAGAAGGTGATCTTGGACGGCTAATTCTCGTTCTTGTGGTGTGTCTGTATCAAGAATCCGGATTAGTTTGATTCTACTCAACGACACTTGCGGATGGTGTGAATGTATCTCGCCGGAACCGTTGCTGTTGTTCTGTTCGTCGGGTATTTTCAGTCCAGACTTAAGATGATTGCCATCATTTGGTATCAGAGCTATGGATACCCGCAATAGCACTGAATTGAAGAAGATTATGGACACGTTGGAGGTTGATAAGATGGAAATGGCACCAAAATTGTAGGCTATGCAAGAAAAAAATCATGAGTCTGTGGTATCCCAGAATCAAGATGATGAAAATTCATTAGGCGGTTCGGTTAATAAAGGCGGTGCAGATGGTTGGCATCCGAATGATATTAAAGTTGATATTCCGGAGTACGATGGTAAGCTGGATCCTGATGAGTTTGTCGAATGGTTGTGGACGGTGGAACAAGTTTTTTTTTATTATAAGCAGACCACGGACAAGGTTAAAATTGTCGCTCTTAAGCTCCATAAGTATGCATCAACCTGGTGGTCAAATACCTGTTTAAAGCGTGAGCGATCCGGGAAAGAAAAGATCCAGATTAGGCCGAAGATGAAAGCAAAACCAAAGCAAAAAATTCCTTCCAACGTACTATGTTAAGAACGGTTTTTCCCAATTACACTCGCCGAAATAGGGGACAGGTACGGTTGAAGAATTTTCATGTGAATTTGAATATTTACTAATGAAGTGTGATATCCATGAGGATGATCCTCAGACCCTAGTACGCTATTTGGGGGGACTTGAACCCCATGTTGCAAACGTCGTTGAATTACACTCATACCAAACCCTAGCTGAATTAACACTTCTGGCCCACAAAGTGGATTCACAACAGCGGGCCAAAGGAAAGCTGGACTCCAGCCGGTCCTCTATTAAGCCCAACGCCTATCAAAAGCTCACCTCATCCTTCAAAACCTATGCCCCACCCAGTTCCGCCAAAACACCACCTTCACCTAGTAACACCACCGAACCTCAAAAGCTCCTCACAGGTGTTTTCGATGTCAAGGTTTAGGGCACATCGCTTCCGAGTGTCCTACTAAGTAGATCATCTCCCTAGAAGATTTTGAACTTACTGGTGGCTATGAATACGGGTCTGAGTCAAGTCTAACCCATGTAATACCCAACGCAGATGAATAAGAGGTCGCCAGTCCCGATGAAGGACCGTGTTTGGTGGCCTGACGAACGTTGAGTACCACATTTGTTCCCGATGAGAACCTTAAAAGGGAATCGATCTTCCACACCCGTTGTAAAATTGCTCAGAAGGTCTGTTCAGTGATAATCAATGGGGGCGGTTGTACTAATGTGGCGTCTTAGACCTTAGTTACTAAACTGAACCTTCCTACCCAACCTCATCCTTCCCCCTATGTTATACAGTGGCTGAATCAGGGTAAAGGTATTCGCGTGTCTCACTGAGTTCTACTGTCCCTAAGCATCGGTAAGTCTTATACCGACGATCTGTGGTGTGACGTTGTCCCGATGGATGTGTGTCATGTATTATTGGGGCGTCCTTGGCAATTTGACCAATGCGCCGTCCATGACGGATACCATAACACGTACTCTTTCGGTCATAACAACCATAAAATCGTACTTACTCCGATCACCCCTTCGATACCCTCCCCCAAGCCATCACCAAACCTGAGTACATTACTTCAATCTGAGCAAACTGAACCGATAACAACCGAAATCCGATCGTGATAGCGCGAAAACCCCCATTAACTTATATATATGATTTTACAAATGACATGAAAAATAACATAAATTTATATCTAATTTTATTAAAAAAATTAATGTTTTTTAACGTGGTGTGATCAAGAAGCTCAAATATTGTCGCCTGTAGTGATCTTCCAAATAATTATATTTTTTGTAACTATATTAGTTTTATCAAGCTCTAAATCATGAATAGTGATTAAACTTTCTAAGTAATTATTTTTTGAAGTACCTGTATTGTAACGAATCGAACCCCGATATCAATCGAATGGCAACGATAACGTAATGTCGCATCGCGGCGGGCATACACCCTAGTTAGTGTTGTTGTTATTATTATTATTAGTACTATTATAATTATAATTATAATAACTTTTATAATAATAATAAATATTATTATTTTTAGTATTATTATACGTATACGGTGTTTTTTTGCGGATTGATTATGGACGAGGTTGAGGATCAGATCCACGAGGCTCTGCATCCGGAGGGTCTGCGACGGGCTCCGCCACCGCTGGTGGATCCACTACAAGGTCAGGCTTACCTGGAGTTTACTCCCGACAACGACGTCGCCCATTTTTGCGGGAAGCTTAGAAGGATGCACATGGGATCGCATGCCATGGTCGACTGGGATGCACTGGAGGCCATTGGTGAGACGCCTAGACTCCGTTATTTCATTCCTGTGGATTCGCCGTGGCATCGTTTATTTGAGTTTACGTACACGCCGAGCTACAAGTTGCTACTGGTCGAGTTTTTATCGATGCTCGCATTTCACCCTCCTTGGGCTGACCAGCCACCTACAGAGCCACAGGCTCCCCCTGTAACACCCCGTGTTTCTGAAGTCAAGGTCAAAGTCAACGACTGATTCCGCAATTTAACTTGTAGTAAATTTCTTTTATATGTTTATTTTAGTTGTATTATGAGGAGTACGTGTCAATAATTACAACAATCGACGTGTGTTATTTGCTATTCAATCGACGTACGACTATGAACTATAGGAAGTAACAATGCGATAAAGTCAACTAAACGCTAATCAATCCAATTTAATCGACATCGAATCGCAATCGAACTTGCAACTCGAACTACGCTTTGATTATTGTTATATGTGTGTGTGTGCCTTATGTGTTACTTGTGCATGCTTATTTATGTTATGTGTGGTAATCAATCGAAACGCAATCGAACTCAAATCATAATCGAATCGCAATCGAACTCAATCGCAATCGAAATGGTATGATAATTGGTGGAGAAGAGATAGCGCGAGATATGAATAGTTGGGATTAAAAGTAATTTGACTAGGAAACTCTATCGCATCGAAGCGAACGCAATCGAAATTGAAACAGCAAAAATCGTCACGCCGAACACACGAACCAAGTGCCATCCGGCCGGATTGCCATCCGACCGGGCTGTCACTTGATTTGGAGCCAGGCTGCCATCCGACCGAGATGACATCCGACCGGATTTCCATCCGGACGAGATGCCGTCCGACCGACCAACACTTTCCACTTTGGGTATCCTATAAATACCCCATGTCACTCTCATAGTTACCACTTTTGGTAACTGACGTCCGAACAGCCCGTGCTCCTTACCTTTTCTTCGATTTTTCTCAATTTCGGTAAGATCTCGACCTGAATCTTGTACTTCCTTAATCTACACGCACTCCTACACCTTTCTATCTTTTGAATCTTAACTTTTAACCGTGAAATCACTAGATTAGAGGTGTTCTAGGATAACGTCATCATGGTGTTCTTATGAACTCCATGTTTTGGCTTCAATCTACCAAGAACAACTTAGATCTAACCGATTTCCACACAAATAAACAAAGATCTTGCATAGATCTAAACACATTCATGGTGAAAAAGGATTGAAAGATGGTTTCTAACTTTCTTTCAACTCTTTTACACTCAATGCACTCAAAACCGATAGGATCGAACCTTGATCAGGTCTTCTACTCATTCTCAGTGTTGTGCTAGCTCAAGATCTGGATTCTACCCATGAGATCACCGATTTCAGGTTAACCAACAACAACCGTCTCGAACCGGTTAACTGGTCGAACTAGGGTGATTCCTGTTTGATCGGGTCACATAGGTCAAGATGGGGTTCTGTTGGTTAACACGTTGTCAAAATGTCTCGATGAAACGACAAACAATCAAAACAACCAAGTGAAAGACTAACGGAACAACCGGGATGGAGTGCTATCCGACCAGATAGCCATCCGAGCGGCCAGCTGTCCGAACGACCTACATCTTGGGTCCTACACTTAACTAATTTTATCTGAAGTCTGAGTGTTGAACGAGTTACTATCCGGTCGGACTACCATCCGACCGAATTACCATTCGGATCATGAAATACTCGGACTTTAACACTTAAACGATTTTCAAACATGTTCAATACACTAAGGGTGCCACCCGACCGGACTGCTGTCCGATCGAGTGACAACCTGCTGT
Source organism: Helianthus tuberosus (assembly GCA_030545235.1). Lineage (NCBI taxonomy): Eukaryota > Viridiplantae > Streptophyta > Magnoliopsida > Asterales > Asteraceae > Helianthus > Helianthus tuberosus. The sequence goes on from CM060418.1 coordinate 197,700,073, forward strand.
GAACTTGCTCTTACTGAAGTGTCAACCTATCGGATTACCGTCCGATCAGACAACTGTCCGACCGACCGACCGGAAAGGTAGAGATACTCCAATTTTTTTCAAAATGCTACAACGAAAACTTCAAAAGTCAAGCCATCATACACAAACACATCCTTCTCATAGAAAGAAACAATCCACTCGAATAGTCATCCGACCGGACTACCGTCCGACCGGATGACCATCCGAACGGATTGTCATGCACACGAACTGGCCATCCAATCGGATTACCATCCGACCGAACTGCTGTTCGAGCCACTTACACCATGCATCGTTTTACGCGTCGCTTATCTTTATGTTATCGATCTGTTCAGGCTAACCTTACTCCCTAGCGCTCCCTTCAGTTCATCAATTGCTGTGAGTATACTCGATCCCTTTTTGCTTTACGCACTTTTGGGTGTTACATACGTTACTTATTCTAAATCACATCGATCACACTACTCAATACTATTTAAACGCTAACCGTTACCGCATGTATTACGTGGCTTAATGAATGCTTGTTTGTTATGTTTACACATGGAATGCTGTCTACCTGCCTTAGCAATAATAGTACTATTAGTTTGGACTCAGCACCCGTTCACTCGGGGGTTGTTAAGGACAATTAGTTGCATGGATTACAGTGGTGATCATGTATTACGAACTGCCTTGGGCAGTCAACCCGCATTCATTGGTATCGATAGGTTCATGTCGATAACTAACATGCCTCATTTCACTCTGTGTACGTGCTGGTTATGCGTAACGCTTTCAAACTCTATAAGCTATTATCAAACTTGTATGCTCACCTTTACACTATGTGTATTGACTTTTACTTTAACGTATGTGACAGGTGCTTAGGATGCTTATCTGCTAGGAAATCGAGGCTAGAATAAGGCTCTAGAGGCCAACAATTAGTTGTCTGTACAAATGAAATCAAGAGTCTCTAGAAGCAGATAAACAATTGGGCTATTTGAAAAATATGAGTTGTCGGAATAGAACTATTTGCCTAGATTTTGTCTGTAATAATTTGTTTACCTTTTGAGACATGGTATGGGACATGTTACTTTAAATTGATTGGTAATGATAATTGTTATGGAAACTTTTGGACAATCTGTTTCGCTCAGTGCCATGCCCCGATGTTTCCGCCATCGGTTGGGGTGTGACACCCCCCCTCGCCTGAGGTTTCTTTCAGGCTTGCTGGTGTTTGGCGTTCGATGACGCTAGCAAAGTTTGCGGTTCATAGCGGTTTATACTCGTAGTAGGAGATCGCTACAAATGTTTATACGTAGGGGCTAGTAGTGGTTAATAGACCCACTCTTTTAGGATTTTGGTAAGTGGTTACGGGGACAGATACTTGGGAGCACGTCAAGAGAAGGGGAGGATTTCACATGTTGATGACCCATTGTACAGGTACATACGTTTATTACAGTAATTATTGTGATTATTATTATTATTTATTAATTTCCGTATTCCGCTAACACTATCTGCAGGTATATACATAGGATGCTTTCTACTTCTATTATGGCTCGCGGCCACAGCCGTGAGCACTGTTGCAGAAATCGGCCTAGGCGGCCGATTAATCGCCGCCTAGGCGCTAGGCGGTCACCAACTGATTACTTATAAGCTAGTCGGTCAATTAATCGGTAATCGGTCAAAGTCGGTCGTAGGCGGTCCTAGTCGGTCCTAGTCGGTCCTAGTCGGTCAATTAATCGGATTAATCGGACTACATTAATCGGACAAAATCGGTCCTAGGCGGTCCTAGGCAGTCCTAGGCGGTCCTAGTCGGTCAGAATTGGTCAAAATCGGTCAAAATCGAACCATACTATATGAAACTTGAAGTATTTATGTGAATTTTGAAGTATTATTTTTATATTATTGGGTATATATATATAATTTTGAAAAAATACATATAAAAATCCCATTCCGATTAATCCGGATTAATCCCGGTTAATCCCGATTAATCCCTAGGCTGTACCTCACCGCCCGACTAGCGCCTAGCGCCTTCTACAACATTGGCCGTGAGTGGTGTACGAGCACTGATCTCTTTTTCTTTTACGGTTTGTTGTACAGGAGGTCGTGCGCGCTTGCACACGGTCTGGCCCAGTACTTCGCCTCCGCCCATCACCGCCAGGAGCCTAGATTTTTGTATGGCGGCGCGTACGTGACCGTCATTGCCCATTAATTGGATCATTTACCGAAGGCGGACCCACAGTTACGGCCGGCCATAGCGCCAACGCAGATGGGTTTTTCGACGTTGTGGGGGATGAAGCTCATTAAGAGGTTCGATGTCATCGGCGAGCGGTTTAAAACCCACGGAGGTCACATATGGGTTCCAGAGGACCTACCGGAGCATTTCGATCCAATCTATCCTCTGGAACATTTCGATCCAATCTATCCTCCAGCAGATGATGAAGCGGTCATGCAGGACCCTTTGGTGGATTTAGACAGAGCAACGATGCCACAACCACCACTACCTCCCAGGGCGCCCCAGTTTCCATGAAACGTTTGTAACACCCCCAAATGCACATATATAATGATGTAATTAGTGTAAACTAACTTGAAGAATGTGCTATAGATGGAACTCGTACAAGAATGTATGTTTTGGAAGAGATTATGCGTTAGGGGCTTGTACATTGTGCTTGAACGGGTGATACTCGCCATGTGTTATATTAATTATTTAATTTGCGATTAGGAAGTGAATGTGTGCTAAAAGTAAAACATATGAACTTGCTAGTGAATGATGATGTTATGATTATGTTAATTGACTAACCTTGTATGTGGTTGTCGAATGTAAGATAATGAAAGCATTAGCATGTGTAAAAAAATTGATTATGTGTATTTGTGTTTGTAACTAGGTGATTACATTGTTGTATGTATTTTACTAAATGAGTACGAAATGTTTATGGTGTCATTAGCATAGCCGAGTACATCGATATGGACATATGTTCCTAAGTTGGAAGTTTGCATACTTGATCGTTAACGTTTCAGAAAAGACAACTAGTATGAGAATAACATGATTAGAAATCCTAATATGATTGTAAGAATAGAAGAATTGAATGAAGCATGATGGATCCTTATCCGTTATATTTGAAGATATGTTAAATTTTTGTGAATTTGGAATGATGCATTGTTGAATCTATGCCTTGTGCTTGTTACAAATGATAAGTGAAAGTCAAATGCAAGATATGAACTAAATATGATAGGCGATATATAAAATCTTGTATGCTAACGAGAATGTGAATGTGGTGACATGTAAGGATAAATATCAAGTCAAGATGACGCAAGCATGAAAGGCGAATGGGTCAAAAGGAGGCGAGGAAGCGATCACGGATACGAACGCTTAATGTAAGTGACTATCGACCTCACTTCTTATTTTATTTAGATAAAGTTATCTATATTTGATTAATTGAAATCAAGTAAGGATGTATGAATAATGGAATTGCTAGGATGAGAATGGTTGTAATAGTCGTTCGATGTCAATCCGGTGAAACCACAACATAGGGGCAGACGGGTCAAAGCTTTTAGCAGAAATAATTAGCCGAAGAACATGTGGATTGGGTTGGGAGAGGTATGGAATGAATTAAGAACTTGAATAATAATTTATTTTACGTTTTAGAACCACGGGACACACAGTTAGTGAGTAGAAAGAACAAACGCAAAATCAGCGTCTGAGCCGCAGAGGAAGTGTCAAGGATGCCTTGCCCTGTTACAGCCGACACCTTATCTTGCTTTCTATGCGGGTCCGACGCCAGAAGCCCATTTTTTCAGATTTTTCTCACTTTTCGTTGCTTCCAAGGCTCTGATAAGCTTCCCAAAGGTATCCCAAGCCTACTATAATGTTTTGTGAGGTACATGTAAGAACGAAAACTTACGAGGGCAAGTACGGAAATGTGGCATGTATTTAGATATGTTTTCTTTTTAGACATGGAGCCGTAATCTTTAATTAGTAAGTCTTTAAAAGTTTTAACATATGATACGAAATATGATGTTAAAAGTGTTTAACTTAATAAATTGTTTTATATAAAGAAAACTTGTATTAAGAGAAAGAAAGGTTAAAGATCAAATAAATAGAGAAGGAAACTTGAGGGGCCAAAAATGAAGATTTTGGGTCAAGATGAAAAGAAATAAAATGCCTAGATTGTACGTATGTATGTGTGCGTGCGTGAATTGAGAGAGAGAGAGATCGAGGGAAAAAACCCTCAACTTTAATACACAAAATTCAACAATTGGAAGGATGGAATTAAAGTAAATCATATGCATGATTATCTTATCTAATAATCTAAGCTTGTTGAACATAAGGTAAGTTACAATTCTAATTTTGATGGGTTTTTTGTGAAGAAGTTTTATAAAGATGATCAATTAGTGAATTAATGTTTCAAGTTTATAATGTAATTGTAGATAGGAATCATGTAATGAGCATTTCTGAGTGTGAAATTGGCCAAAGATTGAATGTTTGTATGATTTCCTTATGAGCTTTCATGTATGATTAAGTGGGGTTTTCATATATTCTTGAGATTCGATGATGTAAGGTTAATTACTTGATGAAAATCATGTTATAAAGATCCAAGATGATTTGTTTATTATTGTGATTGAATGAATTAAGTTAGTAATCAAATAGGTTGCAAATACCATAGAAAAATAGGCACTTTCTAAGAGGACTTGGATGATCACCCACCAAGTGTTTGATGAAATGCTTGAAAGATAGATTATTATTGTTATGATAATCCCTTGTTGAATATCAATCATTATCATTAAAAGAAAGAGAAGAATGTTTGGATATTCAAGAATGAGAAACTAAGTATGAAATTGCTAAGTGTAGGTGTGAAAGAAGAAGAATCAAGCGAAAAGAAGTCACAAGGTTCACACGATCGAGGTAAGTTCTTATACTTACAAATACTAGTAATTTACAATGTTTATGTTTATGTTAAGTATATATAAATTTATATTGTGTTAAATGAAAATACATGGAAGTTTGATTCATTCTTACGAGTTGAATAAGTAAGAATGACATATGTATGAATCGGGAATTGGTGTTGAACCGGAAATAGAAGATTGAAGGGATTCAACATTAAGACCCGTTAGAAAGCATGATTGAATGAATGTTAATGCAGGGACTATTATCACGTTTGATGGAAGGTTTTAAATTCTAGGTTAGTTAAATATGATATAACTAAATTGTTCGGTATGGTTGTAGGTAAATCATCGTGTTAGGTGGCCCCAAGCATGGAACGAACACATCACTCGCATATCACGTTTCCGTGTTTTCATGTTCAAACCGGTCAAAAACATTTTGTACTTATGTTAAGTATAGTCATACGTTTGTAAGATTGTGTTTAAAACATACCATTTTAGTATGTTGTCTACTAGTAAACTTTTAAGTAACTATATTTCGTTTGTGATGTTGGATTTGTACATGTTAATGAATGGCAAAAACTTTTGTTAAATGTCTGCATGTCTATAATATGCGTTTTTAAACCCGTGTACGAATGGGCGTCACAACGTTATTCCAGCTCATGCCCCAGGAGCTGCAGCAGATCCGCGTTTACGAGCCAACGTTGACATGCTTATATATTTGGTGGGTTGGTTGGTTCAGGAGGCGCAGGATAGACGAGAGAGAGAGAGAGAGGTCACCTGTCATACCGCTCCCACCACCTCGAGCACCACATCATCATCAGCAGCAGCCAGATCAGATTCAAATTCGTACCCGGAGGCATAGCCCAGCTGCATGTTCATATTTCGGTATTTAGTATTCAGTTGTAGTTTATATTTTGTTATGGATCTTATCGATGAAACCAGACAGACTATTTTCGATTGCCTTTCCAACCTCCTCGGCAATCACTTCTCCTGTTTGCTCGGTGACTCTCGGCACCGCATCATTGTTACTTGCATCCGCCATCTTTAATACTGAAATGTTTACATTGGTCGTTAAACATTTCATTTATAACTTATGATTTACTTGTTTTGGTTTAATCAAGTTAATAACTTGATTCGACCATTCTTGTTTCATGCATTTCTTGTGTTTGAGTGAACTTACACACTCTTTTCATGCATATTTGTTCATGTTTCATTTCTATATTCTCTAAATCTACTTAAACAATTAACTCTTACCGGACGCTTATCAAGCTTGAACCGAACACACTTATTGACAACCTTTAGCTCTGATTACCAACTTGTAAGACCCGACTTAATATAACTGGTTTAAAGATATACAACTTGCATTTAATACAAGAATTTAGAATTTACAAAAAGTTTTCGATATTTTAAGACCATAGCAAAACGTAATATTCACGTTATAACCCTACTAATCAAATATTCAAGATAGAACTACTAGTGTTTACATATTCCTAAAACAAAATAGATCAAGTGCGGAAGCGTTGATTTGAGTGTTCGGTTCGAATGCATTTGCTTGATCATCATCCACTTACTTGTATTACCTAGAAACTGCAAATTTGAACAAACATTAGTATTAAAGTCCTTGGAAATTAATATAATCAAAACTATGTTAAAAAACAAATTCGATTAACCAATAGTATAAAAACTCAGCATTTATGACTGGGTGCTACCGTAACTTACGGTAGCCACCGTAAGTTACGGTGGCCCCTGTGTAACAGTAGTCTGCCGTAAGGCAGTAAGAACCCACCGTAGCATTTTGTTTGCTACAGTAAGTTACGGTATCCACCGTAACTTACGGTAGCTGCTGTACATGCTTTCTTGTTTTGCTGCTTTTGCCCATTCAATTCCTACGCCGCCGTAATTTAATTTCGAACACGTTTATCACATGACTAAGGCTATTTACTCATATCTAGATTTTACCGTCTATAGCGTTTCGCTTCCCTTTCGAGAGATTACTTACGCAATAATCTACATGCTTGTTTCCAAGGTTTCAACTTGGCTTTTTATACTACTTGTCATGCTTAAGTTTCCGAACTTTAACTCCCTTATAAGGGGTTAAATCTCTCAACTAATTTAGCGTGTCCGCTACACGGATTACGCTTTGTTTATAACCATTTATCAAGTGATGGTAACGAACTTCAAAGTTCACTACTCAAATTGTTTTGACCCGTTTGGATGCTGAAATTAAGGCATCATTCAAGATATTTCAAAAATCCATTTCTATCACTTGTTTTGACCCATTTTACTTGTTTAAGACACATAGTCACTTCCGTGACATATTGGTTTATCTTGTCTACCATGTTTCAATATGACGACATAAGACTAACAAATAAATGTAATGTAACGAAACGGTAAATTTCGTACCTTTAGGGCACACCTTTTCCACGCGTATTCCCTCCGGCTTGTCCGCTTGACGGTCCGGATTCTTTGCCTAGAGGGTTCAATTTACAATTGGTTTAGAACTCTTTACATGATGATTAACGCATCATTATAAACAATAATTAAATCTGCGTTTTCATTTTACTTTTAACATTTAAATCCCCACTTAGGCATTTCAACAAACACCTAGTGGGTCAGATTTTCACATAATCAATACTAAGTTCATGACTTGTAATTAACATCTAATTTCACTTCAATTAGTTAACTTTACACATTTCTTAACATCAATATTTCTGAAATTACTTCTTAAGTTCAGATTGTGCTAGAACAAGAGTTTTAATTTTAGCATTTATCAAGTTTCTTCAAGCTCATCAATCACCTACAATGGTGATTATGAAACCTTACAAGTATCATGCAAGATTTGTCAAGAATCATCTAGGGTTTATTCCTAAACCTCATATCACTTCTAATTTCATCCATGCATCAAGTAATCAAGCTAAATTTTCGTTTTTCACATTTAACTTAGAATTCAAGATGAAACAAAATGCCATAATTTTACATACCTTTTGATCCCTACTAGGAGGTAATCACTAATTTATGTTCGAGACTTGATTTAAAGCAGATTAGGGGCTTCAATTTGTGAATTTTTGTGTGAAACTAGGGTTTGGAGAAAGCTCCTGGTCGTCCCTCCTCCTGTTCGATCAATACACACCCACAAGTGTGTGGTTGGTGTGTTTTGTTTACTATTTCAGCATTTAACTTTCAGTTTTTGACTAGTTTGGTCCCTCACTTATCATTTAACTATAAATTTTAAGTGTTTAACCTTATAATAAGTTACTTCTAGACTTGTAGTTAACAAGTTTATGAGCTCCTAGTTAGTCGGTTCTTGTTTGATTAATACTTTATAATGAAATATAAAGTTTTATATTTTTGGGGTGTTACAGTAAATATTTCATATTATTTCTTTTGTGTAATTATTTATTTTTGTGTAAATATTTAGTTATTATTTTAAAATTTTCAAAATCATGTGGCCGTGCGGTTATGAATCGAGGGAGACCGAACTTTTATACAATATCCTTTGCACAAAGATTTTAAAAGGTATTTTATCCTCGGGATTTGAGCTGGGCCCACCGTAAACTTGGTGGGCCCCACAAAATCCAAAACACTTTTCAAAATCAGTTGGTAAACAAAAAGAAGGTTAAAAACGACAGTTGGGCTCATCATATACCTAGTGGCCCCCCTTGGTTGAAAAACTAATTGCTTTTGACATCTAGGGTCTTGTGCGACGGCTATGGCATATTTTCAATTGTTAGTTTTGAAAAAAAAAATTCTTTCTCAAAGCTTCAAATATTCCGATCGCACAAGTCCATTCCTTCGTTTATTACAATCATCAGTCATGACCAATCAGAAGAGAAATCAAAAGGTTAGTTTTTCTCATTATTCTCTTGAATCAGATATCTGTCATATACTTAAAGGTACATCTTGAGGACTGTTTGGCTTGTTACTTGAATGATATTGGGGTTTAGAAGGGTTTTTGTTACTGAAATCGGAAGTTTTAGGGTATATGAAGCCACAACAGATTAAATTTTTGTTTAAAAGTGGATTAAAAGCCTAAGATTTCACCGGAAAAACATGTCTTGAAACCCTAGAAAGTCGCCGGAATCCGCAGGTCTCGCCGGAGAAGACAACCGGAGAGGGCGAGTGTTTCACACGCGCCGTCCGAGTGAATCGCATAAGCTGGGGATGGACGGTTTTGCCCCTGAGATTTTGTGTGAAAAGACTGTCTTGCCCCTGTCTTTAAAAATCTTGTGCGATTGAAAGTCTTGTTGACTTCGTTGACCAAAGTCTTGTGCGATTGACTTTCGTTGACTTTTGTTAACCAGGTCTTGTGCGTTTGACTTTTGTTGACCAGTCTTGTGCGATTGGTTTATTTGTTTTATTACAAAATTGCCATCGCACAAGACATACCTGATCGCACAAGGCGTTTTCAATCGCACAAGGTCTTGTCATCTGGGCCTGATCCAGTCTGTTTGGGACTAAATTTACACAGGGAGCTTGTTAACTGCTTATGTTATAATTTTTGTGAATTCTTTTAAATAGGATATAGCTGTGTGTTTTATTTTTAAGGATTCTAAAAATTAAGATATTTCAGTTGATTTAGTTTGACCAAGTTTACGGTCATACTCAGAACTCTTTAAGATTAACGTATATGTGTCCGCATTGATTTGTTTCCTTTTATGCAGATACAGGAAAGAAATCAAAAGGTCCACATGTTCCAGCATGGGAAAAGACGATGAACATTGCTTGCTATTTATCAGATCCTCCAAAGGGATTTGAGACGTATAAGTCATTGATTGTGGGCCTAAACACTTGCAGATTAGCACATTCTCTTCGGGAGAATCCAGTCATTTGTGAAAACTGGATCAAAGATTTCTGGGATAACTCAATGGCGAAGAAAGGTGACTCGGTGATCAAGTCAAAGGTTCGGGGTACATAAGTTTCAGTCAGTGAACATGATATACGTGATGTGTTGCTATTCGGAGATGCAGCTGATGATCCAACAGAGTATTCAAAAGAAAAGGTCATGGAGATTTTGGGCAAAATAAGCTATGAGGGAGCGACTCCTCCTCCCACAATCAAAAAGTTGTTGCATCCATACTAGAGACTTTTGGCACACATTTATCTGGTATGCATCAGTGGGAACAAGAGTGGTCTTGACAAACTGACATTGAAGCAAACTTCTGCAGTGGTTTCGGTGGTTGAAGGATGGAAGTATAACTACTCAAAAAGTGTCTTTGATGATATGTTTGCAAATGTAAAGACATTGAATGAGTAGTACTGGTACAAGTTCCCAAGATTTATACAGATGATCTTAGAAAAGAAGTATCCTAAGTTTCCAGTTACTGTGAAAACCTACGATGCCAAGATGATGAATCATTTGGTATTTACATGGATAAACCAAAGGTCTAGAGATAATGTTGGAGTCAAGTATGAAAACAAGCGCGCTTTAGAAAAATTTGGAATGTTTGCCGAGATTCAAGAAGAAGTTCCTGTTCAGATAAATGCTATTGTGGCTGAAGAGCATGATGTAGAGATAATTGAAGCTCCTGTTGGTGTTCAGGAGCCGATTGAGAACGTAGATCTGACTGGTATTGAAAGTGAGGAAGATGTTGCAGATGACAAGATGGTTAATGATGAAGAAGAAGATGAAAATGATGATGAAAATGAAACAGAGACAGAGATCATGGATGAAGGCCTTATAGCAGAAACTGAAGAGATTAGCGAACCAGTTCATGTGAACCCTCCTCATGTTGAACCTGTGTCCACAACGGAAGCTGCTGGTGTTGATCAGTCTTTAGAAGAACCCACCGCTGATCTTCCTCCTAGGAAACGAAGCAGAAGGGATCCTAGGCTCAGCGGTGAGGTAAATGTTCAAACAACCTCAGAGACAATTAACCCCATTGGTGACACACAGCCCAGAGTGAACTACATTCCCACTGAGTTGAGCCCAACAATAATTGAATTCATGACCAATGAAAGAGCTGCTATGTATGTGCCCGTTCCTAAAGCAGGTGAAGGTTCAAGCAGTGGTCTATCTGATGCTGATGTTATTAGGGCTGCTGAGTTACTGCAAGCAGCTGCTGTTCAAGTTGAAGCGGCAGCTAAGTCAAAACAAGTTGAAACTCCTGAGACTGCTGCAACTGCTGCAACTGCTGCAACTGCTGAAAGTTCTAATAGTGAAGGTGTGTTTGAGGAAAATGAGACAACAATCCTGATGTGAAGAATCTCCACTCTTGAAAAAGACAAGATTTTCAAGGATGCTCAGATTGCTAGTCTCATAGAAGAATTAGTGGTTAAGAATCAAAAGATCAATGAGTTGGAGACTAACCTGGGAGCTCTTAGTGCTATAGTGATGGATATGAAGCAGAAACTGAAAGTAAAATTTCCTAAGGAGTTTGCTGATCCTCCAAAAGAATTAACTGCTGAAGAGAGAGAGCAGCAGAGGAAAGAGCACGAAGATGCTATGAACAGGTACTATGAAAGCACTCCTCGTACAGTGAATCAGAAACCAAGAAAGAGAATGGTGGTTATGAGGAATGTAGGAACTAAACGGAACTTGCAGTTTGGTGATAAACCTGATCGATATGTGATCACCACTGAAAAGAGCAAGATGGGCAATAGATCGGGTATTAAAAGCCGGGCATACAACGATGAGAAAGAAATGTTTGTCATGGAATAATGAGGTGGAGTATTAGGATAATTCGGAAGCTTTCAACAACTCCTGGACTCCAGTTGATTTGAGAGAACTGAGCAATGCTGGATTTCATGATCTAGTCAAGAATCCAAATTAAAAGACTGGAGTTAATTTCTATAATAAACTGCAGCAACAGGCTAGAGTCAAATTTTTGAGATATGAAGTTGGCTGAGTCTACCATTGAAGAATATGAAGAGGTATTGGATCCTGCCACAAGGAAGCCATATAAGATTGTGAAGTGGCCTGCTACTAAACAGACGAATACTGTGCCATTGTTGAAGGAGCTTCCTGATAATTCTCTCAAGAACTTTCAATTTTGGATGTACGATCCTATCTCTGGTCAAGCTGTGATTGTGTGTGATGATGCTGAGTACAGGTTCATTGATACTCGAGATTTGATATGCTTTGGTGAGAATGACATCAATCTCTTAGCTAAGTCACAGATTCAGAGTGATCCTCAGTACGAGGTGTGTGCCAAAAGCTGGACAGGAGCTGTGGCCCAGATTATGAGCTTCAAGTTATGGTCAGGGCAACGTACAAGAGTTGAAACACAGCTGTTTGGTCCATATGTGGGAAGGAATATACCGATCTTGCCTGAACTACAGAAGAAACAGAAAGAACAAGCTAAGAAGAAGAGGCAGCAGTGAAGCAGGAGACGCCAAGCCAACACAAACCTAGGGGGATATTGTAAGGGCATAAACTAGTGTAGGTTTGCGTCTGTCTTGGGTTATTATGTTTGTTTTGGGTTCGAACTATATAGTGGGCTCGTATGGTTGTTTTGGTGTTTATGGGGTATGGGCTTGGCCCAATGTAAAAGGATCACTTATGCAAGTATAAATAGGGGAGTCCTTAGTCTTGATAGGTTGTTGATTCTATTCGAAACTTTTGTGCCTTATGCGATATCAAGTACCAGACGATCTTGAATCGTGTGCTTGTTTTGCTTTGAATCAATACATCTTGCTTTCAATCTTTCACATCTTACTTGTAATTCCGCTACTTGTTTGGTGTTTGATATCCGATTGTAGTGATTCTGGACTTACATAGTATGATATTAACATCATCCAAATGTTTTTCAGATACGTGAAGAGTCGTCTTCACCCAGATACTCTAATAATCGTGTGGCAGATGGTTTTGTAGGCGGTAGGGTGTCAGACTCATACTAGTACTGAGGTGAGCTTTTGGTCCATCAAAGAAAAAAAATAATTACTGAAGTTACCTTACATAGGTAAATAATATACAGAGAAAACAAGCCGATAACCCGAGTGATTTAGAGGCTTAAATCGGTAGTTTTAGGTTCACTAAATTCGTGCTTAGATGGGCAGGTTGTAATAATTAAGTGGATTTTTCAAGTTTACTTTCGATTGAGATGGTTAATTACCAAAATGCCATCCACATGCCACTCTTGTTCTGAATTTAACATGAATGTAGATGGAGTTGATCTAGCTAGTGAACTTAAATTGCAATAAAATAAAAACATTGGTATGTAAATTGCAAGATTTTTGAATTTTGTTAAATATAGCAATAAGCACTAAACCACAGGGACCAAAACCGCAATTTACTGAATTAAAAATTGATTTGATATAGTTGTTCAATAAATGTATTTGATATATGACATATTTTTGATAGGTTCATACCATTATTTTATAGAATGAATAGAAACTAAACACATAAAAAGCTGCTTAAAGGCTATTTATTTTTTAATAAAAATTACAGTACATTATAATCTCGATAAATGTTCAATAAATGAATATCTTTGTCAACAGTGAATAAATTTATCCGGATTAGGATCAAATACAAAGGATCCTAATTGTAAGAAGTGTAAGAAGGATTTATAGAGTGACAAGTGTCCAATAACCTAAAAAACCCACTACACAAAAAAACCCACTAAAAAAAAAAAAAAAACCTTAAACATCCACCACCACCAACCCCCCCCACCCACCCCGCCCACCCCACCACCTCACCCACAAAAAAAAAAAAAAAAAAAAAAAAATTTTTTTTTTTTTTTTTTTGCCGAGGGGGTGGGGGTTTAGGTTTTTGGGTGGTGGTGGGGGTGGGGGTGGGTGTTTAGTTTTTTTTAGGTTTTTTGGGGGTGGGGGGGGGGGGGTTAGTTTTTTTTAGGTTTTTTTTGGGGGGGGGGGGGGGGTTAGGTTTTTTGGGGGTTTTTTTGGTGAAGTATAGTTTTTTTTTTTTTTTTGCCGGGGGGGGGGGGGTGGGGGTGGGGGGGTTTAGGTTTTTGGGTGGTGGTGGGGTGAGGTGGGGGTGGGTGTTTAGGTTTTTGGTGGTGATGTAGTGGGTTTAGTTTTAAGTTATTGTACACTTGTCACTCTATAAATCCTTCTTACACTTCTTATAATTAGAAGTCTTTGTAGAATAACTTGACCCAAATTTATCCAATCCTGAATTGTTATTAGTAGCATATAGAAGCATGAAAAGAACAACAAATTATACCGATAATGACAGAAAAGATGTTAGATATGGAGAACTATTTTTAACCAGCTTGGCAAATATGTCAAGAAAATTGCATAAAATACACTAAATTGTTGTCCACGTGTTAATTGAACCCTTCAAAATGTGACCTGGTCCAAATTAAATAAGCCATTTCTATTATTTTTGAACCCCTTAGATGGCCAGTTATTTGCACCCCAATTTATCCTTTGAACTATACTATAAATATTGGCCCAGTCCGGAAAAGTTTTGTGTTCATCCAGTCCAAAAGTTCTTTTAACTTTCCACAATGCAATCCAAAATCAACAACGTCATGCAAAAGTTTAATTTCGAAGGACAATCTGGTTCCCTTCAGTATTGGGAATACAAACAGAGTGGCCACAAGGGACGTCTTACGGTGGCGGATCAACTGTTTGTTTCAAGTCGAAACCAGAGAGGGCTTCGGGAATACAGGAACCGCTGCCTCAAGAAAAAAGTTTCTGTTGGACCAGATACTGAGGTTGATCAAGAATATTTGGCTGGCCTTGCAGCTCAAAAAAAGGTTGCATTTGAAAGGACAAGCTGTGACCCTAACCAAATTTTGGGGCAGTTAGCTGTGCCTGTGTTTTCTTATCAAGGTGCTGACGAGAAACTCATAGGGGTCATCGAGCTTACCACGTTTTTTGCAAAAGAAAGTTATGAAGAAGATTTTAATCAGATTCAAAGTTTATTACAGGTTAGCTGTTTTAGTTCTCAGTTGTATGGGTTAATTAATAATTTCATTTACCAGTTGACAGTTTACCCTTCAAAAACTTGCTCATCTCTAACGTTTCTTAAACTAGATACTACAGCAGAAAACTAAAATATTGGTAACCCTCCTTTTTTAACTGTTACAAAAATAAATAAATAAATAAATAAATAAACAAAATCCTTTTAATACAACTTGTTATGTCATACAAGCGTACAACTGTAACTTTGGTAGAGTTTTTGCTCAAACTACCAAGTGAATAACTATTTCTTAAACTTTCTTTGATTTATTTGTCTGTCTTTGTTTTATACCAGAAATTAGTATGCAAACATTTTTTTAAAGACAACCCATGCACACATTATTAATTTGTTTTGTAATCCTTTGTAGAATGAGAGCTTAGCTACCACATATATGGCGAACACATAATAAAGTCGAATATATTGAAAAGTGATTCAATACTCCCATGCTCGTGGAGCTATAGTTTGAGGAAGTCTTATGCACGTGATCTCTCTGGCTATTTCTATCGGTTTCAGTTTTTGAATTAGTTTGAAAATTTCTGCTGATTTGTGGCCTATCAAGTCTGGGTTTTTGGATTGTTAGTTTGTTTAAGTTGCTTGTTCGTTTTATTGTAATTTTCGCATTTCAGTTCACAAGCAATAAAGCAGTTGAGTGATCAATCATTGTTCGTGTTCTTGATTAACTAGTTTGACATAAGTATTTTTCTCTTTGCATTCTAAACAAAATTACAATAGATCGCCTGGAATACATTTTAGCTACTTGTAGATTTTAAAGATCGTCAAGCAGCACATACATTTTAGCTCGGAATTGTATAATTTAATTTCATTGCTAAAGACGATAATGTATAGTGGTTTTACAATAAAATGTTCTAACCACACACCCTCGTTGAAGGGGGTACATTCGAGGTAACGACCATTTAAGTTCAAAACCGCTACAAGAGCAACCTATAACTACAAGTATACATGACAAAACAAATTCCAAGTTCAATAAATAAATGATAAAAGAATAATATCATTCTCTCACCGGTTCTCTAGCCACAAAAAGCAGGACTTCTATTCAATAGCGTAAGATAGCGTTTCTACCTCAACGGGACGCCAAAACGTTTTCTCGACACATAACATACCCCCGTTGTCCTTGTTGTAAGTCATCCTAACATTCCAGTTCAAAGACTTTGCCATGTTTTCAACCTCGGCAAAGGTCTCAACGTTGTCACGCACAACAGTTTACCTTCTCGTCTCAAGATTATGTCAACTTCCGCCATTAATAATTGTAACTTGCACCTGTGACGAGAAAATCACCTCGGTTAACACGGCACAAACCTAACATAAATTTCATGGGTTTGGGTTTTAGTCTAAACGGGTTTGGTCAAGGCAGGGCCGGCCCTAAGGGTGTGCGGGATGGGCGAAGGCTCAGGGCCCAAACCCATCGCGGACCCAATTTTTTTTTGTTTTTTTTTTGTGTTACTTTTACACTGTAAACTTAGAATATATATGTAATGAATCGGAAATATACCATCTTGAAGCGCTTGATTTTGGTGGTTTGAAAGTCTGTTTAATAATAATAGGATATGGGTTCTAATCCCGTCGTCCTCAGTTTTGTTCTTCTTTTTGTTTCTTATCTATTTATTAAATGCAAATGACATTAATTGCCTAATTTTGTCAAGTTGTATTAAATGATTGGTGTTGATTCAAATAACATTAATTCATTTTCAAGTATTTAAATTTTTTATTTATATGTGTTCTTTTCAAAAATTTATATTTAATGGACCCGGAGACGGCCCTCGGTTTGGGTCAAACTCACAAACACATCATCAGATAATGTTTGGGTCAACCCTGTTTGAAGATTCCCCGCCTGATTTTACACTTATATTTTAGATGTGTTTTATTGGGTTGACCCATTTAATTTTATACTTATATTTCAAAGAGTAAATTACTTTTTGAGTCCATCTGTTTTAGTGGTTTTAACCACTTGAGTTCAAAATCAAAAAGTTTAACGCTCTGAGTCCATAACTGCTCATTTTATAACGTTTTGAGTCCCTGTGTTTTAGTAGCTTTAACCACTTAAGTCCAAAATCAAAGCACAAGTTTTAGAAAATTGGACTTAAAGCGTTATAAAATGAACGGATAGGGACCCAAAACGTTAAACTTTTTAATTTTGGATTTAAGTGTTTAAAACCACTAAAACGTAGGGACTCAAAAAGTAATTTACTCTATTTCAAATGTGCTTTATGATAGGGACGACCCGGCCCCTTACCCACTCACACCAGGCACAGTTCAAAAGTGGGTTATTTTGGCCCAATTGGATCCGCCAGACACTTAGTTGCTGTTGAAGCCCCACGTTTTGTTCCACAACATGTTAATAGTTTTGTTTTTCTAGTCCAGTTTATTTTTTTATTTCTTTTTGAAGTTGTCAAAGCAGTAATTTGAAAATTACATAAGTGTAGGAAATGTGGGTGGTAGTGTGTTAGCTGTTATTTCTTTCTTTCATTATGTACTCGAAAATGAGAAATGAAAAAGCAGTTTTTTTTAGTTCTACAATTTACGTTTATTCTCTGCAGCCAGTGTCACACCCCCAAAAATACCACTAGCGGGAACCCTCACGAGGCGTGTGACGTACCAGGATCTGGCCACTAATCACATTGAACCATAAGTAAAATAGAACTTTTCATTAAACAAAATAGTATAATTTAAACACCAGTTTAGAAAATCAAACATGTTCAGCGGAAGCATAATAGTTTGTTCAATAAGTTTAATGAAAGTGTTCAAAACAATGCAACATCAAGGAGCGTTCCAATTGCCACGACCCATGACCACTCCAGCTTTCAAGACAGCAAGTTCCATGATAGTGTACCTAAGGACCTGCAAGCGTGCAGAAAAGTGTATCAGCGAGAGCTGGCGAGTTCACAGTTTGTTAACCATTTGTTACCAAGTATTTACTTATGTTATGTTGATAATAACTCGATACCGTAGACGGCTCCTTTTTGCCCTTCTCCAATGCTCTATCAAACATAGGTCATGATTTTAAAGTTATTAGTTCACGCCCGTCCTATCCAGGTACGTCGTGAGGGTGCCAAACCTAATAGCGCTATCAACTAATGACCTCGTTGCCCTACAAGCAACTTGTTCGGTAGTATGATGGGACTTAAGTGATAGAAAGTGAGTGTATTATCCCACATCAACATTTACTGAAAACTGCCTCATATCCCCTACAAGGATATGGGTTTGTGAAAGTTTGTTTGTTACTGAAAACTGCCTCATATCCCCTGCAAGGATATGGGTTTGTGAAATCTGTATATTTGTTTTGCCTGTTTGATTGTCCCCACTGGACGCATGCTTGTATTAAGAGGAGTGAACTCACCTTAGTTTTCCTCGATTTGTTAAGTTACCCGTTCCAAGTTAGTCAACCAAATCCTACCGTGGTTACCAATGCAATCAGTTTCATAATCAATTGAGTCACGTATATTCACAGTTTACATTCATAGCAAAGATCACCGTATAACACAGCAATTATTCAATCTCATACAAGTCATAAACTATTTGAGACCTTACTGTTTAAAAGGTTCTGTTTGTTTGTTCACATTGCAACATCTCCACGAAGAACTAGTTCTTCGTGGGATGTTCTCACGGCGAAAGATCCTCTCAACGAAGAACAATACTTCGTCAAGAAGTGTTGTGACGAAGAACCTAGGTTGTTCGTCAAAAGGCCATCCGACGAAGGATCAGCTCCTTCGTCAACGTGGATTCTTTGTGAGGTGATCTTTCATCGCTGCACATCAACAGTTTCATCGACTACAGTTTTTATGGCACACTAACACCCTAATCAATATTGAATCATGTACAATCAGAACCATTAGTTTCTCAACACAACCGGACATGAATCCAACCAAGACAATGATTATCGAAACAAACAAGAATCATCAACACTTTCATCATGCAAACCCTAATCATGGCAGTTTCATATTATCGCATAATCACCATTATGAACCCCCTAATTTGAACCCTTCATACCAGATCCAAATGAACAATTAACTTTATTAAACCTAGTGAGTATGCCAATCATGTTCGACCATCAATATCACTTGCATATTCAAAATAATCACATACAATCCTATGTCGCACATACACCACAATTAATCACATCATTCAATTAAGCCAAGATCACTCAACAGGATAACACGATTGTGAAAACAGGATTGTGAAACAAATGATGCGTAGCGGAAAGACCTTGAAATCTCGGGTTGTCACATCATCCCCAACTTGAAAGAAATTTCGTCCTGAAATTTGATAAGTAATCCAAAGCGACAGAGAGTTAGATCAGGATGACTGCGGATTTTCGTCGGGTGCCACATCATCCCCAACTTGAAAGGGAATTTCGTCCCGAAATTCAACAGTTGCATCAGGATTAGATTGGTCAGTTGGGAAAAGTTGAGGATACTTGAGCTTCATCTAATCCTCGCGTTCCCATGTTATGTCCGGTCCACGTCTTGAGTTCCAACGGACTCTCACGATCGGGATTCGGCTATGCTTACAGACTTTGACTTCCCGATCCATAATTTTGAGGGGTTCTTCGACAAACTGCAATTTTTCATCGATTTTCAGTTCTTGAAGTGGTACGACAAGTGTTTCATTGGACAAACACTTCTTTAATTGAGAAACATGGAAGACATCATGAACGTTACCCAACTCAGCAGGTAACTCGAGCTTGTAGGCCACTTTACCAATTCGTTCCAGAATTTTGAATGGCCTGACATAATGCGGATTAAGCTTGCCGCATTTCCTAAAGCGTACCACACCCTTCTAGGGTGAGATTTTTAACATGACACGATCACCAACAGCGAACTCCAAAGGTTTCCTACGCTTATCAGCGTAGCTTTTCTGGCGATCACGCGCTGCCGCCATACGATTTCTGATCTGTACAATCTTCTCGGAGGTTTCGAGCATAAGTTCTGGACCTGTGATTTGGCTGTCACCCACTTCAGCCCAACAGAGGGGAGATCAACATTTCCGTCCGTATAAAGTCTCGAACGGAGCTGCTTGGATGCTAGTATGGTAGCTGTTGTTATAAGAAAACTCTACCAAAGGTAAGTGTCTTTCCCAACCTTGACTAAAATCGATAACACATGCCCGCAGCATGTCTTCTAAGGTCTGGATGGTTCGCTCACTCTGACCATCCATTTGAGGGTGATAGGCAGTGCTCATGTCAAGACGTGAGCCAAACGATTTGTGCATCGCTTGCCACAAATCGGATATGAAACACCGATCACGATCAGATATAATGGAGGTTGGCACTCCGTGCTTGGAAACTACCTCCTTCAGATAGATACCAGCCAGTTGTGAAAACTTATCGGTTTCCTTGATCGTGAGGAAATGTGCTAATTTTGTAAGACGATCGACGATCACCCAAATGGTATCGTTCCCGTTTTGAGTTCTAGGTAAACCAGTGATGAAATCCATAGCAATTTGCTCCCATTTCCAGATGGGTATCTCTGGTTGCAGAAGCAGGCCAGAGGGTTTTTGATACTCCACCTTGACTTTCGCACAAGTCAAACATTTACTCACATAGGTCGCGATGTGTGCTTTCATTTTCGGCCACCAATAGAAGACTTTTAGATCCTGATACATCTTATCAGAACCTGGGTGAACAGAATAGCGGGACTTGTGTTCTGAAGGCTGTTTTGGGAACGTCCTCTTCTCGGACTCACATCTGATGATAGCCTGACCTTAGATCAATCTTTGAGTAGAAACTCGACCCTTGCAACTAGTCGAACAGGTCGTCAATGCGAGGTAAAGGATAACGATTCTTGACTGTCACCTTTTTGAGTTCACGGTAGTCGTTATGCTAAAAGATCCGTCCTTCTTCTTTACAAACAAAACTGGGGCTCCCCAAGGCGAAGAACTAGGTCGGATAAAGCCTCTATCCAACAGTTCTTGGAGTTGATTAGACAATTCTTGCAACTCTCCAGGTGCAAGATGATAAGGTGCATGAGCAATCGGAGCTGCTCCTGGTGTAAGATCAATTTGGAATTCCACCTGACGGTGTGGAGGTAAACCTGGGAGTTCCTCGGGAAAAACATCAGGAAACTCACGAACAACAGGTAGATCCTCAATTCTTTTCTCTTCAGGCTGAGTATCAGTAACAAGCGCAAGAATAGCAGGATAGCCCTTCGGTAAACACTTTTGGGCTTTCATGGATGAAATGAGGCTGACGATTGCACCACTTCGATGACCCTGGACAGACAGCGATTCCCCACTAGGGAGAGGTATACGCACGATTTTCTCCTTGCAAAGTATATCGGCTCGGTGTTTTGACAACCAATCCATACCAACAACTAT
Organism: Helianthus tuberosus; assembly: GCA_030545235.1. NCBI lineage: Eukaryota > Viridiplantae > Streptophyta > Magnoliopsida > Asterales > Asteraceae > Helianthus > Helianthus tuberosus. The sequence goes on from CM060418.1 coordinate 197,721,134, forward strand.
ATCAAAGCTACCAAGTGTGACGGGAAGGAGGTCAATGTCGAACACTTGACCCTAGAGATCAAGTTTGCACCCAAAGAGAACATGTGAGGCTTCAATTGACATCCTGTCAGCCAATTCTACTACGTGTTTGAGCTCGAGAGGTGTTGGAGTTAACCCTAACTGACGACTGAACCCTAAAGACACATAACTCCAATTGGCACCAGAGTCGAATAATACAGAAGCGAAAATACCATTGAAAGAGAACGTATCAGTCACGGCATTGCCATCGTTCCTTGCATCACCCGCTCCAATCGTAAACACTCTCCCACGAGTGCCATTTCTACCGTTATTCCCATTGTTGTTATTTCCCGTATTGTTGTTATTCTGGCGATTATTCTTCCCACCGTTGTTGTTGTTAGCGTTCTGATTCAGTTGTGGGCAATCCTTCTTGAAATGCCCTTTGTTGCCACATTGATATCCATCTGATTACCCCGATTCTGCTGGGGTTGCTGCCTTTGTTGTTGGAGCTATTGCTTGTGGTGTGGAGCTCTACAATCTTTCGCCATGTGACCCACCTTATTACACCTTTGACATGCTCAGTTACACGAGCCAAAATGGTGAAAACCACACTTGTTGCACTTTGGTTGTTTCCCCGCATAAGAACCAGACGTTTGACTAGTGTTCTGATTCTGGTTGACTGAAGATGACTGGCTGAAACTGCGACTGTTGTTGTTGTCAGGCTTCTTTTATGACTGATTCGAGTTAGTCGCCTTGTCTGCGTCATTCCATTTACGCTTGTTGTCAGTGGTGGGGGTAGCAGTACTAGCAGCAACACGTGGTGGCAGCGAGCCACGCTCCACCTCCTGATCAGTGATCTTATGAGCCAATCTGATAATCTGTGGTAGGTTGTCAAGATTTACTGCAGTGACTAATCCCTTAACTTGTGCTGCGAATCCTTTAATGTAGAGTTCGATTCTACGGGGCGTTGGTCGGGATAGATTCGGACACATGTTTGCCAGTTCGTGAGACCGTTTCCTATAAGCCTCGATCTCAGATCCTTCCATCTTCAAGTTATAGTACTCATTTTCCAACTTTTGAATTTCATCCCGAGGGCAGTACTCTTCCCGAATCAACTCCTTTAAATCATCCCAAGTAGTTGCGTTTGCCATTTCAATGCCCAGCATCTGCACCTGAGCATTCCACTAAGTCAAGGCACCATCCTCCAAGGTGCCAGAAGGAAACTTTACCCTGTCCTTAGCAGGACAGTTACACATAGCAAAGACGGATTCGGCTTTCTTGAACCAACGGAGCAGTCCCACGGGACCTTCAGCTCCACTGAAAGTTTGAGGCTTGTAATCCATGAACGTTTTGGTCTGGTATGTATTGTACTAGCTTGCTGAGCTGCCAATGCCTCAGCCACACGTGTGTTAATCAGATCCGTCAACTCTGCCTGAGTCATCACGATGTTGCCACGTCCACCGCCGCGGCCTCCTCCACGTCCACCGTTACGTCCGCCACGTCTGCTCTTGATTCTATATAAGAAAAGAGTGGAAAGGATGACGATCGCTATTGAGTTGAAATCAACCATCACCATGACTTCCATAGAATTGAGAAACTCTAACATTATTCAGATAGCGGAACAGAACCCTTTTCACATTTATTAAGCCTCATTGGGATTCACATGCACCTCACATTATTATTGTGTGTGCACCCATAATAATAAGGCAATTTGCATGCTTATCTCAGTGCCTCTTAACTCACGCTAAAATGTTCCCCACACTCGAATAACAAAACGAAGGACATTACAAACCTAGAGTTCTCAAATGTCCAAGGGTAATGTCACACTAACAAGTATTACTTAAACAAGCAGCACATGCAATCACATCATAGTGTCTAGTATGTAGTTTCACGCAAGTCGTGGGTGTGTGTATACTAGGTAAGTAATGCATAAGAGTTAATTACTGTTTTCATCCCTGTGGTTTGTCAAAAATTACTATTTCACTCCATTAGTTTAAAAATTGCGATTTCAGTCCCTGTGGTTTCACTTTCGTAACCATTTCAGTCCATGGGGTTTCACTTTCGTAACCATTTCAATCCAATATTCTGTTAAGTACAGGGACTGAAATGGTTACGAGGTAGACTGAAATGGTTATGAAAGTGAAACCACAGGGACTGAAATCACAATTTTTAAACTAATGGACTGAAACCGTGATTTTTGACAAACCACAGGGACGGAAACAGTAATTAACTCAATGCATAAAGTAAACAGAGGACGAACCTTGCAAGCTGGAGCTGAGTGTCATGGTCGTTTTCGTTACTGTTTGGTTATAGTCTGGTTTTATGAAAACGTTTTAAAACCTAGTTCACTATAACCAGTGACTCTGATGCCAAACTGTTACACCCCCAAAAATACCACTAGTGGGAACCCCCGCAAGGCGTGTGATGTACCAGGATCTGGCCACTAATCACATTGAACCATAAGTAAAATAGAACTTTCCATTAAACAAAATAGTATAATTTAAACACCAGTTTAGAAAATCAAACATGTTCAGCGGAAGCATAATAGTTTGTTCAATAAGTTTAATGAAAGTGTTCAAAACAATGCAACATCAAGGAGCATTCCAATTGCCATGACCCATGACCACTCCAGCTTCCCAGACAGCAACTTCCATGACAGTGTACCTGCAAGCATGCAGAAAACGTATCAGCGAAAGCTGGCGAGTTCACAGTTTGTTAAACAGTTTGTTACCAAGTATTGACTTATGTTATGTTGATAATAACTCGACACCGCAGACGGCTCCTTTTTTCCCTTCTCCAATGCGCTATCAAACATTGGTCATGATTTTAAAGTTATTAGTCCACGCTCGTCCTATCCAGGTACGTCGTGAGGGTGCCAAACCTAATATCGCTATCAACTAATAACCCCGTTGCCCTATACGCAACTTGTTCGGTAGTATGATGGGATTTAAGTGATAGAAAGTGAGTGTATTATCCAACATCAACATTTACTGAAAAACCGCCTCATATCCCCTACAAGGATATGGGTTTGTGAAAGTCACTTTGTTACTGAAAACTGCCTCATATTCCCGGCAAGGATATGGGTTCATGAAAACTGTTTATTTGTTTTGCCTGTTTGATTGTCTCTACCAGACGCATGCTTATATTGAGAGGAGTGAACTCACCTTATTTTTGCTCGGTTTGTTAAGTTACCCGTTCCAAGTTAGTCAACCAAATCCTACCGTGGTTACCAATCCAATCAGTTTCATAATCAATTGAGTCACGTATATTCACAGTTTGCGTTCATAGCAAAGATCACTGTATAACACATAGCAATTATTTAATCTCATACAAGTCATAAACTATTTGAGACCTTACTGTTTAAAAGGTACTGTTTGTTTGTTCACATTGCAGCATCTCCACGAAGAACTAGTTCTTCGTGGGATGTTCTCACGGCGAAAGATCCTCTCGACGAAGAAAAGTACTTCGTCAAGAAGTGTTTTGACGAAGAACCTAGGTTGTTCGTCAAAAGGCCAGCCGACAAAGGATCAAGTCCTTTGTCAACGTGGATTCTTCGTGAGGTGATCTTTCATCGCTGCACATCAACAGTTTCATCGACTACAGTTTTTATGGCACACTAACACCCTAATCAATATTGAATCATGTAATCAGAACCATTAGTTTCTCAACACAACCTGACCTCAATCCAACCAAGACAATGATTATCGAAACACACAAGAATCATCAACGCTTTCATCATGCAAACCCTAATCATGGCAGTTTCATATTATCGCATAATCACCATTATGAACCCCCTAATTTGAACCCTTCAAACCAGATCCAATGAACAACTAAATTTATTAAACCCTCGTGAGTATGCCATTCACGTTCGACCATCAATATCACTTGCATATTCAAAATAATCACATACAATCCTATGTCGCACATACACCACAATTAATCACATTAAGCTAAGATCACTCAACAGGATAACACGATTAACCACCATTCCAAAGGACTCGTTTACAGGGATGATAACTAACCCAAGAATAGATGTGCTAGAAACAAGAATAATCTTTACGAGCGAAGAGAAGGCTTCGATGCCCACAATTTCTGTCGCACAGAAAAAGGAGGAAGGGAGAGAGTTTTAGGGTTTTGTGTTTACGGTTGCAAGTTATGAGAGGTTATACAAACAATATGACAATCGGGCCCAGTCTGGGCCGCGAATAAACTTGGGCGGAGACCCTTTTTGGCAAAAGACCTCATGGCGAAGAACCTCCTTCATCATGGGGTGTTTGGGGCGAAGAACCCTAGTTCTTCGTCGACATGTGCTTGGGACGAAGAACCCTAGTTCTTCGTCGACTTGGGTTTTTTCGTGATTCAAGTGTGGTTCCATGCTATATCTAAACATCAAACATTAAACAACTCCTAAAATTTCATGCAACAACCAAACATAACAATACTTTAATCATTCAAACATCGTGCACATGATACAATGTAAAACGAATTGTGAAAACAGGATTGTGAAACAAATGATGCGTAGAGGAAAGAACTTGAAATCTCGGATTGTCACATCAGGGGGTAAATTTTGTCCGCTGCTATTCTAAAATTTAGCAGATTTTAGAAGGTGATCTTGGACGGCTAATTCTCGTTCTTGTGGTGTGTCTGTATCAAGAATCCGGATTAGTTTGATTCTACTCAACGAGACTTGCGGATGGTGTGAATGTATCTCGCCGGAACCGTTGCTGTTGTTCTGTTCGTCGGGTATTTTCAGTCCAGACTTAAGATGATTGCCATCATTTGGTATCAGAGCTATGGATACCCGCAATAGCACTGAATTGAAGAAGATTATGGACACGTTGGAGGCTGATAAGATGGAAATGGCACCAAAAATGTAGGCTATGCAAGAAAAAAATCATGAGTCTGTGGTATCCCAGAATCAAGATGATGAAAATTCATTAGGCGGTTCGGTTAATAAAGGCGGTGCAGATGGTTGGCATCCTAATGATATTAAAGTTGATATTCCGGAGTACGATGGTAAGCTGGATCCTGATGAGTTTGTCGAATGGTTGTGGACGGTGGAACCGGTTTTTTTATTATAAGCAGACCACGGACAAGGTTAAAATTGTCGCTCTTATGCTCCATAAGTATGCATCAACCTGGTGGTCAAATACCTGCTTAAAGCATGAGCGATCCGGGAAAGAAAAGATCCAGATTAGGCCGAAGATGAAAGCAAAACCAAAGCAAAAAATTCCTTCCAACGTACTATGTTCAGAACGGTTTTTCCCAATTACACTCGCCGAAATAGGGGACAGGTACGGTTGAAGATTTTTCATGTGAATTTGAATATTTACTAATGAAGTGTGATATCTATGAGGATGATCCTCAGACCCTAGTACGCTATTTGGGGGGACTTGAACCCCATGTTGCAAACGTCATTGAATTACACTCACACCAAACCCTAGCTGAATTAACACTTCTGGCCCAAAAAGTGGATTCACAACAGCGGGCCAAAGGAAAGCTGGACTCCAGCCGGTCCTCTATTAAGCCCAACGCCTATCAAAAGCTCACCTCATCCTTCAAAATGTATGCCCTACCCAGTTCCGCCAAAACACCACCTTCACCTAGTAACACCACCGAACCTCAAAAGCCCCTCGCAGGTGTTTTCGATGTCAAGGTTTAGGGCACATCGCTTCCGAGTATCCTACTAAGCAGATCATCTCCCTAGAAGATTTTGAACTTGCTGGTGGTTATGAATTCGGGTCTGAGTCAAGTCTAACCCATGTAATACCCAACGCAGATGAATAAGAGGTCGCCAGTCCCGATGAAGGATCGTGTTTGGTGGCCTGACGTGCGTTGAGTACCACTTTTGTTCCCGATGAGAACCTTCAAAGGGAATCGATCTTCCACACCCGTTGTAAAATTGATCAGAAGGTCTGTTTAGTGATAATCGATGGGGGCGGTTGTACTAATGTCGCGTGTTAGACCTTAGTTACTAAACTGAACCTTCCTACCCAACCTCACCCTTCCCCCTATGTTATACAGTGGCTGAATCAGGGTAAAGGTATTCGCGTGTCTCACTGAGTTCTACTGTCCCTAAGCATCGGTAAGTCTTATACCGACGATCTATGGTGTGACGTTGTCCCGATGGATGTGTGTCATGTATTATTGGGGCGTCCTTGGCAATTTGACCAATGCGCCGTCCATGACGGATACCTTAACACGTACTCTTACAATCATAACAACCATAAAATCGTACTTACTCCGATCACCCCTTCGATACCCTCCCCCAAGACATCACCAAACCTGAGTACATTACTTCAATCTGAGCAAACTGAACCGATAACAACCGAAATCCGATCGTGATAGCGCGAAAACCCCCATTAACTTATATATATGATTTTACAAATGACATGAAAAATAACATAAATTTTATATCTACTTTTATTAAAAAAAACTAATGTTTTTTAACGTGGTGTGATCAAGAAGCTCAAATATTGTCGCCTGTAGTGATCTTCCAAATAATTATATTTTTGTAACTATATTAGTTTTATCAAGCTCTAAATCATGAATAGTGATTAAACTTTCTAAGTAATTATTTTTTGAAGTACCTGTATTGTAACGAATCGAACCCCGATATCAATCGAATGGCAACGATAACGTACTGTCGCATCGTGGCGGGCATACACCCTAGTTAGTATTGTTGTTATTATTATTATTATTAGTACTATTATAATTATAATTATAATAACTTTTATAATAATAATAAATATTATTATTTTTAGTATTATTATACGTATACGGTGTTTTTTTGCGGATTGATTATGGACGAGGTTGAGGATCAGATCCACGAGGCTCTGCATCCGGAGGGTCTGCGGCGGGCTCCGCCACCGCTGGTGGATCCACTACAAGGTCAGGCTTACCTGGAGACAACGACGTCGCCCATTTTTGCGGGAAGCTTAGAAGGATGCACATTGGATCGCTTGCCATGGTCGACTGGGATGCACTGGAGGCCATTGGTGAGACGCCTAGACTCCGTTATTTCATTCCTGTGGATTCGCCGAGCTAGAGTTGCTACTGGTCGAGTTTTTATCGATGTTCGCATTTCACCCTCCTTGGGCTGACCAACCACCTACAGAGCCACAGGCTCCCCCTGTAACACCCCGTGTTTCTGAAGTCAAGGTCAAAGTCAACGACTGATTCCGCAATTTGACTTGTAGTAAATTTCTTTTATATGTTAATTTTAGTTGTATTATGTGGAGTAAGTGTCAATAATTACAATAATCGACGTGTGTTATTTGCTATTCAATCGACGTACGACTATGAACTATAGGAAGTACCAATGCGATAAAGTCAACTAAACGCTAATCAATCCAATTTAATCGACATCGAATCGCAATCAAACTCGCAACTCGAACTACGCTTTGATTATTGTTATACGTGTGTGTGTGCCTTAAGTGTTACTTGTGCATGCTTATTTATGTTATGTGTGGTAATCAATCGAAATGCAATCGAACTCAAATCGCAATCGAATCACAATCGAACTCAATCGCAATCGAAATGGTATGATAATTGGTGGAGAAGAGATAGCGCGAGATATGAATAGTTGGTTTTAAAAGTAATTTGACTAGGAAACTCTATCGCATCGAAGCGAACGCAATCGAAATTGAAACAGCAAAAATCGTCACGCCGAACACACGAACCAAGTGCCATCCGGCCGGATTGCCATCCGACCGGGCTGTCACTTGATTTGGGGCCAGGCTGCCATCCGACCGAGATGACATCCGACCAGATTGCCATCCGGACGAGATGCCATCCTACCGACCAACACTTTCCACTTTGGGTATCCTATAAATACCCCATGTCACTCTCATAGTTACCACTTTTGGCAACTGATGTCCGAACAGCCCGTGCTCCTTACCTTTTCTTCCATTTCTCTCAATTTCGGTAAGATCTCGACCTGAATCTTGTACTTCCTTAATCTACACGCACCCTACACCTTTCTATCTTTTGAATCTTAACTTTTAACCGTGAAATCACTATATTTGAGGTGTTCTAGGATGACGTCATCATGGTGTTCTTATGAACTCCATGTTTTGGCTTCAATCTACCAAGAACAACTTAGATCTAACCTATTTCCACACAAATAAACAAAGATCTTGCATAGATCTAAACACATTCATGGTGAAAAAGGATTGAAAGATGGTTTCTAACTTTCTTTCAACTCTTTTAAACTCAATGCACTCAAAACCGATAGGATCGAACCTTGATCAGGTCTTCTACTCATTCTCAGTGTTGTGCTAGCTCAAGATCTGGATTCTACCCACGAGACCACTATTTCGGGTTAACCAAGAACAACCGTCTCCAACCGGTTAACTGGTCGAACTAGGGTGATTCCTGTTTGATCGGGTCACTTAGGTCAAGACGGGGTTCTGTTGGTTAACACGTTGTCAAAACGTCTCGATGAAACGACAAACAATCAAAAAAGCCAAGTGAAAGACGAACGGAACAACCGGGATGGAGTGCTATCCGACTGGATAGCCATCCGAGCGGCCGGCTGTCCGAACGACCTACATCTTGGGTCCCACACTTAACTAATTTTATCTGAAGTCTGAGTGTTGAACGAGTTACTATTCGGTCGGACTACCATCCGACCGAATTACCATTCGGATCATGAAATACTTGGACTTTAACACTTAAACGATTTTCAAACATGTTCAATACACTAAGGGTGCCACCCGACCGGACTGCTGTCCGATCGAGTGACAACCTGCTGTGAACTTGCTCTCACTGAAGTGTCAACCTATCGGATTGCCGTCCGATCAGACAACTGTCCAACCGACCGACTTGAAAGGTAGAGATACTCCAATGTTTTCAAAATGCTACAACGAAAACTTCAAAAGTCAAGCCATCATACACAAACACATCCTTCTCATAGAAAGAAACAATCCACTCGAATAGTCATCCGACCGGACTACCGTCTGACCGGATGACCATCCGAACGGATTGTCATCCGCACGAACTGGCCATCCGATTGGATTACCATCCGACCGAACTGCTGTTTGAGCCACTTACACCTTGCATCGTTTTACGCGTCACTTATCTTTATGTTATCGATCTGTTCAGGCTAACCTTACTCTCTAGCGCTCCCTTCAGTTCATCAATCGTTGTGAGTATACTCGATCCCTTTTTGCTTTACGCACTTTTGGGTGTTACATACATTACTTATTCTAAATCGCATCGATCATACTACTCAATACTATTTAACCGCTAACCGTTACCGCATGTATTACGTGGCTTAATGAATGCTTGTTTGTTATGTTTACACATGGAATGCTATCTACCTGCCTTAGCAATAATAGTACTATTAGTTTGGACATAGCACCTGTTCACTCGGGGGTTGTTAAGGACAATTATTTGCATGGATTACAGTGGTGATCATGTATTACGAACTGCCTTGGGCACTCAACCCGCAGTCATTGGTATCGATAGGTTCATGTCGATAACTAACATGCCTCATTTCACTCAGTGTACGTGCTGGTTATGCGTAACGATTTCAAACTCTATAAGCTATTATCAAACTTGTATTCTCACCTTTACACTATGTGTATTGACTTTTACTTTAACGTTTGTGACAGGTGCTTAGGATGCTTATCTGCTAGGAAATCGAGGCTAGAATAAGGCTCTAGAGGCCAACAAATAGTTGTCTGTACAAATGAAATCAAGAGTCTCTAGAAGCAGATAAACAATTGGGCTATTTGAAAAATCTGAATTGTCGGAATAGAACTATTTGCCTAGATTTTGTCTGTAATAATTTGTTTACCTTTTGAGACATGGTATGGGACATGTTACTTTAAATTGATTGGTAATGATAATTGTTATGGAAACTTCTGGATAATCTGTTTCGCTCAGTGCCATGCCCCGATGTTTCCGCCATCGGTTGGGGTGTGACACCCCCCCTCACCTGAGGTTTCTTTCAGGCTTGCTGGTGTTTGGCGTTCGATGACGCTAGCAAAGTTTGCGGTTCACAGCGGTTTATACTCGTAGTAGGAGATCGCTACAAATGTTTATACGTAGGGGCTAGTAGTGGTTAATAGACCCACTCTTTTAGGATTTTGGTAGGTGGTTGCGGGGACAGATACTTGGGAGCACGTCAAGAGAAGGGGAGGATTTCATATGTTGATGACCCATTGTACAGGTACATACGTTTATTACAGTAATTATTGTGATTATTATTATTTATTAATTTCCGTATTCCGCTAACACTATCTACAGGTATATACATAGGATGCTCTCGACTTCTATTATGGCTCGCGGCCACAGCCGTGAGTGGTGTACGAGCACCGATCTCTTTTTCTTTTACTGTTTGTTGTACAGGAGGTCGTGCGCACTTGCACACGGTCTGGCCCAGTACTTCGCCTCTGCCCATCACCGCCAGGAGCGCAGATTTTTGTATGGCGGCACGTACGTGACCGTCATTGCCCATTAATTGGATCATTTACCGAAGGCGGACCCACAGTTAGGGCCGGCCATAGCGCCGACGCATATGGGTTTTTCGACGTTGTGGGGGATGAAGCTCATTAAGAGGTTCGATGTCATCGGCGAGCGGTTTAAAACCCACGGAGGTCACATATGGGTTCCGGAGGACCTACCGGAGCATTTCGATCCAATCTATCCTCAGGAGCATTTCAATCCAATCTATCCTCCAGCAGATGATGCAGCGGTCATGCAGGACCCTCTGGTGGATTTAGACAGAGCAACGATGCCACAACCACCACTACCTCCCAGGGCGCCCCAATTTCCACGAAACGTTTGTAACACCCCAAAATGCACATATACAATGATGTAATTAGTAGCAAACTAACTTGAAGAATGTGCTATAGATGGAACTCGTACAAGAATGTATGTTTTGGAAGAGATTATGCGTTAGGGGCTTGTACATTGTGCTTGAACGGGTGATACTCACCATGTGTTATATTAATTATTTAATTTGCGATTAGGAAGTGAATGTGTGCTAAAATTAAAACATATGAACTTGCTAGTGAATGATGATGTTATGATTATGTTAATTGACTAACCTTGTATGTGGTTGTCGAATGTAAGATAATGAAAGCATTAGCATGTGTAAAAAAATTGATTATGTGTATTTGTGTTTGTAACTAGGTGATTACATTGTTGTATGTATTTTACTAAATGAGTACGAAATGTTTATGGTGTCATTAGCATAGCCGAGTACATCGATATGGACATATGTTCCTAAGTTGGAAGTTTGCATACTTGATCGTTGACGTTTTTGAAAAGACATCTAGTATGAGAATAGCATGATTAGAAATCCTAATATGATTGTAAGAATAGAAGAATTGAATGAAGCATGATGGATCCTTATCCATTATATTTGACGATATATTAAATTTTCGTGAATTTGGAATGATGCATTGTTGAATCTATGCCTTGTGCTTGTTACAAATGATAAGCGAAAGTCAAATGCAATATTTGAACTAAATATGATAGGCGATATATAAAATCTTGTATGCTAACGAGAATGTGAATGTGGTGACATGTAAGGATAAATATCAAGTCAAGATGACGCAAGCACGAAAGGCGAATGGGTCAAAAGGAGGCGAGGAAGCGATCATGGATACGAACGCTTAATGTAAGTGACTATCGACCTCACTTCTTATTTTATTTAGATAAAGTTATCTATATTTGATTAATTGAAATCAAGTAAGGATGTACGAATAATGGAATTGCTAGGATGAGAATGGTTGTAATAGTCGTTCGATGTCAATCCGGTGAAACCACAACATAGGGGCAGACGGGTCAAAGCTTTTAGCAGAAATAATTAGCCGAAGAACATGTGGATTGGGTTGGGAGAGGTATGGAATGAATTAAGAACTTGAATAATGATTTATTTTACTTATTAGAACCACGGGACACACGGTTAGTGAGTAGAAAGAACAAACACAAAATCAGCGTCTGAGCTGCAGAGGAGGTGTCAAGGATGCCCTGCCCTGTTACAGCCGACACCTTATCTTGCTTTCTATGCTGGTCCGACGCCAGAAACCCATTTTTTCAGATTTTTTCTCACTTTTCGTTGCTTCCAAGGCTCTGATAAGCTTCCCAAAGGTATCCCAAGCCTACTATAATGTTTTTTGAGGTACATGTAAGAACGAAAACTTACGAGGGCAAGTACGGAAATGTGGCATGTATTTAGATATGTTTTCTTTTTAGACATGGAGCCGTAATCTTTAATTAGTAAGTCTTTAAAAGTTTTAACATATGATATGAAATATGATGTTAAAAGTGTTTAACTTAATAAATTGTTTTATATAAAGAAAACTTGTATTAAGAGAAAGAAAGGTTAAAGATCAAATAAATAGAGAAGGAAACTTGAGGGGCCAAAAATGAAGATTTTGGGTCAAGATTAAAAGAAATAAAATGCCTAGATTGTACGTATGTTTGTGTGCGTGCGTGAATTGAGAGAGAGAGAGAGAGATCGAGGGAAAAAACCCTCAACTTTAATACACAAAATTCAACAATTGGAAGGAAGGAATTAAAGTAAATCATATGCATGATTATCTTATCTAATAATCTAAGCCTGTTGAACATAAGGTAAGTTACAATTCTAATTTTGATGGGATTTTTGTGAAGAAGTTTTATAAAGATGATCAATTAGTGAATGTTTCAAGTTTATAATGTAATTGTAGATAGGAATCATGTAATGAGCATTTCTGAGTGTGAAATTAGCCAAAGATTGAATGTTTGTATGATTTCCTTATGAGCTTTCATGTATGATTAAGTGGGGTTTTCATATAATCTTGAGATTCGATGATGTAAGGTTAATTACTTGATGAAAATCATGTTATAAAGATCCAAGATGATTTGTTTATTATTGTGATTGAATGAATTAAGTTAGTAATCAAATAGGTTGCAAATACCATAGAAAAATAGGCACTTTCTAAGAGGACTTGGATGACCACCCACCAAGTGTTTGGTGAAATGATTGAAAGATAGATTATTATTGTTATGATAATCCCTTGTTGAATATCAATCATTAACATTAAAAGAAAGAGAAGAATGTTTGGATATTCAAGAATGAGAAACTAAGTATGAAATTGCTAAGTGTAGGTGTGAAAGAAGAAGAATCAAGCGAAAAGAAGTCACAAGGTTCACACGATGGAGGTAAGTTCTTATACTTACAAATACTAGTAATTTACAATGTTTATGTTAAGTATATATAAATTTATATTGTGTTAAATGAAAATACATGGAAGTTCGATTCATTCTTACGGGTTGAATAAGTAAGAATGACATATGTATGAATCGGGAATTGGTGTCGAACCGGAAATAGAAGATTGAAGGGATTCAACATTAAGACCCGTTAGAAAGCATGATTGAATGAATGTTAATGCAGGGACTATTATCACGTTTGATGGAAGGTTTTAAATTCTAGGTTAGTTAAATATGATATAACTAAATTGTTCGGTATGGTTGTAGGTAAATCATCGTGTTAGGTGGCGCCAAGCATGGAACGAACACATCACTCGCATATCACGTTTCGGTGTTTTCATGTTCAAACCGGTCAAAAACATTTTGTACTTATGTTAAGTATAGTCATACGTTTGTAAGATTGTGTTTAAAACATACCATGTTAGTATGTTGTCTACTAGTAAACTTTTAAGTAACTATATTTCGTTTGTGATGTTGGATTTGTACATGTTAATGAATGGCAAAAACTTTTGTTAAATGTCTGCATGTCTATAATATGCGTTTTTAAACCCGTGTACGAATGGGCGTCACAACGTTATTCCAGCTCATGCCCCGGGAGCTGCAGCAGATCCGCGTTTACGAGCCAACGTTGACATGCTTATATATTTGGTGGGTTGGTTGGTTTGGGAGGCGCAGTATAGACGAGAGAGAGAAAGAGAGAGAGAGAGAGAGAGAGAGAGAAAGAGAGAGAGGGGTCACCTGTCATACCGCTCCCACCACCTCGAGCACCACATCATCAGCAGCAGTAGCCAGATCAGATTCAAATTCGGACCCGGAGGCATAGTCCAGCTGCATGTTCATATTTCGGTATTTAGTATTCAGTTGTAGTTTATATTTTGTTATGGATGTACAAACTTATCTTATATATGTTATATTTAAGTTTGTTTTGAGTTATTCGGTTACTTAATGATTGTTTGTCTTAAATTGATATTTCGTAGTAATACATGGTAAAAACCTTGACATTGAAATATAATACCGAAACAATATAATTTTCAAAATGTTAAATAATACTTAAACCATATAATATTTGAATTCTTATTAAAATGTTGACAACAGTATAACATTTAAATAATATAATATTTTAATGGTAGGGTAATATTTGAAAAAGTAAAATGTTAAAAACAATGTAATATTTAAACCATCTAATATTTTTAAAGGGCCCATCTTGAAAAAGGTAAAATAATTTTTATACAAAAAATAAAACTTTTCTTCAAAAATAACTCAAATTACTCACCAAAACACCCTTTTTTTCACTAAAAAACATCACGCTCCAAAAACAATCAAATTACCCCACCAAAACACCCATTTTTTAACTCAAAAAAAAAAACACCAACCTGCTAGACGCCTCATTTAGACATATACGGGGGCGTCTAGACCCCTTAAATTTTGTGCCCGACATCCCACTCAGAGCCCCTTGATTTCAGTGCCTAGACGCCTCGTATAGGTCTAGACGAGACGTCTAGGGCACCAAAAGTGTGCAAATAGGCAGGGTGAATGTGTGAATAGATTGAGCCTTATGTTAATAATTGTATAAGTATTTAATAGAAGAAAATAGAAGCACCTTAATGTTATTCATATATGCACATATTTGTATCATGTAAATTATTCTTTCCGGTTCATTTAACCTGTCAGAATGAATATGTTATTCATATATGCACATATTTGTATCATGTAGATTATTCTTTCCGGTTCATTTAACCTGTCAGAATGAAAGATAAGACCACCCAGTGATGCCAACCGAAAGGTTTATAAACTGGTATTTGAGGAGGATGGACTGGTCGCTTTGTGCAAAGGGTCATTCTTAATATGTTGACCGTTATATTTTCTTGTTTAAATTGATGTTTAAAACGTTACTCCTGAAAAATGAAAGTTAATATGGATAACTCGCTTTGCCAATTAGACCCCTCTCCCACCAATGCTATTTATTTATTGATAAAATATATATTCAAGGACGCGAAATGTTTAAGAGTTAAAAAAATTATTAATTTAATGACAAACATAAAAAAATATCCAATCTCTTAAATAAGTTTGTGGAGAAAATTGTGAACCTCAAACATGGAGCGGTTGGAAAAGTCGGTAAAGGTGAACCGACAATCGTAGAAATTTTGTTTTCTTGTAGCAATTTCCTTTGATTGCGGATACAATAATTGAAAGTTCAAAGTTGGGGTTGAGCATGCATGACTGATACAAGTGGAAGACAACTCATAGCAACCGGTTTCTGTCAATTTTAAAGATAAATTATATCAATCATTCCATGGTTTTATATAAATTAATTATAACATTTGTTTTTCACATTTCTAAAATTAAAACCATAAATATTATGGTCTTTAAGTGTACAGCATAACTATGAAAATTTTAAATAATCATTTTACTATATGTAAGTAGTCATGTTATTAATCATTTTACCTTTTTATTAATTATTTTTTTTCTTCCTTCATTTAGCTATCTCTTGAGCCTCCGGTAGGTTTTGCGAGTAAACCAAACGTTCAATAGGTTCATTTATGTTGGCTTCCACTACTAGAAAAATGGCGATTTTCAACGCCCTTTTCCATTACAAATGCGTTGCAAATTCCGATTTGCTATGGATTTACAACAAAACCATTTACAATGCATTTGCTACGTATTTTTTCAACATAATTTAGTATTGTAAATTTATGACGCATTTCCTACACCATTTCCTTATTTTATGTAACACCCCGAAAACGGGTTTGGTAATCAAACCATGTTAATACTAAAAGACGGGTAAAGTACCGTTAGGGGTAAAAGTAACCCGGTGAATATTAAGATTTTAAATAAATAAATCTAATATTTATTAAAAAGTTGAATAAAGGCTTTTGAAGAAATAAAATTTATAAAAGGTCCGAGTTAACAGGACCTAAAATAAACTGAGTCATAAACTCCCGAACCCACTAAGTTAACTATGAATGTTTAACCTAGTTAATAAGTGGGAATATTGTTAGAAATAACTAGGTTGTGGCCTACTTAATAACTAACCAAAGAAGATTCGGATAAATTGAAGGCTATATTATAAAGAGAATGAACAAAACAATACACACAGAGAGTATGTATGTTCTGGACGTCCATAAGAAGCTCCCATGGAGCTCTAACCCTAATTCCAACCAAATCATCAAATTGAAGGTCAAAACGAAGTCCAAATTCACATTTGAACGTGAATTAATGATCAACCAAGCTAGGGGATCATATGGTATGTAAATTTTGATGATTTGTGAAGTTGTGAAATTTGAATAAACATCATAATCGTGAATTATGAATGAATTATTGAAGCTATGGCTGAATTATGATGTATAATTGCTTAGGAAAAAAACCCTAAGTGAAAATTATACATATGAGGCTATGAATTGAATGATTAGATGATTTACCACACTAGGACAAGTGAGTTTTAATCATATGATAAAATTGATGATATAATTGTGTTTAGAATCATCATATATGATAGTAATGTGGAAATACTTGAACAAATTGTGTGTTTGAGTATATAATCATACTTACTATGAAACGAGTTTAGTATGATATGATAAAAGTTGATGATATGTTCATGTTCAATACTGTTTAATATCATTGTGTATTAATTCGGTAAATTATGATTACAAGAACTTGGTTAATAAGTGAGTAAAGTGGTAACATAAGAATGATGCTTATCGGATAATTGACCAAGTAATTTACGTTAATAGGCAGTTGACTTTTAAAAAGTCAAACTGACCCTTTGATATGATCGAATGATAATTTTCACATAAAAATCGTAGGATGGAATAGTCGTAAATGATTATGACTAATCTAACCATCTTACAAATTATAATGATAGTTTGACGCTTGACGAGCTAGGTGAAAACTTGGGAAGGAAGTAGGTCAAATGAATCAAGAATGAAGGAAAAACATAAGTAGGATGCAAGGTAAGTATAGCTTACACTATTCTTAATTAGTAGAATATTCCTTTATCGTATTAATTACGAGAAAGATAATTAAACATTTGAAAAGTGATGTTCCGACGTGTAGTCGTACGGAACAAGATAAGCGGAAATGATAAGAGACCACGATAATGGTTAAAAAGGAGTAAATTGAGTATTCGGTCATATTATGACGAATAGAATTAAGAAATGGTTTCTAAGTAAAATGACCGTACGGTGTAAACCGGAGCGAGTCATGTAGATGAGATGGTAATAAATATCATCTCGCAAGATAAACGGTCACTTAGACCAAACGGGTCAAAAGGTGAAGATATCACCCTTTGACAATATCGACTAATGATTATTTGTCGAATTATATGCTTACAGGAGAAAATATCTAATGGATATTTGCATCGCTATTAATTATCGGTTATTAAAGCAAGGCATTAAACGGGTCAATATATTGATCCAAGCCAGGTACGTATAATAGGTCAACACATCATTTAGAACTTGAGGTTCTATGAGAGCTAGACAAGTCAAAAATGGACATTTGGTTACCTTAATAGGTAAACCAAATGACTTAATTGATAATCATTATGTTTTGTGAAACATAATGATTCTTAAACAGGATCACAGTTAAAAAAATGGGATTTTGGTCAGACATGTCATTAAAAATCCTTTGTCATAAAAGAAGGGTTAAAGTTGACCAAAATGCCATTGTAAGCTAAATCGAGCAAACGACCCTTAAAGGTCGTTTGAAAACGAGTCTTATTATCAAGTAAATACTTTGAATAAGTATATAAAGCGAAATGGGTAAATCTTTGGGTCAAATGACTCTATATGAGTCTTTGTAGTAATATAGTAATCCGAGTGATAAAACTAGGAACAAATAGTTACCACATTAAAATACACCACAATTATAGTTGTGGGGGAAGAACAATTAATAAGTGAATGTGGAAATATGATACTCGCAAGGAATGAGCGAGAATTATGCGGAAAAGTGCTTAAATACCCTTAACGGGTCAAAATATGCATCTAAGTAAAAACGGGTTTAAGAATGTATATACACCTATGATTTGAACCTAGTATGATAGGCAACATTTAAACTATAAGGTTTATGAGAAATTGGGATCAAACAAACATGTTTGTTTGATAAATACATGAACGGGTCAAAACTTAGTAAATATATATTAAGCCGAAGGCTTAAAAGTCTCAAATTTTGTTAATCCGGATGTCGGATTTTAACTCCATGTGATGGAGAGTCGAATTATGATCACGTAGGAAGAAACATGACTTAAATCGGATCAGTAACGAATGAGTTATGCCCGTTTTCGTAAAAATTGGTTTGGCTAGAAAATGCAACATCAGATACAAAACATTCTGTCGAAAGAGGGCCCTCGCGTCACGCAATGGAGGAACCCCCTTGCTCTCACGGCCGCGACATGCGACAGATTTATTGAATTCTGTCGCGGCACGCGACAGATCTCCAGGTCTGCATTTTTGTTGCTGTTGATCAGTTTGAACTCAGGAATTTGAGGGTTTGGACTCACGAACTTATTCGAACATGTGTTTAAATGTCATAGGTAAATATTCATCAAATTAAAACTTAATATTTAAACTTAATATTCCTCATGTTCTCAAAGCTAAAAACATAAATGGAATTATATTGCTCTACAGCCTCCCGAATGGAGTTCACAATGTTCTCTTTATGCTCTCTCCCTTTCTTCTTTGTCTTCGACAGCGTCACTGCATTCAACAACAATACACAATTTTTCTAAAAAACAGGCCCAAAACATAAAACAGCTACACACGATAAAAACTTAAAACTTTTAATAATACTTTTAGAAGATCTACACTATGAACAAATTTAGTACCTGTGAAGCGTATAAAGATTCCGGACACACTTATCGCATCAGGAGATAAATATTTCCCATTCTCCCTGTCTAGGTCGAGCTCAAGTGGAAATTCGTACCGATTATTTATCTACATAGGAATCAGAACAGGTTCATGAAAACTAATGTTTAAAAAAAACAGGAACATAAAAGAGCTAAAATTACTCTAGGAAGTGGAAAAAGTTCTTCGACACTTACGTTTACCATTGTATCACTCGTGAAGTCATATTCAAAATGCTTTAGCCGGAGTATAAGAACATGTGGGAAATCATTAAACAACACACCCTTCTTAGCATCCTGAATTAAAACAAACATGTGAGCTTCACCCAAAACAACTTTTTAGGTTAAAAATATTATGAAGTATGAACTAATATTCAACCTGTAACCCATGTGCTTCAGCATGGTATTTATTGTCACCCTCAAGTCGTTCCACTTCAGCATATTTGTCAAAAGAAGCATAAACGCCCCGACAGCCTTTCACATCAAGTTGGTTTGATCTGATATAAAAATTTGTATGATGTTATTAACAGTATCATTAACTGTTTACGAACCAACACACTCAAGCTGCTTCACATATTCAGTACCATAAAATGAATATGTATTGTTAACTCACTTGCAGCTTCGATTCCGATTTCCTTTTGGATTTCTTCTCATTCTTAAATCAACTGAAATTCATAACACATTCACAATAATCAAGAATAAATAAATTGAAACACGATTTACATAGGGTTACGGGTTTCTTAAGAAATCACCTCAACGTTGGATAAAGACACCAAAGAATGAACTTACAATCAACATGTGCTTTATTTAGAAGCTTTGGTGAATGACTGAGTGCAGGATTTTGAGTCTTGGTTTTGTTCTATCAATGTCTGCACAAGACAACGATCAAACAAAGTTAACTCAAAAGAAAATAATTACAACTTATTTTACCATTGCTTAACCCTAAATCAACGAAATAAGCTATACATCAAATTACACCATGTCGGAATTCAAGATTGCTTCTACTAAAGTCCATCCAAGAGTGTCATTTAGTGTAAAATCTTTAAATCAGTGAAAGTTCTTAAGAATTCAGAATAGTAATTCAAGTTGTGCAAAGGATAACGTAATTAATATGGAAGTAAAACGTCGTCTTAAAGAGCGATTTGTGTGTTTACCTTCATCTGAAACATGATTCCAGAGAGATTCATGGACAGACAGTCACCTGATTCCGGCCATTCTCCAGCAAATCTGTGGATCCCTTGTTCAAATCTGTGGATCCCTTGGTGCCTTCGACATCTGAAAAACATATAGAAACTACCGTCAAACATCATAACTTGCCATATTAGAAAGAAATGATTCTACAGGTATCAGTTCTTACCAAGATTGCCCGAATCGCCAGAATCGCCAGAATCTCCACTTACAAAACCCTAGATTACCTGAAATCAGCAAAGCCCTAAAAACAAAATCAAGATCAAAGCTTTGATTTTAGGTTGACGATTCCTGAATAAAAGACAAATCATGGGTAATTTTCAGTTCTTGGGAAAAAAAATTAAAAGTTTTCGATTCTTAGAGAAGTATGATACCTGGAATGAAGGAGAAGCTGCGATTGAAGCAGCGTACAAGGCGGAGGGGAATAGGCGGTGGAATCCTCACAGATCTGCTCATGAAACGGATCTGGTGATAGATCTGGCATGGGTTTCTTGAGTCGCCGAGAGAGAGAGAGAGAGAGAAGAGAGAGAGAAGATCTGATGGTTTTGTGAGATGTGTGAGGAATGAGAGAGAAAGGAATTGTTGATCCGTGTGAAGTGAAATGGACGGCTGAGATCGCGATCCGTGTGAAAATTGAGATAAATGGACGGCTGAAGATGAACCAGTAGAAGGGTAATTTATTTGTGTTTCTTGGTGCCTTAAGACTTGTACATTGTGCATTGAGAGTGTTTTCAACACCTTGCCGAATTACCATTCTGTCCTTCATATATCCTTATTAAAGTAGTATAGATAGGGGAGGGTTTAAATGAGAACGCTAAATATCGCGAGAACCGTGAGAACAAATGAAAAAACCACGAGAACTTGGTCAAAAACAATTCAAATTCAAAATTTCTTTTTACACTTATCATTATTATTCGAATACAATGTTAGAAATTAAATTTACACTTTTAAATTTACGCGAATTCGTAAATAAAGAAAATTTACACATGTGTAAGTTTGCCATTTACACATGTGTAAATCTGTTATGTTTACACATGTGTAAAAATACTAAAAAGAGTGATTTTGAAAGAAGAAATGAATTATTTGATGTTGTAAATTCTTTTCTTGATGTTGTATCTTAATTACAATGAGGTTTGTATTTAAAAAAATTGGTTTTGATTGGTTTTTTCATTCGTTCTCACGGTTCTCGCAATATTTAGCGTTCTCAAGATAACACTCCCCTATATATATATATATAGGGAGAAGATCATGCGAGAACCACCTCTTATTGCGAGAACCGCGAGAACCAATGTGAACACAACCAAAAATGCCTAAAAATAGCTAAAAATCACACAAAATTTTTTTTTGAATTTTTTAATATTTTTTATAAAAAAATCGCTACTTTTTGAAGCAAAATTTTTTTTTTTTTTTTTGCTTCTAAAAGTAGCGATTTATAGGTGGTATTCACATTGGTTCTCGCGGTTCTCACAATAAAGGTGGTTCTCGCATGAGCTCCTCCCTATATATATATAGTGAGGTTCATTGGGGAACACTAAAAAAGTAGGGAACAGTGGGGAACCGACTCAAACGAACTCCGATTGGACTCATTCCAGCGGCGTTGGAACCGGCTCGTCGAACTCTAACTAAGATCTCTTAACTCTAGACCCTAAATCATAACTCCTAAACCCTAAATATATTAGGGTTTAGCTTTAGGGTTTAGTCTTAGGGTTTAGCTTTAGGGTTTAGGGTTTGGCTTTAAGATTTAGCTTTAGGGTTTAGCTTTAGGTTTAGCCTTTAGGGTTTAGCTTTTGGGGTTTATAGTTTAGATTTTACGTTAGCTTAGGTTTTAGCCTTATTTTTTAGTTTTACGGTTTAGAGTTTAGGAGTTAGGATTTAGGGTTAAGAGATCTTAGTTAGGGTTCGACGAGCCGGTGCCAACACCGCTGGAATTAGTCCAATCGGAGTTCGTTTGAGTCGGTTCCCCGCTGTTCCCCACTTTTTTAGTGTTCCCCAATGAACCTTCCATTATATATATATATATATATATATATATATATATATATAGGGAGAAGATCATGCGCGAACCACCTCTTATTGCGATAACCGCGAGAACCAATGTGAACACAACAAAAAATGCCTAAAAATCACACAAAAAATTTTTTTTTTTTAATATTTTTTTATAAAAAAATCGCTACTTTTCGAAGCAAAAAAAAAGTTCTTTTAAAAAAAAAAATTTTTTTTGGCTTCTAAAAGTAGCGATTTTAACATAAAAAATATTAAAAAAAAAATAAAAAATTTTAGATTTTTTTTTTGATTTTTTTAGATTTTTTTTTAGATTTTTTTAGGTTTTTTGGGGGTCTAGTTTTTAGCATTTTAGCTTGGGGGGTGGGGGGTTTAGGTTTTTTTTTTTGGGGGGGGGGGGGGGTGGGGGTTAGGTTTTTTTTAGATTTTTTTAGCTATTTTAGGTTGTGTTCACATTGGTTCTCGCGGTTCTCACAATAAGGGTGGTTCTCGCATGAGCTCCTCCCTATATATATATATATATATATATATATATATTCACACATAGATACAAATATAGCTATAATACAATTGTTGTTCGATTAATGATAAGTGGAGATCTAGCTATTTGAACCTCAATTTGGACTCCCAAATGATTCCTTCCACATGCAAATTGGAAATTTGCTTTCGGTTACTTTTGCTATTTGAACAGCAATTTGGACTCCCAAATAGTGTGGACCCTATCAAGGTCTGGTTTATAAATATAATGGAACCAGTTCACAGAACTCTCACAGTTGGTTGTCTCTGCCATAGTTCAAGGCACGGTTCGTCAACTAGAAGATCAAATTGGTTAACGATGGCCCCTTCTAGTATGAGCAGTAGCTGCACTGAGCAAACCACAGCTGTGGTTTCACCTGGTGAATCCTCTTCAATCATTAACCGTAAGTTCAACTAATTACAGAAAAGTCATGGTTCAGTTACTGCTAATTGTTTAAGGAAACAAGTTGTTTCTTGTTCTTTAGTATTTATTTCTTTCTAGTTTTTCAAATTATCCAACAGATACTCTTCTTGCATCTCTCTCTTTCTATCTCTCCATCTGTTGTTCAAAATGCAATCTTTAATCCCCATATTAGTCTCTATGTCTTGTCCCTCACTTTCAGATCTGATGGTTGAGTTCCTCCATCGTTTACGACTTTGTCTAAGATGCTACCAGCTACCTACTCCTGTTTTGTGCTTGTGGTCTTAGAAGAGAAGCCTTCTTTGGATGCTAGTTGTGTTAGTGTGCAGTTATTCTATGTAGACATACTTATTCCCTATTAACTTTATTTGTTATGTGTTGATATATGGTTGTTTTGATCAGTCCATTAAAGGGGCATATTTAGTTTCTGCTACTTGCTATACAAGATCTACTTTTATTGTAATAAAAACTCCCCTGTTTATGGGATGTATAGATCCGGTCTACGGATGTGAATTTTCTGGAGATTTTAGTACTTCTTTAGTGTTGAAACAAGTCTTGTGTCTAAATGAGATTGTTAGACACCTTTTTAAATTAGTTACAGAATTTGTTCCACAAATCAAACGCAAATACTTGCATGTAAGAAGTTTGGGTCAAGTATTGCAATTATCATGGTGAAGTTCTATGTTAATTAATAAATAATTGCTCCACTTTAGAAGCTTTAGCGTCCGCTGCTAAAAGCTCTCTTTCCCTTTTTGTCTTAATTATACGTACACAGTGTTGTTATATACTAGTTCCTAGCTTCATTGTTCTAACAGTTTGAATTATACAGATATTCCTGTTCACATTGATGGAGAGCTGAAGGAAAAAAAACATTTTTATCATTCAAAATGTACCAATTCATGACGGTGAATCTGTTCTTATTCTGTTTTGGGCAGCAAAAGAAATTAAAAAATATATATCTGTGCTTACTTCAATATTTCAGCCTTTTCTTCTTTCTGGGAACAACAAGGAACTTCATGCGTTCCATGTAGTCTGTTTATACAATAAACTCTATGTGTGTAGAAAGAAATCGAAAGCAGCAGCATTCGGTATTGCAGGCATGGCATACCTGTACTGCACTCCTCAACAGACTCAAAATGTGCATGAATACCATGAAGATCATCATCATAGTACTCCGTGTGAACATGCTATTTTTGCTAAGAAATGGGGATCATATGCTGTTCCTGTGATTAACGCTAACAAATGTGTTGGTGTGTTTGAGGTTGTCACCGATACACCCAGGGATTATAGCAATGATATTACTGTAGCTAAAGGAGTCATTGAGGTTTGTCCTGCCCTTTCTAATCTACATATTGTATGCTTGTATAAACTAAAAATATGTAAGTAAATATATATAGCCTTGTGTTTAGCTAGAGGTCATTTATGATATTATTCTTATTATATTGCTTCAGTTGCAGCATGCCGGTTTGCAAACAACAATGCAAATTGATAGCACAATGACGCTTTATGTGTCCAAAGAAAGGAGCCGCGAAACACTCACGTCTCCCGTTATTAGCTACTGTTGTCTTAGTAAATATTTCGGACTGAGTAGTGTCTGTGCTAAAAAAGCACTTGAGAAAATCATTAAACATTCAAGTAAGTTTCATTTACCTACATATATGACTAATAACGTTTGTGTCAAGTATTACCATTTTATTTCTGACCTGCACCTGTACTCCTTGCGTAGTATCAGATGGTACCTTTACGAATCTTTGTAGGAGCGCAAGAATTCCTGAGTGGCCATGTATTATACAAAAGAAAACTGATAGGTCTTTGGTAACACTGAATGATAATCTAATCTCCATTCTGTACGAAATTATGACTACCATACCATCATCTGCTCAAGAAATTCGAACCAATCCATTTGCAAGTGAGACAAGTGGTGATACTAGAGATTGGAACGAGCCTGAGCCTGAGCCTGAGCCTGAGCCTGAGCCTGAGCCTGCTCTTCCTAGTCACATGGAAGCCATTGGTGATCTGATGGAAAATCAAGATAACAATATCTATCCGGCCAGGGTCCATCTTGATTCCATGGATATTGATCATCTTGGAGCTGATCCAATTTGGTAGGTCATTTAAAAACTTTCACATTCATTTGACTATGGCCTATGGGACATTGGAGTTGTTTAAAATGTATATTCTTCCTTTGTAGGGATGAAGGATTGCCAGGGGAAGAAACTATGACTACCATACCATCTGCCAGAGAAATTCGAACCAATCCATAGAAATTCGAACCAATCCATTTGCAAGCGGTGATACAGGAGATTGGAACGAGTCTGAGTCTGAACACGCTCATCCTAGTCTCATGGCAACTATTGGTGATCTGATGGAAAATCAAGTTAACAATATAGATCCGGCCAGGGTCCATCTTGATTTGGTGGATATTGATTATATTAGAGCTGGTGCATTATTGTAGGTCATTTAAAAACTTTCACATTCAATTGACTATGGCCTATGGGACATTGGACTTGTTTAAAATGTATATTCTTCCTATGTAGGGATGAAGGATTGCCAGGGGAAGAAATTATGACTACCATACCATATGCCCAAGAAATTCAAACCAATCCATTTGCAAGCGGTGATACAGGAGATTGGAACGAGTCTGAGTCTGAACACGCTCATCCTAGTCTCATGGCAACTATTGGTGATCTTATGGAAAATCAAGATAACAATATAGATCTGGCTAGGGTCCATCTTGATTTCATGGATATTGATCATCTTAGAGCTGATCCATTATGGTAGGTCATTTAAAAACTTTCACATTCATTTGACTATGCCCTATGGGACATTGGAGTTGTTTAAAATGTATCTTCTTCCTTTGTATGTGCGAAAAAATTTGTGATTGGTCAGGGGAACACACTATGACTAGTGATTCTGAAGCTTGGTTGTTTTGATTTGCTTTTCTATATAACAATGCTCTGGTTGAAAATCATGGTTCCTAGCACACTAGAAGAACCACCTGGGCTCGTTAATAATGTTGTCAATAATGTTGTTGGCCCATCATCAACTCGTGGCTAACCATGGGCCATCGGTCAGTGAGCACCATCCATCCAACCACCCTTTTATTTTAATTATTGTTTGTTATTTTGAGATGTTTATCTTTTCCTATTTGTCGGGAATATACCCTATGTTTAGTTCTTTCTGTTTTCTTATTTAAGGATGTAATGAAAGGTTGGGATGGCAAGAATTATTGAATAAAAATACAAGTATTGTTTTTTTTTTGAACAAGGTTTTGTTCGTCTTCTCCGTTCGGTCGACCGAAGGAGGATTATCCAAGTTAGGGTTCTAAGTTCCACCAATACGAATCCGTATCAAGTAGTATCAGCAGCTTCAGGTTCGTCAGGATGGCCGAGTATAGGAGAGATCGTCGTCAGCCACACCGAAGATTTGCCGCCGAAGGCAGCGGTCCTGAACAGCATGATCCTCGCGACACCGAGATCAAACGTCTACAACAACGGATTCGTGAACTTGAATTCGATCCACATAATGTTTATGACAGGTACGAACCGTACGACCAGTATGACACATCAGCCACTAATTGAGTAGTCTGTGATGATTACGATGACGGTGACAGATTCAAGAATGTTTTTGCTCGCCAAGTTTGTCGTCATGAATCACCGCCACCGCCGCGCCATGTCGATCCAATCAGCGCCTTGGGTATTCGCACCAACATTCCGGAGTTTGAAAGTCGCATGCAACCGGATGCTTTTATCGACTGGCTTCAAACACTCAAACGCGATTTTGATCTTCGTCAAGTTCCAGAAGCGCTAAAGGTAAAAGTAGTTGCTATTTGTTTACGTAAATACACGTCTTTATGGTGGGTGTTTTGGTCAAAAATCTGATTAAGGATAATGTAACCAAACTTTGAATGTGAGGTAGATGGCTTAATATGTTGAACAATTGTATGAACACAGAGATTTATACGAGGAAAAAGCCCTTGATCAATGAATGATCTCTGGCATAAAAAACCTCGGGTGATGGAAACTACCGATCACCAACTATATTGAACAAAAAGGTTACAACTTTGGATGATATTGAGCTTGTTACAAGAGATTTCTAGTGTGTTTTGAGAGGTATGTTCGAGAGAGTATATCTGCGAGTGTGTGTAGTGCAATAATGATAACTATTCAAGCTCAATACCCCATTAAAATATCTAGCTAATCCTAACCAACTAACTACTCGAAAATAAAGCTAGTCACCCACGTTCACCATTAATGGTCACCAGCTTCATGCACGTGATCGAATAGCAGCATATTCCCCAATATTCATGTTAGAACAAGTCCACTTCGTAATATACCTGTAAAATAAGGCTAATGATACAAGAAACAATTGTTAGTTAGATAAGATAACAATAAGTATCCATGATCCTCAGTCTTTCTGATCCATGATCCAGGCTGAACTAAGGATACATGATCCAAAAGTACTAAAAATCTATCCCTAACAATTGCCCCCAAATATGACGAATTGGATGTTAATTAGATAAGTCATATTTCGTCAAATCCGAACTAGCCGTTGCAAGTGGATTATAGCCGTTACGATCCTGACGTCACCGAAGTGACTACTTGCAACAAACATAATTATAAATAGGGTAGAGATAGGGATGAGATCTTCCATTTAAGTTCAAGATTTCTTATTTATATCCTCATCCGGAGACTTATCAGGTAACCTGTCTTCCTTTCTCTTTTGAAATTTCATTCTCAATCATCTTCCCTCTGATCCTCTCCAAGTAAGGATCACGAGCGAAACAGTCCACCAAAGAGTGAAAACTTACTCAAGGAGCCCTCCTATGAACTCTACCGGTTCACTGATCCTGAGATTGATCAGTTACACCTTTAATTTCCGGAGGGAACCATCTTTAGGCCCTTCGATTCTTCACTGAAAAGTAATTGCGTATCCAACACTTGGGTCTGTTTTCCTGCTGCCCCCTTTCAAATAGGCTTCTCATATCCTTTTCTAGCATTCACCCAGAGCTTCTTTACCTACACCGGCTTGTGTTACAGCCAGGGCATGCCTATGCTATGGAAGGTTTTGTGTATCCTTGAACAAATCATTGCCAAAGAGGGTCTTAGCCTTGGTCTCACTGAGCTCAATCATCTGTACAACATTGTTAGTCATGGATCCCATCAATTCTTCTTCAAAGCCAAGCCTCGACATCCCCATCCACTCCTCAAAACCACAAAAAATGACACCAACTGGAGAAACTAGTTCTTTTTTGTGAGGAGAGACTCCATTCCCAATGGGAATAGTGTTCCTAGGAAGTGGAATTTGAAGGGTAGGATATAGGATCCTTAGGATAGGACCGTAGAAAGATCATTTCTTTTTAAAGAGGATAACTAATCCTTAATTTTCTTATCTGGGTAGTGACCAACTTAGCTACTTTGACGGACACTCCTGCCACGGCTGAAAGAGTTGCTGCTTTTTGGGCTCTAGATTCAATTGTCAGAACATTTCATCCAAAGGTCAAAGATTTAGAAGAAGCCACATCTTCCTCCTACACCATGTCAAGTAAGTATCCATGTATATGTATGTAAATATTTATTGAAAATAAAATATGAATACTTATCTGTGTTTTATCCTTGTAGGTGTTGCCAAGTCATCATCCAAGTTTGCTACCAGGTTTCACCTAGGAGAGGTTGAGGGCATCATTTCTCCCCGATCCATCAAAAAGGGAGCTGACTACAGGCCTAAGCCAGGCGGAGGTCAAAAGCATGACCACTCGAGCCAATTCCGAGACCAAAAGGAAGAAGACAAGCTAGCTCTCTAGTGATGCTCCCCACATTGAAGAGCAGATCCATGATTTCATCTCCGAAGTAAGGATCACTGATTCTCAATTCTGGAATTCACTTTAAGGATCACTGATCCTGATTGTTATCCTTTATTGCTTGCAGAAACTTGTTGAAATCTAAGCCATCTAGAGCAAACGCCTAGCTAAAGCTGAAGAGGGTCTGATGGACCTCCAAGCCTTGGCTGATGCCAAAGATTAAAGGATCTCCCAGCTGGAAAAAGAGAAGGCTTTGGAGAAGCAAGTCTTGGTGGCTGAAATCAAGGCTAATAAGGATCGGTTGGAGATCACTGAGGATGCCAAAGTCTCTGCTGCCATTGTCATCCTGAAGGCCAAGCTCAAGATGGTCCAAGAAGCTGCTGATCCTGCCTTTGACAGGGCTGACTGGGATGTTGCCGACTGGAAGTAAAAGCTGCAAGAGCTTGGAGATGATGAAGAGGAGCCTGAAGAGATGCCAATGCTAGGGGCTGAACCAAGTGGCACAAAGGATCCTTTGGAGGCAGCGGCTGGTGGCAGTGGTGAAGCTAAGGAAGATGAAGCAGCGAAGGTCTAGGCTGCACAAATGGGCGATGATAGATAATTTAGACGAAGCCAGAGCCCATTTTTTAGGATTTGTGGTTGTTTATTTTGGTTTATGGTGTTTTGATTCAAACAATTATGGTTTGTAACTTAACAGTGGTTTTAGGGTTAAGTATCACTGATCCTTTGAACAATAGGGGGTGGCAAAGGTGGATGGGTCCTTCTGTTTGTGGAGGATGAAGCCTTTGATGCTCCTCGCTTTTAATTTCCTGCACTTTCTGAACCGTTAGTATGGGCACCCTTTGGCAACCCGAGTGGACGGGCCACGTATTGCTGGTAGAAACTTGGGGTGCCAATTTTGACAACCTTTCAAAGGGTTTTTAATAAATAAATAAAACTTTAAGCTTTTGACTATCTTTGGTGTTATGAATTTATTCTATATTTGAAATATTGTTATATTGATTCTTGTTGATTAACCTTGTTCTATAAAGCTTTGAAGATCTTAAGTTGTTTAAAAGAATACTAAGTGTTTACCATAACAATTTCTTTAAAAGGCTAACATTATATGATCAAGGATCATACATCCTCAATTCAAAGGTTGAGGGTAACACAAATATACCAAAATAAAGTAAGAATAAATCATACCAAGGGAATCCAAGTTAGGATTCTATATCCTTAAACTAACTGTTGCACCAATAAAGCATAGAAATCAGTTAAAGTTTGAGGATCCAGGATCCTTACTTGTAAAGCTTCAAGAACCTATAATAATATGCAACTTGGGACTAAGCCAAATATCAATTAACTGAATCATTAGTGACAAGCCCTACAATCTGGGGACAAGCCCAATAAACCGGAGACAAGCCCAATAAACTGGGGACAAGCCCAACAAACTTGGGACAAGCCCAAATAAACTTGAGCTAACGTGAAAACATTAGAAACCTTAGAATACTGGGGTTTGGCCCATCCTTACGACTATCCCAACGTGAGTGACATGAAAATGCCAAAACCTTAGGAATGGATGTATGGTACGTCTACCATTATACTTAGGATCCTACATAGCGAACATTAATGAAATTTGTAGGTCCCGATTCTCAGAGGATCGTTTAACGAAACCAAATCATTTGTTTATCACAAACACGGTCACGAGTGCGGAATCCCCGTGACTATGCCAAACCAAACACAGATTGTAATAACACGATATAACCAATGAATCACAGTCAATTGATTAGATGAGAACAAAGGTTCAAACAGATACACACACAGTTTGAAGTAAAACTCTCAGAAGGTTATGCACTCATGGTTTCAGTGTGAAACTATGTGGTGTTTATATAGGCAGCATGACACAAGATATGACGAAACTTGAAAGGGGGCCGACGAAACTTCAAGGTTGACTTAGCATGGTGAAACTTAGAGTTTCATCACAAGGGAAGTTTCGTCATGATGAAACTTAGAGTTTCTTCACAAGGGAGTTTCTTCATGGTAAAACTTAGAATTTCTTCACAAGGGAGTTAAACTTGGGAGTTTCGTCATACAAGAGCTCGACGAAACTTGGAGTTTCGTCGAGGACTGCCAAACAAGATATGCTGCAAACTGTTAACAGTTTGCTGCAGACTGATATAAACATACAAACATACATAAACCAAGTATGCAACATGCATTGTTCATTTATACATTACATTACAAACGAGACAAACTTGTCGGACCCAAGTAGGATAGGAGGATATCTGAACTGGTCTTCATTCCGTAAAAGTGTCAAACCGAACGTGCCGCGTCCACACAAAATGTATCAACAAACTCCCCCTTGGACGCTGCTATGATGGTTCGTCTTCCATGTCTTTTATGTCAGAGGATCTTCAAAGGTCTTCACACGTTGTAAGTAGAAAGTGCATCAACAGACTCCCCATTTTGTTTAGGAAGTGAGTTAATAAACTCGCCCTTAAAATAAACTCCCCACTGAGTTATGCTCGTGAATCTTTCGATCTTCAATGCTTTAGAACCTTGTGGTGTTGATGAAGGGTCAGCGGCAACTCGATCATCTTTATCCTTTGAGTGCCTCCTCGTCGTGTCTTCATTCCAATGCTCGTTTTCTAACAGGTTCTCTTCGCTTTTAGTTGATTTGATTGTAGCATCTGCACATACAAGAAAGCTAAACGCGCAATGAGAATAAATGCTTGGAATATAGTAAACATAAACAAACGACACATACGTAACAATTCTAGAATCAACTACCGACCGACACAGTTTGAAAGGTTAAAAAATGATCAATTTTAGCTTTTAACTTTCAAAAAATCGTTAACTTCGACCATTTATGAAGATGCAATTGTTTTCCGGCTTACAATCAGGATTTTTGGTAGGATAGAATCGAGTTCCAACATCGGTTAATCAAAAATAAACTGGAAGAAAAATCTTTTTGGCTTTTATAAAGTTTATATTAAAACACACCTAAAATCTTTTTGGAATTTTTCATTTTTCAAATGTTTGGAAAGCAATAAATAAATATATACAAAGCTTCTTTTTGTGAGTTTCGAGGGTAAGAGAATCATATCAGTGTACGGTCACACCAAAACGCTCCTGGTGTTCTATTAGGTAACATTTAGATAAGCATCCTATAACGATTATCGGTATTGTTATCCACATAAGCTCAACTTATCAGATGTAATCATGTGACATGAGGATACGTTAAGGTATAA
This sequence comes from Helianthus tuberosus, assembly GCA_030545235.1. Taxonomy (NCBI): domain Eukaryota; kingdom Viridiplantae; phylum Streptophyta; class Magnoliopsida; order Asterales; family Asteraceae; genus Helianthus; species Helianthus tuberosus. The sequence continues at coordinate 197,753,332 of CM060418.1, forward strand.
TTTATATTTACCGACCGGTGTTCATCCACACACGACACATTCCCGTATCAAGGTATGCACGAGAGTTCATCTTACCGGTGAGTATACCGTTTATCATCTGTTTGACCGTATAAAAGAATGTGAGAAACTCACTTATTTTGATTTGAAAACAAGCCCTATATGATAGAATCACTTATTGATGAGGAACTTGATTTTCATATGCATGAGGGCATAGGAGCAAGTCCGTGAACAGGTCAATACATCGTACAACAGAGAGACGAACTTGACTCCCGGATAATTGTGATATTTTATCACTTATTTGTTTGAACATGTGATTGTTGATCACTTATTGAGGTCGAATGCAATATGTACACGTATGTATAGTATCATGGAAGATCTAAACTTCATCTCCGTTAGTTTTCGGTAAAAGATACAACCATGATACCCAGATGATAAGACAGCATAAAGACCGAATATCTCAGAACCTCGGCAATCAATCAAACGAAATTTCGGTACTAAGACCATATGCCAATGAATGGTTCCCACCTTGTCTTCAGTCGATATAGGTTTATATCACCCTGCACACTTTAAAATGATTGTGAGCCTACCGATACATCTTATATAGAGCTGCTTATCGTTTTTCATTTTAGGTTCAGTTCGAAGAGGTTTCGACAGACCACTGATTTACTATCACTTTCCCTTTTTTCTCGCCAGGAAACTCATTTTTGTTTTTCTATTGTTTTTTCGTTTTGAAATTTTTTGATGTTTTTGAATTTTCAAATTTTTGATTTACTCCCCCTAAAATCAACAAACTATGATAAATTTTAAAAACACAAAGTTATTTACAAAAACGATTTCCCGATATCGGATTAACTCATGTTTTACCTTAATGCCATTTACCAAAATTAATTTTAATCAGAATTGATTTATCGAATTTTGGAAAAATCAGTTGGCACATTGGTAATCGGTGTGGACCATGACAACATTGACGAGTTTCATAATGAAACAATCACGTGTGAGGTGATATTCGAGTTCAACGTGTCAGGTCAAAGAGTGTTGTACGAGATGATATAATTCATAAAGCAGCTTAAATATCGACAAGTATAGGAGAGATTAGAAATTCAAAATCGTATCCTGCAACTGCTTCGTGCATTGCTAGGAATCTGAGCGCTCTCCTAATCTGGATATCCACTTAGTCTGGACTTCAAAGTTGATTTTTGTTGCTACTTCAATTAACCGAGAAATCTTTTCACAGCAACAAGATCATAAACCTTTGGGTCCGGCTGGTCTTCCATATTGCACCAGCGAAGGTCTTTGACTTTCTCTTTGAGAAGTAGTGTGCGGTTGTTCAATCCATGCCAAGGCATCCGCACACCCGGTTGGTTTGTTCAACAAACACATTTTCTTCAATTACACCGCGAAGAAATGTACACTGCACGTTCATCTTGTTGATTTTGAACATCAGACGTGCTGCAGGTGTGTATATTTTGATTGAATCTATCCTGGGACCCGATTAAAGCCTTTAACAATCAAACTTTGGAATGATTTTTCATTTTGTCGAAGCTTTCAATTTCTTTCATCAGACATTTCTTCTTTTCTTTTTCTCTCTCTCCATCAAAGGCAACAATTTCTTTTGTCGCCGATCTTGTGCATGGACACTCCGCTATCAACAATTCGATGACTATCGATAGTTCCTCCTGGAACGTCCTGCACACTCACTCAGAGATTAGTTGGAGAGGGGGACCCAAGCCTTCATAGACTTGGGTCGTCCCTGTTCATCGATAAAGGTTATTTCAACCTCGCGATGACCTGGAACTGGTGAGACTCCCCCTGAAACTTTATCCGTTTTAGGTTTCCAAGCTTGTTTCCGTTTACCAGATTGTGTATTATGTACAATTTTTGGTTTTAATGGTTGTGACAAACTAGGTTTCCTTTGGACAGATTTTACTTCGGTTTTTACAGCCTTTTCGATCACCTTCACATTTTTGCGTTGTTTTGTTTCTTGTTCTTTAATAGTACGTTTGTCATTTTTGGGTGAAACAGGACGACGTTGTTGGTGACCTTGTTCAGAAAGGGCTCTTTCAACAAAATTTGCTTTTGGAGAGTTTGCGCAGTTTTTGATAATGTGTCCAAACTCCCCACATTTGAAAGACGATCTCCTTTCAACCAACTTAGGAGATTTTGTTCGATGTCCTGACGTTGAAGTTGTAGACCCAGAGGTAATAGCTTCACACCCATTTGTATGTTGGGTGTAATTGTTATCACAATTACGTTTCAAAATTTTGACTTTTTGAACAAAATCGGTATTTGATTTATTTTCAAAAGTCTCCACTTTATCAGTACCCTTGGAGGCCACAAATTTAACGTCTTTGCATTTCTTCTTGTAACGAGCTCCTTTTGTTTCAACCTTTGGTTGTGTAACCTTAGGGTTTTGAGCTCTTTGTTGTTGTTTACCCTTAAAGGCGACAAGTTGTTGCTTTGTCGGTAGTGTTTGATTTCCATGTTGTTTTCTAACTTCAGCTTTTGGAATAGGATCACACTGAGTTACAGAAACTTTCGGGATCCCTTTTTCCAAAAACTAACTTGTAGTATCTTCAAACACTTTGTCAATCAAAGATTGATTGACGTTTTTCATGGGAAAATCTTTGTTTGAATAAATTTTACCATCACCGACCAAAGTGTATAACACGTTATCACTTTTAACGGTAGACACCGTTTCCTTGATAGGATCTATCTCTTGTTTAACAGTTGAGTGCATAGTAGGAGTAGGAGGATCACACAGAATATGATTCTCAATAGGCACCTTTACTCCTTTCCTATCATCAAGAGATTTATGCTCATCACTCACATCCGATTCATCTTCTGACGAATCATAGTCCTCAACTGTGGGATGACTTTGTTCCGTATCAACAGATGACTTTCCCAAACTTTAAGATGAGCTACCCAAGGAACTATCCGATTTGAACCCTAATCCTATAGTAACTTCCCCATAATCAAGAGGTACACTTGGTTCAAACCGAGGCATTTTCTCCTCATCGGGCATTCTGGTATAGTTGTGTCTCAAAGGAGGCGGACACGACTTATACCCAACGCCTTTCACATTCCCTTTCAGCTTTTGAACGTCTATGATATGATCAATCACATATCGGGAGTTTGAGTATAATTCTTGTCGATCACGTGCTGCTTTCAGTTGTTTTCCTTGACTTGAATAATCTTGTCGGTTGTTTCTTGCACTATTTCAGGTCCAGATAGTTGCTTCTCCTCAATTTCTGCCCAACAGACTGGGGTTCGGCACTTTCGTCCATAAAGTGCTTCGAATGGTGCAGCGTTGATACTTGTGTGATAACTGTTATTATAAGAAAATTCTATTAAAGGTAAGTGATCATCCCAGTTAACTCCGAAATCAATTACACAAGCTCTAAGCATATCTTCCATTGTCTGAATCGTCCTTTCGCTTTGTCCGTCCGTTTGAGGATGGTAAGCGGTGCTTAGATTTAACTTGGTTCCTATTGCTTTTTGAAAACTTGACAAAAAATGAGAGGTAAAACGGTTATCCCTATCAGAAACAATTGATAAAGGAATTTCATGTAATGAAACTATTTCATTTACATATAATTTAGCTAACTGTTCCATACTGAATGTTTCTTTCATGGGTAGGAAATGAGCTGATTTGGTTAGCCTATCTACAATCACCCAGATTGTATCATTACCTTTCCTTGTTTTGGGTAATTTAGTAACAAAATCCATTGTTATTAATTCCCATTTCCACACTGGAATTTCTAGCTGTTGCAATAAACCTGAGGGTTTCTAGTGTTCAGCTTTAACTTGTGAACAGGTTAAACATTTAGAAACATAGGCTGCTATGTCCTTTTTCATTCCAATCCACCAAAAAATCTTTCTTAAATCCTGGTACATTTTATCGCTCGCTGGATGCATTGTATATTTAGACTTATGGGCTTCTTCTAATATATGATGGCGTAGGTTTCCTAATTTAGGTATCCACATTCTCTTCTTATGGAATCTCCAAATTCTATCTGTTCCTTGTTCTAATTCCTTAATCATACCTTTTAGTTTTTCAGTATCATTCTTGATTACTGATTCTTGTGCTTTTCTAATTTGGTCATTTAAATCTACTTGTAGATTCAATTTAAGAGAACGTACTCTTTTTGGCTTTTCATGATATTTTCGACTTAAAGCATCAGCAACTACATTTACCTTTCCTGCATGATACTGGATATCACAATCATAATCACTAAGCATTTCCATCCAGCGTCTTTGTCTCATATTCAACTCCTTTTGCCCGAAAACATACCTTAAACTTTTATGATCAGTGAATATGGTAAACTTACTACCATAAAGGTAATGTCTCCAAATCTTAAGGGCAAAAATTATGGCTCCTAATTCTAGACCATGGGTTGAATAATTCTCTTCATGATTCTTAAGTTGCCTAGATGCGTAAGCTATAACCTTTTGGCGTTGCATTAATACACATCCATAACCTAGTTTGGAAGCGTCACAATAGACTACAAAGTCTTCAGTTCCTTTTGGTAACGCTAGTTTGGGTGTATTAGTTAATCTTTGTTTAAGAATTCTAAATGCTTCTTCTTGCTTTGGTCCCCATTCAAACTTAATGGATTTACAGGTTAACTTAGTTGAAGGAATGGCTATTCTAGAGAAATCCCGAATAAATCTTCTATAATAACCGACCAATCCTAAGAAACTTCTAACCTCGGTTGGTGACTTAGGGGTCTTCCATTTAGTAATCGCCTCGATTTTTGTGGGATCCACATGAATTCCTTCATGATTGACTAAATGTCCAAGAAACTATACCTGCTCTAACCAAAATTCGCACTTTGAAAACTTAGCATAAAGTTTTTCCTTTCTTAATAGACTTAAAAGGGCGTGCAAATGCTTTGCATGATCTTCCTTACTTTTAGAATAAATGAGAATATCATCAATAAAAACAATTATGAATTTATCCAAATATGGCTTACATATTCGGTTCTTCATATCCATAAATGCGGTTGGGGCATTGGTTAAACCAAATGGCATGACAGTAAATTCATAATGACCATACCTTGTTCGGAAGGCGGTTTTAGGAATATCCTCTTCCTGTACCTTTAATTGATGATATCCTGACCTTAAATCGATTTTAGAGAAAAATCGAGCTCCTTGCAATTGATCGAACAGATCATCGATTCTCGGTAATGGGTACCGATTCTTAATCGTGACCTTGTTCAATTCACGGTAGTCAATGCACATACGCATTGATTTGTCGTTCTTTTTGATGAATAAAATCGGCGCTCCCCATGGCGACGAACTTGGCTGTATGAATCCCTTTTCCAATAATTCGTCTAATTGTTTCTTTAGTTCCTGCATCTCTGTTGGTGCCAATCGGTAAGGTGCTTTGGCAATTGGTGCTGTTCCTGGTAATAAGTGAATTCTGAATTCGACTTCCCTGTCTAGTGGTAGTCCTGGTAATTCTTCTGGAAATACATCTGAAAACTGAGACACTACTGGAATGTCTTTTAGTTCTTTTCCTTTAGTGTTAGAGATTATAGAAATCAAATACACTATAGACCCTTTTCTTATATATCTTGCAATTTTCATCACAGAGATGAATTTCGTGGATCTAGATGGTTTATCTCCTTTAATTGTGATCTTTTCACCTTTTGGTGAATTTACTTGGATTGACTTTTGATCACATAAAAAACTGGCTTTATTGGCTATTAACCAATTCATTCCTAAAACGACATCAAATCCTGTCAGATTCATTGGGTAAAGGTTTGCAAAAAACTTTTTATTTAAAAACTCTATTCTTGCTCCATGCAAGATTTCAGAAATCCTAACCGTTTCTCCATTTGTTGTCTCTACTAGACATTCTTGTGATAGTTTAGTTAATGACTGATTTAGAAGTTTGCAAAATGAAGTATTAATAAAACTTTGGTTCGCACCAGAGTCAAATAATACTTTAGCAAAAACATCATTAACTAAAAACGTACCGGCTGTCACATCTGGAATCATTTTGGCTTCATCTGTAGTCAGAACGAATGCTGTAGCATTTTTAGTGTTCTTATTATTTGTAGCTGGAGCTAATTTTGGACAATTTGGCTTGATATGACCTTGTTCCCCACAGTTGTAGCATATCCTGTTGTTTGCTTTCTTCCCTGCAGTCTTCTTCCTTGTGTCCAGATATTTTGCAGAAATTGCAATATATGGAGCATCTTCCAGAATGCTTCCTTTTGTAGTACTTGCAATAAGTTGCAGATGTAGAACCTACATTTTTCCCACGGTTGGAATTTCCAGATCGGAATTCCTGGGTAAGTCTTTGAGCTAGGTTTCTCCTCTGGTCTTCTTCTCTAGTACTGATTAATTCATCTGTCAAGGTATTTGCTAGTTCTACAGCTTCTTCTATAGTTTGAGGTCTAGCTGCCATGACTACATGCCTAATCTCCCCAATTAATCCCCAGATGTAACGGGAGATTAATAGTAGTTCAGGTGATGCAAGAGTTGGTACTATTCTAGCATATTCAAAGAATGTGGTAGTATAACCCTTACTATCTACCCCGGTCATCCTAAGGTTCAGAAACTTATTTGCTATCTGTTCCTTTTCATTGAGAGGGCATAATTTCCTTTCTACCATATTCTTAAATTCCTCTCATTCCATGTTGTATACCCTATCACTTCCTCTTGACTGGTGGATAGTGTTCCACCATTCTAAGGCTGAGATTTTAAATAAATTAGAAGCAAACATTATCTTGTCTTCTTCAGCACACTTGCTTATTTTTAAAACAGCCTCAGTCTTTTCTATCCAGCATAGAGTTGCAATGGGTCCTTCATTGCCCGAGAATTCTATTGGTTTACATGACCAGAATTCTTTGTAAGAACAACCGTAAGACACGGTTCTTCTTCTTTTAGGAATGGGCACTTGAAGTACAGGTCCATTGTTTACGCTGTGTTCTGGTGCAGTTGGTCGCTTACTGCTATACTTACTTTTATTATCTGCTTCTTTAACAGTATGAATAATAAATAGCATTGCATCTATGATTCCTTGTGCCACTATGTGTTGGATGACACTATTATCCACTTGGTTTCCATTGTTATTGTTGTTCGGATTCTCATTATCCAGATTATTGTTATTCGGGTGGTTATCACTTTGGTTTTCCTGGTTCACTTCGTTGTCCATCTGAATTTTAAACATTTACCGCGCATTAATATCACAAAATAATATTTAATATAGCCAATCACATGACACGCACTTTGGTCAAAAACGTCGATCATTGCGACTTTACTCTATTTTTATATAATATGCATCTACTACAAACCAATACTGGGAAATAAAATTACAATACCAACTGAAATAAAAATTATACTAATAGTAGTAGGCATCCGTAGGTTTTTTTTTCATACACATACACACATATTTTATTATTATTATTATTATTATTATTATTATTATTATTATTATTATTATTATTATTATTATTATTATTATTATTATTACTACTACCGTCTCCACCATCACATCTACGGATATGGATTCATCCAGAAATCCATATTGCGCTCGTCGTACTTCCAGACGAGTCGCTCTCCCACCTGTCGCATTCTTTCACTACTCTCTAAAATTTCCTCAACAAATGTCCTAAGTTCTTGTACATTGTCTGCACTCATTGGGGGTGCAGGTTCTAGGACTGGGTTCGGAAATTGGGGTACGTGTTCTTGGTACGGAGGTGTAGGGGCCTGGTATGGGTAAGGATTTTCTAAGATCTCCCTAATGTATATATCATTGTCGTAATAGGGATCTAGAGGATCTAACCCTGGGTAGGCTCCTAGGTTTGGCATAGGCATGTCTTCGTGTATCGAGTAACGTTGCACATAGTCCCTATTATCATTCCACCATGGGTCGTAATTTGGGTCTAAGGGATTTGGTGCTTGTACCCTAGGTATTTCCTCCGAGTTAAAATCATGCATTTCTACTTGATTTTCAGGGTTTTCTATCTCCATCGGTTGGTCAGGAATTGGTGGATGTGGTTGGGGTGCTATCATTTGTTCCAGGTTAGGGTTAGCTGCAGTGGTTGCTAGAATGTGGATGTTGGCTATACCCCTATTAATCATTTCCTGGGCATAGGCATCGGTTTCTCTTTTGGCTGCTGCTAGTGCTCTCTGGTCTTGTAACTTTTTCATACGTTTCCTATGCTCATGTGCCCCTCGAGTGAACCATCCTCTCTTTTTCTGAGGGAATGGCTCTTCGGATTGAGCCTTAAACACGAATATTCCTTCTTCCGTGTCAGCAGAGTACCCTGAGAGGGCAGGCTGAGAAGAGGCACCTTCGCTTCTAGGCGAACCAGACAATTGACGGTACGCGTCAGAGGGTCCTTGGTCGCTCATACTGTAAACTAACAAATAGTCAAATAACACATAACAAGAAAAACAATTATGCACGTATTCCCATAATTTATTTCCTAACATTTTGAATTTTGATGTCAGCGGAACACTTCTGTGGCTGAATCAGTGGCTTGGCTCTGATACCACCTTCTATCGCAACCCCCGCCCCCTATCTGTCCTGGGAACGGGCGGCTGCGAACTCAGTGTTGGTGGTATCGGTGTTTATTAATTTGGCAGCGGAATTTACAACAGGGCCGTAGTTAGGAAACATTTTATCAGAGTAAAACACCACATTTTATACAAATAAACATATTGTGATAGAACCCAAGTTTTCATTACAAACTGATTTATAGGGATAAAACCCATTTTATTTGAAATAAAACGCCTTCTTTATTTAGGTAACTTTTATAGCCACTTTTCCAAGCCTTCAGTGTTGTCCAGCTGGCTTCTAATTGGCTTTCACATTGTGTTACCTGAAACGCGTTTTAAAAACATTTGTCAGTGGCAAATACTGGTGAGTGAATCCTAGTTTAATCAAGAAACATTAATTTAATTTAAACAGTATTGAGAGCGATTACAATGTTTATATCTACCCAATTACTCATTCAGTACTGTCAATCCTGACTGGTGGGTCATATTACACATTGGCTAACTCTTTGTCCAATGGTAACGTGTCTCACATTTTGTATACAAAACCCCAACATACCGGCAGTAATCGTAGAATTACAAAGACTCAATCACTGCTAAATTGCATTGTAAAATAGTTAAGGTTTTGTAAAAACTGTTTACAAAAAGGAGATTACTCACATTGCTGTCTTAGATTATCCTTTAGGGTTTCCTGGTGACAATCTATAATTTACACAATGCACACGTGTTAGTATAATAACTCATTTTAACATTAGTAATACCCTCCCCGAGACGGCATTCAAACGACTACGTCGGGCAGAACCACGACAGCCGTTACGGAACCCTAGATCAATCGGGCAGAGTATCTAATACGTATCCAGAGGTTATGATACTTACAACGGAGCAGAACTTCGTTATTTAGGGGGTATCATACCCGAAATTATGCCTATTCCTTAAGAAATTTGAGAGAGAAAGTATTCGTGAATGATTTCTGACTGAAGGCCAATGCATGCTACTTATAGGGCCTGATTTGGCTTTTTACGCGGCCCGCGTAAGGTAAGACAACGGGCTACGCGACCCGCGTCAAAGGGGGTCAACGGCATAGCTGATCCGGGTCAGCATATAGGGTCGACGGGTGTTGGGCCACGTGGCGGCCCAGGGTTTCGCCAGCTTTCACCTTGTCACGGCCCGCGTAAGGGTTAAGCGAAGGCTTACGCGGCCCGCTTGAAACCCAATTTCTTTAGTTTTTAATTATTTTTAATGATATTTTATATTTTGGGCTCGGTTTTCACATACGGGGTGCATTTTTGGGCATATTTGGATATTTTAAATATTTTTAGGGTGTCGGAAAATTTATGAGGGTGTTAGTTTTTCTTTAGGGTTGTTATATCTGGTTTTCCTCTTGGGTGTGTACTAGTTCGTCAGTCAAGGTATTGGATAATTCTACTACTTCTTCTATAGTTTGCGATCTAGCTGCCTTGACTACATGTCTAATCTTACTAATTAATCCCCAAATATAACGAGAGATTAATACTGGTTCGTGTGAAACTAAGGTTGGCACTATCCTAGCATATTCGAAGAATATGGTAGTGTAACCTTTGTAGTCTATTCGAGTCATTCTAAGGTTTAGGAACATATTAGCGATTTGTTCCTTCTCATTAGGATGAACAGAACTTTCTTTCAACCATTTCCTTAAAGTTGATCCATTCCATATTATAAACTCTATCACTTCCTCTAGACTGGAGAATAGTGTTCCACTATTCTAAGGCTGCATTTTTGAAAAGATTAGAAGCAAACATAATCTTATCTTGATCTGCACACTTGCTTATTTTTATGACTGCTTCTGTCTTTTCTATCCAACGTAAGGCTGCAATGGCTCCTTCATTGCTTGAGAATTCTAATGGTTTGCAAGCCAAAAATTCTTTATAAGAACAACCGTAAGAAGCGGTTCTTCTTCTTTTAGGAATTGGAGTATGGATAATAGGTCCGTTATTATTATTCACACTTCATTGTGTTGACGCTTACTTCCATTTGCATATTTATCTGCTTCTTTAACAGTCTTGAAAATATAAGGCATAGCATCTATAATTCCTTGTGCTACTATATGTTGGATGACACTGTTATCTAATTTGTTTCCGTTATTCTCATTATTATGGTTTTCCTAATTTACTTCGTTCTACAGCTGAATTGTGAACATTTATCAGGTATTAATTATCACAGAATAAAATTGAGTTCAATTATATATACACAATCACACGAACAAGTTAGTAAAAAACGTCGATCATTGCGACTTTTACTCTTTTTCATATATATATATATATATATATATATACAGGGGACCGCTAGAATGAAAACCACCTCTAGTTGTAAGAACCATGAGAACTTTTTGATCCGGGGTGAGTTGGACCAAAATTTTTTTTTCATAAACGTAGATGCTTGTATTATAAACACATTTGTAAAAAAAATTAAAAAAAAATGTCGTGTGTGTAGTTTTGAGCATGGTGTCAAAACTACACACATGACATTTTTTTTTACAAATGTGTTTATAATACACGCATATACGTTTATGAAAAAAAAAAATTGGTCTAACTCGCCCCGTACGGTGTAGTTCTCATGGTTCTTACAACTGGAGGTGGTTTTCATTTTAGCGGTCCCCTATATATATATATATATATATATATATATATATAATCAAAATACATAATTACACATATCTCTAAGCATTTTCTAAGTGTCATGTATCCAATCATGTATGTCGCGCTCAATATGCTTCCACATAAGCTTTTCTCCTATTATTCAAATTCTATCTGCTTCCTCTACTAATTTGTCACATAATGAGCGAATTTCCTCCAAATTTTCCTGGCTCATAGGTGGCGTGTCACACCCCGATATCTCCACGTATTACCGGTGGGCTCTGTTGATACATATTATGTGGATACGGCTCGGATCAGTTCGACTCGTCTACAAAGTGAAGGCCGTAGTCAAGACAACCTCCTGTCTTGACTCGGTTTGTTATTTACTTGTATTGTTCGATGTACATGTAACTGCGTATGTGCAGTATACATGTTAGTATGGTTTAGGTGTTATCTGTTTGTTATTTGTTTGTTGTTTGGTCCATTGAAGCAGCCCAACAACATGCCAAAGTCCAAGCCCAAGTCTGAGGCCCATACATATGACGAAAATACCTTGTGGTGAAAACCCTTTTGGTGAAAACCCTTTTGGTGAAAACCCTCTTGGTGAAAACCAAATGGGACGAAAACACTATGGGACGAAATCAAGGGATTTCATCCAGATCTTAGATTTCGTTGATGGGTTTTCGTCTGGTACTGGTTTTCGTCATGTTGTTAGTATATATACACAGACAACAGACAGAACACAAGAGAGAAGTCTGAATAGATTTCAGAGCGAACACTGTAAACACACACACACTGAGAGTTTATGAGAGCATCTTGTAAACACCGTATTGTAACCGTTTCATACGCATTAATACAATGGAGTGTTAATCGTTGAATCTTTGTGTTTTAAGTGTTCGTAACTTGGTTTAACTTACCCGTTTGGATTCCGCACTGTTAGGACCGGAGGCTCTCATGATTGTGCTTGTTTGTGTGTTTTGAACAAATCAAATACATATGAACAGATTTTAAGTGCAGCGGAAATGATCACAAACTTTGTAAACACAATTTAAGGAAGAAAGATAGTTTTGATAAACAAATGCTTTCCATCAGTCGAAAGATTACAAAGCAATTCAAAAGATTACAAGCATGCTTACAAACTAAACTCCCCCCTCAGCCTGATACTTTAGTGGTTGGTTGCACAAGATGAAAGGATTGAATTGAGGAGAAGAACTCACCCAAAACAAATCAAATGTAACAGTACAGGGTACTGTTCCATTTATAGACAATTCAATCCACTGATGCATCTCAGCTGACGTCACCATGAAAGCGACGTCTAACAACCTAACAACCTTTAACAACTGATCCTATACAAACACTGCTATTCTAAACCACTGATTATACATAAAACAAGTAATACTCTAAACTACTGCTTTCTTCCTTCATCAGTGCTTTCCTCAAGGTTGATCAGTCCTTCACTGGGCAGTGCTTTATCATCAGTAGATAGGACCAGCAGTGTTGACTACTTCAGGGCTTAATCAGCAGTTGAAGGGGCAGCAGCAGTTGTATATGAACAGTGGATAGAGACCATCAGTTGTTATAAATCACTTTCAAGGGGAAAGCTTAATGTAAACTGCTGCTTATTGTGAATCCACTGTTGTGACCTGGTTTTGGCTTTCATTATCTGTTCCTCTGGTAGGGTTCAATCCCAACACACACTCACGGGTTTGTCGGAAAACAGGGAATAGAGGTTACTCGATCCTCCGGGTGGACCTACAATTGGTATCAGAGCATTGGCTCGATTTCGTGTTAAAACCAAGTATTTTTCTTGTGTTTTTGAAAGATTTTTAAGTGTTTTTCTGAATTTTAGAGTTTGAAGTTCATACATGTCTGGACAAACAGTTTGAAAATCGTGAAAAACCTTGTGTTTTTTATATTTGTTTTATTAAAAACCTTGTTAAATCTTTGGTATACATGTTGGGATTGGGTTTTTATTGAACTTTATTGCAAAATTGTTGTTCAGAAATTTATTGGTCACCGTAAAACTCATCCAGTTCATCACATCTTCATAGTGTTCTTGATAAATATCTTTGTTTGATCTGAATTTGAGTTTAAATTAGAGTGTTAATAATATAATATACAAGTGTTTGAATATTGTGTCATACAAATGATGAATTGTTGAATTTGTGACTATAGGAGATAAGTGTTTGACATTTGGGCTTATTGTGTCAGAAGGATAAGATTAGATTTGATTGTGGAAATATCTTGTTGTCTGTTACTTTGTCAACGAAATCCCAAAATTCTACCTTATCCACATAGATGAAATCACCTTATAAATCATTCTGGACGAAATCAAGTTATATATCACATGTGGGACGAAATCAACCATTTTCTTCAAACATCCAGTCAACGAAATCACATTGGTCAACAATATCAAGCTTGGACGAAAACACTTCTTGGACGAAAACACTTATTGGACGAAATCACTTGTTGTTGGACGAAATCACAGCTCAGCGATGAAAACAACCCCTGATTTCGTCATAAAAGGCACATCAGCGACGAAAACAACCCCTGATTTCGTCAAAGGCACATTAGCGACGAAAACAACCCCTGATTTCGTCATAAAAGGCACATCAGCGACGAAATCACCCTTTCAGCGACGAAATCAACCTTTCAGCGACGAAATCACCCTTTCAGCGACGAAATCACCATTTCAGCGACGAAATCACCCTTTCAGCGATGAAATCACCATTTCAGCAACAAAATCAAACATATCAGCGACGAAAACCACTATTTTCGTCACATACTTGTGTTATTTTTAAACAGAAGACTTGTAAAACATTTTTAACTGTTTAATTTGTGTGATTTAATCAGGTATTCGTCATTATACATTCAAAATGAATCCGGCTTGGGGTACTTCGTCAACTGCAGAGGGCAAATATAGAATTACGGGTTTATCTCCATCATGGGCAGAATCTCCCACACCACCTCGAATTACGGCAGAACAATGGGCATCGGTTACTAATCAAAAGCAAAGTGAACCAAAAACGACAACAGATTTGTATGGAAATCCATTACCACCAGTTGCCTCACAGCGCCATCGTTCTACTGTTGCACCATCATCTCTTGATCCAAGGAACTGTAGTCAAACAAAAACGGCGTTTTATGCTAAAATTGTCAAAGATGCCTGTAATGGTGAATCATGGCGAAACGATGACAGTTCTGAACATGACAGTAGTTAAGTTGAAGACGTTTCAACTTCAGTTGAAGATGTTACAACTTCAAGTTCAAGTTCAAGCGAGGATGGATCTGAATGTAAATCATCAAGGGAGGTTGTTGATTCTGATGCAGATAGGTCAACATCTGAGAGTGATTCCAGTCAGGTACGTGTCGATGAATCAAAATCTGATAATTGTGAAAGGTGTGATATGTGTGTTGGATTAAATGTTAAATTGTCTGATTTGCAAAGCAAATATGACGATTTGCAAAGCAAATATGATGTGACATTTATACACAATCAACATTTGATCGTGGATCTTTCGAAATGCACAGAGGCCAACATGTTTCGTGAAAATTATGAAAAGGAATTTAAGAAGATAATTGAAACATTAAAAGAAGATAAGACCGAGCTAACAAAAATGGTTTCAAGAAAACAAACCGAAATAAACCTTTACATCAATAGGCTCGAGTTAATGCAAAAAGAATTGGCCTGTGCTAAGTGTGAAAGTGAGGCGATCCAGCTTAAGCTGAATAGTTATTCAAACTCTAGGTATGTGCTGGATCACATCATTGACATACAGAAAAAGAAAAATGATGTCACGTGCATAGGTTATAAGAAATGTCCACCACCTATTAAACACGATTATTCTTCGATGCATGATGAGGAAAATAAACCTCATTTTGAGCCCTCAGTTTCATTGAACCTTGAGGAATTCACATTTGGGCTAGGTTACAAAAAGGAAGTATCATCAGATTCGGATGAATCAGCAGATGCGAAAGTGTCAACAGCTGAACGAAATCAGGATCCTCCATTCATTGTTGAGGATGCTGATTCATCAGATGATGAATCTGAGGATACTGACTCTGAACAGTCAGAAACGGTAACAAAGGAGGAAAACATACCTCTTGAAAATCACATTCTTTGTGATCCACCTGCAAAACCGTTTATGACTGATACAGCCAAGTCTGTTGAATCCTCATCTGGAAGCTGTGAAAGCGTGAACTTGCTTGACACGTTGATTGGATCTGATAAAATATACTCAGACAATGATTTTCCAATCAAGAATGTCAATCAATCTTTGATTGATAAAGTTTTCGAAGATTCTACCAGTAAGTTTTTGGGAAAGTCGAGCCCAGGAGTTGTAGTAACTCAGTGTGCTCCTATCCCAAAATCCAAAGTTAGAAAGAAATATAGGAATCAAAAATTGCAAAAACAAAACAATCAACGAAAGCAAAATCACGTTCACCAAGGAAAGGGAAAAGGCAAACAAAGCCAAAACAAGAAGACGATTCAGAAGGTGAACTTCGTGAAATCCAGAGGGACTGATAAAATTGAAACTTTCGAAAACAAATCCAACACGGATTTTGTTAAACAAGTTAAAATTTTGAAAAGAAGCAATCAAAACAATTACACACAACACACAAACGGTTGTGATGTAGGACCAAGTACCTCAAGATCACGAAGTTCATCGTCAAGTCCTTACAGTTATGATACTCCGAGGTTTGTTGAGCGGAGATCATGCTTTGAATGTGGTGAGTATGGGCACATTGTTAGAAACTGTCCATATCTCATGAAAGGAAAGGCAGAGGTTGATGCCCCCCGTGGTAACAAATACTATAAAAGATCTGCTTCACCAAAACAGGACCCTCGTATTGTTAAACAACAAGAAGTGAAATAGATAAAGAAACAACGGAAAAATGTTGAAAAGCTTTTAAAACTGGAGGTTGTCTAAACAAAATCTGTTGAATCAAATGTTAAACATGAAAAACAAAAACAGATTTGGAAACCAAAATCGGAAATTGTTTCTGGGGGAGCTAGATCAATTCCGAATCATCGGGAAATGGATGTTACAATTCTCGATGATGACGGACGACCCAAGTCTGTGAAGGCTTGGGTCCCCCTCTCCAATTAATCTCTGAATGAGTGTGTAGGATGTTCCAGGAGGAACTATTGATAGTCTTAGGATTGTTGATAGTGGAGCATCCATGCACAAGATCGGCGACATAAGGCTCCAAAATATTTTTACATCTAGCAGAATATTGTTGCCATTGATGGAGAGAGAGAGAGAGAGAGAAAAAGAAAAGAAGAGTGATGATGAAAGAATTTGACCACTTCGACAAAATGAAGATCATTCCAAAGTTTTGGTTGTTAGAGGTTTTTGATCTTGTTGCTGTGAAGAGATTTCTCAGTAGCTACAAAATCGACTTTGAAATCCACACCTGGTGGATATCCAGTTTGGGAGAGCGCTCAGATTCCTGGAAATGCACGAAGTAGTTGCAGGACACGGTTTTAAATTTCTAATCTCTCCTATACTTGTCGATATTTAAGCTGCTTTATGAATTATTATCCTCTCATACAACACTCTTTGACCTGACTCGTTGAACTCGAGTATCACTTCACACGTGATTGTTTCACTATGTAACTCGTCAATGTTGTCATGGTCCACACTGACAACCAACATGCAGACCTTTTTACCAAAGCATTTGATAAATCCATATTTGACTTTTTGTTATTGGTAAACGGTATTAAGGTCAAGCAAGAGTAATCCGCATCGGAAAATCGATTTTGTAAATATCTTTGTGTTTTTAAAATTATTTTAAGTTTGTTGATTTTAGGGGGAGTAATTCCAAAATTTGAAAATTCAAAAACATCGAAAAATTTCAAAACTCAAAAACAATAGAAAAATAAAAATGAGTTTCCTGGCGAACAAAAGAGAAAAAGATAGTACATCAGTGGTCTATTGAAACCTTTTTAAACTAAAATGCAAAATGAAAAATGTTAAGCAGCTCTATATAAGATGTATCGGTAGGCTCACAATCATTTTAAAGTGTGCAGGGTGATATAAACTTAATTCGACTGAAGACCAGGTGGGAACCGCTCATTGGCATATGGTCTTAGTACCGAAATTTCGTTTGAGAGATTGCCGAGGTTCTGAGATAGGTGGTCTTTATGCTGTTTATCATCTGGATATCATGGTTGTTTCTTTTACCGAAACAAACGGAGACGAAGTCTAGATCTTCCATGATATCATACATACGTATATATACTGCATACGACCTCAATAAGTGATCAACAATCACATGTCCACAAAATAAGTGATAATATATCACATTTATCCGGGAGTCAAGTTCGTCTCTCTGCTGTACGAAAGTACTGACCTGTTCACGGACTTGCTCTTGTGCCCTCATGCATCTGAAAATCAAGTTCCTCATCAATAAGTGATTCTATCACATAGGGCTTGTTTTCATTCAAAATAAGTGTGTTACTCACATCTTTTTATACGGCAAGACAGATGATAAACGGTATACTCACTAGTAAGATGAACTCTCGTGCATACCTTGATACGGGAATGTGTCGTGATGTGGATGAACACCGGTCGGTAAGTATAAATCATACCTTAAGGTATCCCCTCGCCATGATTACATCTAATAAGTTGAGCTTATGTGGATAACAATACCGATAATCGTTATAGGATGTTTATCTAATTGTTAACAAAAAGAACAACAAGAGTGTTTTGGCATGACCGTACACTGATATGATTCTCTTACCCTCGAAACTCGCAAAAAGAATGTTTGTATATATTTACTTTTCTTAGTTTCTGCAACTCTATATATATTTATTTACTGCTTTCAGTCTTTACGTTTGAAATATTCAAAATACCAAAAAGATTTTAGGTGTGTTTTAATATAAACTTTTTAAAAGTCAAAAAGATTTTATTTCTGCTTTAGTTTTGATTAACCGATGTTGGAACTCAAGTCTTCGTTACCTGAAATCTGAACGAAAACCAAAACGACTGAATCTTCATAAACGGTCAGAGTTTGCAAGTTTTGAAAGTTAATAATCAAAATTGAAAAATCTGTTAACTTTTCAAACTAACTGTCTGACGGTAGTTGAAAACATGGTCACATGTGTGTTATTTGTTTAATGTTAACTATATTCTAAGCAGTTGTTCTCATTACACGTTTAGATTTCTTGCATGTGCAGATGCTAAAGGCGAGGAGAACATGTTCGATGACAAGCTGCGGAATGAAGACACGACGTGAAGGCACTCAAATAATAAAGATGATCGAGTTGCTGCTGATCAATCATCAACAACACAAGGATCTCAAGTATCGAAAATCAAAAGATTCACGAGCATAATCAAAGGGGGAGTTTATTGATACACTTCCTAGATAAAAGCGGGAGTTTGTTAATACACTTTCTATGTGTGACACGTGAAGACTTTGAAGATCCTTTCTGAGAAAAAGAACCATCAAGAAATGGAGAACGAGATTACGAACCTCGCGAGCAGCATCCAAGGGGGAGTTTGTTGATACATATTATGTGGATAAGGCTCGGATCGGTTCGACTCGTCTACAAAGTGAAGGTCGTAGTCAAGACAACCTCCTGTCTTGACTCGGATTGTTATTTACTTGTATTGTTCGATGTACATGTAACTGCGTGTGTGCAGTATACATGTTAGTATGGTTTAGGTGTTATCTGTTTGTTATTTGTTTGTTGTTTGGTCCATTGAAGCAGCCCAACAACATGCCAAAGTCCAAGCCCAAGTCTGAGGCCCATACATATGACGAAAACACCTTGTGGTGAAAACCCTTTTGGTGAAAACCCTCTTGGTGAAAACCCTCTTGGTGAAAACCAAATGGGACGAAAACACTATGGGACGAAATCAAGGGATTTCATCCAGATCTTAGATTTCGTTGATGGGTTTTCGTCTGGGACTGGTTTTTGTCATGTTGTTAGTATATCACACACTGATAGTTTATGAGAGCATCTTGTAAACACCGTATTGTAACCGTTTCATACGCATTAATACAATGGAGTGTTAATCATTGAATCTTTGTGTTTTACGTGTTCGTAACTTGGTTTAACTTACCCGTTTGGATTCCGCACTCACGGGTTTGTCGGAAAACAGGGAATAGAGGTTACTCGATCCTCCGGGTGGACCTACAGGCTCGGTGGGGAGTATCGTGACGTAGTTGATATCATCATAGTCAAATCATCACAGTTTAATACACAGCGGAAGTCGAAAGATAAAAAAAATATTCAAACCGAATGAAAATAATATCAATTATTACAAATACGGTTGTAAGGGATCCACAGGCTGATCAAAGTTAAAATTAACATTGTTCAACAGATTTATAAACATCTAAGCTTGCAAGACTCTTTATTGATGCTAGGAGTAGCCAGCCTATTCCGTCTAGTACCTGCACTTATTCTTTTTGGAAAATACGCCAGTTTTCACTGGTAAATACAATTAACCGACTCATTTTGAAATTGTTTAAGAAAATTTATTTAAATGCACAAGGCATAAAATATCTTTTATAACTTGGGATAATTATTTAAAATAAACTTGTTAAAGAATTACATGTTTATTATACGTTCAGTAGCCCGGGCTGAATACCGGGTTAAAGATTAATGGACACACCACATGATATAATCCCGCGGCTAGTTATTCTCGAACAGGCGGTTATATCTTTTTATATTTGCACCGGCAGGTGTATGCCTACACCCCGTGCATTAAGTCGTGGCCATTTCAATGAATGAGCCGAGGATATCCAAGACACGGTCATTAACCCCCCAAGGCTTAGAATAAACAAAACAGATTAAACGGGTTATCTCAATAATTTAACCTTCATCCGATTAAAAATTCAATACCCGACCAAGCGGTATTTTATATACCGTACCCCAAGCTTGTATAAGGGAAAATAAGTTAAAAGTATTTACCTGAGCAAATTGTACAAATTTATCCCAGACGTACAAATCTGCAAGTGCAACTATCTTTTACTGGACTCCTAAATCTGGAACGAAGGTTTTAATAACCTATTAGATTCCTAACGGTCTTACCTAAGTTTAAACTTAGACCGGTTAGTTTTAAAGAATGGTATACGGTTCAAAATGCATGATTAAGCGAAGACTGGATTAGAATGTGGTTTAGACCCGTCAAGTATGAAGATTTGTATAATATGGGTAAACTAAACACATTCTGGATTTTGAAGTGAAAATGATAAGGTTTGACCCGTTTCGGTTAATTTATGCAAACTAGTTACATAAACCGTTCCGAACGCGATAAATGCATAACGGGTAACCAAATGAGTCATGAACAGGTTTCCTAAGTTAATATCTCTTAAATATGTTGTGATATCAGTAGGATACCTCCCATTATGCCCATAACGAATTTAAACTCAAATTAAGCCCCGTAGTGGTATTTTTGGTCATTTTAAGGATTATAAAAGAGGTTAAATATTTAATTGATCAGTAAAAATATTTATTTTTGTAGGTCATATCAGTAAGGTATTGCATATATGTGAAATTTATCATTTATAACCAAACTATGCACCGTAGGGGCATTTTGGTCATTTCACATAAGCTTTAAAGGTCAAAATGGGAAATCTGAGTTTAAAACTTTATCTTACTATCAAAATATAAAATTTTACTTAAAACATCCGTAGGTATTAAGTTTTATATGTCAAAAATAGTTTTAACCCATACTATGCGCTTAAAACGCGTAAAAGTCGGTTTTAAGCGATATTCGGGTTATAATAGGAAATCTGAGTTTTTGATTAGTTTATAAAGTTCAAATATTTTATTTATCATATAAAACCAGTAGCAAAAAGTTTGGTATCAAAATGTTATGTAAAACTCATTTTATTAGCAAAAAAGGTATAACCGACAATTACCGAATCAAAGCAAGAACCCTATGTTATGCTCAGTGTAAAAATAATAAAAATCTTCAAAAATCCCGAAATATTATATTATATCAGTGGGTATAAGGTTTGGTGTAAAAATTTGGTTTTAGATAGGCTTTATGTTAATTATGTCGTTTAATTAATAAAAAGCTTTCAAATTACGATATTGAGCATAACTCCTAATTTGGACCTCAAACTGATGTCAAATTTTTTGAACATGTTTATAAATCAGTAACAAAGGTTTTTGTCCTCTCACAGTTTCAAAAATCTCGTTTTAAGGTCAAAAGGGCATAATGGTCAACATTTTGGCATATAACGGAAACATGCAAATGAATCGGATAAATAAGGAACCAAGTTGTATAACCTCAGAGGGTTATACTAACCTATAACCTAGTCCTAATGGAAATCTAAGGCATGCCTAAACCAAACTGAATCGAGTCATAACTGAAAGTTAAAGCAAAAGTCTACTTTTGCGACTTTCGGTTCTGAACCGAGCCTAAACTCAAAATTGTCGGGTTGAACATGCTTAGACATGTTCTTACATTAATTACCAAGTTATATAAGTGTTAAAACAGGTTTCATGGCTTCTACATTGTTAATTATGAGTTTATTTGTAAAATAGCTTTCTCTTGACTTTTTATAATTAAGTTTGACACGACAATTGACCTAGTTAGAATGGAAATCAGAGGGTGCCCTTTTAAGGTTTTATTACCCACATAATTACCAACTCATAGCCATTTTCAATTCGACTAATGATTGGACCATTAGTGATTAAACACTAAGTCAAAGCTTAATTACGATAAGTTTGACTTTTGGTCATTAGGCTAATAAAACATGAACTAAGGAGGCTAAGAACACTCACAATGGTCCTTAGCATGAATTAGGAGCTGATGGAAGGTTGCTTGCAGTCCAGAGAGCTCCAGAGAAGGTTTAGAAATGATTTTGAAATGAGCAAGGAAATTGTTGCAACTTAGAACTCCTTATTTAGGAACTTAGAATGCATGAGATCAATCCAACAAAGTCTACAACTGATCCCTGATGAATTCCAAGTGTCCCTATGCATGTAATACTATTGGCCAAGCTCCCGAATTCGAAAACCATGCTTCTAAGGCGGTGGAACCGGCTGAACAGGCAACTGTCCATTTTTCTGCCCAGTTACAGGTCTTACGGACCGTAAGCCAGGGGTCTTACAGTCCGTATCCGCTTTTTAATCTTTATCTCCCAGATCAGCCACCTTACGGTCCGTAAGGTGGTCTCTTTGCGGTCCGTAAGACTTGGTCAGAAGACTAATATTTTGTGAACTTTTAGATTTTGGCCATGCAATCTCATAAGTTTGAATCTCATATCATTTTCCAGCAGTGTGGACCATATATTCAGACTTTGTGTGCCCTTGCATGTGATGCCATGCATTTACATGTTCATGGACTTTGAAGAATGCTTTTTAAATGAATTTTTGTCGTAAATGGACATAGGATTCCACTCTTTGCAATTTGAATTATTTATCACATTAGTTAACCGGATTTGAATCTATATCAGATGTTTGTAAAAACATATTAAGGTTTGGAATTAATAGAAAGGTCATTCAGAGGTAATGATTTTAACATGTTGACACCTTTAATCCCTTCAGATATCTTTCAACTTGATCCGGGTTTATAACACGTTTACCTTCCATGACACGTGTCTTTATTATATTGGACGGGCTTTTCCGAGGTGTTACATGGCGTGGGTGTTGGTAGTGGATCAGGATGTTGAGGGATAGGTTATCCGTAAGGGTATGGGTTTCTTATTAGACTCTGCATCCACCATTCGCTACTCCAAAAGGGATCTAAAGGGTTAAGGTTAGTGTACTGAGCTATGGGGTTTGGTGGTGGAATTCTAGGAATCTCATAGGGATCTACATCTAGGATTGGAAATGGATTTTCCTGGTCAGGTTCTAGCATCTGTTGGTCTAGGAATAAAGGTAACAGTGGCGGTTCGGCTACTTGGTTTTAGTTAGCATCTATTGCTGTAATGGCTAACATGTGAAAATTGGCCAGCTGTCTATCTAATTCCTCTTCCCATGGTGGCCTATTGACTGTCTCCTGAATCTATGCATCTGCCTCCCTATTGGCCTTGACTATTGCCCCCTGTTGTAATTTCTTCATAGTTTTTCTTCTCTCATGTGCCCCTCTATTAAACCAACCTCTTTTCTTAGTAGTAAAGGGTTCCTCCGAATGTGCCTTAAATATAAATATTCCCTCTTCGGTATCGGCTGAATATCCTGAGGGATCAGGTTGCGATGATGCTCCCTCATTTTTCAGTGAACTATCTAAATGACGATAAGCGTCCGACGTTCCTTGATCACTCATACTTTAAACTAACAAATAGTCAAATAACACAAAACACATAATCACATAAGTTATTTCCTAACATAAAATTTAAAATTTCATTGTCAGCAGAACATTTCCTTTGCTTAAACCGGTGGCTGTAGCTCTGATACCACTCTCTGTCGCAGCCCCCAACCCCTATCCTAGGAGCGGGCGCCACGAGGGTTCAGACGGGTGGTATCGGTATTTATTAATTTCACAGCGGAATACACCAGGATCGTAGTTAGGAAATATTTTTGTCAGAGTAAACCACCAACTTTTATAATAATAAAGCTTTGGGATAAAATCCAAGTTCATTTGACAATACATTTGTAGGGATAAACCCTAATTATTGAAAACAAAAACTTCTTGTTTATTTAGGTACCTTTTATAGCCACTTTTCCAAGCCTTCAGTGCTCTCCAGCTTTCTTCTATTTGGCTTTCACATTGTGTTACCTGAAATGTGTTTTAAAAATATTTTATCAGCACGAAATACTGGTGAGTGCATCCCAGTTTTATCAAAACAGTTTTATCACTTTTACAGAATTGAGGGCATCCACAATTACATTTGTTTATATCTACTCAATTACTCATTCAGTACTGTCAACATCTGACTTGTGGGTCATATTACCCATTGGCTAACTCTTTGTCCAATGGTAACGTTTTCCACATTTTGTATACAAAACCCCAACATACTCGCAGTAATTGTAGAATCACAAATACTCAATTACTGTTAAGTGTAATTTAAAATATTTGAGGTTTTGGTAAAACATTTTGACTCATATAAAAAGGTGGCAAAAAGTAGATGTATTCACAAATAGTGAGAAAAAGTGAATGTACTCAAATTGTTTACTCAGATAAAACTAAAGCTTCCTGATATATCCCCTGGTTATTATCTATAAAAATTAAACAATGCACACGTGTTAGTAAATAACCCAATTCAAATTAACCGTACAACTCAAGATAGAATTCCAATGATTGAGTCGGGCAGAGCCGACATGCATTACGGAATCCTAAATCAACCGAGTGTACACACGAGACAGAATTCCAGTGACTGAGTCGGGCAGAGCCGACCTGCATTACGGAATCCTAAATCAATCGTGTAGGGTAATAACATGGTTATAATACTTACCACAAGGCAAAGCTTCGCATTTATAGTGGGTATAATGCTCGAGTATAATTTCTACTATAAGAAAGTTTGAGAGATAATCGAGAAATGAACAATGATTCAAATGAGCCTTGACCCCCCTTATATAGGCTGATCCGGCAGTCCGTCGCGCCTCACGAGAGCTACAACTTCGACCGTCGCGGGCCGCGAGAACCCACGTGTCAATTTATAGGGTTGCTGAGTCAGGGGGTAGCTTTGCAACGCGTACGAGACTTGGCACTATTGCGTGTCGGCCAAGTAAGGGCCGGCGCGCCCCGCGAAGGATCCTCTTTCGTCTGTCGCGGGCCACGAGTGACACAAAGATTTTGATTTTCATGATTTTTCTAAGTGTTGGGTTGTTTCGGGCACGTTTCTCACGTACTGGGTACAGAAGGAACGTTTTAGGGTCACGTTTAGTGTTCTAAGAGGGTTATTATAAGCTGAGCCAAATTAATTACTCGGTACATATAAGTTGTACTCAAGTTTATTTATTAGACAAGCTTTATTTTAGACTTAAATTATATTAAAGATGGCTTAATTTTAGCTTTCTATTGAGTAATTGTAGGAAGCTCACATAGAGTCGAGTTCCTTACACTTAATGCATACTATTTTCTAAAAATAATGTACTTTGTATTAATTCATTGATAAGGTCACCGGTAATAGTTAACGTCTTTTAAAGGGTAATTCTGTTACATTATCATATAACGTCCCTTCGAAAAATATGTAATGGTTAACCCTTTTTAATGTCCATTCAATCATTGCTTTCCAATTTGTTTCTCCTCATTTGGCATTATGCTAGAAATGCCCATGCCTCTTTGTCCCCCTATATTGGCCACGAAGATGATATTAAGGGCATTATCAAGTCACTTCAAGCTTCTATAATACCCATTACTCATGGTATAACTCTAAAAGTTTATATGATTTTCATGCATTAAAACAAAATTAAAAACATTGATACAACCCCCATTCCTACATTATTGTACCCTTTCACTCAACAATAATGTAGAAAATATCAAAATCCAAAGACCCTACCACGTAACATCCACTCTCTTCGCTTCACAAAATCGACAATACATTTATTTGAAATGCAATAGCATAATGAATCGAGGGAAAAAAACTAAAACCTGAAAAGGATATAAAGAAAAGGCATATTATTATTTATTTTTGCAAACCTATATTCATATTCGTTAATGAATAAGTGTATTTCAATGAAAATACATAGTGATAGTGTTTGTTCAAGGGTGTAGCTATTGGCACACCAATGTGCCTATATGCACATTAAAAAGTGTTTTTTTTCCTAT
Organism: Helianthus tuberosus; assembly: GCA_030545235.1. NCBI lineage: Eukaryota > Viridiplantae > Streptophyta > Magnoliopsida > Asterales > Asteraceae > Helianthus > Helianthus tuberosus. The sequence continues at coordinate 197,779,133 of CM060418.1, forward strand.
ATGCACACTCTGCAGTGTCTAGTTGTGCCCAAAGCGCGGCGTTTTGTTCCGATCAACCAGACAAAGACTGACGGGTGTCTGACGGGTCTGTTGACACTACTACAAAAATGAACAAAAGATGCTATGGGTGTTTTCAAAAGATGCGGTTGGTAGGTTGCAACCGCATCTTTTGATTCATCTGATAAAGTCATGTATTATTTTGATAAAAAAAAACATCGCCCAAAAGATGCGGTTCTAATGTAACCGCATCTTTTGCATCTTTCAATTTCACCCAAAAGATGCGGTTCTAATGTAGCCGCATCTTTTGATCAAATCTGTACTAGTGTGACCGGACCAAAACGCCGAACTTTGGCCGCGTTTTGGTCCTGTCAACCAGACAAAAGACTGACCGGGTGTCTGGTTGACAGGACCAAAACGCGACCAAAGCTCGGCGTTTTGGTCCGGTCAACAGACCCGTCAGACATCCGTCAGCCTTTGTCTGGTTGACCGGACTAAAACGCCACACTTTGGCCACAGCTCGACGCTACAGGGTGTGCATATAGGAAAAAAAAACACTTTTTGGGGTGACTATCTACACACCAAGTATGTAGTTGGTTTGTAGATAGTTTGAGCCTTGTTCAATTCCATCTGGTGTTGCATTAAAGTTTAGAATATATTCGTCGATGAACAGATTTTGACCGAATGGGAGGACATATAAAACATGAGCAAAACGTTGGATCATAGGACAATTATTATGTTATGATTTTGATGAAAATATTTTATACATATCCACCGTTCTTTTATCGTTATTATATTACTTACATATAGTATTAATTTTACAGCTTATTTATTTGTAATTTGTTTTACAGAAAAGTGTCCGGATAGTCTATGTGGTTTGCTCAGATTTCATCTATAGTCCATACACTTCTAAAATTACAGTTATAGTCATAGGGCAGGTCCTAGAATTTTTCAGGCCCAAGACAAATTAAAAATTCGAGGCCCTTTTTAGTTTTTTAGGCTCGTAATTTTGGTTTGTATCTGACATGAAATATATTAGAAAGAAACTTATAAATCACTTAACCATTATATAAACTAGATGATTTCCCTAATCAAATAATGTTGAGATCTAATACGTAAATCAAATCTAAGTTAGTCAAAAGAGTTTAAGCTAACAAATAACAACTTACATTACGTGTGAAAGGAATTAAAAGATGCTACTTATTTTAAGTATATTATTGTTATTAGTTAGAAACGATTTTTTTTTAAAATAAAATTTTACATGGACGCATCATGTTAAAAAATGTGTGGACAAAATATTTTAGCTTATTAAATTAAGGGAGATGATTAAAAAAGATGCATTTATAACCAATTATTAAAAGAGTGAGTGGGGTGATTAATAATTTTGAAAACAGCTAGTAGGTGGGATTCGAACCTAGCCCTCTACAAAAACCAAATCTTGTTCTTACCACCAGACTACACTTGTATTAATTTTAACAAATATCACCGTAAATATAATAGTCTTTTCTATAAATATACATTTTTTTTTAATTTTGGTGGCCCTATTTTTTCGGAGGACTCAACCCGTCGCCTAGCCCAATTACCCTAACGCGCAGGCCCTGTATGGTCCCCAACTTTTACACATTCATTATCAAATAGTTCCTAGGCTTAACATCACTTAGTTTCCTTAGTTAATTGAGTGTGAATGACAAATACCCTTATTACTAAACAAAATAACCTACACTATTAAATAGATATATTTATTTGTGCCACCCGGATAAACCAAAACAACTTACCACCAGCAAGAAAAAGTAGATCAGAAGGACAACCACCTTTAGAGGGCAAAGCTCCACGTCCGCCGTGCGTATGAGGGTTGATTTCGATGGTTACAATGCCCAACCCATGTTCCGATCAAACATGTATAGATGACCGCGAGGCTCCGAATATAGTTGTGATGTCTGCCACTTGTTCATCCTGGGTTTCAGCCCTAACATGACGACAATTGTGTGAATTGAATTGGGAGATGGAGGGGTGTTGATTAGGGTTGTGATGCGGGCCCAAGTGTGGAGGAGCGGACCATCTTATATTTGGAGGCCCAAGATGGTGTGACAAAAGTAGTTTCACTAAAATGGCTCTAACTTGGGCTACGGGGGTCCGTTTTGGGAGTGCGACCAGGCGAAACGATCATGAGAACGAGGCCTATCTTTCTACAAATCGCTGTTTGGGTCATCTTTGAGGCCCAAAAACGCTTATTTCTATGAGTTATTTATCGTTTTTATGTTTTTATTGATTTTGGTGGACTTTTATTTCGTTCTAGCTTTTGGCCTATGTGTGTTTTGAGGCCCGTTCAATTTACGTTGTTATTTATATGGATGTAATGGGAGGAAACAAATCAGTTTTGGAATATATGAACAATCAGTTTTGGAATATATGAAGAATCATTTTTCTCTCCCAACTCACTAGTGTGTGTTTTGTGTGTGAAAATCCTAATTTTCGGTATTCTTCATGAATCAACGAATTTTGGAAGAATCGTTCCGGGTATTCTTTGTGAATCAACAGGTTCGATTTCCTATCACGTGTTCTAGTCTACATCAGGTTGAGGTTGATAAAGGGGATTGATGGGGTTAAATAAGAGAACATGGCTGAGTTTATTAGGTGTGGAGTTCTTGTGGTGGTGGTGAACTGGAAGAGAAGAATAAAGTGTGAAAAGGGGATAAGAGGTGGGTTGGGCGTGGAGTGGTTAGGTGAGCCCCACATGTATGTTTTTAATGTTTTAATTGTTATATTTTAATAGTAAGGGTATTCTTGTAATTTCACATCCACTTATCACTCAAAAGTAACCCCCATCTACATTAGGAATTTTTCGAGAACGAATGTGCAAAAGCTTGGGACTGTAGCTGTAATTTTAGAAATATAGGGATTATAGTTGAAATCTGGGCAAGACTATCCAGACACTTTTCTCTTTGTTTTATGTATAATGGTTTTGTGTCTCATGCTTAGAGCATCAACAACGGTGAGTTCGCTGCCCAGGTCCACCGAACGAACGACCAAACAAAAAAATCACCTTATTGTGTGGCGATGACTAGACAGTCCGGATGGATGTTGGTCTGCTCCAGTGGACTCGTCCCGATGGTGAAGAGTGGGTCCATGCACTCACAAACTTTTTTTAGTGCAAAAAGTGGTGTGTGATATGGAGGTTTGAAATGCCTTAGTGTTATGGGGAAATGTGGGGTTTAGAATGGTGGTGGTTTTGAAAGATGTGGCATGTTGGCTTGACAGTCCGAATTTTGGACAACCTTCATAGTTGGAGATGCTCTTATGGTTTTTGACAAGTTCGTCGCAACGCACGAGTCCTTGGTCGAATTAACTATTCTTTTCTATGATTTATGTTTTGTTATAATTTATTCGTGTTACACGTCCCAAAATCAGTAGTGCAGGTGGTCAATGGCGATGGTGTGGCATTGGTGTCATACACAAACACAAGTAATCACGTAATATATTATTATTTTTTTTTAATTTAAAAAACTATAACAATACCATACTTAAATAGAATAAAATGTTCGTTTTTATAGTGTAATAAAAAAAAGAATATCAACATAGGAAAAACTTATGGATATAAAAATCGTAGGGAAAGTTGGCAACAATATTTTTTAAAAAGTTGTAATCATTTAAACTCTTAAAATTAGGTTAAATAGCCTTTTTTTAGGGTTATTGGATTTTAATAATCATAAGTTGAGTTAAATGCTTGGTTGGTCCCTGTGGTTTGCCAAAATTGCAGACTTTGTCCTAGTGGTTTACTAATTACACGCTTGGTCCCAAAAGTTGTCAAAAATGCACTCGGTTGGTCCCCAGCCCTAACATCAGTTAAATTTCTCAGTTAAGTCCATGTTAAATGACCAAAATACCCTTGCTTATTAACTCTCTTTATAATCATCTTCATCACCATCTTCATCTTCATCACCATCATCATCTTCATCACCTGTCGGTCGTCCGGTTTCTTCGGCGAATCAACCAATCCACCACGACCACCTCCTCCCTGCAACATGAAATTAACAATCGCAGATATCATCAAATATTATCCAGCTTAGTTTTCTTCTTCTTCGTTTTTCCAAAATCACAACAACACCAGATCAGAATGTGTTCAAGAACAATTTTGAATCAATTTCTAAGGATCTGGAACAACAAATTAGACACAATCACAACAAATTTTGAATCAATTTCTAAAGATCTGGAACAATTTTGAATCAATTTCTAAAGATCTGGAACAACAAATTAGACACTATCACAACAAATTTTGAATCAATTTCTAAAGATCTGGAACAATTTTGAATCAATTTCTAAAGATCTCGAACAACAAATTCACAACCTTTAACCTGAACACCTCCATTTTTACCTTGAAGCCGCCATCAATGCCAGCCACCACCATCAGCGCCGACCACCATACTTAAGGGCCTTTTTCAGCAGAGATTGGCTCCGAGTTGTTACCTTGAAGAAGGTTAGCTGCATTTTTTTAGGGATTTAAGGGACCGATTGACACCCAAATAGGGCGGATGGTCCGATCGACACTGTGAATCCGACAAAGCACACACCCATCTCCTCTCTCTCGATCTCTCCTGGGTCCGATCGACGCTGGTCGTCTTTCCGGCGACCCGCCGCTGACGAAATGACGATGATGATGATGATTAACGCGATGATGATTAACGCGATGATGAAGACGATGGACGCTGATTTTGATGTTTTTGTTGTTGATTAACACGGTGACGAAATGGTGGCGAAGGTGGGTGAGATGGTGGCGGAGGTGGGTGAGATGGTGGTGGGTTAAACATAGCAGTAACAAGATGAAGATGATGATGGTGATGAAGATGATAATAAAGTCAGAAAGATTGTTGAAATCCTTTTGTTAATGAGCAAGGTTATTTTGGTCGTTTAACATGGACTTAACTGAGATATTTAACTGATGTTAGGGCTGGGGACCAACCGAGTGCATTTTTGACAACTTTTGGGACCAAGCGTGTAATTAGTAAACCACTAGGACCAAGTCTGCAATTTTGGCAAACCACAGGGACCAACCAAGCATTTAACTCTCATAAGTTTCACCAGTTGGCCGATAATAATCCCAACTTTAAAAATTTCCTCCAATAATCCCAACTTGTAAAAGTTTGGCCGCCATTGATCCTTTTCTAACATAGGTGCACTTAAATCAATTAAGAAGTTGGGATTATTGGACGGAATTTTTAAAATTGAGATTATTATTGGCCAACTGGTGAAACTTAAGATCTTTAAAATCCAATAACCCTTTTTTTATGGCAAATCAACTTAATGTACTAAGCATGTGAATCTGGAGAAATAGAAGAAAACGCAAACGCGCGGTGAAATAATTGTAATATTGATGATTTGATTAGTAGAGTAATTTTATAATTAACTTGAGTAATTATTATTTGCAGTGTAATTACTTAACCGATACAAAAATTTTAGATATAACTAGAGTAAATATTGCATGTACTTTGTATGTGGTTAAATTGCATGTCATAACAATTACTCTATAATTAGAGTAATTATCATTGTAGTGTAATTAATTACTCTGGTTACAAGTAGAATAAGTGTTTGTATAACTGGAGTAATTATCATTGTATAACTACAACAAAACTAGAGTAATTGTCATGATAATGTAATTATTCTAGTTAAAAGTAGAGTAATCACTATAGTTATAATAACTCGAACGACGTGCCAACCACCGTGACACCGGGTTGTGGCCAAGGTCAACTACTCGACCGCCACCAGCCCCTTGGCTCTCCCCAGATGCGTGAAACCCGACCTCCACCTGCCTAAAGGCACCACAGTGGAATAATCGGTAAAACCTCGCCACCCACCCAAGTCGAACCGGTGCCACCCGTATTCGCTCTTCACCTGGATGCCGCAAAAAATAATGAGGAGAGTGGGAATCAAACCTGGGTCACAAGGAACATTAGTTCTTTCCCCAACCACTCCACCACTACCTCATTGGTTGTTATAAGTACTATTATTTGCAATTTTACGTTTGTATAACTAGAACAATTATCATTATATAGCATATAAAGAGATGTATATTAGAGACTAAAGAGGACAGCATGGCATGTTCAGGATTACTAAAGCAAGGGAACAAGTGAGGCAAGATATGGAGTTGTGAAGTTCATAAAGGGCGAGGATAGATGGGTTTTAATTGCTGGCAAACCAATTTTTTAATTGCTGGCAAACCAATTTCCATAGTCTTTTCAATGACGATAGGAATCACTAGAGGGTGAGGACATCTTAGTGATGCCAACGACATAACTATTATTTTTTGATGTAGCACTACATAAGATGTGAGAATAGCTTTAGGAAGATGGGAAAAATATATGAAGGGGAAATGGAATTTGCATACAGTATTCATCGATCTTGAAAAGACTTCAGATATTGTGCCAATCAAGTGATCTAGGACACTTATGAGAGAATAGGGATTCCTTAGAGGTAAGTCCACATGTATGGTATAAACAAGCGTTCAGATATTAGTGGGGGATACAAACTTCTTCCCTATGGACGTGTGCCTTCACCAAGGCTTTATGTAGAGTTTGTTTCTTTTTGCAATATTCTTTGATGAATTGTCAAAATCAATTCCGGGGGCCATCCCATGGTGCCTGTTTTTTTTTTTTCAGATGATATTGTATAAGTGGTAGAGTTTAAGTTGGACATAAATGAGAGGTTGGAGGAGTGGAAGGCTGTTGTACAAAGTCTTATGTGTATGACGATCTAAACCGAATATCTTTATTTTCCTTTCAATAAGGAATCGTTGAGGAGAACACCCACATATTGAAGGTCAAGTTGCACCACATACAGCCTAGTAGACGTACGTATCTAGGGTCATTTGTCCATAGTGACAAGAACTAATAAAATCCGGATATCAAAGGAACAAATAACGAAATTGATAATTAATCGATACAGGTTTTAATCCAATTCGACAAGGATTTGATCTCCAATTATAATAGGTAAAACCTAATTTGAGAAACAAACATCCATACCTAAAATAGAAAAAGAAACTTACTACAAATACTAATCATAATTAAATGGTTATTGATAAAACCCCCTACTAAATTGCCCGTTGCGTATTTTATGGAGTGATTTGAGTTGGGTTGGATTCAATAGCAGGAATGGAAATTATTTTGTTGGGTACGTAGCAATACTTCAGAGTTAAAACTTGATAAAGATTGTATTATATGATTGTGATAATATGTGAATACAATATGAGATATATATAGATCTATACAACTTTACTAGGGCCGGCAGATATAACATAATGGGCCGGTTAACCTATTCTAAATGTATCGACTAATATTCCCCCTCAAGCTAAGGCCGGGGACCGACTCTTAGCTTGGACTTCAAGTAGAGAAAACGATCTAATGACAACGGCTTTGTGAACACATCAGCAATTTGATCATGCGTAGAAACGAACTGAACATATAACTTCCTTTGAGAAACTTTCTCTCGAACGAAGTGAAAATCTACTTCCACATGTTTTGTTCTAGCATGGAAGACCGGATTAGCAGATAGGTATGTAGCTCCCAAATTGTCACACCATTAAACAGGAGCACAACGCATCGGGACTTGGAGTTCACTCGGTAATGTTTCGAGCCAAGTTAACTCAGCAACCGTATCAGCTAAGGCTTTGTATTCAGATTCAGTGGATGACCGAGAGACAGTCTTTTCTTTTTTCGCAAACCAAGAAACGAGATTTGAATCGAGATAGATAGCGTATCCGCCCGTGGATCGACGGTCATCTGGGCACCCAGCCCAGTTTGCATCAGAGAAGGCGGTCAAGTTATGAAAAGCAGCATCTGTGTAGGCATGTAAAATAGGGGACGACGAGCTGGAGATCAAGAGACCATGATCAGATGTCCGGTATAGATATCACAGGATGCGCTTGACCGCAGACCAGTGATTTTTGGTTGGAGAGTGCATGAACTGACAAACTTTGTTAACTGCAAATGTAATATCAGGTCGGGAGAGAGTAACATATTGTAATGCCCCAACCATTTGTCTATATTTTACTGGATCATCAAAGGGAGCGCTGTCACCAAGAGAAAAAGTGGTGCCTGTGGTGCATGGGGATGGAACTGGTTTGGACTGAGACAACTTTGCTCGGTCCAATAATTCAGCAATGTATTTCCGTTGTGAAAGAATGAGATCTGTGCCTTTACGAACCACCTCAATGCCCAGAAAATAGGATAAGAGTCCTATGTCTTGTATTGCAAACGATTTACTGAGACAATGCACCACATGATTGATAGCTTGGTTGTTATTACCTGTCAGAATAATATCATCGACATACACCAACATATACATAAGTGTCCCATTCCGTGAATAAATAAACAAAGAAGGATCTGTTTGGACCCCCCAAATCCAAGAGCAGTCAAGGCAGAAGAAAGTCGTTCAAACCAAGCCCGTGGTGCCTGTTTGAGCCCATACATAGATTTATGTAAGAGGCACACATGGTCCAACCGTTGAGGATCAACGAATCCTTGTGGTTGTTTCAGGTATACCGTTTCCTTTAGATCGCCATGTAAAAAGGTGTTCTGAACATCAATCTGTCGTAGAGACCAATGTTTGGTTACAGCTAATGAGAGAACGACCTGCATTGTAGTAGATTTCACTACCGGACTAAATGTTTCGGTGTAATCGATACAAGGTTGCTGATGAAAACCTTTTGTAACCAGTCACGCCTTGTAGTGCATAATTGCCCCATGTTGATCTCGTTTAACTTTATATATGCATTTGCTATCCACTTCATTTGTGTTTGGAACACGAGGGACCAAACGACGAAGTACCATTACGGATAAGGGCCGAGTATTCATCCGCCATAGCTTTACGCCAGTGAGAATCGTTGTTGGCAATGGCAAAGGAGGTAGGTTGACTTGTCCTTCACAGCAAAAAAGGTTTTGTGACATTTAAAATAAACATGATTATCATGGCATAATTTTTGTACCGAAAGAAGGCATTTCTTTATATCAGGTACATGAAGAATATTGTTTAGGTAAAAAGTTTTGTTAGGTGAGAAGAATTTTGAAGAACCAATGTGTAAAATGGGAAGGGCCTTACCATTACCAACATGTAGATGATCATCACCGTAGTAAGGCTCAGTAGAGTCAAAACCCGACATATCCGATGCTGAATGTTCATTGGAGCCCGTGTCTGTAAGCCATGAAGAAGACGCTTGTGAGCGATAGTTGGCATATTTGGCAGACGGTTGTCATGTTCGAATGGTGGATGGGTCACGGTTTGGGCATTGAGATGGTAAACGTCCAATTCCACACCTGTTGCAAGTTCCATAAACAGTGTTTTGATTAGAAGCCCAACTAAATTGACCTGGATTCCGATGATTAGCGGCCCCATGATTGCGGTTGTAGTTAATTGTTGTATTTATTGTTCCCACGGTTACCACGTTTGCCACGTGTACCTCGTCCGCGGCTGTAAGAAGACTACCCAGTCCTGTTTGTATAGAAGGCTTGGGGTGCATTTAGGGCTGTAAACGAACCGAACGAACACGAACAATGCCTTGTTCGTGTTCGTTCGTTAAGGAAATAAATGTGTTCACGAACGGTTCATGAATATTTACCGAACGAGATTTTATGTTCGTGTTCGTTCATTAAGGAAATGAGTGTGTTCACGAACGGTTCACAAACACAAATGAACACAAATAAATTTGGCGAACGCGACGAAGGATAAAGAGAGATGGCCCAGAGAGTAGCACTCGAACTTGAATCCCTTATTGTGGAACGGAGGTCGATCGTATTCGTGGATGTAAATAATGGGAAATGAAAGGGAAATGATGCATAAAAAAGGTGAAAGTGGGTTTCCTAGTTTAATTGTTAGGGAAATAAAATAAATAAAAGTTTAATAATATAAAAAGTATAAATAAAATATAAGAAAGTACAAAGATCTTCAATTAAAACACAAACGAACAGAAACGAACGCAAATCAACGAATGTTCACGAACACGTACACAAACATCTTACCGAACGTTCACGAACACAATCGAACGAACGAGACCTCTGTTCATGTTCGTTCAGTTAACTAATCGAACAAAATTTCTTGTTCATATTCGTTCGTTTATTAAACGGACGAACATAAACGAACTTCCCGCCGAATGGTTCACGAATTGTTCGCTGAACCTTCGATTCATTTACAGCCCTAGGTGCATTGGCTTGGGATGAACATGAGGATGGCTGTAATTGAAAACAAAGACGGGCAACAAGTTGCTGAATGGGTGCCACTGTGTCATTCTGAACCATAGAGGGACTAACAGTTGTTGCGGCTGTAAAAGCCTGAACAGGCGAAGTGTCAAAAGTTGGTTTGTGGATCAGAAATTCATGGTCTACAAGGAGATCAGGAAGTTCAGGGATGGCTGTGAATTGTCTGGCAAGGAGACTTTGTTTGACTCCATTGTATTCCTCACGAAGACCAGCAACAACTAGCATAACCAGTTCTTTTTCGGGCATAGGTTGTCCAATATTTGCAAGGGCATTTGCGTACTCCTGTGCCCTAGCAAGATATGCAGCAGATGTTTCATCACGTTTCATCTGTATTTTCAGCAGGTGTGTTTTTAAGGTAAACTCTCTGGAAGAGGTACGTAGGGCATAAGCTTGTTCAAGGCCAAGCCAAAGTTCACGCGAGGTGGTACCCTGAACGTGTTGAAACGACTGCTCTGAGAGGGTGGATAGAATTAACATACGAACATGTGCATCGTTACATAACCAGTTCAGATGATCAGGGTTTGGCTGAGTTACAACGGTAGTAGCACTAGCATCATCTTTTCCAGAAGAAGTGCCGCCTGGAGAAGATATGGTTGAAGGTGGACAAGGAATGATCCCGTCAACATACCCGAATAGGTTGTGTGTAGTAAGAAAAGGCTGAATCATTAGCTTCCAATGGCCATAGTTTGTAGGAGATAAAGTGAACCCAAACTTATAGGAGTTATGTGTAATTTGCTCAGCATTTGTGAAGGCTGCAAGTTTATCGCCCATTGTCAGGTCGACCAGAAAAGAGAATAGAGACTGTGGTGTTATGCTGAAGAAAAAAAACTGATGAACAATGCCGATGAACAGTGCATATGAACAGTACCGACGAACAGTGTTTTGATTTGTGATGGTGGCGGCAGAAAAAAAAAGAGATCAGAACCCTAAGCTCTGATACCAAGTTAAAACTTGGTAAAGAATGTATTATTTGATTGTGATAATATGTGAATACAATATGAGATATATAGATCTATACAACTTTACTAGGGCCGGCTGATATAACATAATGGGCCGGTTAACCTATTCTAAATGTGTCGACTAATATTCATTCCGGTAAAACAACTTGTCCTTAGGAAATGAGGGAAAGCATTGTGCCAAGCAATCAACCATTCAATTTTAGGTTGACATGATTGTATTATCCGACCTGGGTTTAGGTTTCCCAACCTTTATTACCAGGGCACTGGATTATTCTGACTCTTCAGGATCAACATTTATTTGTTTTTCTGGCCACTCTTCATTTGAACGAGTACGCTGGTCCAATTCTTCGATCACCTTGTTTATGGGAAATACTTTCACAACCGATTCAACACCCTAAACTCTGGTTATTATATTATGTAGAGGGCTTTTACGCCAACTTCCCAGCACCCAAAACGGTCTTAGGTCCAATGGTGTTATCACTATATCTTATCCATTTTACCTTTTCTTTGCGCATGTCTTTTAGTTCGTCATTTTTCCTTGATTTTATCATGCATCTTTCTCATAAGTCACTTCAAAATCATAGCTTTCAGGAACTCTTACAACTCCAGACACATAATTGTCACCAATATCAACCTCCTAAACCCAATTTGTAATGGATTATGAGGTACATCCTCAAGTTTCTTGTTATTCATCCACGCCTCCTTGATGGCAGCAACATCTTTCTTCAGAGCTATTAAAGAGTCTAATATTGTCACACCCCAACCGATGACGGAAACATCGCGGCGCGGCACTGAGCGAAACAGATTGTCCACGAGAAATTCATAACAACTAGAATTACTGGATATTTAACATTATGTCCCATACAATAATATATCAGATAAAAGCAGTTATTATAGACATTGTTTTCTCAAAGACAGATCAAATATTCCGACAACTCAGATTTTATTTAATTTGTTTCTAGACTCCATCCTAGCTTGATTCTAGCCGATAACAAGAAAACATCCTAGGCACCTGTCACATACGTTAAAATAGCGGTCAATACACATAGTGTAAAGGTGAGCATACAAGTTTAATAGTAATAGTAGAGTTCGAAAACGTTTACGCATAACCAGCATGTAACTTGTATAATGTGAAGCTAGTAGGTTATCGACAATGAAATATGCACAGACAAGACTGCAAGTTGTAGAATGCGCAATGGTGCGTGTCAGTGTGTATATATATTTATGTATATTTTAAGCCCTTTTTAACACTTTAGTCAAGTTTTAAATTTGTAAAACACGATATTTACTAACACTAAACACACATATGGGCAAGTGCACCCATCGTGAGCGTAGTATAGTGTTGGTAAGATACCGAGGTCGTTCAAGGACACAAGAGCTTTTAGTATCGGATTATCCTCAACGTCTAAACAAATAAAAAATTTAGAAAAAAGGTTTTTTTTTAAACAAGAAAATAAAACTAACTAAGAATGCTGAAAGTAAAAATAAAAATAAAAACAGATAGACAAGATGAGTCACTTGGATCCGACTCGCCTTTAGTGTAACCTTTGATTATTTCCACACTTTTGCACCTTTTAAGAGATTATCTTAGTTATAGTAGTAGACCCCTCTTTTGAAGAAGACGTTACCCTCAACCCAGTAGTTTGAGTCAGCAAGGATACAATCCTAAAGGGTTGGATTATTGGAAGATAATTAATTAAGTTATTAACGCATAATGTGATAGGCTCCTCTTTTGAAGGTGACGTTACCCTCGGCTAAGTAGTTTGAGTCGGCAGGGATACAATCCTAAGTAGCCGGGTTAAAGTATTAATAGTAGTTTACATATGATGGGATCAAGGAGTTCGGACCCCCGCCATCCAATACCAGTGGGTATTGAAGGAGGTCCTACTAAACTTGACCCATGTCCTTGCAGGATCTCCATATAGACCCCGACCATTCCCTTAAACCCCGACCATTCCCTTAAAACTAACACTAAACATACATTGAACAAGGCAAGACGCTTACCAAACCATTCCCTTAAACCCCGACCAGGTAGCCAACATATCACCATATAGACCATGGAGATATGAATGGTGAAAATCTTTTATTTTATATAGACAGTAAAATAACGCCAAGACACCACGGACAAATGATAAGGAAGTTTCACCTTCAACATAAGAAACTAGTTCTTAAAGTCATTAATACATAACCAAATAAAAAGTGCGAAGAGATTAAAAAGAGTAAACTGCCATTTTGGTCCCTGTGGTTTGGCCAGTTTTGCCACTTTAGTCCAAATCTCAAACTTATTACATCTGGGGCCATGTGGTTTGCATTTTGTTGCCATTTTAGTCCAAAACTCAAAATCTCTGAATTTTGACTGATTTAATGACCCTTTTTTGTCCTTATCTAAAGGGGTAGTTTGGGCATTTCATCAATGTAATTCAATTATTAAAAAAAACCACATAATATAAAAACCCTAAACTAAAGCAGCCGTCGTCCTCTTGTCCATCTCCTTCCCTGTTCGCTCCTCCATCTTCTAAACCTAAAAAACAAACAGTCGATCAGCAGGTAAGCTTCGATTCAATAACTTCAGCAGGGAAGGTAAGGTTCGATAAAAACAACAGCCGACAGACAGATCTTCTTTCATTCTACGATTCAGCAGGGAAGGTAAGGTTCGATCAGCAGGTAAGCTTCGATTCAACAACTTCGATTAGCCACCATTTCTTCTCTATCACGATTCAATATCATCCATTAATTTTTTAGGACCATCCGTGCAATTAAATAAGCTTAGCCAAACACCCCCTAACTATAATAATAATAACTGTTATCTTTGAAAGATGAAGGGTTATTGATTTATGAAGAAAATCATGGGCTTCAAAGAACGGATATTGAAAGAGGAGGGCAACCACCCTTAAAAACCTTCTCCTCTGAAAAAGCCTCATTTCGTCTGAGTCAAATTAATATTCGACAACAATCTATGTTTTCTTGGCTCAGATCTGCAAATATGAAAGTGGGTCGGACACCGCCATGGCTGCATCACAACCCGTTTTGCCCCGCCAAGATATACCGCCATGGCTCCGGTGACCGGTTAGCAGAGAGAAGGAGAAGGAGAAGGGAGTGAGGGTGTCGGCTAGGTTTATTGCGAAAATGAGGGAAACCGCCACCACACAATTTGAAATATGTTTATCGGCTAGGTGGCAATGGATGGTTGTGGTGGTGGATAGAGGTGGGAGATGGTGGTAGATGAAGGTTGAAATAATAGTTATCTATGTGTAGATGAAAGTCAAAGTAATAAAACGGATTCAGCAGGAGAAAGAAGAAAAGGGGAAGGGGGTGGGGGTTGGGGTGGGGTGGGGTGGGGTGGGTAGTTGGGCAAGCAAAATGACCAAAATGCCCCTTCAGAAAAGGACAAAAACCAGGGTTTTTTTTTGAAATCTGACCTGATTTGAGTTTTGGACTAAAATGGCAACAAAATGCAAACCACAGGGCCCCAGATGTAATAAGTTTGAGATTTGGACTAAAGTGGCAAAACTGGCCAAACCACAAGGACCAAAATGGCAGTTTACTCGATTAAAAATAAAAAGTATTACACTAATTGCTTGTCTTCACCAAGTGATGTAAGAGACTTAGGCAAACATGGCCTTTGATTGTCAAGAACTCTTACGATCAATCTTAGATCCCGAGACTACTACACACACTCTATGATGGATGATGGTGGTGGATGTGGGTTGCGATGGTGGTGGTGGTGGGTGGGTGAAGTGTGAGAGAGGTGGTTTGCCAAGTGATGGTTTGCAAGTGAGCCAAGCACCCCTATTTAAAGCCTGCACAGAAGCCCGGACACGGCTCCGTGCGCGTTGGGCACCGCCCCGTGTCCACCCATCTTCTCTTTCTTCATTAATTACAGTTTGTCTGCATTAGTTGACCACTCCCCGTGTCCGCTGGGCCCGACCCCGTGTGCAGAAGCGTATCTGTACTATCAAGATTTGCCTAGATTCTACGAATCTTAGCGTTGACCACGGCCCCGTGTCCGCTGGCCATGCCCCCGTGTTGGGAAATAGAAGCTTCTACAACTTTGTCTTTTCTACAGACACTTGGGCACACCCCCGTGTTCATTGAGCACGGGGCGTGTTTAGCCTTCTGAAGTCTTGTTTTTGCTTGAGAAGATGCTGTCGAGGGGTCGGGCATGCCACGTTTATTCCTTTTCTTATATTATTGTTAGATTAGGCTGCATTTTTGCTTCTTTTGTTTATTTAAGTTCATTTAACCCTGAAAATACAAAAGGAAGACAAAAGCACACTTTTTCCAACATTAGTACTAAAAAAGGGTTAGTTTTATGCCTCATTTGATGTAATTTATATGTTGCATTTTGTACGCATCAAATACCCCCACACTTGAATCTTTGCTTGTCCTCAACCAAAACTCTTTATTTTGTGGGTTACACACCCAAATAGAATGGGTAGAAGAAAAGGTTTTGGGCTTGTCTGGAGTGTCGGGATTCCAAGATCTTTATTAGGTTTTATTTTTATGTTATTTACAATCCTATTCGTTATGATTTATTTAGAACATTGCATAAGAGAAATTACTTATTTGGGCATAACATGCCTCTTTAAAATTCCATTTATATACAAGTTCACATACCTCACGGGGGATCACTCAACACTCGGCCGAAGACGTATTTTTGTGAAAACTCGAGAGCGGCATGGAACTTACTTCTACATGCTTGCCAAGCAATCAATCCTCCTCCTTTTTAACTATAAACATTTGTAAATATCAAGAGGACTTTGGGGAAGGGTTAGGCTTGGGTCAAGGTAGGTGGTTTTGGGTTAGTGGTTGGTAGAAAAGGGAGAAAGGTGTAAAAAGCGTCGGCTTTCGTAGGACTTTTTATTTTTTACTTTTTATTCTAATGAATCAATTTCTTCAAACAAAGTTCTTTTTGATGAACTTGTTTGTTTATTGCTTGACTTGATCATCACTTTTGTTTTTTTTTTGTTTTTTTGATAAGGAATGTCACATGAAAAACCGAGCTTTTTACTAAAATAAAGGGTTTAAAATAAAAAAAAAGGGTTTTGGTGGGTAAAGGGTGTTTGTTTTGGGTTTAGAAATGAAAAGGTTTAGGCTCAAAGGGGTTAACTAGGGGGATTTTGGGTAGGTGGTAAAAAAAAAGAAAAATAATGGTGTTGAAATAAAAAGGGTTAGTCCTAATGCCTCCATCATTTACTTACTTGGGTTTAGGTTGGTAAGGACCGGGAATGTATCGTCATGGCAAGTTCTAGAGTCATAAGAAACCAAACGGCTATTCACACAAGAAACGAAAAATTAGTATTTAATTTAAAGATGTGTATATATATGCCCAATAAAGGCTCAAAACTCATTTTTTTTGTGGAAATGTTTTTTTATGTGATCAAGTATATATAATCAAATTTTAACTAGATTTGTCATGCCGTTTCATAATTTTCTTATGTTGGTTCTTTTTATCCCGACGCTATCGGTTGTAAATTTGTAAACATATAACCTTTTTAGAACTTGTTATTCCTAATTTAAACCAAGAGAAGTAAAAAAAAGAAAAGTTTTTCGAAAAAAATTGGGGTGTTTAGCAGTTCCAATAGAGTTTTGTGTAAGGTTTGTAATTAGGACTTGCAAAATTCAAGGTTTTAGCATCCCCCCACACTTAAATTACACATTGTCCTCAATGTGTCCCAAAATTAAGTTTTTAGGTTGATTGAATGTGTAAAAGGTGTGTTTAAAAAAAAATGTTTGTTACTGGTTATCTGGACACGGCCCCATGTTTGATGAACACGACCCCGTGGTCAGATTGCCAGTAACAAGAACTTACAGAAGGTGGACACGGGGGCGTGTTGGGTGGACACGACCCCGTATCTGGCGAAAATTTGCAAAATTTAAACAAACAGCAGGTCTGGGCGATGGACACGGGGACGTGTTGGCTGAGCACGACCCCGTGTAGACATACTTCAAACGTGAAAACAAGTTTCTAGCTTCGGGTTTGCTGTCCCGGCTTTAGTAGCACTAATGTCTAGTGCTCTAAGCCTCGTATGTACCTGTTTAACTAATAAATACCACACCAAACAATAACCAACATCCTAAATTACCAAAGTTAATCATCCACACCATAAGTTAAAAAGAAAAGTAATGCAAATATATATATATATATATATATATATATATATAAAGTGTTAAAGGAAAGTAAATTGTTCAACAAGTGGCACGCAGGCCAGAAATTGTTCAGGAGATAAGGGGGGTTAACCTGTGAGACCTCCAACCGTATACCGCTACCTCCACTCCTCCCGTTCAATCTATATCCTCGTCTTCATCATCATCACCTCCTCCGTGGCCCGCCATATACTCCCGGATGTTTCCAATGTCATCCTGCATGTCAGAGATGTTTCTCTCTATCGCTCCGACCCGGGCGTATGTGTTGCTGGCCATGTTGTAGGTGTTCCTGGTACACATAAGGTTTTCCTACAATAAATCAGGTAAGCTTTGAAAGTTAGGAAAACCGCCTCCTTGAGAGGAGGATTGAATCGGATCACCCTGGTGCTGGTAGTGGTACTGAGGAGGAGGACGGATATGTGGAGCGTGTAAGACGAGTGCTTCATGTGGGTCCATGCATGCCCTTGAACTCTTTGAAAACTGACAGTCCCATCTTCCGCTTCGTAAATCAAGTTCATGGAGCGGCAAATGACCATGTCCACTCTCCCCGACCATGGCCCCTTGCGGAAGGACCTCGGCATGTTCACGAAGTGTTTGAAGAGGCGGTATATCCACCCTCCAAAAAAAGATAGGAGTCAGGGGAGTAGCAAGTTGGTTCCAGTGCATGTTTCGGAGTAGGAGGTATGGAACATCAAGGTTGACCCGGTTTTGGATGCAATGGAGGACTAGTAGATCCCGCAAACCTACAACACCGCTGCTGTCGTGCCGTTGGCTAAGAGAGTAGGTAAGGACCTTGTTGATGTAGCGATAAAGAGGGTCTCTCAACTGAGTGCTCTTAGTTCGGCTTGGGCTGTAGTTGCCTTCGCCTATTTGAGCCCAAGCAGCTTGGCGGTCACTTTCCCTGATCTCGCGGAGACCGCCGGTGTTTTCTTCATCCCCAGCATCTTCTTCCGAGTACAACCCCACCAAAGCCCCGAACTGAGAGATTGAGATCCGGTATGTGGTCCCTTCACAGCGAAACTCTACCCCTTCATTGTCAAAAGGCTCAGCTCTTGTGTTGAAAACGAACGTGCTGTAGAATTCCATACTGTGGTCCGGTGCAAAGGGCAGCTCGTAGTGGTCCGGTGACAATGGTGTTGAATCGGTCCAGTTGATTTACTTCCTATAACATGCATCTAAACTAATGCTAATAGATTTATGCAAAAATTTGAGGTTCGATCTGGTTCAAGTTGAAAAACCCTATATTTTTTCCCAAATCTTGATGTTAAACTACATGCAAGAGCTTAATCTAACTAGTTATAAGGATAAAATCATACCTTGATGTTGTTAGAAGGAGGGGAAACATAGAAATCTTGCAGAAAAATCACAGGAACCAGCGAGTTTTTGGGGAAACGGGGCGTGTGGAATGAAGAAACTGTCTGTAAAAAGGGGTTTTATCCCGACAGTTGCGCGGACATAGCCCGGTGCTCGCTGAGCACGGCCCCATGGGCGGGCGAAAATTTAAAATTTGATTTTTTTAGTACTCGTGTGAGTGCCCTGTTTCCCAAAAATTGGTTTTAGAGATCTTTCCGATTCAGATGTTTTCCCAATTGTTCGTAACTTACCAGGTATGATGTTGATGCTTTCATTCTTCAACCGTTTGAAGCGAGATCTCTTCCTCCTCATCCTCGATGAATCCTTGATAGAGTTTCAGCCATTGGCCATTGACTTTGAATGGAATTCCATTTCGAGATTTAACTTCGACTGCACCGTGTGGGAAAATATAGGTGATGGAAAAAGGTCCTAACCACCTAGATTTTAATTTACCATGAAATAATCGAAGCCGTGAATTAAACAATAGAGCCGGATCTCCTACTAGAAATTCATTAGGTTTAATGTGTTTATCATGCAAATTTTTCATTCTTTCCTTATAAATTTCGGAGTTAGAGTATGCATAATTCCTTAATTCGTCGAATTCATTTAATTGGCAAAATCCATTTTTACCGGCAACTTCTGAGTCTAAGTTTACATTTTTAATTGCCCAGTAGGCCTTGTGAGCTATTTCTACTGGAAAGTGGCAACTTTTTCCATAGACGAGCTTATATGGGGTTGTTCCTATTGTTGTTTTATAAGCAGTTTGAAAAGCCCATAAAGCATCGTCTAACTTATCGGCCCATTCTTTTTTATTTAACCCTACGGTTTTTTCGAATATTCTTTTTAAACGTCTATTAGTCACTTCGGCTTGTCTGTTTGTTTAAGGGTGATATGCTGTTGAAACCCAGAGATAGACCCCATACCTTGTTAAGATTTTTTCAAGTTGATGGTTACAAAAATGGGTACCTCTATCACTGTAGGATGGTTGTGCGACATGAATGAGTCGTTCAGAAGAGTTTGAATCCGAATCAAAGGCGGAATTCAGTGAAACGGACTTGTTTACAACTTGATTCAATTATAATGTCTCTTGTATTGATATAATAGTCTTACAACACCTGGAGACAATTCGGCAGAGCTTCGCTACTCAAATCCGAAAGTTACAAATGACAAACCATGCTCCCCTATATATAGTCTTGCTGATTTCGTTTGAAATGACCAAGGACCATTTCAAGCGAAATTAACATTGTTAATTCCGTTTGAAATAGCCTTTGGCTATTTCAAGCGAAATTACTAACAAACATACAAATCTTAGTTTCTAGCATCCCGAGCACTGGTTTATCCTATCCTATTACATGACTCGATACAAGACGAAGTCGACAGACATAGTGCACTAACAGACCCCCCTTGGATGTTGACGAAGTCTTCAGTGTCGAGTCTTTATCATGACACATCTTCAGTCTTGATCAGTCTTCACACTCTTTCCAAATTGTCTAACACAGTAAGCATCCATCAATCTTTCTTCAGGCTCCTTGTACCAGGATCTAACTCTGGCTCTTACATTAACATTTTTTAGAAACACTTTTCTCAGGCTCCCCCTTTCATCAAGCTTCCGTGCTTTAGGGATTGACACCTTGCTTTCTGGTTACAAGCTCCCCCTTGCATTGAGCTCATTTTCAGACTCCCCCTTAGACTCAGCTATCGAGATCGTAGTCTGGTACAATATCTGCAATCACTCAAACATTTATAAGTATAAACATTTCAGGCATTCAATTATCCAGGAATTATGACCCGGCTCTTTCAAACTTTCTAAACTAACACATTTTAACAAATTTCATGGATTTGGCAGTTTCAACGAACAGAATTAGAAACTAGCTCCTTTTCATAGATTTTAACAATATAAGCATCCACATCCCTCACAGTTATTCATCCAAGTCCAAATTAATGACCTTGGAGAAATCACAAACTGTTTTTGATTTTAGATTTTAAAACTTCAAGTTTCAAATTAATGAACTTGTTTTATTTTCAGAAACACAATCAGCATACTCAGATTTTGACACTCAGCATTTCAGACATCGGTTGTCGAAAATAAAGTGAAATCAAAATCTTTTTGTATTTTTTTGAAACATAAAGTAGTAAAGAAATATTTACAAACATATTTACAGACATTATTTTTGTTTTGAGTTTGTGTCAGAGGATCATATCAGTTTTTGACAAGTCACAAGTACCGTTGAGCTTAGTTACACATTACGAATTAAACATTTCACTTAGATTGTCGATATACTGATCCACTTAAATTTTTACACAAATTTCAACTGATTCAGGATACGAATTAGATGTATTAAGAACTTAAACTCATTCATGTGTCCCACCTCTTGAATATACTCCCATATCCAGATCCCAATATTCAGTCTTACAGGTGAGTATACCTAGATGATATCTGTAAAGGGTTAAATTGCGAGGGCCGTGAGAGCTCAGGCTATTGCTTCCGCAAAATCAGAGAGATGACGGCTTCGACTTTAGGTGTGTCCCCTTTAGAGGATCTTTTCTTCAACAGCACATGATTAGCATTTTGCAATGTTTCATCATTTTTTATGCTGAGGATGTGCTATAGTTCAAGCAAGCAGAAAGTATTATACGGGGACTAGGCCATTGCTTTCGCAAAATCAGAAGTCCCGGGATAATACCCCAGATATCACTAAGCATAAAGACCTAGTATCTCAGAAAGAGGGGTCCTTCAAACGAGATTTCAGGGGTTACCTAAATATCCAAGTAGTGTTCCCCACGAAATAAGCAAGTTTGAATTTATGTTTATATCCCGAAAAAGTTTTCTAAATGTATAAAAACCTATCGGCATATCATCAGTGAGATTGTTTAACGCTATATAATCATTACATTTCTTTAGCATACTATAACTGTCTACTGATGTACTATCATTTCCTCTTTTTATACAAAAACTCTTTTTCATTTTATCATATTTTTTGGCTTTTTCAAATTTTCAAATGTTTTTGTATTTTCTGAAAATAATACTCCCCCTAAAATGCAAAATCATTCTAAAGAAAATTTGATAACCGATGCTGATAGCTTTGTCTCGCCATCCATTTTCTGCTTCTCATGCACTGATTTGCAGAAAATATAACGTAAAGCAGCAATTACCCCCATGATTTACAACACATTGAAATTTTACAGCTTGAAAACCGTTTTTCAATCTTGTGAAATTAATCATGTTTGTTCCGCCGTGAGGGTTTCGGCATATTCAATCAACACATTTTTTAATTTTGAATTTTTGAAAAATTTGAAAACAAACATATTTTTGATTTTTCAAAAATTTTGACAAAATAGAAACATATTTTTGGTTTTTAAATTTTTCAATTTTTAGGGTTTTTGAAATATTGTTTATTTATATACAGAAAACAAACAAACTCCCTGTTCAACCAACACAGGGTTCAGCAGCCTCCTCTTCCTGTGCCAGGCTGCTCCGACACTCCTCTTCTTGACATTCCAATTTCTTCGGAAGCACCTGCACATTCAGACTACTCAATTACTTGAACAATTTAGCCCAGGTCTGTTTGACCTTAGGCATTTCAACACAATATGCTTCATTCAATTTCAGAAAATCTTTGTCATTTTGTACAAAGACTTTTTCAATTTTAACTTTTTCATCAATTACCGAAGTCATTTGTTTCTTAACACTCCATGTTTGACTTTTTGGAGTACATCTTTTGTAAAAATGTGACTCTTTTTGAACATTTTGATTTTGAACAACAACTTTTGGTTACCAAAACTCTTGGGGTTTTGTCATATCAACTGATGTTTGCCAACTTTGCGTTGTTCTGAATCTGGGTGTGTGAGAATTCCAGGTCTGTCTTGAATCAAACCTATTTGAGTTTGATTTCCAAGTTTGATTCGAAGCAAACTTGTTTGTGTTATACCTCCAAGTTTGTTTTGAATCAAATTTGGTTGACCTTTGTTTCACATCCTCAGATTTTTTTTTATCAACATCATCAGACTTCCTTTTGTCAACATCAACAGGTTTCAGATTTGGACACTTGCGTGCAAGATGTCCAATTTGATCACATTTAAAACATGTTCTCTTTGAGAGATCTTTAACCTGTGGTTGTTCCTTTTTCGTTTGAGCATAGAACTCTTCATTAGACTGACACCTAAATTGGAGTTCTTTCTCTTCTTCAGAACTTGTTCCGTGAACAAAATTCATCTTTGTCTGATAATTTGACGGTTCATTTTTATTTCGATTTTGTTTCTTTTTATAACCCAACCCAGCCTTCATGTTTTTCTTCTTGAACCCAGGTTTGTTATAAAAAGTTTTGCGACCTTTTCCAGCAAACTTTGAAATATCAGATTTTTCAATTTCAACCATCTTGAAAACTTTATCAACCTTTTCTGAAATCACATTCTGAATCGGGAATACAACATCTAAGAATAATTTGTCCAATCCAATCATGGTATAAACCAATCCTTTTGAGTCATCATCCAGATTTTTCTCAGATTTTGAGTTTTTCAGATATCCATCATGAAAATTACCTTCATTTTCATCCTGTGATTCAGATTTACCTGTTTCAACTGACTCTTCTTTCAACACACTTTCAACGACCTTACCTACCACCTCTGAATCACTAGAATCATCAGATTTGGAATAGGTTACGTCAATGTTATCTGGCAATTGATCTACCATGTTGAAAGCTTTTTCGACCTTTTCATCATCATAAAATGCAAACTTTTCCGCTGGTGGAACTTGATGAAATTCTGAGCCAATGCCTTTCTTGTTTTGCTCAGAATCTTTTCCATCTGGTTTTATGTTGAAAATTCTTTCAAGCACATATGACGACGCGTGATAACTTTTTAACTTGTTATCATCCTGTTCTAAATCAGCAATCTGACGCTTAAGTTTAGCAACATCCTTAATGTAAGAATTAACAACTTGTTGCTTTATTTCATAATTTCGCTTAAACGTATTAGTTGTCTCAGAACAGTAATCCAATCTTGATTGAACAAATTTCATTTCACTTTTCACTTTTTCATATGACTCTTTTGTAATGTGATATGCCAATTTTATTGAATCATATTCATTTTTCATTTCTTGACAAACATTTTCTTTTTGTTCACATTCTTCTGTCTTTTTCAAAACATTTTCTTTCAAAACTTCATTTTCCTTTTCTAACTTTTTACATTTTTCTGAATTTTTTTCATCATTATCTTTCAAAACTTTTTCGTTTTCTAACATTTCTTTGTATTTATTTTTAAAAACTTCTTCTATTTTGATAAATTCAAGATCTCTTGTTCTGAACCTTTCGTCTTATTCAGTACAAGCACTGCACGTTTCCATACATTTCTTGCACTGTTCAACGATTTTGATTTGAGTTTCAGAATCAGAATTTACCTCAGTGATTGGCACCTCGGTGTATGCTGCAGTCTCTGTCTGATCAGCATCATTCTTTTATTTTTCTTCAACACCAACTTCAGTATCACCAGCATCACCAGCTTCCAAATTCTCATTCTTCACTTCAAACGAACTTTCAACCTTCTTCTCAGCTTCTTCAAGCTGCAGTAGTTTTTCAGTAACTACTACTTTCACAACTTCTTCATTCACAACAACTTTTTCTACCTTCACATCTTCCTCTTTAACTGCTTCGACTATGACTTCCTCAGCAACCTTCTTCAAATTATTCACCATCTCATCAACATTCTTCTTCATTCTCTCTTCATCCCTCTTCTTCAGACTTGAAGTCATAACATCCCTAAGGAGTTTTTCAAACTTCTTCACATATGTTTTATCTTTTCCAACATTAGTATAGTATTCGACGGACAGAGGAATTACTAACAGAACATCATCAAAGACTATGACTTTCTTGGGAACAACAGGTTCACCATTTCTGTTGTCGTAGCATTCTCGCTTCTTGTCCCATCTCTTGTTGCTAACTGCACTTTCATATTCTTCTTGCATTATATCAATTCTGTTCCAAGCAATGTTTCTTTCTTTGTATGTTTTCTCATTCAGAATCTCTTCTCTATTTTTCTCTTTGATTTCAGCTATAACATTTTCTTCTTTGTTTTCCTCTTTTATTTCAGCAAGAAAAACATAATGTTTGCTCTTTGATGAGTTTCTGCCATGAGCTGTATTTTGATTATCAACACGGTCTTCTTCTGGAAGAATCTAACTCCAATCATATCCTTCATCATCTTGGATTACAGCACAAGCTCTTGACTTATCTCTGGGTTTATCTTCAATCATTTTCGGCTCTTCTTTGCTTCGGTGGTAGATTGCCTTTCGGTAATAATCATCAATGAACGGATGTTCATTTCCACCAACTGCAGAATTGTTGCATTCTCTCTTGAAATGACCTTTTTGCTTACATTTGAAGCAGGTCACTTTGGACTTATCAAATCCAAGTTTTGTTGATGGACCACCTAACGATTGTTTCCCAGTAATCTCCATGTATCTCTGAGCTCTGCGGATGTAACTTGCCAAGCACCAGCGAATGTCAATGAGTTCCATCTCTTCCGGATCAATCTGGTCGTAGTCTTCTTTGGTTAACTCTGAGTTACCAATTTTGCCTGCAACTAGACCTTCATACGATTCCAGAACAGATGCAAGAAAGCTCATTTGCTTTTTAGCTGAGTTGATGCTCATTGCAGGAGAATTCTTCAATTTGAGAGCAATGTTCCAGAAAACTTCTTCAGATTCTTCAACACTTGCTTTTGATGTAGACGAATGATATCCCGGATTGTAGCTTGATGAGCTTTTATGTGGCTCTTTTGTCCTCTCACCACTGAATGCTGTCTTTGGTGTTTCTCCAACTTTCACCGATGGTAAATTACCTTTGTAATAGAGACCAACATTTTGTTGATGTGAAGAACTGCTCATCTTGTTCTGCTTTTGCAATTCAAGCTCATGACTTTCTATCTTTTCTATCAAGACATCAAGAGAAATTGTATCATATAAAGCATCATTTTTCAATATGAATACAAACGTGTGCCACTAATCAGCTCGTGGTAACGCTTCTATGATCTTATCAATTATTTCTTCTCGAGTTTTAACAATGCCAAAATGATCAAGTTCAATTTTTAGATGACCAAATCTCTCTATCATTTGTCTAACTGATTCACCTTTCAAACTATCAAACAAATCAAATTCTTTCTTTAATAATGCAATTTTATTTTTCTTGATTTGTTTACCCCCCTCAGCTTTTACCCGTAAAGCTTCCCAGAAAGATTTTGATGACCCATCATGTTGAAGTAGAGCAAACAGGTCATGTCTAATTGATGATTGAATTAAAGCAATCATTCTCTGTTCAGCTGAGAATTCTCTTTTGTCTTCTACTGATAAATTTTTGAGCGGGGTTTCTTCTCCTTTATCATTGGTCGGCCTACTATAACCAAACTCCAAACAAAACCAGCTTTCATGAGCATAAGCTTTTGCCCAGTTGATGAACCGATATTTCCACCAAGTGTAATCTTCAATGCTTTCAAGTGTTAGTGGTTTTGAATTTGTTCTGTAGAAATTATCATGTTTAATGTTTTCATTGATCGCTTTTGTAATGGTTTTTGGTGTGACAGTTGAGGTTTCAGAAGACTCGGATGTAAATGCATTGTAGAATGTATTATAGAACTCTTCAGCCATGATGTGAACTTCTTGAATTTCCTGGAGACAAAATAATCAAACAAACACAATCAGCTTAAACAATATCAAACAACTTGACACAAACTGACACTCGGTTGACTTGAAATGATCTTGATGCAAAATATCCACTTTCAAACGAAATAGTGATCTCAAGTGGAATCACTTTGGTGTGAAATAACCTATACAAAAGAAATCAGTAACTTGATTTCGTGAGATATAAGATGTATGTTTCACATGAAATTAAACTTTCAAACGAAATTACACCTTGGTGCGGAATAGCTGATTCCATGTGAACCTTTCAAACGGAATTACAATTTTCAAACGGAATACCCTTTTCACACGGAATCAGATGTAATTCAAACGAAATAAGTAATTTCGTGTGAAATTACCTCAACTTTTCAAATGAAATTAGATGCTCGTTCAAACGAAATTAGCTTTTTGGCCCATTTTTGTCACTTTTAATCTGAATTTAGGTCTGATTCTTTCAAGGGTTTATTAAAACTATGTTTCGCATGTAATGTATGAAATTCAATCCATTTTGTCCGTAAAATTTTGTTAATTTTGAAAAAGAAGGTGTAGAAGTCAGAAAACTGATGAAATCAAGCTAAACTCTTCCTCCTGAGCTCTAATACCACTTGTAGGATCGTTGTGCGACCTGAATGAGTCGTTCCGAAGAGTTTGAATCCGAATCAAAGACGAAATTCAGTGAAACAGACTTGTTTACTGCTTGATTCAATTATAATGTCTCTTGTATTGATATAATAGTCTTACAGCACCTGGAGACAATACGGCAGAGCTTCGCTACTCAAATCCGAAAGTTACAAATGACAAACCATGCTCCTCTATATATAGTCTTGCTGATTTCGTTTGAAATGACCAAGGACCATTTCAAGCGAAATTAACATTGTTAATTCCGTTTGAAATAGCCTTTGGCTATTTCAAGCGAAATTACTAACAAACACACAAATCTTAGTTTCTAGCATCCCGAGCACTGGTTTATCCTATCCTATTACATGACTCGATACAAGACGAAGTCGACAGACATAGTGCACTAACAATCACTTATTAAAGTCTTTGGTGTTCCAAAACGACAGAATAATCTCTTCAGAAATCTTACCATGACTCTTCCATCATTGGTTGGAAGTGCCTCGGCCTCGGCCTATTTAGACAAGTAATCTACCGCCACAAGTATATATTTGTTTCCTTTTGACGGTGGGAAAGGTCCCATAAAGTCGAGTCCCCACACATCAAAAATTTCACAAATAAGAATGCCATTTTGGGGCATTTCGTTTTTGGAAGAAATATTACCTGTTCTTTGGCAAGCGTCACATGTCTTGACAAGACTTTGGGCGTCTTTGTAAATGGTTGGCCAGTAAAATCCTGAATCAAATACCTTTCATGCAGTACTTGCGGAACCATGATGTCCTCCGTATGGACCTTCATGACAATGGCGGAGAATTCTCCTTGCTTCACTACCATGTACGCATCGTCGGATGAGTTGGTCGGCACACATTTTGAAAAGATAAGGATCTTCCCAAAAGTAATGCTTTACATCAGCAAAGAATTTCTTCCTTTGATGATGTGGCCAACCTTTTGCAACTATACCGCTAGCTAGGTAGTTAGCATAGTCGGCGTACCATGTCTCTTCTCGATATTCCACCATTTCCAGGGACTCCGTTGGAAATTTTTCATTGATTTGGTCGTCCCTGGTTGCCTCCAAAGTTGGGTCTTCTAAGCGCGAAAGATGATCTGCTGCGGTGTTTTCTGCTCCTCTTTTGTCTTTTATTTCAATGTCAAATTCTTGGAGGAGTAGAATCCACCGAATCAAACGTGGTTTAGCATCCTGTTTCTTGAAGAGATATCGAATGGCTGCATGATCTGTATAGACTATTGTTTTAGAAAGAACAAGATAAGAACGAAATTTATCAAAAGCAAATACCACGGCTAGTAATTCCTTTTCCGTTGTTGTATAATTTTCTTGTGCATCGTTAAGTGTTTTACTAGCATAATAAATTGGGTGAAAATGCTTATCTTTTCTTTGTCCCAAGACGGCTCCAACTGCAAAGTCACTTGCATCACACATGATTTCGAAAGGTAATTTCCAATCAGGCGCTATCATGATAGGTGCATTGACTAGCATTTCTTTTTGGGTTAGAAATGCTTGTTTGCAATTCTTGTCAAAGATGAAATGGGCATCTTTTTTAAGTAATTTTGTTAGAGGCCTTGAGAGTTTGGAAAAGTCTTTGATAAATCGTCTATAAAATCCGGCATGCCCTAGGAAACTTCTGATAGCACTAACGGGGGATGGGGGTGGTAATCGAGAAATAGTGTCTATTTTGGCTCGATCTACCTCCATTCCCTCGCTTGAGATTTTGTGACCGAGTACTATTCCCTCAGTTACCATGAAATGGCATTTTTCCCAGTTAAGGGCGAGGTTAGTTTCCTCACATCGGGATAGCATTCGTTCGAGGTTATCGAGGCATTGGTCGTATGAATCTCCAAAGACAGAAAAGTCGTCCATGAGGACTTCCATTGTCTTTTCTACCATATCATGGAAGATGGCCACCATGCAACGTTGAAAGGTTGCGGGGGCATTACATAGACCAAAAGGCATGAGTCGATAAGCAAAAGTTCCATAGGGACATGTGAATGTTGTCTTTTCTTGGTCTTCGAGTGCTATCAGAATTTGAAAGTATCCTGAAAAACCATCCAAGAAACAATAAAATTTATGACCGGATAATCTTTCTAGCATTTGATCAATAAAAGGCAAAGGAAAGTGATCTTTCCTTGTTGCCTCATTTAATCGACGATAATCTATACATACCCTCCATCCTGTGATGGTTCTCGTTGGTATTAATTCATTCTTTTAATTAGTTATTACCGTCATACATCCTTTCTTTGGAACTACTTGGACGGGACTTACCCACAGACTATCAGAGATATGGTAAATAAGTCCGGCGTCAAGTAATTTGATGACTTCGTTTTTAACCACTTCTTGGACATTTGGATTTACTCTTCGTTGTGGTTGTATGACCGATTTATAGTCATCATTCATTAAAATTTTGTGCATGCACATGGAAGGACTTATGCCTTTAATATCTACAAGCTTCCAAGCGATCGCATTTTTGTGTTTTTTCAAAAGTGAAAATATTTTTTCTTTTTCTAAACTAGTTAATTTTGATGAAATAATTACAGGTGATTTACCATCTTTGTCTAGAAAAGCATATTCCAAACCTTTTGGAAGTTCTTTGAGCTCAAGAGGTGGGTCATTAGGAGACTCCTTATTTGGTTTCTCGTTTCGATCAAGAACCACAAAAGCTTGTTCTATGGCGACCTCTTCTTCAACAAAGTGGTCAATTTCTTCTCTTATATCGGGTGGTTCATCTTCATCTTCAATTAGGGGGTCATTATTGCCCAATGGATATTTCATTGAGCGCTCAAGATCGACACTCTTTTTAAATGCCCCTAATTGAATAGATAGATTGTTGTACTTTCGGTTTTTCAAAGCTTCGTGGGTCTTTACAAAAGGTTGTCCCAACGCTAGAGGAGCGTCATCAAGGATGACAAAGTCGGTTGGGATTACCATTTGATTTGTTTGGACCAAGACATCCTCAACTACCCTATTGATTTTATTACTTTCCGATTGGATAGAAAAATGGGTATTTGAAGTGAAGAAAAATCACCAATACTTAATTTTTCGAAAATGTAGTTTGGCATTATATTAACACAAAGATCTTTGTCGATTGTGATATTACTAATAAATGAATTTTGAAAGAAACATGGAACCGGTGTAATGTTAATTTCAAATGGATCTTCTTTTATTAGCGAAGTTTGATCATTTGTTAACTTAATGCTTACCGTTTCGTCAATTTTAGTGTTAGTGTTTAACTCTTTTAAAAACTTTGCATGAGTGGGAACTAAACAATGATTTTCGAAAGAAGGTGACAAGAGATTAATTTTTTCAAAATTAGACTCTTCTTGAATTTTCACGTTATCGGACTCACCTTTTTTGTTGTTTAACTCATGTGTCGGCTTTTCACTTATTTGTTCTTCCATTTTTACATTTTCAACTATCTCTTCTTTATTATGAGTTAATTCTTCTCTTGTGCGGGACTCCTCTTCCCTTGCGCGAGATTCTTTTATGCATCATTCGATAGTTTTAATGTGTTCTATTATCCTATCGGTTATGTCGGTGATAGCGTAATGATCGGGATCCTCAAAGCTTGAATCCGGATGTTCGATCCTTTGTTCCTCATAATACTCATAGGAAGTAGATGGTTCACACCATTGTTCTTCATTGTAAGTATATGATGGATAAGGTTCGTAATTTTGTTCTTCATAATACTCATATGAGGTGGGTTGTTCACGCCATGGTTCCTCATAATAAGCATATGACGGTGAAGGCTCATATCTTGGTTCCTCAAGGTATGAGTATGAAAGCTCATACCTTGGTTCATTAAAATATGAGTATGAGGGAGAAGGTTCATACCTTGGGTCTTTATAGGATGTGTATGAAGTTGATGGCTCGTACCTGGGCTCCTCATATATAACAACCCTAAACCGACACCCTCATAAATTTTAAGACACCCTAAAAATATTTAAAATATCCCAATATGTCCTAAAATACACCCCATGCGTGAAAACAGACTCTGAATACCTTAAATATAATTAAAATTAATTAAAAATGGAAATTTTGGGGCTGTCGCGCGGCGCGTAAGCCACCCCGTTAGCTTACGCGGGCCGCGAGCGATCGATAAACGCGGCCTCACCCGGTGGTGACACGTGGCAACGCGTGTTGAACCTACTAAGTGACCCGGATCAGCTACAGCCCTAGCCACCTACTAGGCGGGCCGCATAGGCCTTAGCCTACTCTTACACAGGCCGTGTAAAAGTCAAAATCAGCTCCTATATAATGGGAGCTCGGGCTTTCAGTTTCCGTCGCTCAAACTTTTCAATTCTCTCTCAATTTCTTAATAGTAGAAGTTATACTCTGGTCTAATACCCCCCTAAATAACGAAGTTCTGCTCCGTTGTAAGTATCATAACCCCTGATACGTAATAGATACTCTGCCCGATTGATCTAGGGTTTCGTAACGGTTGTCGTGGTTCTGCCCGACGTAGTCGTTGGAATGCCGTCTCGGGGAAGGTATTACTAATGTTAAAATGAGTTATTATACTAACGCGTGTGCATTTGTGTAATTTATAGATAATTCCCAGGGAACCCTTACTGAAAACCTAAGACAGCAATGTGAGTAATCTCCTTTTTGTAAACACTTTTTACAAAACCTTAACTATTTTACAATACAATTTAGCAGTGATTGAGTCTTTGTAATTCTACGATTACTGCCGGTATGTTGGGGTTTTGTATACAAAATGTGAGACACGTTACCATTGGACGAAGAGTTAGCCAATGTGTAATATGACCCACCAGTCAGGATTGACAGTACTGAATGAGTAATTGGGTAGATGTAAACATTGTAATCGCTCCTAATACTGTTTAAATTAAATTAACCTTTCTTGATTAAACTGGGATTCACTCACCAGTATTTCCCCACTGACAAATGTTTTTAAAACGCGTTTCAGGTAACACAATGTGAAAGCCAATTAGAAGCCAGCTGGACAGCACTGAAGGCTTGGAAAAGTGGCTATAAAAGTTAACTAAATAAAAGAAGGCGTGTATTTCAATAAAATGGGATTTATCCCTATAAATCAGTTTGTAATAAAAACTTGGGTTTTATCCCAATGTGTTTATTTATATAAAATATGGTATTTTACTCTGATAAAATATTTCCTAACTACGGTCCTGATGAAATTTCCGCTGCCAAAATTAGACAACACCGATACCACCAACACTGGCTCGCGGCCGCCCGTTCCTGTATTTGCATAGGGATCGGGGGTTGCGACAGAAGGTGGTATCAGAGCTAAGCCACTGATTCCGCCACAGAAGTGTTATGCTGACACCAAAATTCAAAGTGTTAGGAAATAAATTACGGGAATACGTGCATAATTGTATTTTATTGTTATGTGTTATTTGACTATTTGTTAGTTTACAGTATGAGCGACCAAGGACCATCTGATGCGTACCGTCAGTTGTCTGGTTTGTCTAGAAGCGAAGGTGCCTCTTCTCAGCCTGCCCTCTCAGGGTACTCTGCTGATATGGAAGAAGGAATATTCGTATTTAAGGCTCAGTCTGAAGAGCCATTCCCTCAGAAAAAGTGAGGATGGTTCAGTCGAGGGGCACATGAGCGTAGGAAGCGTATGAAAAAGTTACAAGACCAGAGAGCACTAGCAGCAGCTAAAAGAGAAACCGATGCCTATGCCCAGGAAATGATTAATATGGGTATAGCCAATATCCACATCCTAGCAACCACTGCAGCTGGCCCTAACCTGTAGCAAATATTAGCACCCCAACCACAACCACCAATTCCTGACCAACCGATGGAAATAGAAAACCCTGAAAATCAAGTAGAAATGCATGATTTTAACCCGGAGGAGATACCTAGGGTACCCGCACCGAATCCCTTAGACCCAAATTACGACCCATGGTGGGACGATAATAGGGACTATGTGCAACGTTACCCGATACACGAAGACATGCCCATGCAGAACCTAGGAGCCTACCCAGTATTAGATCCTGTAGATCCCTATTATGATAATGATGTATTCATTAGGGAGATTCTAGAAAATCCTTACCCATACCAGGCCCCTACACCTACGTACCAGGAACCCGCACCCCAGTTTCCAAACCTAATCCTAGAACCTGCACCCCCAAAGAGTGCAGAAAACGTACAAGAACTTAGAACATTTGGTGAGGAAATTTTAGAAAATAGTGAAAGGATGAGACAGGTGGGAGAGCGACTCGTCTGGAAGTACGACACGCGCAAGATGGATTTTTGGATGAATCCATATCCGTAGAAGTGATGGTGGAGAAGGTTATAATAATAATATAATATAATATAATAATAAAATATGTGTGTATGTGTATGAAAAAAACTGATGCCTATTACTAGTAGTGTAACTTTAAATTTCAGTCGGTATTGTAATTTTAATTTCAGTATTGGTGTGTAATAGATGCATATTATACGAATACAGTAAAGTCGCAATGATCGACGCTTTTGACCAAAGTGCGTGTCATGTGATTGACTATATTAAATATTATTTTGTGATTATTAATGCGTGGTAAATGTTTAAAATTCAGATGGACAACGAAGTGAACCAGGAAAACCAGAGTGATAACCACCCGAATAACGATAATTTGAATAATGAGAATTCGAACAACAATAACAATGGAAACCAAGAGGATAATAATGCCATTCAACATATAGTGGCACAAGGAATTATAGATGCAATGCCATATATTCTTCAAACTGTTAAGGAAGCGGATAATAAAAGTAAGCATAGCAGTAAACGACCCACTGAACCTGAGCACAATGTAAACAATGGACCTGTACTTCAAGTGCCCATTCCCAAAAGAAGAAGAACCATGCCTTATGGTTGTTCTTACAAAGAATTCTGGTCCTGCAAACCAATAGAATTCTCGGGCAATGAAGGACCCATTGCAACCCTACGCTGGATAGAAAAGACTGAGGCTGTTTTAAAAATAAGCAAGTGTGCTGAAGAAGATAAGATAATGTTTGCTTCTAATCTGTTTAAGAACTCAGCTTTAGAATGGTGGAACACTATCCTCCAGTCAAGAGGAAGTGATAGGGTTTACAACATGGAATGGGAGGAATTTAAGAATATGGTAGAAAGGAAATTCTGCCCTCCCAATGAAAAAGAACAGATAACGAATAAGTTCCTAAACCTTAGGATGACCTGGGTAGATAGTAAGGGATATACTACCACATTCTTTGAATATGCTAGAATAGTACCTACCCTTGCATCACCTGAACCGGTATTAATCTCCCGTTACATCTGGGGATTAATCGGGGAGATTAGGCATGTAGTCAAGGCAGCTAGACCTCAAACCATAGAAGAAGCTGTAGAACTAGCAAATACCTTGACAGATGAATTAATCTGTACTAGAGAAGAAGACCAGAGGAGAAACCAAGCTCAAAGACTTACCCAGGAATTCCGATCTGGAAATTCCAACCGTGGGAAAAATGTAGGTTCTACATCTGCAACTTATTTCAAGTATTGAAAAAGTAAGCATTCTAGAAGATGCTCCATATATTGCAAATTCTGCAAAATATCAGGACACAGGGAAGAAGACTGCAGGAAGAAAGCCAACAACAAGATATGCTACAATTGCGGAGAACAAGGACACATCAAGCCGAACTGTCCGAAATTAGCTCCAGCTACAAACAACAAAAACACTAAAAATGCTAGAGCATTTGTTCTGACTGCAGATGAAGCCAAAATGATTCCAGACGTAATAGCCGGTACGTTTGTAGTTAATGATGTTTTTGCTAAAATATTATTTGACTCTGGTGCGAACCAAAGTTTTATTAATAATTCATTTTGCAAACTTCTCAATCAACCATTAACTAAACTACCACAAGAATGTCTAGTAGAGACAACAAATGGAGAAACGGTTAGGATTTCTAAAATCTTGCAGGGAGGAAGAATAGAGTTTTTAAATCAAAAGTTTATTGCAAACCTTTACCTAATGAATCTGGCAGGATTTGATATTGTATTAGGAATGGATTGGTTAATAGCCAATAAAGCCAGTATTTTATGTGATCAAAAGTCAATCCAAGTAAATTCACCAAGAGGTGAAAAGATCACAATTAAAGGTGATAAACCATCTAGATCCGCAAAATTCATCTCTGTGTTGAAAACTGCAAGTTATATAAGAAAAGGATCTATAGTGTATTTGATTTCTATAACAACTAACACTAAAAGAAAAGAACTAAAAGACATTTCAGTAGGGTCTTAGTTTTCAGATATCTTTCCAGAAGAATTGCCAGGACTTCCACCAGACAGGGAAGTTGAATTTAGAATCCACCTACTACCCGGAACAGCACCAATTGCCAAAGCGCCTTACCGTTTGGCACCCACCGAAAAGCAGGAACTAAAGAAACAATTAGACAAATTATTAGAAAAGGGATTCACACAGCCAAGCTCATCGCCATGGGGAGCACCGATTTTATTCGTCAAAAAGAAGGACGAATCAATGCGTATGTGCATTGACTACCGTGAATTGAACAAGGTCACGATTAAGAATCGGTACCCATTACCAAGGATCGATGAACTGTTAGATCAACTTCAAGGAGCTCGATTTTTCTCTAAAACCTATTTAAGATTAGGATATCATCAATTAAAGGTACAGGAAGAGGACATTCCTAAAACCGCATTTAGAACAAGGTATGGCCATTATGAATGTACTGTCATGCCATTTGGTTTAACCAATGCCCCAGCTGCATTTATGGACATGATGAACCGAATATGCAAGCCATATTTGGATAAATTCATAATTGTCTTCATAGATGATATTCTAATTTACTCTAAGAGTAAAGAGGAACATGCAAAGCATTTGCACGTACTTCTAAGCCTATTAAGAAAGGAAAAGCTTTATGCTAAGTTTTCAAAGTGCGAGTTTTGGTTAGAGCAGGTAAAGTTTCTTGGACACTTAGTTAACCATGAAGGAATTCATGTGGATCCAACTAAAATCGAGGCGATTACCAAATGGAAAACCCCTGAGTCACCAACCGAGGTTAGAAGTTTCTTAAGATTGGCCAGATATTATAGGATATTTATTTGAGATTTTTCTAGAATAGCCATTCCCTTAACCAAGCTAATCTGTAAATCCATTAAGTTTGAATGGGGACCAAAA
Source organism: Helianthus tuberosus (assembly GCA_030545235.1). Lineage (NCBI taxonomy): Eukaryota > Viridiplantae > Streptophyta > Magnoliopsida > Asterales > Asteraceae > Helianthus > Helianthus tuberosus. The sequence continues at coordinate 197,815,240 of CM060418.1, forward strand.
CAAGAAGAAGCATTTAGAATTCTTAAGTAAAGACTAACCCACGCACCCATACTAGCATTACCAGAGGGAACTGAAGATTTTGTAGTATATTGTGACGCCTCTAAGTTAGGTTATGGATGTGTATTAATGCAACGTCAAAAGGTTATAGCTTACGCATCTAGACAACTTAAGAATCATGAAGAGAATTATTCAACCCATGATTTGGAATTAGGAGATATAATTTTTGCCCTTAAGATTTAGAGACATTACTTTTATGGTAGTAAGTTTACCATATTCACTGATCATAAAAGTTTAAGATATGTTTTCGGACAAAATGAGAAAAATATGAGACAGAGACGCTGGATGGAAATTCTTAGTGATTATGATTGTAATATTCAGTATCATGCAGGAAAGGCAAAAGTAGTGGCTGATGCTTTAAGCCGAAAGTATCATGAAGAGCCAAAAAGGGTACGTTCTCTTAAATTAAATCTACAAGTAGATTTAAATGATCAAATTAGAAAAGCACAAGAATCAGTAATCAAGGACGATACTAAAAAATTAAAAGGAATGATTATGGAATTAGAACAAGGAACAGATGGAATTTGGAGATTTCATAAAAAGAGAATGTGGATACCTAAATTAGGGAACCTGCGTCATCGTATATTAGAAGAAGCCCATAAGTCCAAATATACGATGCATCCAAGAAATGATAAGATGCATCAGGATTTAAGAAAGAATTTTTGGTGGATAGGAATGAGAAAGGATATAGCAGCCTATGTTTCTAAATGTTTAACATGTTCATAAGTTAAAGCTGAACACCAGAAACCCTCAAGTTTGTTACAACAGTTAGAAATGCCAGTATGGAAATGGGAATTGACAACAATGTATTTTGTTACCAAATTACCTAAAACAAGGAAAGGTAATGATACAATCTGGGTGATTGTAGATAGACTAATCAAGTCAGCTCATTTTCTACCAATGAAAGAAACTTTCAATACAGAACAATTAGCTAAGTTGTATGTAAATGAAATAGTTTCATTACATGGAATACCTTTATCAATTGTTCCTGACAGAGATAGTCGTTTTACCTCTCAGTTTTGGTCAAGTTTCCAAAAAGCAATGGGAACCAAGTTAAATCTAAGCACAGCATATCATCCTCAAACAGACGGACAAAGCGAAAGGACAATTCAGACTATGGAAGACATGCTTAGAGCTTGTGTAATTGATTTTGAAGGTAATTGGGACGATCACTTACCTTTAATAGAATTTTCTTATAATAACAGTTATCACACAAGTATCAATGCTGCACTATTCGAAGCACTTTATGGACGAAAGTGCCGAACCCCAGTCTGTTGGGCAGAAATTGGGGAAAAGCAACTATCTGGACCTGAGATAGTGCAAGAGACAACCGACAAGATTATTCAAGTCAAGGAATGACTGAAAGCAGCACGTGATCGACAAAAGAGCTATGCTGATAACCGACACAAACCATTGGAATTTCAAGTAGGAGATAAAGTATTGTTAAAAGTCTCTCCTTGGAAAGGAGTGGTGAGATTCATCAAATGAGGAAAGCTAAGTCCCAGGTATGTTGGACCTTTTGAGATTATTAGAAAAATAGGACCTGTAGCCTATCAACTACAACTGCCAGAGGAAATGGCAGGAATACATGATGTATTTCATGTATCTAATCTCAAGAAATGCTTAGCCGATGAATCGCTGATGGTACCTCTTAAGGATATAGAAGTAAATGAACAACTTAAGTTTTTAGAGAAGCCTTTACAGATTGAAGACAGAAAAGGTAAGAACCTCAAACACAAGAGATTAGTTCTGGTCAAAGTAAAATGGGACTCCAAAAGAGGACCAGAATACACATGGGAGCTTGAAACAGAAATGCAAAGGAAATATCCACACTTGTTCCAGTAGACCTCGAGGACGAGCTCTAAAACAAGGTGGGGAGGATATAACAACCCTAAACCGACACCCTCATAAATTTTCAGACACCCTAAAAATATTTAAAATATCCCAATATGTTCTAAAATACACCCCATACGTGAAAACGGACCCCAAATACCTTAAATAATATTAAAATTAATTAAAAATGGAAATTTTGGGGCTGTAGCGGGGCACGTAAGCCACTCCGTTAGCTTATGCGGGCCGCAAGCGATCGATAAACGTGGCCTCACCCGGTGGTGACACGTGGCAACGCATGTTAAACCTACTAAGTGACCCGGATCAGCTACAACCCTAGCCACCTACTAGGCAGGCCGCATAGGCCTTAGCCTACGCTTACGCGGGCTGTGTAAAAGTCAAAATCAGCTCCTTTATAATGGGAGCTCGGGCTTTCAGTTTTCGTCGCTCTAACTTTTCAATTCTCTCTCAATTTCTTAATAGTAGAAGTTATACTCGGGTCTAATACCCCCTAAATAACGAAGTTCTGCTCCGTTGTAAGTATCATAACCCCTGGATACGTATTAGATACTCTGCCCGATTGATCTAAGGTTCCGTAACGACTGTCGTGGTTCTGCCCGACGTAGTCGTTGGAATGCCGTCTCGGGGAGGGTATTACTAATGTTAAAATGGGTTATTATACTAACACGTATGCATTTGTGTAATTTATAGATAATTCCCAGGGAACCCTTACTGAAAGCCTAACACAGCAATGTGAGTAATCTCCTTTTTGTAAACAGTTTTTACAAAACCATAACTATTTTACAATACAATACAATTTAGCAATGATTGAGTCTTTGTAATTCTACGATTACTGCCGGTTTGTTGGGGTTTTGTATACAAAATGTGAGCACGTTACCATTGGACGAAGAGTTAGCCAATGTGTAATATGACCCACCAGTCAGGATTGACAGTACTGAATGAGTAATTGGGTAGATGTAAACATTGTAATCGCTCTCAATACTATTTAAATTAGATTAACCTTTCTTGATTAAACTGGGATTCACCCACCAGTGTTTCCCCACTGAAAAATGTTTTTAAAACGCGTTTCAGGTAACACAATGTGAAAGCCAATTAGCAGCCAGCTGGACAGCACTGAAGGATTGGAAAAGTGGCTATAAAAGTTACCTAAATAAAAGAAGGCGTGTATTTCAATAAAATGTGATTTATCCCTATAAATCAGTTTGTAATGAAAACTTGGGTTTTATCCCAATGTGTTTATTTACATAAAATATGGTATTTTACTCTGATAAAATATTTCCTAACTACGGTCCTGATGAAATTTCCGCTGCCAAAATTAGACAACACCGATACCATTGACACTGGCTCGCGGCCGCCCGTTCCTGTATTTGCATAGGGATCGGGGGTTGCGACATCATAGTAAGTGTATGAAGTGGATGGTTGAAATAAGTTACAATATTGTACCGAGTGAGGGTTTTCGCTGTGACAACCGGTGATTTACGGCTCTTAATTACGTGATTAACAGGTGTTTAACGCGATAATAAATAGTGTTTATAGCGTAGATTAACTTTCTTGGGCCTTTGGAGTGCCTAGGAATGTTCAACCGGCTTTACAGGGCGTGAACGGTGGTTTACGAAAAAATCTGCTGAATGATAAGCGACTATGGAATGAAACCGAACAGAATACTGACAACGCCGACAAATAATAAATTTTTACGATATATTTTAGCTTCGTAATTAAATTTTAGTGACTACAGTCGAAACCGGATCGAAAAACGGATTAAAGACGACAACGATACAATTTTTCGCGATTATTACCGTAATCGACGAACGGGCGTGCAAATAACGACTACCGACCATATTTTATGTATTTTAATACAAAAATTTTATCTTTTGATGTTAAACGGAGTAAGGGTTTTGACAACAGGTCTCGTAGGAATTACGGGCCACTTACACACGAGATGGGCTTGTGGGCCCTGGGCCCAAGCCCAAAACCCACAAGCCTAAACCTGCACATAATAAATTAGGATCTTATCAAAATCTTGCAAAATCCAGAAAAGATCTACAAAAGCTCACAAAATCTCTATAAATCTATACAAAATCTGTTCAAGAGATTTTTGGTTTCAAATATTTGAAACATATAAGATCTCTAAAAATCTCAACCAAATCTCTACAAGATCTCTTGAGATATCAACAACATCTCTATATAAGATCCGTATCCTCTCACATTTTGTTGCAGATCATATTCAAACACCCACTTGGAAAATCATTCCCACTCACTAAATACACACATACAACATTCTGCCTTATCTTTTTGGAGAAACCCTTGTTTTTCTTTGTCTGCGTATTATATACACACAAAATCAAAAAGAAAACACTCTTATCTCCTCTCCATCTCTTGTATGCCTACCCAACTGTGACAACTCGTAATTCGAACCTATCTTTGTGTTTAATGTAACGTATGTGAACGTGATGTGATTATATGAACTTGGTTGATTAATTGAATGTTATGTTATATGTTTATGTGTAACGAATGTATGTAAATAATCGAGCCCGAACGCACAACACTTGGCCGCTCGCACAAGCCCATTCGGGCCACACTCTTTGCATCCGAAACCAATGGGCGACCCATGATGGGTTCAGCCCACTCCCTTATGTCGCATAACCTCATGAGGAGGGGGTATACTCTTCATTGTATTGGCTAAACACTTTACACATCAAAACCCTACTCTCTTTCTCTCCTCTCAAAGTCGACGGCAACACCCCCATCTCTCTTTAAGCTTTTGGTTTGGATCATCCTTGTTCTACTTTCTAATCAGTTAGTGTATTACTTTGATTATATGATTGTTGATATGTTGGCTTACATGTTTTACATGATGATTTAGGGATGTTAGGTGTTTGATTATGATGTAAACTGTTAGGGTTTGGTGTTCATAATAATCGGCTCACATGTGTACTTGATGATATTCATATGATTCGGATTGCATGATCTAGATTTAGAACCGAATATATACAATCGGCTGTTGTGATTTGATAATCGAAGTGGTTGCATGATGGTTAGGATTGCATATTGATATAAAAGTTCACTAATCTAATGATCCGGATTGAACGTTTGATTATTGCTCATGACTATGATTAATTAGGGTTTATACGAATCACATGATGATTGCTTGAATTGATCGATTATTGGTTTGGATGGAAACTGTTGATTGTGTTGATTGTTAAATTGCAAATATGGAAACTATTAATTTGGTCAAACAAATTGGTTGGAACTAGTAACTGACTTGCATGATTCTAGGGAATCATATAACCAATTGCACAAGTTTGTCGGTCGCACAAGATTAGGTCACACAAGACCTGATCTGATCGCACAAGAGCAAACCGCACAAGCTAGGTACAACCATCTATGCTCAGGGTACTGTTTAGATAAGCATGATCGCACAAGACCTTGTGGATCACACAAGGTTGTGCCGATCGCACAAACATTTGGACGGTTGGGCCTTAAAGCCCAATATCCAGTCGCACAACCCAACTGGATCGCACAAGTCGTCCGGATCGCACAAGGTCACTGTTTGTCATTAAATGGGCCGAGTATGCTGTTGGGCTTCTTAATGTTGGGTCGGGTATTATTTGGGCTTCAGTGGGTGAATCGCACAAGGCTCTTGAACTTGTGCGAGCCCAATTATTTAAGTTGCTCAAGTCCGGAATTTGTTGCATGACTGTTAACATGTTACCATGATCAATACATGTTCATAACCTGCTAGTTCTGTGTAAACTTATGTGCACTACTTGAAACCAAAACCTGACTTGTATGGTAACCATGTTAGGACGTGGTTGACCACATATAGCTCAAGTAACCTTTTCGTGTATATGCCGAGCAAACCAAAGTGAGTTCACACTTTTTCCAAGGGATGGGATTCCCAAGGGTTGGGAATGGGTTAATGATTTAAACGGTAACTACAACCATCCTCCGTGGGTAGGATGCCAAGATTACACACTGGACCAAACCTCTATCATTGAAGTCCCTCATTTATATCGACTTAATCGCCGAGGCCTATGGCGAGCGGGTCATTAGTTAAAAGCGCTATTAGGTATAACAAACCTCACACCGTGCCAGTCGGACGGGAGTGTACTAATGGACTATGGGCAAAGGGTCAATGCTGATAGACATTGTGTCACACCCCGATATTTCCACGTATCACCGGTGGGCCCGGTGGGGAGTATAATGACGCGGTTGGTAACATAATAGTCAAACAACACAATATTTAAGATGCACAGCGGAAGCAAAAGATAGATATATATCAACTTTAATAAATTGTAATATCAAGTATCACAAATAGTTGAATAAAATCCACAGGTGGATCAAAAATAAAATGGAAAAATTGTTCAACAGTTTTGACATCCAAGCTTGCGAGACTTATTGTGGACGCTAGGAGAAAGCCAGCCTAGTTCGCTGCACTTAACCTTTTTGGGAAAATACGTCAGTTTACACTGGTAAATACAATCAACTGACTCATTTGAAAAGGTTTAATAAAATTGATTTGAATGCACATGGCACAAACTCTTTATAACTTGGGATAATTATTTGAATATAATCTTGTAAAAGAATTACATGTTCCTTATGCGTCCAGTAGCCCGATCCGTAGACCAGGTTAAAGATCAATAGACGCACCACATTTATGTATTTTTGGCACTGACGGGTGTACGCCTACACCCCGTGCTTAGGTCGTGGCCATCTCGTAAGATGATGCCAAGGATATCCGGGACATGGTCATTAACCACCCAAAGGCCTTAAGCAAACAAAACATTTCAAAACGGAGCATATCAATGATTTAACCTCTATTCGATTAAAGATTCAATGTCCTACCAAGCGGTATTTTATATACCATACCCCAAGCCCGTATAGGGAAAATAAGTTAAAAGTATTTACCTGAGCTAAATATATATTCAATCCCAGCCGTATCAAATCAGCAAGTACAGATAGCTTTTACTGGGCTCCTATTCTGGAACGAAGGTTTATAATAACCTACTAGAATACTAACGGGTCTTTAATTAAGCCTAAACTTAGACCGGTTAGTTTTAAAGAAAGATACGGTTCAAACGCACGATTAAGCGAAGACCGGAATAGAATGTGTTTTAGACCCGACAAGTTTGAAGACTTGTATAATATGGGTAAACTAAACACATTCTGGATTTTGAGATAAAAATGACAAGGTTCGACCCGTTTCGGCTAATATATGCAAACTAGTTACATAAACCGAACCGAACGCGAATAACGCATAACGGGTACCCGAAAGATTCACTAACAGGTTTCCTAAGTTAATATGCCCTAAATATGTTGTGATATCAGTAGGATATCTTCCATTATGCCCAAAACGAGTTTAATCTTAATTTAAGCCCCGTAGGGGTATTTTTGGTCATTTAACAGATTATAAAAGAGATTATTCATAATTCTGAGATTCGGGTCCGAATACATCAGTAAAATAACTTATTTTAATAGTTCATATCAGTTGTGATAAGTCTTATATGCCAAAAATGGTTTTAAACCTAAACTATGTGTTTAATACGCTTAAAAGCCATTTTAAGCGATTTCCGGGTTATACAGGAAATCTGAGTTTTCTGATCAGGTTATAAAGTTCAAAATACTTTATTTATTATATAAAATCAGTAGCAATTGGATTGGTGTCAAAATATTATGTAGAACTCATTTTATGAACAAAAAGGGTATAATCAGTATTTACCGAATCAATGCCATAACCTTAGGTTATGAGCAGGTTAAAAATAATTAAAAATCTTTATAAATCTCAAAATATTATGTTACATCAGTGGGTAAAAGGTTTGGTCTCTAAAACTGGGTTTAGATAGGCTTTATGCTAATTGCGCCGTTTAATTAACAAAAAGCTTTTTAAGTGCGCTATTGAGCATAACTCCTAATCTAGACCTCTAACTGATATGAAATTTTAGGGACATGTTTATAATTCAGCAACAAAGATTATTGCCTTTTTACACATCCAAAATTCTTGTTTTATGGTTAAAAGGGCATTATGTTCAACATTTAAGCAATTAACGGAAACATATAAATGAAATGGACAATCAATGAACCAACCACAGAGGGTTATAATAACATGTAACCTGGTCCTAAGGAAGCTCTAAGGCATTTCCAAATCATACTAGATCGGGTCAGAACTGAAGTCAAAGCAAAAGTCAAAGTTTTGCGACTTTCGGTTTCGAACCGGGTCTAAACAGAAAATTGTTGGGTCGAACATGTTTAGACATGTTCTTACATTTATTACTAAGTTATATGAGTGATAAAAGAGGTTACATGCCTTCTACGTTGCAAATTATATGTTAATTTGTAAATTTAGTTTCTGTTGACTTTTTATGAACAATTTTGACATGACATTTGATCTAGTTAGAGTGGGAATCAGAGGGTGCCCTTTTAAGGGTTTAATGCCCACATAATTACCAACTTATAACTACCTTCAATTCGACTAATCACTGGACCATTAATGATTAATCGCTAAGTCAAACGTTAATTACGACGGGTTGACTTTTAAGCTAATAACTAAGCAAATCTCAAATAAGGAAGGTTAAGGGCACTTACCAAAGTCCTATGCACGATTAGTGATGACTTGGGTCTGCTCTTATGCTCCAGAAATGATCAGAGATGCAGATGGAAGGTGTGATCATAATGTTACAACATAAGGGGCCTTTTATAGTGATTTAATCTTAGTAGATTGTTGACAACCAAGGCTACAACTGATCATGGATCATCCACAAGTGTCCCTAAGGTCTGAAAAGCATGTAGGGGTCGCCCATGGAGTGAAAATATCTGATTTAAGTCGGTTATTGCGCTTAAACAGGCTGTTGTCTCACTTTTCTGTATCTGGGGATCGCACGCGGCCCGCGTAAGATTCTAACAAGTCATACACGGCCTGCCTAAGACCTGTTGTCAGATTTAAAACTTTTTAGCTTTTGCAATTTGGCTCTTGGCCCTTCGAAAGGTCATCCTACCTTTATTCTTTGCATTATGAGCCCTTCAAATTTACTTATAAGGGCTTCAAGACTTATACCCACTATGTTAAGTCCTTGGTCACTTTATGTTTACCCGAAAAGTCATAAATTTCATCATTTACGCTTTAACCCCTCGCATACGAATTTGATCATAACTTTCTCATACGGTAACGAAACTTTATGAAATTTTTATCGTGCTTTCTAGTGAGCATAATTTACCGTTACAAAGCTTCGGGTTTGCTAAAAGGTCACTCAGAGGTATACCTAAACATTTTGACACATTTAACCCCTGTAGTTTTTAATCTCTCACTTTCTTTCATATTTAGCTTCGTATGATCCACGATTTATTAGTTTGAAGGTATAAACATCATGTAGGGTTACCGTAAAGTATATTTATCCCTTGTTGACATTTTGAACCCTTATATTCACATACTTACCATGTTATCAATTTTAGTCCTTGTAAAGTATTCTTTCACACGTTCAAGCTTATGACACGTGTCAACACATTATAGGACGTGAATTTTCGAGGTGTTACACATTGACTTAGGGCACCTCTTACATTTTCGTAGTAGTCGATATGCACGGTCTAGTAACACATGGGAAGCCCCCACTAATCTTCGCAAACATGTCTGGGAGACCGCGATACGAAATAATACGATACATGGTTTACAAACGAACATATGATTTACGTAACGAATGCTATAACTAAACAACCAACTATGAACTCGCTCAACTTTGTTGTTGATTCGTTGTTACATGCCTTGCAGGTCTTTAGGTACTCATGGAGCTTGCACAGGGAGGCGTGGTCGTTGTGGGACATGGTAGTGTGTGCCATGCTAAAAACATTACTTTAATTCGTACTTAATACTTACATTGGGTTTTATAATTATGCTTCCGCTAAACACATAACTACGTTTTTTATTTGAAACACCTTTCATATTGTGTGGTTAAATTTTACTTATTACTTGTTATGTTCAATATGATTGGTGGCTTGATCCTGGTCATGTCACGCCTCCAAGCGGTGATACTCCGCGTGTGAATTTTGGGGGTGTGACACCAACGACTATATCCTCTGCATTCTAGAGGAAGCTTGTCTCAAAAACAGAACACAACAAACACACACACCCACAAATACCTCTTTCTCCCTCTCGATGACTGGTCGGCAGCCACACCGGCCGACTGCCGGCGCCAGTTAACCGACCGACCACCTCCGCTGCATCTCCTACACACTCACCTCCGACATCTTCTTCTTCTTCTTCAACTATTCCTCACTACACAGCCTCATCTATACCCGATTTAAAGGGCGACGATGGCGAGACGGATCGGAGACAGGGACACGGAACAGAGAAAGGAGAGAGAGAGAGGAAGAACGGCGGCGGCGGCACGGTGGGCTCGGACTGACATATTTTCCGGTAAAACCACCCCCTGTTTATCTCTATTTTATCTTTTAGAATGATGGTGATGATTTCTGTTTCTGGTGAGGATGATCGGAATGGCGTATGTCGACGACGGCGGTGTTTCGCCAGAGCCACAGCGGTGTTGGTGGTAGCTAGTCAGGCCTCGTAGGCCCAAACGAGTCAAGGGTGGTTTCGAGTTTTGGTTCTGGTTATATTTAACTCGGTTAGACCGAGTTAACTCGGTTCGGGTTCTCGGTACATGACAGTCAACGGGTTTTGGTTTGGCTCGGTTCTCAGGTTCGGGTCAAGCCTGGTCAACGGTCAGAAATTTCATGGTTCGGGTTGACTCGGTCAAACCGGGTCGACTCAGTCAAACTCAGGTCAACAGTGAAGTTGACTCGGTCAACTCAGTTAGGCGGTTCGACTTTTCGACACTAAAGATGGTAAATGTCGCGACTAATAACGTTGTTTTATTTTATATAGTTTTGTTAAATACGCGATATCGAGCTCCAACCGAACAGACTAGTATTTACTTTATGTTTTGCCGTTTTTACAAAAGATATTTACATTGGTTATTGAACATTGATTGATTAACGACAACTTGTGTTGTCGGGGCGTCCAAAAACAGAGGAAACTCTGCCCGTTTTTCGAGAAAATCCGTAAAAAAATACCGTATTATAAAACGCGTTTTATTGAAAAACGACAACTAACGGTAACAAACAACTTTTATGAAAGCCGATAACAAATATGTAATAACTTCCAACGACACTTTACAACTTTCGAAAAACCACTATTCGGAACAATTTTTTTTTTTTGCGACAATAAATATAGTTCTTATATTTATTCTAAAACTTTGAAACCTCGTCAATTCTTTTATAACAATAAATATAAGTTATGTATTTATTTCAAATATCAAAATACGGACTCGTTTTATATAAATAAATATAGTATATATTTATTTCCGTTAACAAACAACACGCGTTCATTTTATAAAAATAAATATAGTTTGCATATTTATTTTGAACATCAAACAAGACGACGGTTCTTTTGAAAACTTGAGTATAGTTTGTATACCATTTCAAATATCCAACAACACGAATTCGTTTTTATAAAATAGACATGGTTTATACGCTTATTTCAAGCATCAAACAATAACGAATTCTTTTATAAAATAAACATAGTTTTATGTTTACTTCAAACATCAAGCGACTCGTATTCATTTATAAAAATAAATATCATTATATATTTATTTTCAAACACAAACAACTTGATGGTGCTTTTTTAAAATAAATATAACTTTTTATATTTATTTCAAATGCCAAAACGGCATATACGTACGTATTGGCAAATATATTCAAGACGCAATATTTATAATACAAGGTTATTATACACTACTTTCATACGAATATTTTTGTATACATTATATTTATGTAAATATACTTTACATACACATGCGACTTCGTGAGGCGACTAACGCGGAACTAAGTCCTACAAGACTTATTAATTATTACCGACGAATAGACGAACTAAACAAAGTATAACTTCATCGTTAACAACTTACCGTTGAATCGTTCGGTTAAGGATTACGTAGAGCTCGATGACACGTAGTGTAGTTACTGCGTTTACTTAGAAACTTATAAGATATTCCGTGTTAGGAATATTGTAGAATGCACGCTAGCAAGTCAAGTCTTGGAAACGACATCACGAAGTCGTAATTAGCTAGCTTCGCACAAGGCAATTCAGGTGAGTTCATAACCACATCTTTTTACGGTTTTACATTTTTTGTAAATGTTTTCGGGGTGGAAAGACATGCACGTTTTGCAGAAAACACACAAAGTTCTCGATGAACAAAGACTGCATATTTTAGACAAAGCACATTTTGCAAGAACATACAAAGTTTTTGAACGAACAAAAACTCATATTTCTAAATCATGTTACGAATGGATTATACTAAATATACCGGTTTTTACAAAACAAATGCGTATTATTGAAATGTGAATGATTTTCATGACTAGGGATGGATCGTCTAGTGATAATATAGAGAGACTGGGGAGGTTTAGCCTTAGAGGCTGGGGAGGTTCAGCCTTAGAGGCTGGGGTAAAATACATGTTACGAATGTTTAAACGGTATGAAATGAACTATTAAATCATGTGAGCATAGATTAAATTTGAAATGCCATAAATTCTTAATTAGGGACGAGGGTTAGATCTAACGGGTACGTCTGAACCCCGCTCATTGTACTTGTGACCACTTGAGTGCTTCGGTGTCCCAGTCGAGGTGAATCGACACAGTCGAGGTGAATCGACACAGTCAAGGTAAATTGACACAGTCGAGGTTAATCGACACAGTTGAGGTTAATCGACACAGTCTAGGAAAATCGACAAGGGTATAAGCCTACTCATTCGAGTGCTCCCTAAGCTTTCACATGTTTCAATCTCCTTGCAAAACCTTAATTTAATTTGTTCATAAATGCTTTTCATACCGGGGTTTTACAAATTACATACCATGTTTTATACAACTTCAAAGCATAGGATTATGCGGGCATGAAGTCAAAGTCAGGGTGGGCATCGACGGTTATACGAATATTACAAATATGAGAGTTTACAAATACATGGTTTTACGAACATAATGCGTTACAAACACAAAGTTTCCATATAACATGGCAAGAAAATGATTTCTAAATTCGTTTTCTCAATATTATCTCACAAACCGGTTATTCAAAAGATTTATTTCAAATCTTTTACAAACAAACTATGAACTCGCTCAACTTTATGTTGATTTTTCGCATGTTTCTTTCTTAGGTTACTTTTCAAAGTTATGGCATGGTTGGAATAAGGGAACCATGTGGAGTTGAGTACTTAGTGGGCGTTCATTTTCTAGAAGTCTTAGCTTATTTTGCTTCTGCTGTGCAATGAAGATACCAGTCCAGTCACGCTAGCTCTGATAATTTCGGGGTGTGACAGATTGGTGTCAGAGCTATATGTTACAGCGAATAAGGTTTTCTGTAGGAATACCTAGGCTCTAACCTCACTTTTCTATGGGACTTAGACTATTAAGACGTTGAATACATACAGAACGCCTAGTACTCGAATATGGTCTCCAACCGTTGCCGAAAAACAAACAGTCAAGAATTCGTTTTTAATCATACGCTAAAGTTGTGTTTTACACACGGTACACAAAACAGTCGCATACAGTAAACAAAACTCTGAGAGTTTAGGAAACATGCATTTAAGACATTCGGAAACTTATGTTGAAGTTCATTAAAGGTCATCACATAGGAACCGCGAATATTAACTCGGGCACACATTATTATCCATATTGTCTATGATATTTTAACTTCCCGAGCAGGCAGCCTACGCATAACGAAACGCTAGTGCACAAGAATACATGGAACTCAAATTTTACGTCAACGGATATCGGGGTACATCACATCCTACGCGGAACAAAACGCTAGTGCGCAGGTATACGTAAAACTTAAGCTATACATCAACGGAGATTGAAGTACGACACATACGACTATCAAGGCGAGGCCTTTGAAAAGACACGATGGCGCAATTCAACGACGATGCTAGATTCCTGTCAGTAGGAGAACTATCGATCAGGAAGCGGCGGTTTGGCACGCGGTCCTGCAACGACACGAATCACTCCAAGGAGAAGACGTATGTCTCCGCTTTCCCCCTATCTTATTAACGACGAATACGCTATGTTCGACATTCCATGGTAATGTCACCTAACAACCGGACATCACATGCAACCCCAGGTAAAGCCCTCAAATTTCTTTTATTGAAATTTTGACTTTCACATTTACTGAGTAGATTTTCGTATCTCTACTCCTCTTAATGGTCATTGTGTCACAATCTTTTCTTTCATTATAGCGAATATTCATTTGCGTCATTTCTTGAAAAATTCATATGTTACGCATGTATCGTTTGTTACGCATGTGGTTTCGTTTCAAATAAGCGCTTCATCAATGTTCAAATATTATTTCGCTAAACTTAATTATTGATTTGTGATTCGAATGACCCGCACTATTGTAGTTGTTAGCTCCTTTGTTATTAAGTCAACACATTTTCTTGAAATTTCTTTTCTTTTCAAGTTACATACAAGGTTTTTCGTTGTGACCATGCCGAAAGTTTTCTTGTCGATACATATATTTATTGTCGGATTTCGCTAAAACCAAGTTCAATTGTTTGAACTTGTCCATTACACATATTCACTTCAGAGCATCATATGATGTATTGGGAGCATCATATTCAAAATTCGTTTTAACAAGTGTTTCATTTGTTCCGAGTCGAAGTAAACTTGTTTGGCATTCGACTCCATTAAATTGATTGTTGATTTCGACCCCTTCTGGTGGTATTTTCACTTATTTGAAGCTTGCGCTAAACTCTTTTACACATCTTATGCACGGATTTAATTACTTATTTATTGATTTAGATTAAATCCGCTTTGATTTATCACATTACAACAGTCTTAACACAATTGTGTGATAGGACAATGGTACACAAATTCATTTTTTTATATATTCTGGTGTACCTCCTAACGGTCCTTTCAATATCGATCGAATGTTTTTGTGATATTCATTGCTTCTTCGTCTTCGATCGAAAACATTATTTCTTTGATGTTCAAATTTCAATTGAAAATCCTATGATGTTGTTAGAAACAAATTTTCATATTTACTTCATTGCGCTTTCAATTGACTGCAAAAAACAGGTGATACTTGTTCGATCACCCCTATTATTGAATTGTTTCATTCATTGCGACACCTTATGGCGTCGGTGTAACTTGCAGCTTGTGCTGATCACGATCGAGCGTTTAATGCAAACCAGTACATTTGAATTTGTTGATTCTAAGTTCATCCAGTGGATGTTATTGCATTTAGAACTCATTTACATATTGTAAACGTTCATACGGAATTCGATTGGTCGAAATTCCTCTTTTATTGGACCCCTGTTAACTTGGTCACACTGGTGACTGTATCAGTTTGTCTCGTTTCCTTTGACATTGTTCGTATTTACTTACGTATAACGAAACTCTAAGGAGTTAACGTAGTCTAAATTTCGAGGACGAAATTTTATTAACAGGGGGAGAATGTGACAACCGGTGATTTACGGCTCTTAATTACGTGATTAACATGTGTTTATCGCGATAATAAATAGTGTTTACAGCGTAGATTAACTTTCTTGGGCCTTTGGAGTTCCTAGGACTGTTCAACCGGCTTTACAGGGCGTGAACGGTGGTTTACGGAAAAATCTGCAGAATGATAAGCGACAACGGATTGAAACTGAACAGAATACTGACAACGCCGACAAATATTAAATTTTTACGATATATTTTAGCTTCGTAATTAAATTTTAGTGACTACAGTCGAAACCGGATCGAAAAACGGATTAAAGACGACAACGATACAATTTTTCGCAATTATTACCGTAATCGACGAACGGGCGTGCAAATAACGACTACCGACCGTATTTTATGTATTTTAATACAAACATTTTATCTTTTAATGTTAAATGGAGTTCGGGTTTTGACAATAGGTCTCGTAGGAATTATGAGCCACTTACACACGAGATGGGCTTGTGGGCGCTAGGCCCAAGCCCAAAACCCACAAGCCTAAACCTGCACATAATAAATTAAGATCTTATCAAAATCTTGCAAAATCCATACAAGATCTACAAAAGCTCAAAAAATCTCTATAAATCTATACAAAATCTGTGCAAGAGATTTTTGGTCTCAAATATTTGAAACATATAAGATCTCTAAAAATCTCAACCAAATCTCTACAAGATCTCTTGAGATATCAACAACATCTCTATATAAGATCCATATCCTCTCGCATTTTGTTGCTGATCATATTCAAACACCCACTTGGAAAATCATTCCCACTCACTAAATACACATATACAACATTCTGCCTTATCTTTTTGGAGAAACCCTTGTTTTTCTTTGTCTGCATATTATATACACACACAAAATCAAAAAGAAAACACTCTTATCTCCTCTCCATCTCTTGTATGCCTACCCAACAACTATATCCTCTGCATTCTAGAGGAAGCTTGTCTCAAACACAGAACACAACAAACACACACACCCGCAAATACCTCTCTCTCCCTCTTGATGACTGACCGGCAGCCACACCGGCCGACTGCCGGCGCCGGTTAACCGACCGACCACCTCCCCTGTATCTCCTACAGACACACCTCCGACATCTTCTTCTTCTCCCACTATTCCTCACTACACAGCCTCATCTATACCCGATTTAAAGGGCGACGATGGCGAGACGGACCGGAGACAGGGACACGGAACAGAGAAAGGAGAGAGAGAGAAGAAGAACGGCGGCACCGCCGCTCACGACTGACATATTTTCCGGTAAAACCACCCCCTGTTTATCTCTATTTTATCTTTTAGAATGATGGTGATGATTTCTGTTTCTGGTGAGGATGATCGGAACGGCGTATGTCGACGACGGCGGTGTTTCGCCTGAGCCACAGCGGTGTTGGTGGTAGCTGGTCAGGCCTCGTGGATTCAGTTCTGGGCCCAAACGAGTCAAGGGTGGTTTCGAGTTTTGGTTCTGGTTCTAGTTAACTCGGTTAGACCGAGTTAACTCGGTTCGGGTTCTCGATACACGACAGTCAACGGGTTTTGGTTCGACTCGGTTCTCAGGTTCGGGTCAAGCCTGGTCAACGGTCAGAAATTTCGTGGTTCGGGTTGACTCGGTCAAACCGGGTCGACTCGGTCAAACTCAGGTCAACAGTGAAGTTGACTCGGTCAACTCAGTTAGGCGGTTCGACTTTTCGACACTAAAGATGGTAAATGTCGCGACTAATAACGTTGTTTTATTTTATATAGTTTTCTTAAATACGCGATATCGAGCTCCAACCGAACAGACTACTATTTACTTTAAGTTTTGCCGTTTTTACAAAAGATATTTATATTGGTTATTGAACATTGATTGATTAACAACAACTTGTGTTGTCGGGGCGTCCAAAAACAGAGGAAACTCTGCCCGTTTTTCGAGAAAATCCGTAAAAAAAATACTGTATTATAAAACGCGTTTTATTGAAAAACGACAACTAACGGTAACAAACAACTTTTATGAAAGCCGATAACAAATATGTAATAATTTCCAACGACACTTTACAATTTTCGAAAAACGACTATTCGGAACAATTTTTTTTTTGCGACAATAAATATAGTTCTTATATTTATTCTAAAACTTTGAAACCTCGTCAATTCTTTTATAACAATAAATATAAGTTATGTATTTATTTCAAATATCAAAATACGGACTCGTTTTATATAAATAAATATAGTATATATTTATTTCCGTTAACAAACAACACGCGTTCATTTTATAAAAATAAATATAGTTTGCATATTTATTTTGAACATCAAACAAGACGACGGTTCTTTTGAAAACTTGAATATAGTTTGTATACCATTTCAAATATCCAACAACACGAATTCGTTTTTATAAAATAGACATGGTTTATACGCTTATTTCAAGCATCAAACAATAACGAATTCTTTTATAAAATAAACATAGTTTTATGTTTACTTCAAACATCAAGCGACTCGTATTCATTTATAAAAATAAATATCATTATATATTTATTTTCAAACACAAACAACTTGATGGTGCTTTTTTAAAATAAATATAACTTTTTATATTTATTTCAAATGCCGAAACGGCATATACGTACATATTGGCAAATATATTCAAGACGCAATATATATACTACAAGGTTATTATATACTATTTTCATACAAATATTTTTGTATACATTATATTTATGTAAATATACTTTACATACACGTGCGACTTCTTGAGGCGACTAACGCGGAACTAAGTCCTACAAGACTTATTAATTATTACCGACGAATAGACAAACTAAACAAAGTATAACTTCATCGTTAACAACTTACCGTTGAATCGTTCGGTTAACGATTCAGTAGAGCTCGATGACACGTAGTGTAGTTACTGCGTTTACTTAGAAACTTATAAGATATTCCGTGTTAGGAATATTGTAGAATGCACGCTAGCAAGTCAAGTCTTGGAAACGACATCACGAAGTCGTAATTAGCTAGCTTCGCATAAGGCAATTCAGGTGAGTTCATAACTCCATCTTTTTACGGTTTTGCATTTTTTGTAAATGTTTTCGGGGTGGAAAGACATGCACATTTTGCAGAAAACACACAAAGTTCTTGATGAACAAAGACTGCATATTTTAGACAAAGCACATTTTGCAAAACATACAAAGTTTTTGAACGAACAAAAACTCATATTTCTAAATCAAGTTATGAATGGATTATACTAAATATACCGGTTTTTACAAAACAAATGCGAATTATCGAAATGTGAATGATTTTCATGACTAGGGATGGATCGTCTGGTGATAATATAGAGAGACTTGGGAGGTTCAGCCTTAGAGGCTGGGGTAAAATACATGTTACGAATGTTTAAACGGTATGAAATGAACTATTCAATCATGTGAGCATAGATTAAATTTGAAATGCCATAAATTCTTAATTAGGGACGAGGGTTAGATCTAACAGGTACGGCCGAACCCCACTCATGGTACTTGTAACCACTTGAGTGCTTCGGTGTCCCAGTCGAGGTGAATCGACACAGTCGAGGTGAATCGACACAGTCGAGGGTAATCGACACAGTCAAGGTAAATTAACACAGTCGAGGTTAATCGACACAGTCGAGGAAAATCGACAAGGGTATAAGCCTACTCATTCGAGTGCTCCCTATGCTTTCACATGTTTCAATCTCCTTGCAAAACCTTAATTTAATTTGTTCATAAATGCTTTTCATACCGGGGTTTTACAAATTACATACCATGTTTTATACAACTTCAAAGCATAGGATTATGCGGGCATGAAGTCAAAGTTAGGGTGGGCATCGACGGTTATACGAATATTACAAATATGAGAGTTTACAAATACATGGTTTTACGAACATAATGCGTTACAATCACAAAGTTTCCATATAACTTGGCAAGAAAATGATTTCTAAATTCGTTTTCTCAATATTATCTCACAAACCGGTTATTCAAAAGATTTATTTCAAATCTTTTACAAACAAACTATGAACTCGCTCAACTTTATGTTGATTTTTCGCATGTTTCTTTCTCAGGTTACTTTTCAAAGTTATGGCATGGTTGGAATAGGGGAACCATGTGGAGTCGAGTACTTAGTGGGCGTTCATTTTCTAGAAGTCTTAGCTTATTTTGCTTCCGCTGTGCAATGAAGATTCACGCTAGCTCTGATAATTTCAGGGTGTGACATCCGCAATTGGTGCAATAATCTTCCCTATAATCATCCTCCTCATAGGTGTAGTTGTAATCTCCTAAGTATTGATCCATAAGAATCATTCAGCAGACCACAACAGAGTCTTGAGACCAGAAAACGAAAATAAAAACGGAAACAGAAACAGAGGCTGGACACGGTCCCGTGTTCAGTGAGCACGGCCCGTGTTCAGAATTTGTATCTGGGCGTTTTAATAAAAGTTACTGGTTTTATGCACCACGGCCCGTGTTTAATGAACACGGGCCCGTGTTCAGGCTACTGTAAATGCAAAAACTAACTAAAATGCAAAAAAATGCGCGCGTTTTAAAATGGTTTTGAAAAACTGATTAGGCCGTCGATTTTAAGCTTTCCTAAAATCCTTGTGTCCTCGGCAGCGGCGCCAAAAACTTGATGCGTGTCAGTGTGTATTTATATTTATGTATATTTTAAGCCCTTTTTAACACTTTAGTCAAGTTTTAAATGTATAAAACACGATATTTACTAACACTAAATACCCATAAGGGCAAGTGCACCCATCGTGAGCGTAGTATAGTGTTGGTAAGATACCGAGGTCATCCAAGGACACAAGAGCTTTTAGTACCGGTTTATCCTCAACGTCTAATCAAATCAAAAATTTAGAAAAAAGGTTTTTTTTTAAACAAGAAAATAAAACTAACTAAGAAAGCTGAAAATAAAAATAAAAACAGATAGACAAGTTGAATCACTTGGATCCGACTCGCCTTTAGTGTAACCTTTGATTATTTCCACACTTTTGCACTTTTTAAGAGATTATGTTAGTTATAGTAGTAGGCCGCTCTTTTGAAGGTGACGTTACCCTCAACCCAGTAGTTTGCGTCAGCAAGGATACAATCCTAAAGGGATGGATTATTGGAACATAATTAATTAAGTTATTAATGCATAATGTGGTAGGCCCCTCTTTTGAAGGTGACGTTACCCTAGGCTAAGTAGTTTGAGTCAGCAGATATACAATCCTAAGTAGCCGGGTTAAAGTATTAATAGTAGTTTACATATGAGGGGATCAAGGAGTTTGGACCCCCGCCATCCAATACCAGTGGGTATTGAAGGAGGTCCTACTAAACTTGATCCAGGTCCGTGCAGGATCTATACACTGAACAAGGCAAGATGCTTACCAAACCATTCCCTTAACCCCCGGCCAGGTAACCAACATATCTCCATATAGACCGTGGAGATATGAATGGTGAAAATCTTTTATTATGTATAGACAGTAAAATAACGCCAAGACACCACGGCAAATGAAAAGGAAATTTCACCTTCAACATACGAAACTTGTTATTGAAGTCATTAATACATAACCAAATAAAAAGTGCGAAAAGATTAAAAATAAAAAGTATTACACTAAATGCTTTTCTTCACCAAGTGATGTAAGAGACTTAAGTAAACATGGCCTTTGATTGTCAAGAACTCTTACGATCAAACTTGGATCCCGAGACTACTACACACACTCTATGATGGATGATGGATGATGGTGGTGGATGTGGGTTGTGATGGTGGTGGTGGGTGGGTGAAGTGTGAGAGAGGTAGTTTGCCAAGGGATGGTTTACAAGTGAGGCAAGCACCCCTATTTATAGCCTCCACAGAAGCCCAGACATGGCCCCGTGCCCGTTGGGCACGGCCCCGTGTCCACCCATCTTCTCTTTTCATTAATTGCAGTTTGTCTGCATTAGTTGACCACGCCCCCGTGTCCGCTGGGCACGACCCTGTGTGCAGAAGCGTATCTGTACTATCAAGATTTGCCTAGATTCTGCGAATCTTAGCGTTGACCACGGCCCCGTGTCCACTGGCCACGCCCCCTTGTTGGGAAATAAAAGCTTCTACAACTTTGTCTTTGCTGCAGACACTTGGGCACAACCCCGTGTTCATTGAGCATGGAGCGTGTTTAGCCTTCTGATGTTTTGTTTTTGCTTGGGAAGATGCTGTCGAGGGGTCGGGCATGCCACTTTTATTCCTTTTCTTGTATTATTGTTAAATTTGGCTACATTTTTGCTTCTTTTGTTCATTTAATCTCATTGAACCCTAAAAATACAAAAGGAAGACAAAAGCACACTTTTTCCAACATTAGTACTAAAAAAGGGTTATTTTTATGCCTCATTTGATGTAATTTATATGTTGCATTTTGTACACATCACGCAACACATATCACCACTGTGACACGTGAAGAGGTAACCTTAACAACCCCTATCCACGACAGGTGCTGAGTCCAAACTATAGTACTATCGTTGCTATGGCGACAAGCAACAATCATTTAGTCAACATAACATACGAGCATTCATCGAGTAACACATAACATGCAATAACGGTCAACGTATAAATAGTATTTGCGTTGTGTGTCGATTTGATTTAGAATAAGTAACGTATATAACACCCAAAAGTGCAAAAAGTAAAAAAGGGATCGAGTATACTCACAGCGATGGTAGATAATGGATTGAAAGGAGCGCTAGAGTGATTAGACTGAACAGTTTACGGTAGCATAAGCGAATGAACGGTGCGTAAAACTGTGCAAGTGATCATAGTGTCGAACGGTAATCCGATTGGATGGCAATCCGATTGGATGGTCATTCGATCGCATGTCAATCCGTTCGGATGGTCATCCGATAAGATGGCCATTCGGTCGGATTGACATTCGTTTGAGAAGGATGCATTTGAGTATGATGGCTTTGAAGTTTTCGTTGTAGCATTTTGAAAACAGAGAAGTACCTCTACCCTTCAGGTCGATCGATCGAACGGTTGATCGATCGGATAGCAATCCGATTAGAAGGACACTTAGTGAGAACAAGTTCACAGTAGGATGGTCACTCGATCGGATAGCAATCCGACCGTAGGGCAATCCGTTTGAACTGATGGTCTTTTGAAAACTTGAAAATTGTAAAGTGTGGAACCAAGTGCAATCCGATCGGATTTCAGTTCGATCGGATGGCAATCCGATCGGACGGCAATCCAATCGGACGGAAATCCATCCCAACGAATCTGATCGTCTTGACTTGATTATTTTGAAAGTTTTGCGGAACCTCGCCAAGTCCCAAGTCGCCCAATTGAACAGGAATCACCCTAATCCGACCAGATGACTGCTTTTTAACGGTTGTTCATGTTTACTCTAGAATCGCTTGTCTCTTTGATAGAAATCAGATCTCAACCAACACTTTACTAAGAAATGAGTAGAAGACCAGAATGCGCTCCGATTCTATGAGTTTTGAGTGCATTGAGTGTAAAAGAGTTGAAAGAAAGTTAGAAACCATCTTTCAATCCTTTTAACTTTGAGAATGTCTTGATCTATGCGATATCGTTGTGAAATCATGTGGAAATCCTTCAGGTCTAAGTTGTTCTTGGTGGAATGAAGCCAAATCTTGAAGTTCATAAGAAGTCTATGATGATATCACCCTAGAACACCTCAAATCCATTGATTTCACGGTTAAAAGTTAAGATTCAAAGGTGAAAAAGAGAAGTGTGTGTAGATCATAGAAGTACAAGATTTGAGTTAAAAAGTTACCCAGAATTGTGAGAAATCGCGAGAAAGAAGGCCTTGAGCATGCTGGTCGAGTGAGACAGCTGTCACATCACAAGTGATGTGACAGGGGGTATTTATAGGTTGCCAAAAAGGGAAAGTGGGGTGCAAGTGTCGGATAGCTCACCGATCGGATGACACTTTGATCGGATGGCAATCCGATCGAATGCCCATTCGGTCGAACGGTCATTCGATCGAGTGGCTTCGACGAGTTGAGTTTCGGCGTTTCGTTTTGCGTGTTGAGCATTGCGATGCGATAGTATTCACCATTATTCACACAAATAACCTAACTACTATATCTAACATACAATCACTATAGATAACTTGCATTTCGCGTTTGCGATTAGATTGCGATTGCGATAGAATTGCAATTGCAATTGCAATTGCGATTGCGATTAAACACCTCAACATAAACATAACATGCACAAGTAACACATAATAGCACACACACGTAAAACAATATCCAGAACACATAATTCGAGTTGCTAATGCGATAACGATGCGATCAGCGATGAGTCGATTAGCGATTAAACATGCGATTAAACCTCGATTATTAATAGATACTCCACATAATACAAATAAAGCAAATAAATAATAGAATTCGATTACAAGTCAAGAAGCACAATCTACCAGTCAAGCAAGGAGTGGCAGATCGCAATTAGCAATCTTTTCTTCCTTTGGCTTTGACTTTGACTTGTACTTTGACTTTCCAAAAAGCGGGTTGTTACAGCCTCCCCTACTTTAGGAAATTTCATCCCGAAATTTAAGAAGTAGGCGTAACAAACAGTTGCGGGTACTTCGCCTTCATGTCACTCTCAAGTTCCCAGGTGAACTCGGCGCCACGTTTGCCTTCCCAGCGAACCTTCATAATGGGAATGCGTGGGCGTCTAAGCACCTTGGTTTATCATCCCATGATCTCGACAGGCTTTTCCACGAAGTGTAATGTTTCGTCCACTTGTAAATCCTCAAGAGGGACATGTTATTCCTGGTCGGCTAAGCACTTTCTGAGGTTCGAAATATGGAAAGTCGAGTGGACATTACTAAGTTCCTCCGGTAGTTTGAGTCTGTAGGCCACTTTTCCAATCCTTACAAGAATTTTAAAGGTTCCAACATATTGTGTCGCGAGCTTTCCTTTCTTGCCGAATCTGATCACCCCCTTCCAAGGTGCAACCTTTAGGAGTATGTGATCGCCAACGTCAAATTCAAGGGGCTTGCGACGTCTATCGGCGTAACTTTTCTGACAACTCTAAGCTTTTAACAGGTTGTCTCAAATTTGGAGGACTTTGTGAGTCGTTTCTTGCAACAGTTCAGGACTGGTAATTTGTGCGTCCCCGATCTCGTGCCATACTATAGGCGATTGACATTTCATTCTGTATAATGCCTCAAATGGTGCCATTTGGATGCTAGAATGATAACTGTTATTGTACGAGAATTCAGCTAAAGGTAAGTGCGCATCCCAATTACCACCGAAATCTATGACACACGAGCAAAGCATGTCTTCAAGGGTGCAAATCGTTCTTTCAGTCTGACCGTCGGTTTGGGGATGGAAAGCAGCACTTAGATTAAGAGTAGTATCGAGAGCAGATTGAAACGTTTCCCAAAGATGCAAAGTAAACCGACCATCGTGGTCAGAGATGATGTCACGAGGCGTCCCGTGTCGACAGATAATCTCGTCGGTGTAGATTCGGGCTAATTTTTCTACCTTAAAGTCTTCTCGTATCGGCAGGAAATGAGCTGATTTGGTCAAACGGTCAACGACAACGACAACCTAGATGCTGTCGTGACCTGATGGCGTGCACGAAAGTTTCGTTATAAAGTCCATAGCAATACTCTCTCATTTCCACATAGGGATCTCAAGTTGTACGAGTAAGCTAGAGGGGCGTTGATGCTCAGCCTTGACCATCAGTACTTGTAGCGCATGTCCTGGTACATTTTGTCATCACCGGGATGAATAGAATACCTGGATTTGTGGGCTTCGTCCATCAGAAGTTGTCGCAAGTTGGTACGTTTGGGAATCCAAATTCAGTCTAAATAATGAAAGATGCCATCAGATTTATTCTCGAGTTGGGCGCCATCGTTTAGAATTCTTTCCTTCTTCGAAGTGCGTTTGGTAAAACAAGCATGTTGGGCGTCACGGATAAGAACTTCGAGATTATGCTGCGCTTGAACATTACGAACACTATGCAAATAGCATCGTCGACTGAGAGCATCAGAAACGACGTTTGCTTTGTCTGGATGGTAACGGATCTCACAATCGTAATCATTGAGGAGTTCAACCCACCGGCGTTGGCGCATATTCAGTTCTTTCTAGTCAAAGATGTGTTGTAGGCTCCTATGGTTGGTGAAGACCGTACACTTCGTACCGTAAAGGTAGTGTCGCTAAATCTTTAACGCAAAAACAACTGCACCTAGCTCGAGGTCGTGGGTTGTATAATTCTTCTCATGGATCTTGAGCTGTCGAGAGGCGTACGCAATAACCTTGTCCCGTTGCATGAGAACACAACCATGACCAAGGTTTGAGGCATCGCAGTAGACTACGAAATCGTCATTTCGGTTGGGTAGTGAGAGCACGAGAGCGTTGCAAAGCATAGCTTTGAGAGTTTGAAAGGCTTTCTCTTGTTCAGTTCCCCAAACAAAAGGTTTTTTTTATGCGTAAGAGAGGTAAGTGGCACATCGATTTTCGAAAAGTCAGCGATGAATCGGCGATAGTAACCCGCCAATCCGAGAAAAGAACGAACTTCGGACAGGTTCCTTGGTGTAACCCAACTCTTAACAGCTTCAATCTTCGCAGGATCGACATGAATTCCCTGACTATTGACGATGTGACCCAGAAATTGAACCTCCTCAAGGCGGAATTCACACTTAGAGAACTTGGCATAGATACGTTTCCCTGGAGTAACTCAAGAACCAAACGTAGATGTTGCGAGTGTTCGGCTTTTGACTTAGAATAGATCAGGATATCATCGATGAACAAGATGACGAAGCGGTCAAGAAAGGGTTTGTACACGCGATTCATTAGATCCATGAAGACTGCGGGAGCGTTAGTTAAATCAAAAGGCATAACAACAAACTCGTAATAACCATAGCGGGTTCGAAAAGCGGTTTTGGGTATATCTTCCTCTTGAATGCGTAACTGGTGATAGCCTGAGCGTAGATCGATATTCGAAAAACACGTATCACCTTGTAACTGATCAAACAAATCACCGATTCGAGGCAAAGGATATCGATTCTTGATAGTCAACTTATTCAATTCCCTGTAGTCGATGCACATCCGGAACGATCCATCCTTCTTTTTGATGAAAAGGACAGGCGCGCCCCATGTTGAGGTGCTAGGGCGAATAAATCCTTTATCAAGTAGTTCCTGGAGCTGACTCGAGAGTTCGCGCATTTCAGAAGGAGCGAGGCGATAAGGTGCTTTTGCAACAGGATTTGCTCCAAGAATGAGGTCGATTCAGAAATCGATATCATGAGTGGGAGGTAAACCAGGTAAATCATCAGGAAATACGTTAGGGAATTCACAAACAACGGGAACGTCTTCCACTCCTAGGTTTCCTTTCTTTTCCTTCTCC